>OX638303.1:45102006-45830643 GCA_951812265.1 Taphrorychus bicolor
TTTAAAGTCGGAATTTAGTTACGTATGATTCACAAATCAGTGGCGTAGACGCAAGAACAATGTTGTACAAGAACGGCAAAAAAATTTTTAAAAGACGGATCAATATTTTGTTAACTACGACTTCATGGTAGGTGTCCTAACTTTAAGACTCCTCTAGTGATTACATTTAAGAGCTCTGATCGATATCTCGGGACGTTTTTTGCGGTTTTTTGTTTTTTTTGTCGACAAGAAGAGTTACGGGACGTTTACAAAAAGTTTTGCACCTTTCTATAAATTACAGTGTTTTTGCGGGAATACCCGCGCCAATAAAACTAATAGACTTTAAAAGTTCATTGATTTGAAAATCATTGGCGAATATTGACAGTTAATAATCCAACAACAAACAAATAAAAGTGTAGAGATAATAAAATAAAAAAGTAAACTGCTAACAAAAAAGATCGATACGACCTAATTTTTGGCAATTTTCAAGGCGTTTTATCTCAGAAATCATTTATAATAAATTCATAGTTTAAAAAGGCTCTGAAAGAACTTTTCTTCTAGAACTAACTATCTGAACCAATCTTTAACTAAACCAGTTTTATCATTTTGATACGGCGCAAAAATGTAAAATTTGAACTGATTGCATTATTTGATATCTACGGTAAATCTTAACTTTTCAACTTTGTCATGTCATTTTATAGGCTTGGTAGATATCTCGGGACATGTCCGGCGGTTTTTGTTTTTATGCTCGAGATAAAGTTACAAGGTATTTTCAAAAAGTTTGAGTACTTTTATTTTTTGCTCGGTATAGCAGTGTAGGTCACCCGATTTTAATGATATAAACTAAATTTAAAAGCTCATTAAGTACAAAATTAGTGACGTAGAACTCTAGTTCATAAAGATTGCTTCGGATGTTTTCGCAAAACTTTAATATTACTTCTGTGACATCATCACTGTTAATGATTTCCCAGCTCCTTTGCTGTAACTTCAAAAATGTACTATTAACTTAAGTGAAGTGTTATTTAATAGGTTTGCTAAATATCGGAACGGTTTTGGGGATGTTTGTTTTGTGGTCTCAAATAAGATACGAGTGCAATTCAAACATTTAATGAGGTAAACTAAATCTACGAATTTATGTACTTAATAATGTGTGGGCCCACCGAAAACTCGCATTACCTCAGCGGCCCTTCTTGGCATGGTCTCCACCAAATTTCTGATAAACTCCTGGGGAATGGCTTCCCATTCCTCCCTAAGTGCCACTACGAATTCATCCAAGTTTTGAAATTCTTGCTCTCTTTCTTTCAGTTTTAGTTTCATTCTTCTCATCACTTTATAACATTCATATCGGGCGACCTAGCTGGCCAATTCATGCCCTCGATGCTATTCTCTCTCAGAACTTCATTAACAATTTGAGCCCGGTGTGACCATGCATTATCGTCAACTAAGATAAAACCATCTCCAAAGTTCTGAGCGAAGGGAATAACAATTTCATTCATACACAAATATCGATATCTAACTGCGTTCAGGTTAGTTCAGGTTAAAATTAAAACCAATCAAAACCACTAAGTCAGTCTTTCGATTTCCCATTACGCCTCCCCATACGCTGACACTTTCACCCCCAAATGGCACTCTGGGTTCTATATCTTCTTGCAGGTTTCGTTCATTCTGGCCTCTCAACACTAAAATACGTCCATTTGATGCATACAACAAAAATCTACATTCATTTGTAAAAATGCAATTATTGTTCCACTCTGCCATTCCCCAGTGCAAATGTTCTTCTACCCAACGCCAATCAAATGGAGTGAGTTCAACTTTAAAGCTTTACAAGCTTTAAAGTATTACATTGATAAAACTGGTTTAATTAAAGATTGCCCAAGGTAGTTAGTTCTAGAAGAAACGTTCCTTCAGAGCTTTTTTAAACTATGAATTTATCATAAGTGGTTTCTGAGATAAAACGCTTTCAAAATTACGAAAAATTATGTCGTATCGACTTTTATGTTAGCAGTTTTCTTTTTTATTTTATCATCTTTATAATTTTATTTTTTTTTTTCATTATTAACTATCAATATACGCCAATGATTTTAAAATCAATTAACTTTTAAAGCCTATGTGTTTTATTGGCGCGGGTATTCCCGCAAAAAACGTTTCGAGATATCGATCATAGCTCTTAAAAGTAATCACAATAGGAGTCTTAAAGAGGACGGCGTAGTTAACAAAATATTGATCCATTTCACAAAGAATATTTTGTCGTTCTTGTACAACATGGAATAGAAACGTTTTATTAACCTTGCGTCTACGCCACTGAGTTGTCAATCATATACTCAGAATTTGACTAAATTCCGACTTTAAACTCGGAATTTAACTAAATTCCGACTTTAAACTCGGAATTTAGCTAAATTCCGACTTTAAACTCGGAATTTAACTAAATTCCGACTTTAAACTAGAATTTTTCCATAAAAGAGCTTATAATTTGCATTTTTAGACTTTATTCTAAATTGATATCGGTGCTAATTTTAACAAAAATATTTCATAAATTTTAATTTACATTTCCTAAGTGTTTTGAGCCATTTTTATCCTATTTTGGCGATAATCTTAACCTGAAAATTGTTCAAAGTGTTCAAATTTATATTTCCAAACCTTTTGAGTAATATTTAACCTATCTTTGGCCATAGACTAATCTGAAATTGTCCAGAGACCCCAAATTTGCATTTACAATCATTTTTAATCGATTTTGGCTCTAATTGTAATCCGAGTTTTTCCAAAGAGTCCAAATTTGTATTATTAGACGCCTTGAGCAATGCTTAATCAATTTTAGCTCTAATCTTGAACTTTGTTTCTCACAAAATTTCTTTAAGTAATTTTTAATTGATTTCACTTTTGTTTTCAGGGTAGGACTGAAATATTCCAAAAATTTCAAATTTCTGCTTGCATCAGTCATTTTTCAACGATTTTTGGTCCTAATCTTAAACTAACTTTTTGAAAAATCACAAAGTACTTAGTCAAATTTCAATTGTTCGTTCATGCCCCTCTCTGCCTCTGTTGGACATATTTTTTCTATAATTAACCAATTGCCCCAGATTTTTTACTTTCAATACTTTCGTAGTTTAATTTAGGTTTTTTATTTTTTACTGTTATTTTATTGTTCATATTTTACTAATCTCATTCTTTACCATTGTTTCGTTTAAATTTTTATTCGTTTAGTTTTTGCATTGATCTATATTGGAATTTTTCTTGAGTTTTTATTTTTTCGAGGTCATTTTGACACAAAAAATGACCGATTCGACTGTGGTAACCTCCGTGGTAAAAAACAGTTGGATGCACTCTAATCGGTCCAGGCGTTCTCAAGTTACAAGGGGTCAAAGTTGAGAATTGAGAAAAAAATCGTAATACCCCCATTTTTTTGCTGTTTTTGATCACAATGACACGCTAGCAATCCCCATAAGAACGTAACAAACTCAATTGGGATGTAGTTTTATGATAAATAAGGCATATATTCATGTTTGAGATAGCCTAAAATGTCAAAAAAAAAAATTAATATGTAATTTTAGGATCTTAGCATATAAATCTATATTAATGAATTTATTGCGTTTATTCGATTAGTTTTATGATAAATAGAGCGTTGACTTCTGTTTTGTAGATAGTATAGGGCATCCTAGATAATGCTTTAAGATTTAACTTTAGATTTTTGTTTGTTATCAATATATTTGTTTTGTAAGTTTTATTGTAAGTAACAAGTAGGATTTCAATAGTTATGGTTAAGTTAGGACGTTAAGTTTTGTTATTGAGGAAAATCGTATACCTCGAGTTAGGGCTAACCGATAAACCTCTCACTAACTTTCTCATACCTCTAACGTTCTGATTCTTTCATTTCAAATTCGTAACGTTTATAATATGGGTTTTTCAGTTAATGCCCACATAAAGAAGATCTCCTTTGGCGCCATCGGAACGGCTCTACGCCGGATTAGTTGCCTCGGTATAGCACGTCCCTTAAATTTTTTCCGCTCCCGTGAAATATGGACCGCAGACACGAAAAGAAACGGCGGATCGTATTTCTTCTGGAACGGTTTTGCCGAAAATAATTGGAGTGTGTTTATACGCGTCGAGCCGCGATAAATCGCTTTAAAGTTTGTTGAAGCCTTTGTAAACTGTGAAATTGCACCTCGGGGGGACCGCGACTTCAAAGACCGCCTCGTATAATCAAAAAGGAAACGCGCGCAACTTTTGTTTCGTCAAGATAGGAATAATTGCTGCTGCTGCAATATATAACAAAATACCTCCTAATAGGGTATTTATTTTGCTACCCTCATGTATTCCAATCGACACAGGCTTAACATCCTGTCAGGAGGTCGTGCAGACAGACCCTCATAGGACAACAAAGTATGACAAAAAGGATCCGTTAAACAAACACACGTTCTATTGCCGCTGCTGCCGCTTTAACGGGAATAAAAATTAATCCAGAACCTAAACAGAGGGCGGGCCACGAAATGAATGACTTCCATAATCTTGTTTACTTTGGAATTACCACACTTTCAGGCACTTTACACGATTGTTATGACAGGTCGCCGTTTTAAATGTCTTCGGGCATGTGTTAAATGGCGTTTCGGTGGAGGGCTGGAGGAAAAGGTAAAAATAACAACCACCGTAATTTTTTTTCTTCTGCTAATATGGCTTTAGTGGCATTGTTTAATGATTGTAAATAAAAGTGATACGTCATCAATCAAAGCAATTCATAGAAGCACACATATGCTCTCCAACATGTGGACGACATGTGACAGATTTGTACTGGTCGTCTCCCATGTCAAAAACCCTCCGCGAAATAGTACACCAATTAACGTTTTCTATATAGACAACGTTATGCATTAATAAACGTCATAATCTTCTACAGAAGTGATAAAAAAACGTGGCAATATCGGTCAACTTCCGAAGAGAAGAGGCGTGTATCACAGGAGGATCCTAATGAGCCATATGGGTTTAGGTAAATTTTCGTTTTAATTCGGTGCCACACTACTTTTATGGTCACACTAATTAAACACATGGATCGTGTTTGGGCAACAGTAAAAAAGCCATTTTGTCCTGAATTATGTCAAATGAGAAACTATTTTGGGTTGTGGAGCGTAACAGAGACGGGAAGTGGGGCATTAATTATTACTCCGTTATTGTTTAGTTAAGCTGCTTATAAGGTAACAATTCGCAAAAATTGATGAGATTTTCCATGCAGCACTACAGTTTTTTTTATGCAGTAAATTTAAGTTTTTTTCCGGTCTTTCTGAAACAAGTTTGGTTAAAAGGAAACTATTTTCGTAGAACCACCCAGCAGCAAATTATCCTCTGAATTTTCGTACTGTTGTTTGGTATCATCCTGTATATTACATATGACAATAAAGTAAGAAAAATAACAAGAAATAAAAATCTGCGATAAAGAAACTACTAAAAATAGTGTTGCGAACTAGGGTTCGATAATTCCAGTGTAACGATTTAACACGAAAACACTATTTATTTATTTCCACAATTACACACGACTACTAAATAACTCATTACTTAACACTTTATAGCCTTCTATTATCGCTTCGTAACTTTAGCTTACTTATAGCTCGATTAAAATACGACTACTACTTAACCGCCGCTCTATGCGTCTTTTATATATCCTAAAATTACAGAAAAACCTAGAAAGTTCTTTATAAGAATTCTTGAATAATCTCACATAAAAAAAAACGGTTGTAAACAACTGCCTTCTAGATTAAGCCAGACGAGCAATAAATCACTCGTGTCAGCCATGACGCAGCGCGGATAGGTCGCGAAGCTCCACCAACCAAAATGCTCCCATGCGTTGCCCCGCCTCCCATGCGGCGTTGCTGCGAATCGTAACAATATATTAGGTGAGTTTTCTAAGAAACACCTCATATAACTCCACACTTTTACGTACTGTTTTAGGGGTTTACTAATAGTAATTATACTGACAGTACCGCACTGATTTAAGAATATAAAACCTACATGATCTCAAACACACTAGAAGCACTTGCACACATAGCATTCAAGGGATATTCGATATCCATTGTATATCCAGTGGATATCCCAAATAGGATATCGTTTTGGGAGGTCCATTGCATGGATACCCATGCAGCATCCAAGAGCGGATATAAATTTACGTGATAGGAATTGCCTCTCTGGTGGATGTCCAATGGACATCTTATAAATATACACAACTCAACAATGTATAATAGGTTAACTAATTTTCGTTTTTTTTTATAATAGAAATTGTGAAAAGTTTTTATACTTGAAAATTTAAATAAGAAAGTATCTTGTATCAGCTAGAAGTGGGTTTGAGTGAGTGTGAGAAATGAGTTTGATACTCTGCTGAACGTCGTCCCCTGACAGTATAGGTACGAATCTCGGCCATTTGTCGGCCAGTGTGGTAAGCGGCAGAAAACTAGCTTGGTTTCACTTCACATCCATCTCGCATGCCCTAGTGAAAGCACCTGCCGTCGTCCGATGGCGCCACTTGCATATGTGCACAGTGCCTTGAGCAATAGAGAAAACCAAGTTATACTCGAACTTCCATTTCTATCAGGTTTGAGGTATACCGTACTGATGATTCCAAAAGTGCCTAAAAATTAATTACCGAAGGGGAGTCTATGTCCGAAAATATTGTACCTACGGAACTTCCGGTGGTGGGAGGTGAAAGAGGACATCAAAAAGAGGAAAAAAACAGTTAGATTTTCTCCAATCGGTCGGCGCGTTCTAAGTTACAATCGGTCAAAGCTAAGAATTGAGAAAAAAGTCGTAATACCTCATCCCCCTCTGAACATTTTTAAAAAATTTCTGATTTTTTTTTCTTTTTCTGATCGGATTGGCACGTTTGCAATCCCCTAAGCATGTAACAAACTCAATTCGAATTAAATTAACCTCTCAAGAGGTTTTTTTTTTAAATGGTCAAAAAACGCGAATTTAAAAGTGCCTAAAAATCGACAACCGAAGAGGTCTATCTCCGAACATATTGCACCCATGGTGGGAGGTGAAAGACGACTTCAAAATGAGGAAAAAACAGTCGGATTCTTTCCAATCGGTCGAGGCGTTTTTATGTTACAGGCGATCAAAGAGGAGAATTGAGAAAAAGGTCGTAATACCCCCTCACCCTTTGGACATTTAAAAAAAAATAAATTCGTTTTTTTTTCTTTTTGATCGGAATGGTACGTTTGCAATCCCCTAAGCATGTGACAAACTCAATTTGAATAAAATTAACCTCTAAATAGGTTTTTTTAAAAATGATCTAGAAGCGCAATTCTAAAAGTGCCTAAAAATCGAAGAGATGGCAGGAGGTGAAAGAGAACATCAGAAGAAGAAAAAACAGTTGGATTCACTCCAATCGGTCGGGGCGTTCTCATGTTACAGGCGGTCAAAATTGAGAATTGAAAAAAAAGTCGTAATCCCCCCCCCCCCGCCGCCGTTGGAACATTTAAAAAAAAATCGGATTTTTTTTCTCTTTTCGATCGGATTGGCACGTTTGCAATCCCCTAAGACAACCTCTAAACTCTAAAGAGGTTTTTTTTTTAAATGATCAAAAAACGCGATTCCAAAAGTGCCTAAAAATGGACTATCGATTATCGAAGAGGTGTGACTCCAAAAATATTGCACCTACGAAACATCCGATGATGGAAGGTGAAGGAGGACATCAAGAGGAGGAAAAAAACAGTTGGATTCATTCTAATCGGTCGAAGCATTCTCAAGTTACAGGCTGTCAAAACGGAGAATTGAGAAAAAGGTCGTAAAAGTGACACTTAATGTTCCAAAAGGGTGTCGTTACCTCTGATAGATTTTTCAATTAATTGATTAGTGGTAGCTATGCAGATTGTTCAATTTCTCTGAAAGAGTTTAGATTAAAGTTAGTGTTAAAATTAGTTAAAAATAAATGGCATTGTCAAATGCAATATTTGATGTTTTTGGAAAATTCTATTTTAAGACAATATCAGGCAAAGCTAGTTCAAATATCTTAATTTGTTGTTTTTAGTAAAACTAAATTTTTTATCAAAATAAGTGAAATTTGACTAAAAACGACTCAAGATGAAAATGAAAATTTGGTGTTTTTCAAGTCAGATACGAATTAGGACCAAAAATCGTTGAAAATGGACTTGAAGTATGGAAAAAAAAATTCGGTGTTTATAAAAATTTTGACTAGAAAAACTGGTTGAAAATAACTCAAAACATTTAGTAGAAAGTAGAAAAAATACAACAAAAGTAGAGATTTTGTGTTTTTGAAGAAATTCAAGTAAGGATTAGGGCCAAAATCGATTAAAAATGACGCAGTGCTCCTAAAATGCAAATTTGGAGTTTTTGAAAAAATTAAAGTTAGGATTAGGTCCATAATCTTTTAAAAATGGTATAAAGAGTCTAAAAGTGCAATTTTGAAGCTACTGGAGAAATTAATGTTAAAAATAGAACTAATATTGAATTCGATAAAAAATAACTCACACTGTCTAAAGATAAAAATTTTGATGTATTTGAAAACTGATTAAAATCTTCTATTTCTTTCAAAAAAAAAATTTTTTTTGCCAAAATAAGTAAAATGTAATTAGAAACGCCTCAAAATTTCGATTTTGTTGCGTTGAAAAGTGACACAAAGCATAAAAATATAGAAATTTTGGGTTTTTAGAAACATTAAGGTTACAGATCGGTTAAAAATTACCCAGTGTGTAAAAATGCATTCGAGATTTTTGGAGAAATTCAATTTTAAGACACAGTCAGGCAAAAATTGATTCAAATCTTTTGACATATTCCATTTGGTAAAACAAATTTTTGCATCAAAATAAGTAAAAATTGACTAAATACGCCTCAAAATTTTGTTTAGGTTTAGAACCAAAAATCTTCGAAAAATTGAATCAAACGCGTTTTTTTGAAATGCAGGTTAAGATTAGTGTCAAAATCGGTTAATTCATGTTAGTTCAGGTTAGTTGAAGAACGACGTTGGAAGAGCGAAACCGGTCTATGGTTCCTCTGCCTGATGGACAAATTAGTTTGATACTGTGCTGAACGTCGTCCCCAGACAGTATAGGTACGAATCTCGGCCATCTGTCTGTGGGAAGCGGAAACTTCGGCAGAAAACTAGCTTGGTTTCACTTCACATCAGCTAGAAGTATTGTAATGTGCATAATATATTCAATTTGCCATGTAGTTTGTACATTTATTTCATTTATTCTACTGATATGTTGGGTTTAACCCCCTTACACATACACACTTCTTTCAGTATACTATTTATTATTATTATTATTATTTCAAGTTATATTTTATTTGTCTTTAGCGTCAGGAGTTATTGATTAGCGACATCTATTAGTTTCCGGACGAATGACGCGTTGACGTTCTTTTGACACGTAATGACTGACAATAAAGACAAAAGAGTAACAAACCATGTGGATCATTTTTAACTAATTTTAACACTAATCTGAATTTTTCCAAAGGTTTCGAATTGCATTTTTAAAACTTTTAAGTCATCATTTAAGTCAACTTTGCCAAAAATGACAAAATAGAAAAAGTTTATTAGTTTTGTGTGATTTTGTCATAAAATTGAATTTCATCAAAAAGAGAGACCTACATGAAGACATTTTTAGACGTTTTGAGTCATTTTTGTTCTGATCTTAAACTAATTTTTTGGCCCTGACTCCTACCTGACTTTTTCGAAAAATACCAAACTTACATTTTGGAACGTTTTCAGTCAAATTTTGCTTATTTTGGGTGGAAAAATGTAACTTTAACAAAAGCAACAATTTAAAGGATTTAATCAGTTTTGCTTGATATTTTCATAAAATTGAATTTATTCAAAAACATGAAAACTTGCATTTTTTTGTCGCTTTGAATCATTTTTAATCAATTTTTGGCCCTGAGCTTAATCTATTTTGTTTTCAAAAACTCCAACTTTGCATTTTTGGTACTCTACAAAACATCAAATAGTGTTGTTCACTTTGGTTTATAATCAACCATATTTTTATCTCCAAAACATAAAATATTAATTAAAGATTCTGATTCAAACAATTTAGCAAAAACTATTCCTGGTTTGCCTTTAAGCAAAAGCTCTGGTAGTCACTTTTGGCCACTTTTTGGTTGTATAAAGTCAATAAAAGAAGCAGGAACGAAAGTTTTTTTGATATGAATTTACAATGGATATGAAAAACCAGATAATTCTGATGTTTTTTAGTGTTTTTTTTTTAATGAATTTCCTTTAAAGAAATTCCTGTAGATTTTAATGTTAAAATGTTGATATGTGATTTTCCAGCAAAGTCCTTGATTTTGAAAATTAAATATTCAACGTGTTATGCGGTTAAAGTTTTGTTCTATTGAAGTTACTTTCTTTCGAACATTCATGCCCTAAATGTTCAACAGAAAGCAACTTTAACCGATATATGTCTTTTCTTGATTGCAATAATGTAGCAAAACGTGCTGATTACTCTTTTAGAGTAAGAACTCAACCTGAACATCATCAAAAGAAACACAAATTAGTGATCGAAAAAAAATCCTAACTCTGCTAGCACAAGACTTGGAAACACATTTTTTTTTTTAATGTGATCTATTCAAGTATAGCACACCCCAATCAATGTGTATAATTTATTTTTACCATAGATATAGAAAAACTAGAAGCGAATATCCAGTTCCGTATTTTTATGGACATCCATTGAATGTCTACTGAATGGTCTGTGATGCCGTTGGATGTACAATAGATGTCAGTAGTATTTTTTGAACATCGAATGGATGTAAATAATGGAAGTCCATTGGATGTTGGATCAGACGACAAATTTATCGATTATATACCGATTATATTTTACATCCACTGGATGTAAAATAGATATCGGGTGGGGGAGGGGGGATTATTTCCATTGAACAATGGATCCATTGGATATCGTTGATGATACCAATGAGTGTTTTAAACGTGTTTTCATATTCACTAAAAATATGTATTAAAACACAAGTAGAGAATGTTTATTTCAAAAAGTAATCAAATTGGTTGTGAAATGTGAAAAGGAAAAGATGAAGTTTTTACTTTGATTATGACATCCTTTTTTTTTAAATTTATAGTCTTTTGGATGTCATTTTCCAAGAAACGCTCTGTGCTTAATGCGAATAATTAGTAAATACAGAATTAGACTACTGCAGCCCGTTGTCATGGTTATTTGCGTGCCATTCTCCACCATGTCACACGGAAAAATAATGCAAGATTCATGGTTTTAACAAGCCAACAGGTGGATGCGGTATTGCCAATTGTTAGAATTTTTTTGTTTTTGCAGGTAAAAAAATTACAAACCATGGCCTAATTACACCTCTCTCCTAGTTGCTCCACTGTACCTTAAGCAAAACCGAACATCACAAAAGTCTGATGGAATCTGGAAACAATCTTAGCTCTCTAGGTAAATAATGGGCCGTTAACGTTATCATTCTTAACCTCCTTGTTTCGTAAACAAGGCGAGAAATTATATTTCACTCTATTAGTGGTGTATATTAAAGAACGTTGTGGAAAAAAAATTGTTATATTATTCACTTGCTAATGACACTATAACTGGACTTTTCTGTTTCCAATACACTATTTATTTTATTATGTTTACCATCTTTGATGTATATATATATATAGAGTCAAAATTTCATATTTGATGTTACCTCCCAATACACCCTTATCATCGTCTAGTGAGGGGTTGCCATGGAGTTTCCTGTATACACGATCAAAAGGGGTCGCATTTGAGGTAAGCCAGATTATGCCAACTGGGACCGGGCATATGTCGCTTGTTAGGGGCGAGTCAAGATGTATCAATTATATCGTTTTGTGTTCTGGGACTGCATAAAGTTGATAAATATCGTTAAGCCTTTTATACGGGATTTATTATCGGCATTGGATCTAATTGGGAACGGGTCTTTTTTCAGCTGAATATCCTTTTGTGTTTGAACTTCCCCTGACTCGGAAGAACTTCCGAATCTAATCTAATTAGTCATTTTGAATGTCTCAAGTCAATCAACAGTATTTACATACAACGAAGAAAAGCAGAAAGTTGAATGACTAGAGATTTTTTTAAGGGACTTACTGAATCTAACTTTTGGGAAACAAGCTTTGTTTTCAGATGATTACATGAAAATCCCCTTATCTGGTTATAGCAAAAAATGATTTTTGGGTGACAAGTTAGCAGACGTTTCTCGAATGGTATCACGTGGACATATAATTGCGGTGGCAGCCCGAAAATATTTGTTCACCGCAAATACCGACCGACAATAAAATTACCTCAAGAAAATTGAACCGAGTTCGAAAACGTAACCGGACAAAAAATTCACCGTTTCGCAACTGGTTCTATAGCGCATGGTTGGTATTCCGATGAATAAACCATCGGGGCCTCGCATTCGCTATTGATAAATTCTTATTTCTTCTGGAATCGAACCAATAAATAAACAGGACCGACCGGATACGATGACATTCTGAAGCGTACGACCATTGTTCATTTCATATTAACGAAACGAAGCCGTTTCTGCTTTTATGGAAGGTGGATCGCACAGAAAAAAAACAGCACTTACAGCCACCTCCGTCGCGCTTGGCCAAATTACCGTTTTGTCTCTTCATATAACAGCAGATAATCACCCCCATGAAACGGCAGCTTCCCAAACACAAAAACCTCTTTCAACCTGCGTCCGACTCTCGAAAATAATCAGGTTCGACAGGGATGATACTAAATCAGCTTTACGTCTGCATCAACGGTCACCCGGGGGGTAGGGAGCAGCCCTCGACAAGGGGCGCAAATCACTGATAATATCTCGACACCAAACAGACTAAACTGGTTGATTAGCGCAATTGATGACGTTTTCGGGTGGTTTATAGGAGGGAAAGTTTGATAAATAGGTCCGGAGTTAAGAGAGTTGTTAGGGATGAGGATTGAGTTATAAATTAGAGAAAAAACTGTACTTTGAATTAGTAGAGTTGCATTATTTCCGTTCTGGTCATGGTCAGTGGGAAAAAAAGCCTAAACAATAAACGCACTGGCTTCCTTCAAAGGGTTGTCTATCATCGGAAGGCGGCGATGGTATCTCTGACAAAACCATGTCTAAACGCCGTAATGCGAATCAAATAGACAAGCACCAGCTAGCCGGCCAGTGCCCAAGATTGTTGTGCAAAGATACCAATCTGCACTATAAAACTAAACGGAGAGCAGCGGATTGAGGTGTTTTGTATCGCTCGTTATGATAAAGGCTTAATATGATTTTAATTCAATTATTATTCCGTTAATTAATTTAGTTTTTTATACCTTATAGAGGGTGGTCATTTGACCCTAAACATGACGTTGTTTGTCCAATGAGAGATTGGGGATTCATCAAGCCAAGTAGCTTGACTTGACTTGATTTTTTTTATAGTTCAGCTTGACTTGATGACCAAATATTTTGACATGGCAAGTGGTAGAGTTGAAAAAGGGTCGCAACTCTATCACGTTGATATAGTACCGTGAGACTGTAAAAGAATTAATTTTGTAGATTTATGATTATCATTGTATATTGTCAAATCGACTGTTATTAAATTACATAATACTCAAAGGAATTTTGAAAACCAACAAAATTTTGATCAAATAATACACGAGTGTTCTTTCATGTATGTGGAACATTGGAACGTTGAATTGTTTCCTAAACCAAGGAATCATTTTTCTTTTACCACTGTATAGGTATCAATTCCAACTAAACCAACGAACGAAAAGCTCGGGATTTGTTTACTAGAGAACTCTTAGGAAAGTGAATTACTTCGTCAGCTGTTTAGTCAACAAAGGTGGATATATTTTATACATACAAAGTGATTGTGCCTACGTAGAGAAAAAAACATGTCGTTTGTCATCGAGTTTGTCATAATTCAAGCCAATCAGATCAGACTTTCCCCAAACCGCAAAATAGCAAATTTTTAAAGTTCGTATTATCTAAATTATTCTGGTGCTGAATATAAAGCGGCAGTGTTGTTGATATGAAAATGATATATTTTCGTTTTTTTGAGCTGTCAGTTTTGAGAGGTCACAAAACTCGATGTTCAGTATTTTCACAAATTGTATCCAAAATGTACGGAAAGTCTCAATTAATTTTTGGTCGAGCTAGATTTGCAGTGGAGAATGTGGTGCTGGAATTCAAAACTTATACGAATAGGAATAGCGGCATAATTTATTCACTTATTATTGACATCAAGTAGGCTTGAAATGTGACTATGAAATTTATATTAAAACTTCTCAATTTGTGCTGAAATGAGAAAATACAAAAAAAAATGAAAATTTCAAAGGAACGAGAAGGCAAAAACAATTGAATGATTTATATGTCCGAGCATTTTAAGCCAGTGAAGTCATCTTTCCTGTGGTCAAACCATATTGAACTTGGTGATGAACATGAAATTCTCGTTAGCTTCTATGTTGTTTCGCTCTTCACGATGGTAACCATTAAGAAAGCCATGGAACTTATTAACCTGGAATTTCTACAAGATATTTATCGTTCCAACACTGCCTAACCACTACATATTTTCAATGGAAGGAAGATTTCTACGAACAAACTGATGGTGTAGCTATGGGCAGTCCCCTTAGTCCAGTAATATCCAACTATTTTATGGAAATTTTCGAGGCCAAAACGTTGGCAACGGCATGTAAGAGGCCAAAGTGCTGCTTCGGATACGTGGACGACACCTTTGTTATTTGGAGCCATGGCGAGGGCCAACTTCAAAACTTCCTCTTACACTTCAACTCAATCAACACAAAAATTCAATTCACTATGGAAATAGAAAAGGAAGGACGCCTACCGTTTTTGGATGTTTTGGTGTCGAGGAGGACGAATGGGAATCTTGCGCACACCGTTTATACACTGAAAAAAGTGTTTGGTCACACTAAATAACATTTAGTAACTGTTACTAAATCCGTTATTGAAATATGGCTTATTAAATATTTGTTAACCGTAAATCACGGATTGCTTAACACATGAGTAATAAATAATTATTATATATTACAAAAACATTTATTTCAGAAAAACTACTTACAGTACTTGTGAATATTTATTTTGTAATAACGCAAATTTGTTCGGTATTAAAAAATAAATATTTGGTTACTAGGATATTCGTTTATTAATTGTTAATGTACATATATTCCAATGTACCAAATCAAACGTTTACTATAACTCTTTCTCAATTAACTGCTTATTTGGTAATACTAATACTTATTTGGTAATAGTTAAGTTATATTAATTTTTGTTTAAAAAATCTTTTGGTATAGAGATAACATAGAAATAAGATATTTTATTAATATTTAATATGTGCTTTGATGCATTTATTTATAATTAGTAAACATTAAAGGGCATTAAAAAGCTTCCATTTTATAAAAACGTATATTTATTAAATAAACATTACATTATGTACAAAGAACTAATTAAGAAAAAAAAATTAAAATATAGGAACTAAAAATATCACTCCTTAAACATGTGTAATAAAAATAAAATTATAGGAATTAAAAAAATATCACTCTTTATACATGTGTTGTAATATCCTTATGACTCTAAAAACTGTCTAACAACATAAGTAGGTAAAAAAAAATATTTTCAGTACTCTACAGTGTGTCCAATTTAACATGATGTACGTGAGGCTCGTACCTCCACCGGTTTTGAATAACCTCGATAAGGTCCTCATGTACATCATTTTAAACTGGACACTCTGCATACTGTCCACGCTAAGGCTACTTGAATGCCACATGTTCTTTAACCAGCCATAGACTTTACGCGTGTTTTAATGGATAAGAATTTTACACCTTACAACTCGACTATCTTGACTCACTGAAAAAGCCCTGATGAAGATCCAATAAAGGATCGAAACGTTGGTAATTTCGAAAGTGTGAAGTGCATTTTTCTAGTCCTACACCCGCAATATTTTCTACACACTCTGCATACCTATATCTAATAACATGTTTGTAAACTAAAAATGTCTTTTTTTACTACACGAAATAAAGTAACCTATTTTTGATTCATGCACGTAATATATCTATTACCGTCTCCTACAGTGTGGATACACGTTGGAGTGCTCGAAACCTCTTTGAGGTCGATTATAGCGTATTGAGGACTATTGTTTCCTCAATTACCTCATAAGCTTCCAAATCAGAGTTTTTGCCTAGGCTACAAATTTGTTTAAATATGATTTTTATATTTTATATATTACCTTCGAGAACCTCTAGGGTTGATTCGATTCACTATTTATTTCACTTAAAAAATTCTTAGTGCCTCTTCACGTTCGACCATTATTACTCACAAATAATGTGCTTGTGTATAAGGTACTGACTTGGTTGTTGAGACAAGTGACGACACGACTTCGTGCGATAAACGAAGCGAAATGATGAAATATTTGATGGGGTGGGGGCTTTAAGTTTAAATAATATTCGGTTGGTTAAGGTTAATAAATATGGTTTCATCGATACCTCAATGCAGGGTGGAAAATGCAGTTCTACGTTATTTCTGATTAATCTATGAATTCTTAGAAGCGTAAATAAATTAAGTGTTGTTGGTACCATGCACATCAATGTTAATTGTTAACAAATAATATTTACTAAAAAGATGTATTGTTCAAGGAGTGTTTAAAACATATCGTAACCAAATCATTTGTTGCCAGTTAACAAGTTTGGTTTTGGCAACAAAATCCTTACTCAAATAAATTACACATTTATTATGAACTAACCAAATTTAGTGATTTTGTGCTAGTAAATAACGCATATTTGAAATTAATTGGCAATAGTAACTGTTAATATGATATTGTAATTATAAACAAATTTTAAAATAACAAGCAGTTATTTAATATTACCAAGCTTTTTTTTCAGTGTAGAAAACCAACACACACTGATCGATACCTCAATAAAGGATTAAATCATCATCACAGATAAAAAAAGGAGTCATAAAGACTCTGTGTGTGAGAGCCAAGAGAATTTCTGAGCCGGCTGAATTGGAACGGGAAATGAAGCATCTGGAAAGAGCTTTTGGTTGGAATGGATACAGCACGCATGAGTTCGATAGGGCTGTCCGGGCCAAGGAATGTAGAGCACCAGGAAGGAACAACCATAGTAGTTTACCATACATCCATAAAATAACGCCATCCTTTTCAACGAGGTGGATATCTTATATTAATCGCAGCGATTCTATTCGAGACTAACGAGAGAGAATATTGAGATCTTTAAATAGCACAACAATTTTAACAGGAAGGAGGAAGTTACGTTTCTAAATGCAGACTGGAAGGGAGTTCTACGAAATACTTCAAGTGCGCCGAAACCTCGCGTCACCATTAATCCCTCCACTACAGCGCGACGGGGGGGGGGATAAAATACCACGGAGCTCACCATAGTCCGAATCAGTCAACGTCGGGAAGCACAGGATCGCCTTTGATAATGTCTGCCGCAGCTGTAGACAGAACGTCAGGAAGAAATTCCATTCGAGCACGGAAAAAACTTTAGATTGTATTTTGACTTGCCATGAAAGCCTTCACAGTCTTATGAACAAATTTGTTAGAAATGTTGACGACAGGGGTTGGAAATCCCAATTCTTTCAACAAAAACTTATCAAATTATGGAGCCGATTTGTCAGGACCAAAGAGACATGGAAATTGGCGATCAGGTTTCTTCATTACGTTGAGAACTCCCTTGCCAAAATATTTATGACCTTTTCCACCAACAAAATGTTAAGTAAACTTAAAGTTAAGCTGTTAGCATGAGTAACCATGGTAATAAGTGTCCTTAAAAATTGCTTAATACGAACGGCCATTAGTAGGTACTTACATATAAGCTTAAACTAAAACCAAGTCAAGTAGCTTGAAAATCATGTCAAGCTCTGAATCCCTATGAAAGATAAATGAGTCCGAAATGCGGTTATGGGCCACTGTCAGCTGGAGAAATGAACGTATCATTCAATCAAAATTACTGAAGAATCCGGAGTTATAAAAACTACCGTTGATAATACTCTGAAGAATGTAAAATTTCATTACGTCATGAAACTACCACAGGAATTAAATGAAGAGGACTTCCATCGTGGATTGCAATTTTGCGAATTCTCTAGTTCCAGACAAAATTTTTTTGGTTACCTATAAACAAAAAGTTATACATTATATATGGTGTTTTGAAAAAATACCCAGTAATATTTAACGGTGTGATTGGCCAGATCTCTTTACCCTTTATCCAAACGCTCACAAATCTAATGGTTGTTGTAATTTACTGACAAAACAGTAAAAATCCTATTTTGAAAACCACTTGAGCTAGTGCCGATTTTAGAAAGTGTCAATAGTTCAATGGAAACGCATACTTTGCAATACAGAACAATTTATTAGTCTTACCAGTAGCGCACGTATTAGCACGTCATTGCCTATTTTTAATGGTAAAAATAAGACTTCTCTGGTTTCTCTAAAAAAATAGTTTTCAATCTTGTTTAGTTTTGAAGCAAAAATCTAAACTTGAAAGAAAAACTTTCGAATGTATTGATCGATGCGTTTCTGAAACCGGCACATTGAGACAAAATGGAGGAGCAGGAAAACTAAGGACAGCAAGAATGGAGAGTTTCGAACTTCCGACTTGCTCTTCCATCCTCGATCGAAGAATCCTCTTCCTCTTCCAAGTTCGATCGAAGAAGATCCAGGTACTTCTTCTCATTAAATTCATCATGCTTTAGATGTGAATAATGGAACTGTTTAGCATATCTTAAAAAAAATGTATTGTATCCACCTCACAGCGCACCAGTACGTTTTAGTCACCATCTTGCTCATGACTTCTTAACAGAAGCATACGAAGGTCGTTGGATTGACCGAGGTGGATTTAAGGCCTCCGCGATCCCCGGACTTAAACCCCCCGGATTTTTTCCTGTGGAGCTAAGTATTTGAAGTTTTCGGTGTATGCTGCTCCAGTCGAAAATGTATAAAAAACGTAAAAAATCCAATCGTTACCGTTGATTAAAAAAAATCCTTGAATCCTTGATTAAAAAAATTGTACACAGGGTGGATTTTTTAACTTGAGGTAGCCAGATATCTCGAGAACTGACAAGGTAAAAAAAAATTGGTCCAACAATGGCCTATGTTGAACAAATTCAAGTTCATGAGTTTTATATTTTAGTAAATAGTTTTTAATTATTTTATTTTGGAATATACAGTTTGTCCCACTTTTGCGCATTCAGTTGCGCAACCAACCAACTTTCTTATTTTAAATGTCTTGTCTAATTTAAAATAAGAAAGTTGGTAGTAAATGCGCAAAATTGGGACAACTGTATATACAAAAATCAAATTATTAAAAACTGTTTACTAAATTACGAAACTTTTGTGTTGGAATTTTTCTCATAGCACTTACAGTTTTCATGATAAGATACAGGGTCACCTCTCTATGACTACCCTGTACAATATAGAACCGCAATGAAACAAATAGTATATTGTGCAACAGTGTCACTAGTGTCGAAAAATGCACTTTTCACACGAGTGCGACGGTTTGTGGAGGAGTGTGAAGAGTGATTTTTAATATATACAATAATCATTAATATTATAAAATATACGCAAGGTGTGTGCAAAGGAGCGTATGCAATGTCCCTTTGCACACGTTTCTGTGTGAGAGCGGGCGCAATATGCCCCTTGCGCACGCTGTTTGCGATATGCGTTTTTGAACGGTAGTTAGTAGGGCGCATTTGTTAAATTTCGTCATAGAAAAAATGTTTTTCACTACTAGTTCTGGAGATATCTCGTCTCAAGTTAAAAAGACCACCCTGTGTGATAAATGGACATGCATTGAAATGGCTTATATCTTTTTAATCAAGAAGGGTGCGTGGTATGATAAAATATCATCTAGAGAAGTTTTTGCTTCACTATTGAACAGGGAATGGAACACACTTTTTAATTTTGAGAGAAACCGGGGGCGTCTTATTTTATTATAAAAAATAGCCAATTACGTGCACCACGTACGCTACTGGTGAGACTAGAAAATTGTTTTGCATTGCAAAATATGCGTCTCGCAAAACTATTGACATGTCTATATTTGCATTATACACTATTTCAAGCGGTTTTACTGTTATATTTAATTAAATTTCAACACCCTGTAGATCGGTTACGAAGAATTTTCCGATGTTTATAGTAACTTTGCTTCACAAAATGACCTGACTAATTACCCCCTCTTATGTATTGTGCGTCTTATTTTAAACACCCTGTATACCTAAATTAAATCTATTTTTTTCCAAATCATTGATCTTGATGCTGGTCCAACAAGTTGTTACGAGAAAACCACGGGCATTTACATTAAACTATTGAAGTGTCACCTTTTAAGAGGCATCTTAACAAATAATGCAGAAGCAGAAGATTCTCAAGGCAGACAAATGGACCTCGCTAGTGTTGTGGATAATTTCCCAGATTTAATTGAAGTGTGGTATAATAAATCATACGCCTTAGCTTCCACCTTACTAATTGTTTCGAACCATTAATTATACGGTTTCGCTGATGGATGGTGAGTCGCCTCAAAACTAAATTTCTGTAACATGTGCTGAAACGAAAAATCTCTCGGGCTCATGCGACCACCGCTACCTAAAATTGAAGTTGTCCAGTTTCGAGTAAATTACAAGCACGTTTACATTCAAATCACCTCATTATACCGAGACAATTTCCGCAAAAATTATCCGTAATTTCCTCCATAACATTTTATCGGGGCATGGTACACAAGGTGCTACTAATACTCTACGCCATCGATTTACATAAGAAATCAAACAGAAGGGATATGCAAATTGCTACGAAGCCTCCTTTAGATAAAATCGCACTAGTTGGTGGCGAAAAATGAAAAATGCGTAAAAGTCCAGTCTGCCTATATGGCGAGTTGGGCACGAGTCATCACCATAGACAATCTGGACTCCCGCAGGCTCAAATCTGGCCCTCCCGTGGGTTTCAAAGCGTACCCGACAGTGACACTTGGAAAAAATCAATCAAGACCCGTGCCCCACGTATCGATCTCCCCAGGTCCACCAAGGCGGTGATGTTTGTTCAAAGATAAGAAATATTATCTTATATTAAGTAGATCGCATTAAAGGAACAATACAAGAGAGATGTTAGACCGTTTTAACGGGGCTGCAGACTTAGACATTTTTTTTTCTTTAAGTTATTGGTATGTGTTCAATGGAGCCATTGTTAAGACTAAACATTTTGATGAGCTGTGCTGAGGCAGAAACGTCAAAAACCGAAGAAGATTCTGCATTGGGTAAACAAAAGGCTCGGGAAACACACAAAGGCAACGCCACAAAAGAAGGAGACGGATTTAGTGTACGAGCCGATTCTTTTTCTGTTATTTTCGCATTAGCCGAAACAAAAATATCTTTATCTTGAAAAGCTATCGGAAGGCCTTTTGCAGTAGGTACAATCCATTCAGTTATTTTTGGCATCAAGCCTTGCCATGGAAATTCTTCGGTAAAACATCGATTGCGATTGTTTGTAGCTGCCGTCAAAACAAATTTGACTAGATGTTGCCGATTTTTTTTACACATAACACGTGCCTTTTGTATTTTGTTATTAACAAAAGTGTATTATTCTAACAATAAGATGCCAAAAATAATTAACACTAATCAGTAACCATAAAAGTGATTAAAGTGAAAATGCGAATATGCCTAGAAAAATGCTTCCAGGGCTGTTTATCTTTAATGGGAGCAATTGTCCAATGCTTTCTCAGTTAAAGCCCCACCCACGAGAGGCGCGTCAAGCGACGTTTCATGACACTCTACGATTTCGCACCGATTTGAAATGGTATCATGGCGGTGTTCTTGTCAAATTTGACACATTTTTTATTTATTAGATGATTTTAGTACGTTTTTCCGGTTTTTATTCATCAGATTTTCTCAAAATGTATTACTGTTGTGTTCCAAACTGCAATACCAATATAAAATACACACACGGTATCGAATTGCATAGGTTTCCAAGAGATGGAGGGCTAAGAATTTCCTGGGTTGATCGAGTTACCAACGAAGAGGTCCTTTGGAGAATGAATGATGCCAATTAACCCTCATAAATATCGTAAAACATCGCAAACTTGAGTATTTGGGCCATGTTATGAGAAACCCTGTCAACTATTGTCTACTACTGTTCCTGCATGATAAAGTGGAGGGAAGAAGAGGGCCAGGTAGAAGGAGAATTTCCTGCAGAAGTAGAAAGAGAATTTCCTGAAAATGCGTATTGCCATGATGATAGCCAACATCCGGAACGGATAAGGCCGATAAAGAAGAAAAAGGGGTAAGTAAACTCAAAATATTTGGGCTAGGGACCTCTGTTAAATTAAGTGTCATTTCATGCATTTTTAGCCATTAGAAATTGTAGCTAAGTGAGTTGCGATCCTAGTCAATCAGAATGAATATTTAGTTTTGTATTCTTGAGATTTTTCCTAAAATATTAGGCAATACATAAGTAATGCACTTTGCATTACTGTCTGAGATTATTTTATACCTACCTAACCTACCATACAAGCTTTTGATGATCTGACCTGAATGTTTTACTTTTTTTTTAATTTTTGCCAAGATGGGCCTTCTCATTAAACGGATATTTTAGATAAAGAACTATAAACTACATATAACTTTTAATAGTTATTGCAGTGCGTGACCTAAAAGATTAGTTTACGAAATCTCTAAAGATAGTGTTATAAAGCTAAACTCTTATTCTCAATTTTGCCAGAGAAGAGTTTCAATTCATATGTTTGGCCCAGCAATGAGCCAACCATATGAATTGTAACACTTCTTTTTTCAAGTACAGGATCTTGATTTTGCTTTCACTAGAAAATTTAGAAGGCGACCTAAGTACTTACGTTTGGACTATACAATTTCGTTGTGTCAATATAATCATTTATTTATATAAATAATGTAAAATACTATTTTAGCTCCGCAAGGTTTGGATAACAAACCATCATCTATGGGAGGACAGTACCTTGGCAGCAGAAATAACTCTTTAATTAAAAATGATGTTGTTCCCAGTTTACTGTTAACATCTGTTTTCAATAAACTAAGTAAGTATAGGGTGTCCCATTATAAACGCCACCCATTTTAGGTAACTTTCTTATTTTAGATAGAAGGTGGTTATATATACATGCCATTTTGAGATGAACTGTCTTATCAAAAAATGAATCCTAAGAAAGATAGAGGGCTTTTTGAACATGGCCTTTCAATTACGGTTTTTTTATAATTTGTCAGATTGCTATATATCTGGAAGGACCAAAAATTGAAAACTACAGTGTATCTTAAGTTAAAAAAGTGCTCTTGTCCTAGTAGTAGTAGACTAGTAGTAGGCTAGGCAATCCCTACACCATTTGGGCCCTCATTCCATCCACGAGTTTCTTTTGCTCTAAGCTCTTGTCCTAAGTTGCTAAAATGTACCATAAGCGAGAAAACTCAATTTTTATTTTTTTTGTTCTCTGTGCATAATCACAAAATTACACAGTTTCAGCTAAATTAGTAGTACGCGTTTGTAATTATGTAAAAAAAACATTTTTAAATTCAATTTATTTAAGCTTACCACTTTTTACGATTTTGTAATGCTCATTGGGCGTGTTTATTTAAAAACGTTATCTAGTTGACTGTGAAACGTTAAAAGAAATGGATGAAGGAACCAAAGTTCATCTACTTTGATTATGTCATCTTTTTCTGCTAAAAATGTATAGCCTTCTAGATGACTTTTTCCAGTGAACCACCTATAGTAGTTTGTAACGCTGATTCTAACGTTTTTCGAAATTGAAATTGATGTCAATCATCCTTCGTATATCATATGGACCTGGATGTAGCATTCTTTGGTAATTTCAAATTTTATTGCAAAATTTCGATGTCGAAATGCAACTAAAATAGACCTCCATAATCATCTTTAGGCCTCAATCCTTAAGGCAAATCAATCATTTTATTTAATATATTAAAAATATTTAGATAAATAAAATGTCTCAGGTCGTTAATATGTCCTATACTATTTTAATCTAAGTAAAAATTTGTTTAATTACATACATGATTAATTATTACCATTACATAAGGAGTAATATACAATGCTTATTATTGCTTAAATTAAATGTGCAGAGGCCAATATTATCAATTATCTTTTTTGTAAGCTTTGTTCGTTGTGTAAGTTTGTTTCTCATGTTATTTTTATCAATTGATAATAATCATGTATTTTACAAAAGTCGAAAATATATTTACATAGATGGATTTCAAATACAGTGAGGTTTTTTATCTCTGAACATACAAGCAATTTTCCATATGTTCAATTTTAAAAAAATAATCTCAAAGCATTGGTGTCAGACGTTGATGTTTAGGTAAAGGTAAAACGTCAAAAAAGCCTCCAAATATATTTCGTTAATTATATCAATTTAGACATCGCTTCTAAACATTAAATAACAATGATAAAAAGGTATACAGTCCTAGAAAAGTAATTGGTTGATATGGTTGTCGGATTGGGACAAGGCAGCAAATTACAAAACTATCTCTCTGCCAAAGCAGAGAGGCACAGACACAGAGATAGTTGTGTAATTTGCTGTTTTGTCCTAATCCGCCAATGATATCCACCAATTAAATAACATTTTTATAACAAGAAAACATTTATTAAAAACACTAGAAAATTAAAAGTTTATAACAAATTCTCAAAATATCCCCCTTCGCGTTCTAAACAGAATGCAAGTCGATGTTGAAAGGCACGAACTGTGTTTCTTAAGAAATTTTGATTAAATTCGTTGCAGGCTGTTCAGACGTTATAAATCGTCCACATTCTCAATTTTAGCAATGTTATAAATTTTCGACTTTAGACAGCCCCATAAAGAGAAGTCATTTTGGGGAGAGGTCAGGGGACCTTGGTGGCCATGAAATAGGCCCAAACCTTCCTATCCACCTGTCAGGAAATTCTTGATTGAGGAAATTTCTAACTTCGTTCGTGGAATGAGCAAAAGCGCCATCCATTCGAAACCACGGATTTTCAGTATTCAAATTTTCAATTTCTGCCATAATTTGGTCACGGAGCAGATTTAAAAATTTTGCCGAATTTAAATTCCCTTCAATAAAGAATGGTCCTATAAGTGTATCTCCAATTATGCCTATCCACACGTTGACTCTTGCATTATATTGGGAGTGAGTTAAATTTTGTAAATGCTGATTTGTTTGAGACCAGTAT
The DNA here is from genome assembly GCA_951812265.1 of Taphrorychus bicolor. Lineage (NCBI taxonomy): Eukaryota > Metazoa > Arthropoda > Insecta > Coleoptera > Curculionidae > Taphrorychus > Taphrorychus bicolor. The sequence goes on from OX638303.1 coordinate 45,127,103, forward strand.
CTAAAAACAGTAGGTAATTAGGAAATTAAAAAACAGAATTTAGGCGATTGCTAAAAAAGTTCTTTACCTATAATTTTGGGAATTTACACAACCATTTATTTAATGAAAAGGATGCTTCATCTGTAAATACAATTTTTCGCAAAATCTTGGCATTCATATGGAGTAAATTTAGGAATCTTTCACAAAAATCTGTTCGTTTCTCTTTGTCGTCGTCATAGAGCACTTGATGATTAGAGAGTATTTGTAGGATTTGAACTTGAATTCTTTTAGGGTCCTTCGCACAGAAAATTTTGAAATTTGGAAATAATCAGCCACTTGTTTTAAGGTGAATCCAGGATTTTCTTCCATAAAACATAAAATTTCCAGTTTTAATTCCTCTGTAAGAAAATGCGGTTGTTTGCTCCTCTTCATATGAGAGTTAACTACACATCCTTCTGAATTAAACATCTTGACGATATTATGTATCATTCCAATAGAAGGAATGGGCCTGTCTGAATAACTCGTTGCAAATAAATCACGCACTCTCCTAAGGCTATTTTCATTTTTGTAAAGATTAAACAATTCTATTTTTTCCTGTTTAGAATACATTATCTAAAGTCTATGAAAAATATTCAGCAAAAAGTTTACTAAAAGCAGCGTTATAAAAAATAAAGTTTGAAGTTTTCGAGCTGTTAAAGTTTCCTGTACAGATATCTGAACCTAGAAATTAAGATCTGACAGCAATGCATTGAGATGGTTTTTTTTTAAATTGAACATAGGGGAAAGAGCGTTATAAGTTCAAAGTTAAAAAAATTTCACTGTATATTGCAATAGTTTTTATTAATTTAATGTGTCAATTACTATAAATTATCATGTGGCACTCTTTCATGATAATTTTTAGTAATTCTCACTTCTCGGAATATTTAAAATTCACATTTAATATAGGAATAAGGGGCATTTAAGAATCCCGCCAATTATTAGTTCATAGCCCCACTCGCTAGGCGGCGCTAGTGCGCCAGGATCCCCAGTGGTGTCATTGGAGTTGCTTATCTATAGTAATAATATAATTCTCTTATCTATGAATGCTACCACCACCGAAAACAATGCAATTCTAGAACTACCTATTAATACGTAAGTAAGTAGATAGGTATACCTAATTCAAACAACTTACCGATATTACTTTGTTGTGTGCATAACGCATGTACCTAGGTAAATACAACAAGTAATTAATCAAGAGAATCGGACATACAGAGAGTATCCTGGCTGGATGGATAATGTTTTTCAGTTTCCATATGAAAAAATGTACCTGTATTACATAAAAATTAAACCAATCAGCATAAAGTTGAAACGTTCAAAGATTCAAGGTTCTTTTCAACGAGGAATTCCTGGGTGGAATAATCCGAGGAAGAATGAAGAATACTAAAAATCTAAAATGATTCAAACGCATGCGCAGTGCGGTCTAGTTTGTAGGGCGATTTCGAATGGCAAGGTAAGGCAAGCACTAATTGCACTGGCCTTTTAGCTTTTCCTATCTTTATCTAATCCCTAGGAGGGAAAGAGTGAAATATTGTTATGAACGGTAAGCCAGTTTAAATGAATTACATACTGCTTGAAATCGCCCCAATAATTTATAATGTATTATTTTTCTTTGTTTTCCAAAAAGCAATTAATAAAAGTATTTACACAAATGAACCTAACCAGTCTAGATACAGTCGTTCTGAAGATACAAGGTAAAAATCTATTGGCAGGGACAAGTGTAGTTTGCCTTACTATTTAAATAGCTAAGTAATGTGGATAGAAAATGTTAACCCCTGATATGGAAGAGCATATTTTATTACCTTCATCTTCACCATTCACATCACACACCATTTTAAATAATATTATTCAACGTTCTGCAAACCCAAGTCTTCAATTCTAATTCTAATTCATAATTAATGATTAATGAAAATTCAGGTTACGTAAATCGTGTATAGTAATTTAAGTCCGTTTTTCATCACTCCTGTAAAATTGGTCTAAAATGAACAAAGGAAATGAAATAGCAATTTTAACAGACGACAAAGATATTGTTGAATCTATTGAATTAGTAAGAAATGCTGCAACCTCAAAATGTCAAAACTGCTACAAACTGAAAGACTCCTGATTTGAAGAACAACTTATTGACCAATATACTTTAGTATGAGCCCCTAAGTGTCGAAAATACTAAGTTACCCAAACACGAACCCAAAGACTCCTGATTTAAATTAGCACTTTGATATCTGAATATTTTTCGTTTCAATAAAGAGGAAACTTATTAATTAATATGTTCTTGTCTGAGCCCCTAAGTTTCAGAAATACTAACTTATCCAAACATGAACCCAAAGACCCCTGGTTTAAATTACAACTTTTGATTACTATCATTTGAGCCCCTAAGTTTTGCAAGTTGAATTGAAAACCATTAGATGACCCTCTTTGTCATGTGAATATTTTTTGATTCAATAAAAGGGGAAACTTATTGATTAATATACTCTTGTCTGAGCCTCTAAGTCTCTGAACCACTAAATTAGTCAAACACGACCCCAAAGACTCCTGCTTTAAATTACAACTTTTGATTACTATCATCTTTGTTTGAGTTGAGCCTCTAAGTTTTGCAAATTGAATTGAAAACCATTAGATGACCCCTTTTGTCATCCGAATATTTTTTAATTCAACAAAAGGGGAAACTTATTGATTAATATACTCTTGTCTGAGCCCCTGACGAAAAATCCATTTGCTTTAATTACGTCATCCTTTTCTGTCAAAAATTCATAGCCTTCTAGATGACATTCTCTAACGAACACCCGTTGTTTCTACTCCACCTAACAATAAATAGCGCAAATGCACGCATATTCATATTTGAACTTCCTATGCCAATAATATTATTAGAAGTCAACTCATTAACGAAAATTGTCATTGCTAGAACTCACCTAGTATGGTACAATCACGTGGGCAGGCTCTCAAAGCACTTATAATGTCGATGTCTCATTGGTCAAAAGTCTGCACTTGACATTTCCACCATAACAATTTAAATCCAATCAGAAATCGGCATTAAGGCGACCACTGGAAATGCCGCAGTGTGAACGCAGCTTTAGACAATCGGATTTTGACAGATAGTTTCAATACCAGCCGCTCCGCGGAGCGCAGGCGAAGTCAAAATTGGTACCGAAAACGCAATTCGAGCCAAGGAAAAGTAGCATGTGGGGATACAGGGAAGTTTCCACATGCATTTACGTAAGTTCGCACTTTTCCGAAAACGTTTTTTGAAAGAAAAACGTGAAAATTCCACCCGCGAACCACGCACGACGCCAACAAGAAAATTCGCGACATTCAACTGTCAACTATCTTCTCGTCAAGTGACGTCACGCGCTGCGCAATGAATTTTGATTTTTTCTATGCATGTTTATTGTTGAATAAAACTCGAAAAAATACAGAACTTGAAGCAAAATTATTAAATTCCTGGCAAGTTTATCTAGACGATAATGTTTCCTTCTCATTTTAACTGTGGAGATGGAATTCAGGACCAAAAGAAGTAATTAAAGTACAAGATAATTGGCAAGAAATTGTAATTGCCTCATGATTATCTCTTTTTATTATCAGTGTCATAATTATTATGACTTAGAGCTTAGAGCAGATGATATTTCAAATTTTTCGTATACTATGTACTGCCTGATCAGGGCTCAGGGCTTTCATCGAGGCCTTCTAAGTTAGTTCAGGTAAGCCCTGTCTCAAAATCATCAGGGTTATCTACATATTTATTTTATAATTACATAAAAATAACATACCCAATGGTACACCGTACCAATATAAATCAGTAAATAAGCTTCAAAATGGACAAGCAAGTAGGACCAGAAGCAAGTAAGAAATATATGTAATATTAATTAATCTCATGGAGTTATAATATCTTAGTATAGTTATATAAGTCTAAGCTGTGAATAAATAGTTTTCTTTATAATATGTATATCTTGCAAGAGTATTTAAAAATATATATACAGGGTGTATTTTTTTTAAGTGCGTGCAGTATTGCTATCTACGAAACGGCTGTAGTTACAAAGTCGGTTAATTTAGCAAAAAGTTGACTTTTGTAGAGCCTGTTTAGAAAACGTTCACAGGGTTGCCACATTTCGAGTGGTTTCTGAAATATTTAGAAAAATCTAAAAAATGCCAAAAATTTAAATCTCTTCTATTTCAAAAACTATTGGTGACACAAAAAAGTTTAAATTTCGAAGTTTCACTACACCTTAATCTCTTTCATATGACATCTCGATCAGCTTTGTGTAATGCTTACCAACCTAGTTACCAGTATAAAGTTAATTTTTTTAAATACGGACCTGGATTTTTTTGTTTATAATTTGAAAGTTCTTTTTATTCTTAATATAAGGGCGTATTACACAATTAGGGTTTTAAACGTTTCGACCAATTAAATCCATCTTCAAGGTATTCTATCTAAATCCGATCCTGTTTTTGGAGTAATGAAAGTTAATACTGTGTTTTTCTTCAGTAAATGCGTCAGAATAATTACCATCAATACTTGCAATGTTTTTAGTACCTTAAAAAAATTATTACAAAAATTAAAATATTATTGTGCTAATATGAACAAGATACTTATGTTAGAAATGAAGCGATGACTTAATATTTTGACTTCTTTTGTAAACAACTATTGTTTTAAGAAATGAAATGCTCAAATTGTCGCCTTTGATTTTTTTAGACATCACCTTGCCCTCTTCTTAATATTGGCCTGGACGTTTTCTAACAATTGTGGGGTAATTTTATTACAAGCCATTTGAATTTTCCTTTTCAAATCCTCCACACCTTGTCGCGCACTTTTGTACACATCATTCTTTATAAAACCCCAAATAGAAAAATCCATAGGAGTTATATCAGGGGACTTACACTGAAAAAAAAATACTGTAATTTTACATATCCTTTACAACACAATTGAACTAATATTACACAAAAATATGTGCAAAAGTACATTATTTAAAATTTCACAAAAATATAACAAATTTACATATAAGTGACAGTAATAACCCACAAATAATTAAAGTTACGCAGTAAATTTGCTGAGGTAACGTAAAATTACATTAAACGAAAAATGAATACGAAAAATACAAAAGTTTTGTAACTGTACTTTCTAAAAATGCCGACTCCAACGTAAAATTACAAATAAATCAAAACTTCACAAAAAAAATGTAAACTCCGTCCTATCAAATCATCGCGTTTTTGTCACGTGTCCTTCAAAGTGCGCGACAACGGGAACGACAAGGAATCGTTTCTCTATCATTGCATAGCATTATTCATCATGTATTGTGTTAAATGCATCAAAAGGTTATGTTTAGGTTTCTGTGGTGTTCGGTGCACTATGATATATCCTTTATACGACAATTTATATTATAAAAGACTCAGGTAAGCATTTTTAGTTATAAATTATGATCGCCTGTGATATTTGTAGAGAAAATTAGAAAATCCTTGAAAATCAACTCCATATGAGTTTTGACAGGAATATGCCGCGATGTAGTTTTAACTGCAAATATTCCAACTGCAATTTATCTTTTAAATCTTTTAAAACGTATCGTCTGTTTATTCAACATGTTAAGTTTAATCATACCAAAATACAAACTACTTATAAAGATTATATTCATTGTACATTAAATGAATGTCACTTTAAATCTAAAAACAAAAGGGAGTTAAATGCTTATGTAAATGGGCACTTGCGTCATGGTTTTGCAGTTAAATGCCCTTTATTTTTCATTTGTAAGCCAAACTTTTATGTTTTGTTTAGATTATCCCAGAAGACACATCGTCTTTAAATTTTTTGGACCCGGAACCGTGCATAATTCTAATAGGTAAATAGTTTTAATCATTTTGATTAGATATTTATAGCATCTTTGGTAATTTGCAGATCAAGAATTATATACTTCACATCCAACCTCGCCTATCCCAAAGAAGCTTCTTGTGTCTTTGAATTTTTTCAAAGATATGTTTCGAAAATTCATCCCGACGAGGGCACAAAATCAAGAAAGAAAAATGTGTCAAAGAGAAAAGTGATTTCAATGTTAAACAAATTAACTTCAGTATAATAAGTTATACAGGGTGATTCAAAATTCAGTACAAAGATTTTAAGGGCATATTTGTAGGGTCAAAATAAGACGTTTTTCCTATAAACATGAGTCCTAAAATGAACCCCCTCCCCCCTACGGGCGCTGAAAGTTGGGAAAGGAAAAATTTTTTTTTTAATTGTGGCCATATTTATTCATGAAAATTCTTGAAAATGTGTACATCCCCGTTTCTCAACGAGCTTTTTTCATTCCATTTCTCAGAAATGGCGAATTTTTAAATATTCGCAGTTTTTTAGGACTTACTGTCATTATGATGACAAATATTTTCTGTTTTCGGGAGTTTTGTTAAATTCATCGTCACTATCCAGTAGGCCAAACAAATATCTGTAGTTTTGATTTCTTGAAGATTTTTGATTAAGCTAACCGTTTTCGAGAAAAACTCCTTTGACTGAAAGGCTGCAGTATCAACATCATAATAAGGAAAAACATAGGAGCGTGGGACTTCGTAGTTATGACAATTGTTATTTTTTATTTATGCTGTCAAATTGTTAATTTTCAAGAATTTTCGTGAATAAATATGGCCACAATTAAAAAAAAACTTTTTATCCTTTCCCAACTTTCAGCGCCCGTAGGGGAGAGGGGGTTCATTTTAGGACCCATGTTTATAGGAAAAAAACGTTTTATTTTGACCTCACAAATATGCCCTTAAAATCTTTGTACTGAATTTTGAATCACCCTGTATACTTATACTATATATATTTTGTTAAATTTGAAAAGTGCAAAGACATTCTATTATGGTTTTTAAAACCTCTGCTCTGTTTTCATCGACACTGTGGTATAAGCTGTGATTTGTCTAAAATATCTGGATTCGTTAAAATTGTTGAGTTTTTTGTTAAGTTTCTTTTTTTCTCAGGCAAATGCTTAGCAATTATTTTATTATTTTGAAATGTCTTTTATGTGTACACACATTTAGTTAAGCAAGTTGTCCCAATAATGAGACATGATTTGTTTAAGTATGACCACGACTTTAAGATAAGTACATAATTATATACAGGGTGACCGTTTTTCGAGTTTAACCATGGGGATCTCGGTTATTTGAAGAGATACCAAAAATTTTAAATTAGAGCAAAGTTGCGCAATTAGAAGTGTTTGAAAACGACGGTTTTAAATTACGAAAATTCCGACTGATTTCGAAAACTATCGAAAAACATAAACATTTTTAAAAAGTTTTTATTTTTTCTAGTCTTAATTTAGAGATACGAAATGTCGGATTTTAAATTTGAAATTACCACTTTGAAAAGAGCAAAAAGTGTTTATGAAGAAGTGCCAATTATTTGTAATTATCTCTTTAAGACAAAAAAATAAAAACGTTTTTCTAAATTTCGATTTTTATGCGAATATTTCCGAAACCTCTCAGAAATTTCGAAATTTGAAAAGGTCATATTTGTAGACTTCTAATTGTGAAATTTTGCGCTAAACCTTCTTCGTATCTCTTCAAATAACCGAGATCTCCACGGTTAAACTCGAAAAACGGTCACCCTCTATACGCAGAAAATAAGCATTTTGCGGACGCAGCACCCATTGTTCATAGATGGGACTGATGGGAGCTTAATATAGTTTTTACATAATATAGGTTAATGTTTAGTTTAAAGTAGCAGGTATTCAATAATGAAAGTCATCAAGTTCGACCAAAAGGTTTTCTCTCAACACAAAGTCAACTTAATGACTTTTAATATTGGACACTATACGTGTACATTTACGAGTAGATGTAGATTCTATATTAAAATCGTTGAAAAGTTTTTTTTATATTTGTAAGTCGATACAACTTTCAAATTTTGTCGCTTTTAATAAGACGTTATTTTGTTATTTGACTGTTTTATTACTTTCTATTTTGAATAAAAATTATGCCTTAACTTTTTAATTTATTTACACTCAACCCATACTCTAAAAAATCGTATAATTATGTAATTCTACAACATATTTAGGAAAATTACATTGGGATTTTACGACGAAATATATTATTACATAAACATTTGGTAAATTTACAACGTAGAATTAAATATATCGTTGTAATATTAATATGCAAAATTACAATTATTTTGTAATTTTACTCGAGTAATATTACTCCTTTGATGTAAACCTTCCACGCATTTTACAAAAATTATGTTTTACAATATATCCTCAATTTTACAATGCACATGTAAACTGATTTACAATTGCTTTGTAAATTTACGAAATTTTTGCAATGTTACCTCAAATGTTATGGTCACACTAAAAGCATTACTTTTCTTGTAAAAAGGCAGCCAATTTTTTTCAGTGTAGGAGGCCAATTAACTGGCAATTTTTTATCACGCAAAATTTGCGAATAACATGGTTATTCGCAAATTTTGTACCTTAGGCAGCGGACGTGTGGTTTGTCGAGCTTAAGATACCAGGGTCACCGAAAAATCGAATGGAGTTTGCTACCTTAACTATCTTGAATCGAATTTTAACTGACTACCCTCTCTAAGTGGGAATAGCCCTGATGAAGACTAAATAAATAGTCAAAACGTCGGCCATTTTCGAATAAAGAAGAGGTACATTATTTGTCCTAATCCCGCTAACTTCACCAACAACTTACAACTTACGCTAATTACAACAATGAATTATTATTTTTGGCAAACCTTCTGAACGGATTTGTTTAATTCCTTTTTTGATTGAAAAGTCACTTTGTTTAGAAATTTAATGCTTTGTTAGTTTTACTTAGAGTACTACTGTAATTACTCCGAGTACTACTCTATACTTTCCTTACTTAAGACAATAGTGGTTTACAAAATAAAAAGCATTAAATCATCGCTTCATTTCTAAAATAAGTATCTTGTTCATACTAGCACAATAATAAGATTCATTTTTTTAAATTTTTGTAATAATTTTCTTTAAGGTACTAAAAACATTGCAAGTATTGATGGTAATTATTCGGATGCATTTACTGAAGGAAAACACAGTATTAACTTACATTACTCCAAAAACAGGATCGGATGTAGAGATAGAATGCCTTGATGATGGATTTAATTGCTCGAAACGTTTAAAACCCTAATTGTGTAATACGCCCTTATTTTAAGAATAAAAAGAACTTTCAAATTATGAAAAAAAATCCAGGTCCGTATTTAAAAAAATGAACTTTATACTGGTAACTAGGTTGGTAAGCGTTGCACGAAGCTGATTGAGATGTCATATGAGAGAGGTTAAAGTGTAGTGAAACTTCGTGTTTTAAACTTTTCTTGTGTCACCAATAGTTTTTGAAATAGAAGAGATTTAAATTTTTGGCATTTTTTAGATTTTTCTAAATATTTCAGAAAGCACTCGAAATGTGGCAACCCTGTGAACGTTTTCTAAACAGGCTCTAGAAAAGTCAACTTTTTGCTAATTTAACCGACTTTGTAACTACAGCCGTTTCGTAGATAGCAATACTGCACGCACTTAAAAAAGACACCCTGTATAGATATTTTAAATTTCAAATGTTGTATCATATATTTATTGTGCTACAGCTCAAAAACTTGCCACTGATTTTTGAACAACCTTTTGGTCCCAGAACCCAAAAATTAAAACTACAATTTATTTACTCTTTGTTGGTGATTGATGTATACTAATTGTGTGGTTCTGCTCTAACTTCGGTTGTTGTGAAAGCTGTAGATAATTTATTTCAGCTTTAAATTTCCATGAATTTGAGCCTTTTCATTGATACTGGCATAAATCTTGTAACATGAAAATTTGTGACTGTTTCTCTGGGATTCGGCTTTAGCCATTTCTGAATTATAATTAAATATTAAAGGGGCAAAAATAATTTTGAAACAATAGATTCAGTTCTCAAAATATAACGTGTGCTCACAGTCAGCTTACAGCCCATTGTCCTGACATACATATCATGGTCCTGTCCTTGCGTAATTGTATTCCACCTTTCTTTTCTTCCAAAAAACAAACTTCTTATACATACCATCAGTTGCATTTTTGTAGGGTGCATATACCTACTGCTGATACCACATTCACACTATAAACTTATTAGCCTCAACTATTATGGTTGTGAAAGATTCATTTTTAATAGCTATTTATGTAACCAGTTACGAAAAGTCCGATTATGTCTAACGAATGAATGTTTGCGGGACGAGCGCAGCGAGTTCCCGCAATTTGAATGAGATACACAAAAAAGGTTTTTCACGTGTTTCATACAAGATTTTTTCTAATTTTGACTACAAATACCTACTTAGAGAGAGAATTATTATTATTAAACTTCAATATTTACTTTTAAACCACTTTGTATCTTCTTAATATCGTTACGTCACTGTCATCAGTATTGAAAAGTGTCACTTTATATGTCAAAATTAGAAAAAATACATTAATAAAATATAATATTCTTGCTAGCGTTGAGCCCCGGCCCCCGGTCCATTTTTGACTAGATTCTAGGTTAGTAATGATTATTATTAAAGGTTTGAACTAACGAAGTCATCTGGCAACTATGTGAGCAAAACAGTAAACAATAACCTTAACCTCAAACTAGTTATTAATCAGTGTCACTGTCAGTCATGTTATACCGGGTGAAATATGTCAGGTCCAACGCCTACTGGACGACAGAAATAACTGATTATAGGTAGCCATTTTAGGTTGGCCAATGTGAATTCTGAAATTGCTGCAAATGCTTTGCCCGCCGGAAATCAGTAAAACTTAAATGCGTTATTGAAAAGAACAAAAACGCCTCAATTTACATTTTTTTTTGAGTGTTGAGTCATCACTCAAACTTTTAAGTTTTTGAGTAGATTAATAAAACATGATTGATATAGGAAAGGTGTAAAATAATGGCGACGTTTCAGCACTACATTGGTAACATCCCCAAGACACTAAAATATTTAATAGAAACGTCGCACAGGGAGAAAGATCTACTGAATAAAAATTAGAAATTGTAGAAACGTAGAGAATGTATGGAGCTACAAAGGAACTGGAATTAGATCTACAGAGTTCACAAAAATCCTGCAGGCACTGCAAATATGAAATTTATACGGATCAAAAATTAGAAAATATTCATTTTGAGAGAGAAAATAATATGAAACCTGAAAGGATCAAAATGTACAGAGTTCACAAAAATGCTATAGAATCCACTTAGACAAAGATCAAAAATTAAGAATTGCACATTGAAACATAACGAGTGTATGAAGCCATAAAGGAATTGGAATTAGATCTACAGAATTCACAGAAATTCTACAGGTATTACACATATGAAATTATACAAATACAAATAAATTGTACAAACTCTGAAAGGATCAAAATGTACAAAGTTCACAAACATTCTATAAAATCCACAGAGAGAAGCATGTACTGATCTAAAATTAGAAATGGTACATTTAGAGATAGACGATATACAGGGTGGTTTTTTTTAATTTAAAAGGTGATATCTCAAAAATAGTTTAAAATAATCACATTAATCTTGACTGAAATTTTAAGAAAGTGGTGGGGGTCACGCTTGAACAACATGTATAGAGTTTACATCAGAGACTCTATAGGGACCAAAGAGAAAATCTACAAATCTGTAATTAGCTCGATGTCTGGGGAAGTTTGGCTAATTTTCCTTCGTTTTTCGTCATATTTATGGGCCTAATTGAGGGCAAAGCAGTCACTGCATAACTGAATGCGAGAAAGCTCCAAGCGGACTTAACAATTTGCTCTATTTTATCATAATTGTTGGCTATAAACGTTTTATAATCGTTGCCACAGATTTTATGACGTTTGTTTTATATTAACACTCAGTTTCTATGACTTTTTTTCAATTCAAACGTAGAAACTACGAATTTATTACGTCAGCTGATACGCAGGAGAGATATAGAGTGTACTGGGGACAGGGTTGCCAGAGGAGGTTATTTTTCTAATGATCCCTTATGATCTTCTAAGGATCTTTTTTCTAATCAAAGGGTGTTCATAAAAAAACTCGTAACAAGCCATGGAATTAAAAATCTGGTTTGAGATAAGTTTATATGACGACAAAACTGCGAAAGCAGAATTATTAATTATCGTAAAATGAGTGTCAACTACTCACAAACTCGTAGATGCAACAGGTCCTAAAAAAACAAACATCGAATCTAATCTGCCTCTGAGGTAATTTTGCTACTAAGTGAAGGAAGTAGTTGCTGATGGCAAATAAAAGAAAAAGGCACGCCACCTGCTGGTCGAAGCCAAATTGGCGGTCCTCACGTGAACGATGTCGTGCTCTGATTTCTAGGGAAACCATTTAAACATGAACGAAGAAATGTCACCAGAACCATCGTCGACTCGTGTCTAAAGTTAAATATCGTAACTGTTAACGTATATGAATTCAAACTTTGAAGATGGAGAGGCTGCTAATTGGCACATGTTTCTTGTAGATTTGCACGTTCGCTCGAAGACGCCTGGCAAATAGCTTTAAGAGTATTTAATTTTGCTAATAACTTACGTAGACCAAATATTTTCTCAACGCGAGGAATTTTCTTCTTGGCTCGAAAAAGAGGTTAAAGAACTTTGAATCCAAGTGCTGCGCTACTGACTTTCTCGAAAAATAAGGGTCAAGTGAAGAGTCGATCTCTGACGGGACACGCACAGGAAGCTAATTGGCTGTAATTGACAAGAGATATGCTCACATTCGTGCTTTCGTATAGCCAGAGACATCGGTTCTTGTCGTTTTCGAAACTCTGCGGTTAATTACTGATATCTAAATGCGGTTTTGCTAAACCGTTGAGTTGTGGAGTTAAATCTTATCCATAAATAAGAACCAAGGGAAGCGATAATCATTACAGTGCCACCACTCACGAGGTGGATCTTTTTGACGCCCATTGCCATTCATTCAACACCGATTCGATCAGTAGAAACAAATTTGGGAAATAACGAAAACTTTAGCATAAATATCTACTTTAAAAGCACGATGAGGATCCTGAAAGTACCTCGTTTAACGTTCGATAAGGATCGCGGTAATTGCGTGTAATTTTTAGCGAAAATCGTCCAATTTTTAGTGGCCAGACGGACGAATGTTTGCAAAGACTTGCTCATTAGCGAAGCTAATCAATTAAATTAGCCTGAGTGGGCTCATGTACATGTTAATTCGACGAATTGCAGACATTTGATGGACGCGAAGCGGTGTGATAACAATGGGACGCGTTATGGTTTGTGCCATGTATAATAATAGTAATTAGCGATTATAGTAACAGTCAAAATAGTATATTATCCAACAAGCGTATAATGTATGTGTCGTTTGAGCCGACGAGCGTAGCGAGTGGCGCAATTCACCTGAGATTTTACCCATAAACAAAACCTTTTTAAAGGGTAATTTCATTCGAATTGAGTTTGTTACGTTCTTAGGGGATTGCAAGCCAGCCATTTCGATAAAAAAAAAACAAAAAAAAATCCGATTTTTTTTGAAATTGTTCAATTTTGACCGCCTGCAACTTAAGAACGCATGAACCGATTGAAGTGAATCCAACTGTGTTGTCCTCTTCTTGATGTCCTCTTTCACGTGTCAGTATTTCGGACTCAATATTTTCGGAGATAGACCCAAGGGCTTAGGTCGGTTTTTACGCACTTTTAAAATCGCGTTTTTAGCCCATTCATAAAAAACCTCACTAGAGGGTAATTTCATTTGAATTGAGTTTGTTACGTTCTTAGGGGAACGCAAACAAGCCATTCCGGTCAAAAACAGCACACAAACATTCCGATTTTTTTTTCAAAAAGTCCAAAGGAGACGTATTACGACATTTTTCTCCATTCTCAATTTTGACCGCCTGTAACTTGAGAATGTCTTGACTGATTGGAGTGAATCCAAGTGTTTTGTCCTCTTCTTGGTATCCTCTTTCACCTCCCGGCATCGGAAATTTAGTAGGTGTAATTATTTCAGAGATGGGGTCTATCTCCGAAATAATTACGGAGGTTGATTTTTAGGCACTTTTTTAATCGCGTTTTTAGACCATTTATAAAATAAAACCTCTCCAGCGGGTGATATCATTCGAATTGAATTTGTTCCGTTCTTAAATTAATGCAAACAAGACATTCCAATCAAAAACAGCAAAAAAAAAATCCGAATTTTGTTTGAAAATCTCCAAAGGGGGGAGGGGTCATCACGACTTTTTTCACAATTCTCAAATTTGACCGCCTGTAACTTGAGAACGCCTGGACCGATTAGAGTGCATCCAACTGTGTTGTCCTCTTCTTGATGTCTCCTTTCACCTCCCACCATTGGAAGTTCCGCAGGTGTAATATTTCCGGAGATAGACCTCTTCGGAGGTCGATTTTTAGGCACTTTTAGAATCGGTTTTTGGACCATTTTAAAAAAAAAGCTCTTTAGAGGTTAATTTCATTCCAATTGAGTTTGTTATGTTCTCAGGGGAATGCAAACGAGCCATTCCGATCAAAAACAGTAAAAAAAAAATCCGAATTTTTTTTTTAAATCTCCAAAGGGGGGTATTAAGACTTTTTTCTCAATTCTCAAATTTGACCGCCTGTAACTTGAGAACGCCTGGACCGATTAGAGTGCATCCAACTGTGTTGTCCTCTTCTTGATGTCTCCTTTCACCTCCCACCATTGGAAGTTCCGCAGGTGTAATATTTCCGGAGATAGACCCCTTCGGAGGTCGATTTTTAGGCACTTTTAGAATCGGTTTTTGGACCATTTTAAAAAAAAAGCTCTTTAGAGGTTAATTTCATTCCAATTGAGTTTGTTATGTTCTCAGGGGAATGCAAACGAGCCATTCCGATCAAAAACAGTAAAAAAAAAATCCGAATTTTTTTTTTAAATCTCCAAAGGGGGGTATTAAGACTTTTTTCTCAATTCTCAAATTTGACCGCCTGTAGAGAACGCCTGGACCGATTAGAGTGAATCCAACTGTGTTGTCCTCTTTCACCTCCCACCTCGCACATCGGAAGTTTTGTATGTGCAATATTTTCGTGTTCGATAATATTTCTGTTTGTAATATGTCTATTTTGGTTTTGCCTCATATTTGGCTGTTCAAATTGATTAGAGCATTATTTATCTATGAAATTATTTGGACAATTATTTTTTAGTAACCAACATTATTCATTATTCACATTAACTCAAAATCAATTAAATAGATAAGATTTTAACTCCACCATTTTTTAAGTTTTTGAATTTATTCTGAAGAAGGCAACAGATAAGTTGTCGAAACGTCAATTAGTTGTTTGGACGGAGCCCTTTTTAGGGTAAATGAATATTTTCAGTAATTTTACAGGAAATAGTGCAAAATTCGGTTTCCAACATCAAAAGAAACACCCAAAAGTTTGTATAGAGGAAGGAGTAATACCCATAAGTAAGAAATAAAAAAATTAATAATTAAAAAATTATTAATTATCTAAGAAAATATCCAAAAGTTACATGTGATATTAAGATTAGTTGCAAAATCCTATTGGTTTAATAATTACTAATGCATATACTACAGCAAACAAATAATTATAAATCTAAAACACCTACACCCGTGGAATGAATGCAGGCGCCATACGGTACCCATAAAAATCGAACCTAGATGGGTTCGATTTGCTTCGGCACCGGCCTAAAGGAGATAAAGAAAATTTATAGGGCGCAGGAAAAGGCCATTTCGTATGCATTAAAATTTTAATTCGTTCACAATATTTGTTTTGCTTATTATCAGTTGGCCGTTTAAAAGGCAATCATCCTCGGGTGCTTTCGAAATCGAAACGTCGAGATTTACGAGCAGAGAAGGGTGCTGTTGGTCTTAGAGAGGTCATCGACTTATTTCCATAATTTTGAAGCCGAACAAAAGTAATATAAATGCTACCAGCAGAACACAATACCTCTAAAAACCCTTATAAATACGCAAAAAAGCTTTGTTCTTACACAACTGTTGCATTTGGGAATATTCTCCAAGACAATGCAATCTATTGTGTCGTGTAGGTCGTAAATTTTGACCGGTAGGTACAATCCGAACTGACCTGTTTTTCGTCGGCTGCTTGCGACCACCATCTTATTTGGACATTCTGTGGGTTACTCAGTTTTACCCTTTTTTAGTCATAGTGGAATTGGTTCCATTTTGATTTCCTTTTACATATATACTGGGCGTCCCGTAAGCACATGTTCGCAATGGGTAGGTACTGCGGCGTTTTTTGGTTCAAAACAAAACGATTTTATCAATATTTCATTAAGATAAAGTTTGTGGTTCTAGATGGTCAAAATTCTTAGAAAAAAAAAATGTTTTTGTTGTAATAACCGGAGAAGAAAGAGAAGGAAGAAGATTTGTTGCAAACATGTTTATAAGTAACATTCATGTTTCATTTAACAGTCAAAGATTTTTATTGACATTAAACTTAATATGAAATTAAATGAAAGGAATTGTAAATCTCTCCGACTTGCTATTTAACACTGTGCAACAGTGTTAAATAACAAAGGTAGAGAAAATGCTTTTTTTCTACAAACGTGTTAAAAAGGGCATTTTTTCACCAGTGCTTTAAACGCGACTTTAAAGCACTAGTGCTTTAAAATAAAATGTCAAAAATTGAAAGAATTATCAAAACTTTTACTTCATTTATTAATATTAACATTGATACAACAAATTGAACAATTTGTAAAATAAATTTCTTCTATAATTCTAATAGAGCCCGTAGGGCAGGAGCTCAAAGATGACGAGCAATAAACAGAAACCACCTCATTTCTGGTTGACGTTGCAATCATATCTGCTGTTGTTGTTTTCACTGCAAGGCGTTTCCAAAAAATCTTCGATATAGCCCTCAGCAACGGTAGAGGATTTCCATCCTTCATTTCCCTTAATTGTTATCAAATTTGCTCCAGCATCGGCAAGCAGGTTCGCACAAAAACGGCGAAAATCATGTCCTGTATAGAGAGTAAAATTTGGAAGTTTCAGGTATTTTGCTATAGCAGCAGGTATTTTTCCAATCAGTCCTACAGGATTTCTACAGGAAGTTCACAGTAAATTTCATTAAAATCCACCATAACGTTCTCTAGATATTACGATGGAGATAAGGTTTATTTTTGACCATCAATAGCAACAAAACTGAAAACTCTGTCATAAAGAAAAATTGATCAAATCGTTTCTTTTGGACTAGACATTTTTTTATAATGCATTATATAAATTTTTAAAGCATGAAAGAGTAAAATCTATTATTCACTAACCCACGTGTGATCGTCGAACAGCTCTATTCCGAGAAATAATGTCACCACCTGAAATCTTCTCAATCCTTTATGATATGAAATCTGACACCGGCCAGTCGAAATATAGATTCTGTAACATGGGTATCACTTTCGATATTCGACGAAACTATTTTTTTATGTGTGTGGGTACTATCTAGGGAACATCAAAAAACTTAAAGTATTACCCTGGTGACAAGTACCACGGAACACGGGCCTATCGATTCGATCGTCGTGTATCCGAAAACT
This sequence comes from Taphrorychus bicolor, assembly GCA_951812265.1. Lineage (NCBI taxonomy): Eukaryota > Metazoa > Arthropoda > Insecta > Coleoptera > Curculionidae > Taphrorychus > Taphrorychus bicolor. The sequence continues at coordinate 45,144,563 of OX638303.1, forward strand.
TGTTCCTTTGTTTTTCTAATGGTTATTGAAATGAATTCGGCCATCGATCATTTTTTTCCCGAACGCGATCAGTTTTTAATAAACGAGATAACAAAGTGTCACCAAGTCCGACTTGTTGCATGGAGAATAAACGATGTTTGGGTTGCTGGTGGAGGTATTGAATGCAAAAAAAAAGAGAAAATGACGTGTTTAGAAGAGAAACGAAGCTCGCAAGGACAAAAGACAGTGTGATCTAAAACCACCCACAATTGATGATCCCTCATCAGGTCTGAGGCGAAAGTGCAAGTCATACGAATTATATCAATCAGGCGCCATAAAACCGACTTGGAAGACTTGCCGACGTATATTCAATAGAACTGTCGAATTTCTTAGACTTTTTTTCGACTCGAGGACGTTTACTGCCATATTATGTTGGTTTAGAGACGTGTGAAAGAATGCCGCAAGATGAAGAGATTAAAAAAGTGTGTATGCGGAGAAGATAAATGATTTTTGACTTGAAAAGGTGCAAGAAGAATGCATCAGCGGTGACGCAGTTCGGCTGTGCAAACTAAAAAAACCATGTATGTGACGTTTTTGAGAAAATCCAGATTTTTACCCATCTCTTTTTAGTACATGTTGATACGATAAAAATGTTAAAGTCAAATTTCCAACGTCTTCTTGACGACAATATAATGGGACGATCTCGGCGTTTATAATGGGAAGTCCCGGGGTCTATTCTTGGATTCGTCAGTAGGACTTAGTAGAGCCCTGCCTTATACGCCGGGGTGACAGTTCATAGTTGGAACTTGCCCCAACTAGCATTTATCGTCCCAATAACTTTCTTAAAGTAAAAATTACATACAATGAGTTGCAGTTTGTTAAGTTTAATCTACATTCACAGATTTCACATTATTAATATTTTTCAATTCTGGCGGGAGAGAATTAAACAAACGCAAGCCGTCCCCAAACAGGTACTTTTGCATATATGCGCTGCGGTCAAAAGGAACATTAAAACTCTGTTATAGGAGTGAAGCTCTGATCTCTGAACTACCCTGGCTTTCAGGTAGGATGGCATAAGATTATTTTTAATTTTATAAATTATTGTCAGATTGGAAACTTCAATGCTCTCCCGGACCGACAACCATTTTAATGTGTTTAACATTCCTTTCACTGATGTTTCTAGGTTACAATTCAAAATTATTCGCATGATTTTATTCTGTAATTTTTGCAGCCTATAAATTTCTTCTTTATTACATGACAGCAGCAGAGAGCTGCAATAACTAAAATGAGGATAAATTATTGTGTTGTATATTTGCTTTTTTGTCCAACTACTTAAGTTTCGAGGTATCCTATAAAAGAAGCCAACTTTTTTCCCAATTTTCTTGCAAATAAAATTTAGATGTTCTTTAAATGACAACTGAGGATCAAGAACTACACCCAAATATTTTATCTGTTCTACCCTAGAAGGATTATCCTCATTTATGCAAATTTGGTAATTATTGTCAATAAATAATTTACACACGTTTCTTTTCCCCAGCACCATATATTTTGTCTTATCCGAATTTAGTTTTAATTTATTTACACATTTGCCAATTGTATACCACCGACAGCTCTTCATTTAGATCTTCAACAATGATCTCAAAATTTTTTCCACTGACGGAGATAAGAGCGTCATCAGCAAACAGCCTCAGATGAGACGTATGTAGAATTCTATGCAAATCGTTTATAAAGATGATAAACAATAATGGCCCCAATACGCTGCCTTGTGGAACGCCTATTTCGTTCTTTATAGCACCTGATGTAAGCCCATTTACTCGAGTTTTCTGGTACCTTTCATAGAGATAACTTTTTAACCATTTTAAGGCAGTAGATGAGACACCATACCCAGGCGGGAAGGCGACGTCATTTTGACGTATTTTTTTGGTAAGCATTTGTGACCAATGACGTCCTGAGATGACGTCGAAATAACGTCATAATGACGGGCGTAAGTCACAGACCGATGACGTTATTTTGCAACGTCAAAATCACGTCACTTTGCGACATGAAATTGATGTTATTCTAGGTTATTTGCTACAAACGGTTTCTTTTCGGAGTTATGTATTTTTGCCTACGTCAAAGAGTTAAAAAACTTCTAGAATCCAAATTTTCTTACTACCTTTTTGACTTTGACTTGGTAACAAGAAATAATAAGCTCTAAAAGTAACATAAATTTAAAAAAATTGACTCTAGTAACAGAAAATTTTAGCGTAAAAAACACAAAATTTTTAAATTTAAACAAAATTTTAAATTTTGACGTAATAACACAATTTTGGTCTGAAAGTAAAACAAATTTTTTTAACTTCGAATGTAAGAACTCGAAATTGTAGTCTAAACGTAACAGAAAAAATAAATTTTTACTTACCTACAAGAAATTTTGATCCGAAAGTAATCTCAAATTTTTAAATTTTAACTTTTTATACTATTTAAATTTTTAAATTTTAATTGTAGATACCTAATACAAGAATTTTGTCTAAAGCGTAACACGAAATTTTTTATGTTTAACTTGATAACAAAAAATTTTGGTTTAACAGTAACACAAAATTTTGACATTAGTAAAAGGAAATTTTAGTTTAAACGTAACATAAAATTTTTAAATTTTGACAGTAACACGAAATTTTGGTCTTAACGTATCACATAATTAAAGCATTTTTACTGAGTAACAAGAAATTTTTATCCACAGGTAACATCAAATTTTTAAGTTTTGCTTTTAGTATGGTAAAACGGAATTTAAAAATTTCTACTTAGCAATGGAAAATTTTTGTCTGAAAGTAACACAAAATCTCTAAATTTTGACTTCAATTGTTAGTCTAAACATAACACGAATATTTTAATTTTGATCTTAAACAAGTCATTTTGATTTAAAACTAACTGAAATTTTTAAAATTTTGACTATAGTAACAGGAAATCTTAGTCTAAATATAACACAAAGTTTTTGAATTTTGACTATTGTAGCCTAAACGTAACAAAAAATTTTTTTTTTTTTTATTTAGTACCAAGAAATTTTGATCGGGAAGTAGCCTCTAATTTTTAAGTTTTGACTTTAGTAAGACAAAAATTTAGTCTAAAGCGTAACATGAATTTTTTTATGTTTAACTTGATAACAAAAAATTTTAGTCTAAGAGTAATAAAAAATTTGGACATTAGTAACAGCTAATTTTAGTTTAAACGTAATACAAAAATTTTAAATTTTGACTGTAGCAACACGAAATTTTAGTCTAAACATCTAAACAAGACATTTTGGTCTAAAAGTAACACAAAATTTAAAAACATTGACCTTAGTAACAGGAAATTTTAGTCTAAACCTAACACATAATTTTTTAATTTTGTCTGTAGGAACACGAAATTGTAGTCTAAACGTAATACAAAATAAAAATCTCCGAACAAGACATTTTGGTTAAATTTTGGTAAAAGTAGCAGAAAATTTAAAAATGTTGACCTTAGTAACAGGAAATTTTAGTCTAAACGAATCACAAAGTTTTTGAGTTTTGACTGTAGGAACACGAAATTGTAGTCTACGTAACACAAAATAAAAAAATTTGACTTAGTAACAAGAAATTTTGATCCGGAAGTAGCATCTAATTTTTAAATTTTGACTTTAGTAAGACGAAAATCTAGTCCAAAGCGTAGCAACCAGAAATTTTGGTCTAAAAGTAACTAAAAATATAATTTTTACTTAAAATGTTAGTCCAAACGTATAACTAATTTTTTTAATTTTGACTTAGTAACGAAGAATTTTGGTTCGAACAATTACACAAAATTAAAAAATTTTGACATTAGTAAAAAGAAATTTTAGTGTAAACGTAACACAAAGGTTTTCAAATTATGACTTAATAACACGAAATTTTGGTCTAAGAGTGAATAACGCAAAATTTTTTTTAATTTTGATTGTAGAAACACGAAATTGTAGTCTAAACGTATCACAAATATATAAAAAAATTGTTTAGTAAAGGAAATTTTGTTCTGAAAGTAACATAAAATCTGTAAGTTTCGACTGTGGTAACATAAAATTTTTGCTTAAATGTAGCACGGAATTTTGGTCTGCAAGTAACACAAAATCTTAAAATTTTTACTTAAAATGTTGGTCTAACGTAACACAAAATTGTTTAATTTTGACTTGGTAATAAGAAATTGTGGTCTAAATGTAACACAAAATTTACAAATTTTGACTTTAGTAACGGGAAAATTTAATATAAACGTTACACGAAAATTCGGTCTAGAAGTTACCAAATTTCTCATAAGTTTGACTTTAACTGTTAATCTACGCAAAATTATTTAGTTTTGACTTAGTAGCAAGAAATTGTAGACTAAAAGTTTCACAAAATTAAAACATTTTGACTGTAGTAACACAAAATTGTAGTCGGAACGTAACACGATTTTTTTTTAAATTTTGTCTTGGTAACAACAATACGTTGATCTAAAATGAATACAAATTTAAAAATTTTGACTTTGGTAACAGCAGTTTTTCGTCCAAATGTAACTCTGCCACTGAAAAAAAATGTTTACGTAGTAACAAGAAATTTTGATCCGAAAGTAACATGAAGTTTTGACTTTAGTAACGCAAAAGTTTAATCTAAACCGTAACACGAAGTTTTTAAATATTGACTTAGTAACAAGAAAATTTGGTCTAAAAATAAAATAATATTTAAAAATTTTGACTTTAGTCGTGAGTTAGACGTTTAGTGACGTGAAGCTGTTACATCCCAATTTTATTATACAAAAACAATAGTTTTATCAATATTTTGTATATTTATATTAGAATTTTTTGCCAAAGAAGCTAAAAATTTTATTTTATGATATTGTCATCAAATATATTCTTTTATCCACGACCATACTATAATAATCACATTATTCTTGTACATTCTCAAGACTAACGATAATTATTATTCACTTGTGAATAATGAACATTATTCACAAGTGAATAATGAGTTGTCATGGAAACGAAACATGTCGTAGGCAACTGACAACTCAAAAAGTAAACTGCCCTAAACATGAAATCGGTAGTTACCACTGGTTCATTCAAATAATTATCCTTCTATTGGGATGTATTGAGGCAAATGTAGGTTACAGTGTCTTTTTTTCACCAAAATATGTACTTTTCACTGAAAAATACTTAAAATAGGCCATAAAATTAAGTAATTTATCGTCCACCCTCGTAGCATTGAAATGGACATGCGGTCACATGCGCGGGTGACTAGACCGTCATCTATCGACAAGACGCATCAAACGTCGCGCCATTGAATAGCGAAACCAGTCGTGGTCGTGGTTTTAAAATTGTAAATTATCTTTGTGGTACCTTGGTCGTGGATAAAGTATAGTATTCAACGCGCATTTAATGAGCGTTATTCTCTCGGGCAACTTGTGCCACTCGCTTCGCTCGTGGGCTCAAACGTTACCCTCGAGAATAACGACTCTCATTAAATGCTTGTTGTATAATATACTATTATTGCATATAAGTCAATTAAATATGTTAAGTGTATATTTATTAGGTACATTATATACACAAAAATTATTCTACTAAACATAACGTTGTTATGACGTCACTACGAATCGTCATTATCACGTCGAAAAATTAACGTCATTTATTTGTCATTTTTTCGTCAGGTGACGTCGAATAACGAATGATCACCAAAAGTTGACGATATAATGACGTCATGTTCCCCTTATAGTCTCGAAAGCTCTTTTCAGATCCACGAAAACCGCTATTATCACTATGTCTTTTCGCCACTTTGATGCTACATACTGAAGTGCCGACTCACAAGAATGGTTTTTTCTGAACCCCGATTGACCCTCGAAAAAAAAGCCACAGTGTTCAAAATATGCGCGAAGCTGCTCACACACGACAGTCTCCAAGATCTTATCCACCGCTGGCAAAAGGTTGATTGGTCGAAGAACATCAGGTTTTTTAGGGCTGGAAACTTTCGGTATAGGCACAATTACACTAGTTTTAGCGTTCCTTGGTACTTCTCCCTCCTGGAGCGATGTGTTCACCAGATGCAGCAACGGGTAGCCTATCTGGCCAAACAAACTCTTTATCAGGCTGATGGTACAGACTTCATCTGATGTTGCCTTATTTTTCAGGTTCATAACAATTTTATTTAGCTGCGATAGACTTATTGCGTTAAATTCTTCCAATACACCAGGTGTAGGAGCTTCCCTAAAGGTGTTGTCAATATTATATTGTGGGGCACTAAATGGAATACTTTCTGCAATACGAACAACACTATCCTTGAAAAATCAATTAAGACTTTCAGCAAAGTTTTCTTTTATATCACTGGGGGAATCAAACTCGACATTCTCAAAAGGCCTCACACCTGACACATTTCCCACAAGGTTTTTTAACACCCTCCACATTTTCTTGCTATCTGCTCTACATCCGTCAATGTTCGCTTCATAGTAACATTTATTTTCATTTCTTGTTATCGACAATACCTTATTGCGTTTCATTTTGTAGTCATTCCAGTCTTGGTCAGCTTGGGTTAACTGAAACTTATGAAACGCCCTGTCTCGTTCTTTTTGCGTCATAGAAACTTTAGGTGTAATCCAAGGCTTTATCTGTAAATTGACACATTTTTGAGGAGCCATCTTGTTGACAGCTTCTTCGATGTTGTTTAAACTCTCAAAGTTATTTTTGGGAATTCCTCTAAGGTCACCAAAATTACTTCAATGTCGTTTTTATTATATAGCAGGATTTTAAAGTAATATTTACTCTCGAAATAATTAAATACAATTCTATAAAGTACACGATTCAATGGTTCCAGTTAGTATTAATTACTGCAAATGTTACTCTAAAGTAAGATCTTCTGTTAAGACGCAAAATGTTCGAAATGGTTACTTAATGCATTAAAAAAATGCTACGTTTACTACCTAATTTACTACCGTAGTAAATGTGATTTACTATGTTGCCTATTTCTTTCTATTTTACTACATTTACTACACTACAAGTATTTTCTTATTAACTGACTTACCTAGTAGGCAGTCACAAGGAGAATACAGCAGGAGTTGACGAATAGCATACAAAGGAAAAGGCTATGCTTTTTGTTGAGAAATTTTGAATAAAAAGAAAAAATAAGACTATATAATTTGTTAAACAGACAGGAGGACAGTCGACACACGACACACCACACGTGACCAGTTTTAATTGACAATCAGGTGATTTACTACATTTGCTACACAATAATTCACTACATACGGCATTTACTACGTAGTCAATGTAGAAAATGTCGTAAAAACAATTTTTGTGCCACTTTCCCATTCCTGACTTAATGTCAAGTAAAATTTTCTTTAAAGTTGTTTATGGAATTTTGAAGTATATAATGCTGTGGAGGCCATGTCTATGATTAAAAGTTCAAGCGCCATTTTGTCCAAAAAGAAGGATGAAATAACAATCCATTCTTTCGGGATAATTAGTAATGTATAATAAGTTTAACTTTACCTTTAGCCTCATACAGTCATTTTACTTCGTTCAGACATACTTTTTTATTAGAAAATGCAGAGCAAAACTTCTAAAATTTTTGTTAAAAATTATTTACGTTTTATTAAATTTTCATTATTTTGAAGGCGCTTTGCTGTTTTTCGATCTACCATAGCAGCTTTAATCAGTACACTTCGGTGCGTTTAGATTTTTTTTTAACAAAATTGCCGATATCTGCCTCAATTTTAGTGATGGGAACTATCGAATAAAAACTATCGAGTTATTCGATAGTTAAAGTTCATTCGAATAATTCGATAGCGGTCAAATCATTCATTCGAATGAATGCAGAGGACCGTTTGGCAGTTTTTCTCATCTTTTTCCTACAATACGATTGCTTTACAGTTTCTAACGAAAAATTGACAAATCGAATTTTCTCCTTACCTTATTTGTTATTCTTATTTTAAATATTTTTTATTTGGTTTTGGTTTTTTTATTCTGGGGAATATCATTGAGATTAATAAGGTTATGGTCGTTATGATTTGAATTGGGAATCACCGAACAGAGTGGATATTACCGTTAATTAACAGAAAATGAAAATATCATAATATTAAACAGAAATCCTTACTTTCAGAAGGATATCGAGCGATTTTTATTTCTAACTTCACTCAACACTAGATGGTGCAAAACAGATCTCTTCACTCTACAGAAGATGGTGTAACTCCACTCTGCACTAGATGGTGCAAACAATGAAATGAATGAATTCATTCGATAGTTGCAATCATTCATTCAGTAGTTATTCGATACTTCAAATCATTCGATTGTGACCATAACTACTCGATTTAATATTGGCGTATACCTATCTGATAATACATATTAAACCATTTCGCACCGCCATTAAACTCCAACTTCATCTCCGTCGAACGTAAGTAAGGATAGTATGCCACTTAACTCGGAAGATAGAATGACCTAGATGTCGCTGCATGAAAAGCGTTATTCTTTGGTCACAGTTGGTAAACCACTAATCGACACCCAGGGTAGTCCTTGGAATGTAATTGGGTTAGTCCCAAAGTGGTCGTCTCTTGTCGCGTTCTCTGACACCTTGAATCAACTCGGATTTTTCGGTCTTCTTGGAATCGTCAGGAACTCGAGGTAGAAGGGAATTGAAAGTTTGTTGCCCAACAATTTGAGTTTGTGTCTGAACTCCAGAAGGTAATGTCTTTGGAGGCAGTGAGCGAGATAGTTCGTCCACACGCTGGTTCAAAGAATTTACAATTTCCCATATCTCGCTATTACGAGAAGACCTAGAGCTTTGAGACATGTTAAATAAAAAAAAAAAACCGATAGGGTAGTATCAGAGAACCGGGAGTGTTTTATTCCTAAGATAAATCAAAGGGAAATAAAATACTCACCAAATGTTAGGGATGCCACTGAGTTTGTAATCGAATGCCGGAAACTCAGAAACCGACGAAACGGAACTTGCACTTCCGCTGGAGTTCCAATTAATAGAATTAGTAGAAAAAATATATGTATGTATATATTTTTTTCTTAATCATTCAGTCAAAATTCAAACATAAATATTTACCTGTTGGATGGTTGGTTGTACTTTGATCTGGAATACAAATTACTATTGAAGGGAAGAAAATATCTAGACCGCATAGAAATTAAATTTAATAACACAATCGAATATAAAATGATGAAAACACAACTTATGAAAGAATAGATTATGCTTGGAAATTTGGGTACCCAGATGAAAAGAAAAATTTTATGAAATATTAAACTACTACTAACAATAGTTAACACTATAGATTCAAATTTAATTTGTTAATTCCACGGTTATATATTGGTAATTAAATAACTGTCCTTTTCCTGAATTGTCAGTCCTTCATAGGTAGCATAAAAAAACAGATAACCTGAACTATCTTCTTATTATCTAATACAATAATAGAAATCCAATGATCGATTCAATGTCCAGATCAAAGATAAAATGGTTATACCATATTAAAGTTCAACAAATTTTTTCTTTCCCCTTGGAAGGGGGGGGGGGTAATTAAGTGAAGCTCAAACAACAAAAAATGATTCAAGAATGACTCACCAAGTTTGTGGTTTCGTGCACTTTATGCTTGAATGTTCACGCTTTATTCTCAAGCTCAGGTTCCGTAGAACTTCAGCTTTCACTATCAAAATTTCTTAACATTTAATTACCTCCTTTAGAAACACAAGTTCCTTCCCTAAGCGAGTCTTCAAACCTGCAGGCTACTATATAAGCTTCCGAGCTCACTAGAAGGGTAAGTGGGATTTGGAAGGAGATTGGGTAAGGCTCTGGACTAGAGTTCTCACAAGAGAAGAACCAAATGTAATTTAAGATGTAAGATGACGGAGACTTTTCTACCACACTTTTTTGACAAATCTCTCCCGTCATTTTTTTTTCAACAACCTCGCCACCAGTACCTATTTTTTTTTCAACAACCATTTGCCACCAGTGCAGGTTTATTTGTAACATACCAGCAACACAACACTCTACGGTGCCATTACTACACAAACATTCCCCATTTTAGTAAAAACGTGGTAATAAATCCGTTGCGGAGTGGTCGCCGAAAATGGTAACTACTACTTAGCAATTCCAATTATGTGTAGCGATGTGCACACTGGAACTATAATAGCTAGTTGCGACATTTAAAGACAAATTCGGCGCAGGAAAGGCGGTGTGATATTATGAAAGATTTCAACTAATGCTGCCATCTGCTGTGAGTCGGTGGGTGAAGTTTCCGCGCTGCCACCTGTGAGTCGGTGGATAAAGTTCCGCCACAATGCTATTGAAATAATGAGTTTACTTAATTAGAGAACATAATGGAGCTCATTTTATTAAATAAGTACATACGTACATAATTAAAAAAAAAACATCAAATTAATAATTTAATAATTAAATGGGGCTATTACTACACGAATTGTTCAAAATAGCCACCATTGCCTCTTGTACATAAGAACGAAATTAATTTTCAATTTTCAGTTGCAGATGTTCCACATTGCAACTGCGCATCCGTTGGTGTTGAATACATAATATCCTTGATAGTTTTCCACAGAAAATAGTCTAATGGAGTCAGGGATAGCGATCGTGGCGGCCGATGCATAAGACCATGGGTGCCTATCCAAGATTTCGGACAACGGATACCAAGACATTCTCTTACAATGATAACATTGTGAGCAAGTGATCCGTCTTGTTGACACCACTCTAAGTTTTGATTGGTCTGCAGAGGCATATTTTCTGATGAACTGTTCAAAAAATTTAAATATCCCGCACCATTTAAGCTGTCATTAATAGAAAAACATCCTATAAGTTTGTTGTGTAATATCCCAGCCCAGACATTTAATGATTATCTTATTTGGGGCCTAACTTCTCGTATTAAATGAGGATATTCTTTTGCGTAGTAATGAAAATTTTTCCTGTTGAGCATACCGGATTTTACAAATAACGACTCTTCTCTCCAAAATATATTTCTTAGATTCTTGGAAAATGAGCATCTAGATCAGTTTTGTCTGAAATCAATTACAAAACTTGGTACACCTTGAAATTTGTAATCGTGATACAACTGATGCTTCTTTGATGAAATTTCCGTACAAAAGAATCACTAATTCCGCATTCCTGGCTTATTTCACTAGGAGCCAGTTAATTTTTTAGCAAATATTTTTCTTTACATTATGATCGAATAGGTTATTGTGGTGGAAGAGCGGGGCAAAAATCCAAAATGATAGTCATATGAAAAAAAGTTGGATGTCGTTACTAAAAATCTAAGCGGCCTAGATAATTTCTGGAAGCGGCGTTGGATTAGCAGTGGTTAATAATATAAAAATACCAAATTTTGTTTAATTTCATACATAAATACCAAAGTTATTTCGTTTTAAAAAAAATTGTATTTTTTTCATTTTCCTTAGTCTGAGTCTTAGCTGTCAGCTGACGTTCAGTGGGAGGAGCCTAATTCCAAATGGTTCAGATTACTAGTTACCGGCTGGCGAATCGGAACCATTCGGGATTTTCCGCCAAAAATTTGAAAAAATTTGCATCTTTCGTTTCGAAATTCAATTAAGACCATTTCGCGACGTCCCAACAAAAAGTGGTTTTTAAGACCCAAAAAGAAAACATTCCAAAGTCTCTCCTGAGATAAAAAAAAAACATTTGATTAGATGCACTGTCTCGGCACAAAAATACCTGAAAATGGCAATTTGAAATTTAAAGTTTAAAAATTCGTTAAAATTTCAAATTCAAAGCTAGAACCTTGATTTTTGGTCTCATCGAGAGCCCATCTGTGTATTACCTCTCTGAATTATTTTTTGCTGCAAAAGTTTGGAATCTTCAGGGTGAAATGTGAGAAAAGTACACCCAAATTGGCAAAAAATGTGGCACAGATAAACTTTTGTCACTCGCCCAGTATAAGAGCCTTACCCAAACTAACAACTTTTTTTTTCTCTCTACGTTTTCTAGTTGCGCATAAACAACCGAAGCTGGACCGCGCTATAATTTTCGTAACAATCGCAAAAACTTTTCTTAACGGTCTTTAACGGTTATTGGACATTTTTTTAACCACTCTGTATTAAAGTGACACCTTTAGCGGGATAGGATTAAAGGTGCCTAAGGATATGCCCTTTCCCATGGTATCATCGCTATTGGGCCAGTCGTCTAACTATGGGGGTCCAGAAGGCCAAACAGTTGACCATTACAAAAAGATTTAAAAAAAAACCGTTCCGAATTTGTAAATTTTTCTAGATTTTCCTATTTAACTTATCGAAATTAGACTTCAAAATTTATCATCTACACATATGAGAAAATCTACCCGTGTTATGCGCTAACTCCACATAGTTCCGGTTACGGTAAAGACGCCGTAAGTTTGGGTACCTAGAAACCGCATTTTTGACTTTGGTACGCCCCCCACACACATACCACTTAACCGACCACATTTTTGGAAAGTCCTTGATTTCTGTATACCTACGCCCCTCGAACGAAAATCCCGTCAAATGAGCAGTTTAAAAGTTATAAGCGACGAAATGGAAAAAATACCAAATATATACAACCAAAATCGAGTTTGTCACACCACTTTATGACGGCTCACTGACGTTCGGATGTAATTATGTCTCAATAACCTATTTTACACTTCTAAATTACTTTGTTTTCTTTCCCCACATTCGGAAAAAAGGAAGGCAGTTTGCAGTATTTGTTCGCATTGAGATGTGATCAGCGAAAGGTTTCCAACCTGTGATAGGTTAAGTTGACGTAATTTCAATTTTCATTGTTGCTTGCGTAACAGCACTTACATAGTTTTTTTTTATGTACTCTCAAAAAAGTGTGATTATTGAAAAACTGAAATGAAAACCGTTTAAACTTCGCCCAAATTAGTGAATACGTGTAAGCCATATAAAATAATTTTTGGAGACTGTCCGATAATATTTTCTGCACTTTCTGATAAAAAAAAACTTAATATATATTTTAAAATGAAGGAAAAAAAGAATTATCAAAAAATTAACTTTTCTCAATTTTTTTCAATAAATCACTTACATGGTCTTTGATTTGAACAGCCGACATGCTCGTCATAGGTCAAGTCCGATTTGTTGTGAACTTACGGGGGATAATTGAGTACTGGACCCCTATGATCTCATTACAAAAAAAATCTCCGCTTCCTGGCGTCCATCAAAAACTCATATTAACGAATCCAATTTGTAGGGCGGCCAGCGTATTAAAAGGGCTCCACCGGCCCTTGACAATGACGTAACGTGCGTTCAAAACAAATGAAGCACGTTCGGATTTTCGGTGCGGTTGCGCTAATGAATGGTTTACGGAGGACACGTGATCGACACGTGTCACGTGCCACCGCTCGCCACGGGATCAGGAATAATGCCCCGGACAAGTGCTTTTCACGTGCGCAACGCCGTGTAATAGAGCCCCTAAGTCGATCTTAGTTTTTTTTTTCGGTCCTAACAATTGATTTCTACATTTCCCAAGGGTGCACTATGTCCGGGGGGCTTCAGGGCGCCATAAAACACCATCTACTTGTGTTTTTATGCAGTTTTTATGAAAATTTTTGGCCTCAATGTGGGAATTTGTTTGGTCCTAGTCTCCACATTGACATGGAAATACAAGAAAAAGAATTGTAAACATCTCATTGGCCTTGGAAATCTGAACTATTTATCGATCTCAAAATAAGCTAAAGGAATTGGGTATAAAAAAATATATGTTTTTTTTTATTAAATCAGGTAGGCGTTGAAAAATTTAACTTTTGACATTTTTATTGGCATATTCTCAACACGTGCCGAAAAGAGATACCTCTAAAAAAATTAAATTGTCGAAGGTAAAAAGAGATGACAAAAATAAGTGAGTGAGTTATAGACCAGATTCAGTTCCAAGTCACTTCGTATTTACTATAATAGCAGACAAGATATTATAAATTTTGTTTCGAAAATAAATCACTCTAATCCCCGAGCAATAAATTATTTCTCACGGGACAATCGTTTAATCGTTTCATCACGGCAATTCGAAAGTACCTGCAGTAGCAACTACCACCATTCATCATGGGCCGAAAAAAAGCTCCAAGACGATGACGTTGCTCAACCTTTCTCAATGGTCCCGGTTGACAGGACGGTTTTCACAGTCATCACCATTTTTCGGCCATTGGAGCCCTGTAATTTATTACACCCACCGTATTTATCTCGACCCCCGAGGATTATTCGGATTATAAATTGTGGGAAATTTTAATTCAGCACTATTTTTCAGACGTCTTTGGCTGAGCTGAGAGACACGTAATTACTGACTTCCTCAAATCATTAGTACAAATTTGCGAACCTCATCTTAGAAACAAAAAATATATATCTTCGAACCATATCTTCACTTTAGGGTTCATGAAGTCAATGAAGTGAGACAGTAATACGAGGCCTCCCAAGATAAATGCTACATATCACAACCACCCTTGTACATGCTAAATAAAAGTTTCAAGCAAAAAGGGGTTAGCTAAGAAAGCTGCTTTCAAAAAAAAAGATATTTATTTATAACCAGTAAAGTAAAAAAGTGCCATTTTTAACATAAACATAATTTTTTCTAATAAAATGTCCTGTATATGGACTAGGTAGGAGATAAAACTATGGTGTTTCAAAAGTGATTATTTAGAAAACGGTTGTATTCTAAGGCGAATCAAAAAATAAGAAAATATCCAGGGCATTCCAATAAAAAATAATAATTTTATGACAAAAACATTTCTCCTTCACCACCTATAAATAATATTTTTCCTAGCATGTACAGGGCTGGTGATATGTAGCATCTAAATAGAGTTGGGACACACTGTATATAGTGGCTAATGGTGACATCCCCATGTTTTACAGTTGAGGCTCCTTTATTAGTTGGGGACATACAATCTGCCAGAGCTTCCAACCTGGATGAAGGGGGAGGCGATGGCTTCCTGCAGGAGGATGAATTGCTGCGACCAGTGGAAGGCAACAGTCATGAGAAGCGGTCACACGCAGATCGCCAGTCTCATCCAGCGGGGCATCTCAATTGTCCTGTCGCAGGAGGGGCGCCCTTGGGATCGGCTGAGACTAAAACAGTCATTTGAGATAAAGATCCCAACAAAAGAAGAATCCAATGCTTCAGCAACATTCTGAGAATAATCAGGTATGGTATACAGACGGATCACGAATGGCTGATTCACACTCATCAAGAGCCGGAATATACAAGGCCATAAAGAGGGCGACAGCTTTCCCTTGGGAAGCCACACGACTGTGTTATAGGCGGAGGTGTTTGCAATACTTGAAGTGGCCACACGTCCAGAAGCCAAACAAGGAGCAGAACAGAACATCTTCATCTACTCCGAAAATCAGGCAGCCCTGCGGGCCATCTGTAGGAACATGACGAATTCAAAGCGCGTTCAGGACTGCAGGAATGCTCTAAAGTCACTGACAGAAACAAAAAGGGTAACTCTGGGATGGGTTTCTGGACATAGGGGCATTGATGGAAACGAGCACGCCGAAGAATCGACCCAGTGTGGTTCCCAGACGTACTTTACTGTAGCAATAGTAAGCCATAGGTACGTCTCTGACACTCTAAATGAGTTGGTCTGAGAGAGTACAAGAACAAACTAGACACAGTCAGGAATATTGTAGACAGACCAAGGAAATCTACCCTAACCCGGATAGATCCAAGGCCTCGTGGCTACTTGGCACGTACCTGGGAAACCTTATAGGAAATCTCACTGGCCACTGCAGACTAAACAGACACATGCACTTAAAAGGAATGGTGGACAGTCCACTCTGCACCCACTGTGGAGCAGGGGCAGAGTCGTCATACCACTTTCTGGGATGGTGCTATAGGTGGGCGAGACTGCGCCACAGGTGCTGGCCTGGTGGACTGGGAACTGCCTTCCTCCATCGAGGGGAGCTTCCCCACTCTGAAATGGGACGGAATATTCACTTGCGTTTAGCCCCCAAGCGGTCACAATTTATGACAGGTGACAGTGGCAAGTTACAAGCGATTTAAAGGTTAGGAATATGTTCTTTTTTCATTATTTAACTTTGTATTGTAAATATATTAATATTTTGTAATAAATGCTGTGTTTAATATGCAAAACACTAAGAAACACTGTGATCGAAGCCAAAATTTGTACATGAAGTGTAAATCTACATTTTCCACAATTGGGAATCTTTGATACACATAAAACAATTTTATAGTAGCGATTTCAAAGCATTGGCTCTTTTGCAGTATAAATCATCTTCGAATTACTGGTTTTCTTGTAAAATTTGTGCTAGAAACTTCAGTAAAAAGAAGCAGTTAACGTGTCTTCAGAAATGTCACATTGAGTGTGTAATTGAACCTGAAAAGAAAAAAAAAGATGTATAATCATTGCTTTTTATCTAAACTAAAATTCATTCAATATTGTCAAGAAGTAGGTACATCAAATTGTTTTTACAGAAACAAACATAGAGATTCCCAGTAAAGATTTTCTACAATGGAAACAAATCATGTAATCACATGCAAGCAGTAGATTTATGATTGAATATTCAAAAACATCAGAATCAGAAGAAAATTTTATAAAATTCTACATTTGTCATCAATCTGGTAATTATAAACCGGAAGGAAAGAACCAGTGGCATTTAAACACTCAAAGTAGCTGAAAAATTATTCATCTGTTAAAGTTACCTTAAATAAATCTAGTTCAATCATTTTATAGAAACTCATGTTGAGGACATTTAACTGTATCAGAAGCAGAAAGAAAATCCATTGCTCAAAAAATTGCCATTAGGGTGTCATTTGCAGCAATATTGGATGATGTAGAAGATTCTATATCTGAGTGCACTTTAAAAAGAACTGAACTATTAATTAGGAAAGATCTGTACAACATTGACTGCAGCTTTCTAATGATGGTTCGGCATTCTAAGGACACAAATAGTGTAGAGGCCTAGGTCAATAAAGTCAAAAAAGCCAGTAAAAAACTAAAGTAACTTGAACAAGCAAAACCGTACTGAAAAAATAACCAAACTAACTTAACCAAAGTAAAGAAATTTAAACTAACTTAACCAACAGTGCCCACATGTTGTATATTCACCTGCTGGTTATAATACATAAAAGAGTAGTTTTAATGTGCTGTGCTATAAACTTCAAAGTGTGACTTTTTTGGATTACCCAAATTTCAGATATACATATATGAATATTTTGTTTTCATTATAATGAACAATGCTCAACCAGGAAAGGACTGGACACCTTTCAGTTTGAACAACAAACTGTTTTAGTATTACCTAGATCCTAGATATCATGCAAAAATAGTCTATGTTTCTGAGTTTGCACGTCTAACAAGATGTTACTTAAACATCTTTATGTTAATAAAATGTAATCATTCGAATTCATTTGTAACTATCTTAGCAAACTATTTTTTATTTTTGTATAAAAAATCAAGAAGAAGAAGATGTAATATAATTAAAACTATTTTATAAACTCTGTACCTGTTTAATTTTAAATCAAAATCATCCTGATCACAGAGAAAGTAACTAATACGTATCCTACACCTACTTAGAATTTAAAATCCAAGAAGAGGCAATTGCTGTGGATTCTTGAGGATTTGGATTTTTTAATGCCTTTTCCAAAGAAGTTTTGCGCGTTTTTTTTAGTTGAAAACAGTCTTTTTTGGGCTTGTATTTTTTTGTTATGAGGACTTTTTTCTTCAGATGGAAATTGGCGTTTGTTTGTGGCAGCAGCAAGTGTAGGTGAAATTGGAGCAATTAGCTTTTCGACAATTTCAAGCTTAGAGGGTGATGTAATTTTATTAATGGTTGTCAAAAAATGGTTTGTAATTTTTTCCTTTTTTTTGAGAAAATCTGCCATTGCTTCAGTGTTGTTCTTTCTCGATACTTCTTCGACGATAGTCACAGATTCATCTGCAAGTGGTAAGTCCACATACAGATTATCATCATCTTGGTTATTATTACTTGAAGCGTCACCTAAAATTTTCAAAAATGAATTAGGTGGGCGTTAACTCACCCTCAGACTTCAAACAAAACTAAAATGGTTTTATCTGACCAAATACATACTTCTGTTGAATTGTGAAACAAATATGAGAGTAGGTTTAAATAAAAAAAAATAAAAATAAAACAACAACAACAACAACAACACCCCAACCAACAAATGACAAATCCCCTAAAACCTAATACAAATTAAAATCTCAGACCTGTAATTCGGTAGGCAGTCAGCAAGAGTCTATCTAATAATCTGTAGACTGAACTAAAAAGACTTGTGAAGTCGCTGGACAAAAAAAAATGTATTTGTTTATGTATTTTAGCATATAGAAAAGTGGGACAGTCCTATTTATGGAAAAGCTATATACACTGATCATAGCAAGAGGCTAATCTGCCATGTTTGATATACCACAATAGCAAAAGTCATAAAAGTATTTCAAATCAGTGTATAAATAATCATTTCCACACATAACACTGTAATAATTATTATTTCCAAAAGATTTATTGTAATATGAAATAGGTTACCTTCTGATGAAGTTTCTTGTAACAGTGACATTTTCCATTTGCACAACAAATGTACGGCTTGCACATATTCCACCTAATAGTTGAGTCTATACAAGAACAAGAGTATTGATGCATGCAAACACCATCACAGTCATCACAGACTAATTTGCATGAGCATGAGGTATTTACTTCTTGAATATGGTACATTTCACTAGCTGATGCTGATGCTATGTCCCATGCATCTTCTGATGTTACTATGGAGCTTACATTTAATTTAAGGCTGGTTTTATGTCGAGTCCTTATATCAGCTAGCTTTTTTCCAATCTTTCCTTTATTTAGGACAATTAGTCGATCAAACAATTTGTCTTTAACCAACTTCATTATTGCTTGAATGCCTTTGTCTAACCTCTTCACTTTCTTTCCTTTTAAATAAACATATTTGATTGTTTTATGAAGTCTTTCCAAATGCATGTTTGTATTGATGCCTGCATTCAATCGACAGCAATATGCCCAACACTCAAATCTACACATGTAATGTTTTAAAAAATAAATGGAAAATTCATTGGTCTCTGAACAAGCTTGCAGTTTGTTGTAAAATTCCTCAATCATGATTTTGAAGGCATTAAGGTCAGTCTCATGCAAAAGAGTGCGCAATTCCTTGTAAACATCTGCCTGTAACAATCATTGTAAAAACACTTATGTGCATGTGCTTGTCTATTTCTTCAATTTAAAAACATAACTAAACTAAACTCTTACCCTTTTCTCCTTTGCTTTGATTGAAGATAACTTATTGCGCTAGGCCCTGTCCACATGCCAGGTACAAAACAGTCTAAAAAGTAATACAAATCAATTATTGAAGAATTATATAAAAAATTGTCTATCTACCTCATTTGAGACGCACCCATAACATTGCACCAGGCTGTGTAATACTGTTCTGCCATATCTGACATAAACACTTTGGAAGAAATATTTCCAACATTCAATTTTATATATTGGAAAAATATACTAAGAATTTCTCCATCAGCTCTGTTTGATATCAGAAAAGCGCAAGGAAATCCTTGCCTGATATCATCCAATACTAAAAGGGTCTGTAGTTCAAAATTATAACTGTTGAGTCCATGGGTCCCATCAACACAAATACAGTCTGAACCATACTTTTTCAGCATTTCTGATTGAGCATTGTTCATTATAATTAAAACAAAATCTTCATATTTCAAATTTGGATGATCCGAAGATGTCTCATTTTGAGGTTTATAGTACAGCACACAATCACTGGTTTTTTTGACTTCATTGACCCAGGCCTCTACACTGATTGCATCATTTGAATGCCGAACAGCTGATGACCCTAGATTAAAGCTGCACTCAATGTTGTACAGAAATTTCCTAGTTAAAAGATGAGTTCTTTTTAATGTGAACTCAGATATAGAGTCTCGTATATCATCCAATATTGCTTCAAAGGACACCTTAGCTGCAATTTTTTGAACAATGGTTTTTTTTTCAAGCGGACTAAAAGTACGTCATTTGTTTTCTCCATACGAACACCTAAAGTGGGCTTTCAAATCCTGAGACCAAAAAAGTAGCAAAAAAGTCCTAGGCAGTAAAAGTAAAGTCAAAAGTCACCGCTAGTGTCATGGTGGCGCATATATAAACGATTTTCATTCACCAAAATTATTTTAATAATAGATGACACCAGATATACCGATCTGAGTGTATTGCCATCTTTACATTCTTGTTGAAAAAACAAAGGACAGAAATACTCTCAGAGCACTCAAGACCGACCAGTCACCATCCGAAACCGTTATTAGTCGAAATCGCATAGGTTCTCGAATTCTGATGTCGTCTGTTAAATGTCATGCGCGTCATCATATTTATCTGTCAATGTGACATTTATTAATTTAGTATTGAAAATAATGCTACAAATTCTTAGTTTATCATAATCATTGGTTATTATTTAATACATTAAAACCATTGAACATTGAAAACCACCATTCTAACATATTCTATGTATTTTACTTATAATATTCACAATTGGGTAAGTACCTAGACCCGCTTAAAGAGGATGAGAGAAAATTGCAAAACTGAACCACTTTTAAATAGATTTCTTATTTCTTGCATGCTTGAAAAAAAAATAGTATATGTTACTCGGAGTAAAAGGTTTTTTTTGGTGCTTCGCCCAGTTGCAGGCCTCAGCTTCGCTTCGGCCGTCAATCTCTGGGCTCAGCACGAAAAGACCCACTTTTACTCCTAGTGACATAATCTACTATTCTTTCTGCTTCTGTTAAAGTTAAATGTCCTAATTCAAATTTGTGGCCAACATGAGTTTCTATAAAATGTATGCCACACATGGAACTAGACTTATTTTCAGTAACTTTAATGGATGCTGGGCAAAATGCATTAATTTTACAGCTACCTTGGGTTTTTAAATGCCGCTGGCCCTTTCCTTCTGGTTTATAATTACCAGATCCATGACAAATGTAGCTTTTTATAACTTTTTCTTCTGATGTTTTTGAATATTCAATCACAAATCTACTGTTTGTATGTGATTCCATGGTTTGCTTCCATTGTAGAAAATCTTTACTAGGAATATCTATGTTTGTTTCTGTAAAAACAATTTGATGTACTTCTTGGCAATGCTGAATGAATTTTAGTTTAGATAAAAAATAATGATCACACATAGCACATCTTTTATTTTTTTTCTCTTCAGGTTCATTTACACACTCAGTGTGACATTTCTTAAGATGATACGTTAAGTGCTTCTTTTTACTGAAATTCTTAGCACAAGTTTCACAAGAAAAGCAGTAATTTGAAGGTGATTTATACTGCAAAGGAGTCAATGCTTTGAAATCGCTACTATGAAATTGTTTTACGTGACAGCGAAGATTCCCACTTGTGGAAAATGTACATTTACACTTCATGCACATATTTTGGCTTCGATCACAGTCTGTCTTTCTTAGTGTTTTGCATTATGTATAGCATTTATTACAAAATGGGAATACACAATTATTCAAATAATAAAAAGAACAATATATTGAATATTCCTATATTCCTAACCTTTACAACGCTATTGTCACTTGCCCCTCTTGCCAGTGTCACCTGTCATAAATTGTGACCGCTTGGGGGCTAGACGCTAGTGGAATATTTTCCTTCATTAGAGGGACGAATCGACTCGTAGAGGGAGTGAGGGCCCAGGCGGAGTAGGGATGGGTGGATCGGGGGAGTGTAAAAAGGGCCTTTAAGGCATAGCCGCAAGGCTTCAGCCTCCCCAATGTCTACTACTACTACTACTACTACTACTGAAGATACACAAAAATGGCGACGAAATCGGCATGCCAGTGACGTCAGTTAACGATTTATGACAAATGATTTGAAATTGTGATTTGTCCATTGATATGCTCTGATGATAACATTAAGTTATAATACACACAAACATGGCGGTTTTTCGGCTAAAAGCGGGACAAATCTCCCTGATTTATAACTATACTATCGTTACCTCCTTGATTTATAACTATTATACCGTTTAACTCGGTTTTAAAATAGGTTTAACTTGTTTATAAGTAGGTTTAACTCGTTAATTACCTTTAAAATTGTAGTTTTTTATTCAAATTTCCTTTAGCAGATTTTGAAAAGGTCTGTAAAAAATGTCAAATGTTTTCCAAGAGTAATGATATCTTTGACATTAATTGAATGGTTCCATTGCGATTTCTCCTGGTAGGTCGCTTCTTCAGGTGCGGGGAAGACCTTAATCTTCGTTGACAGAACCAAGTTTACCACGACGGGAATATTCTTAGGGTGGCCCCTTTTTGTTGGTTTTGCAGGTTCTAAGGCAATACCTGAATGAATTTGAAAATATAAGTATTTCAGTTACACCAAAAATCATGAAATTTGGAAAAGTGTGCTTTGGAAGTTTGTTGGCAGCATACTGTCTTGTCTTTGTGACAGATACAAATGTATGTCATTATTGTAAGCTGAAGCTATAACGAAATTTTGTAAAAAAAAGTGAAACTTTGACTCCTCTATCACAACGCCTGGACCGATTAGAGTGAATCCAACTGTTTTGTCCTTTTTCACCTCCCATCCTCGGCAGTTCCGTAGGTGCAATACTTTCGGAGATAGACCCCTCGGAGTTCGATTTTCAGAAACAAAATCGCGTTTTTTTTTTACCATTTTTTAAAAAACCTTTTAGGGGATTGAAAACGAGTAATTCCGATCAAAAACAGCAAAAAAAATCCGATTTTTTTTAAAATGTCCAATGGGGGGGGGGGGAGGGGTATTACAACTTTTTTCTAAATTCTCAATTTTGACCGGATGTAACTTGAGAACGCCTGGGCCGATTGGAGTGAATCCAACTGTGTTGTCCTCTTCTGAATGTCCCCTTTCATCTCCCACCATCCAAAAGGTCGTCCAAAAACCCACCAACCAAACAATGTCCGAAATTTTTTTTTGAAAATGTTCAAAGGGGGGGGGGGTATTACGACTTTTTTCTCAATTCTCATATTTGACCTCCCGTAACATGAGAACGCCTAGACCGATTGTAGTGAATCCAACTGTCATCGGAAGTTCCGTAGGTTCAATATTTTCGGAGATAGAAACCCTCGGAGGTCGATTTCTATAGGCAATTTTAGAGTGGCATTATTGGACCATTTAAAAAAAACTATTTAGAGGTTAATTTAATACGAATTAAGTTTGTTACGTCCTTAGGGATTGCAAACGTGCCATTCCGATCAAAAACAGCAAAAAAAATGTCCGATTTTTTTTTTAATATGTCCAAGGAGGGTATTATGACTTTTTTCTCAATTCTCAATTTTGGCCGCCTGTAACTTGAGAACGCCTGGGCCGATTGGAGTGAATCTAACTGTGCTGTCCTCTTCTGGATGTCCTCTATCATCTCCCACCATTGAAAGTTAGCAGGTGCAATATTTTCGGAGATAGAGTCCTTCGGAGGTCGATTTTTAGGCACTTTTAGAAACTCGTTTTTGGATAATTTTTTTTTTTAATCTTTAGATGGTAATTTCATTCGAATTCAGTTTGTTACGTTCTTAAGGGAATGCAAACGAGCCATTCCGATCAAAAACAGCAAAAAAAATGTTTCCGAATTTTTTTTGAAAATGTCCAAGGGGGGAGGGGGTCAAGCTAAGAAATGCTTCTTTTCATCAAATTTTAAATGTTGAGTTTTCTTAAAAATATTATTTTCTTAATCTTCAAATAATTTATAATAATTGCTGTTAGTACTTTTCAAATAAAGGGAGTGAGAGAGGTTAAATTTTATTTTATAAAAATGTTTACAACTTTGGACTAATTACTCGTGATGCAAAGTCTCGTTGGAAAAAGGAAGTTTTATTCTGACCAACACATCACAGGAAAGAACTGTTCATTCTCTACGTCAAGCACCAGCATTTTGGACTTTGAGTTTTTTTTTAATCAAGTATTGAGCATTTGTTGTCATATTTTTGACATGACGGATGAAAAGAGCATTAAAAAGACTTAGTATAGTAATATCCCCAATATTTTATCTATTTTAATTCCAGAGATATAGAAGATGAAATGTATTATTATTCACTTACAAGCTGTAGGACTTTTATTCTCAACAAAAACATTTGTTATGCAGCTTCCTCGGAACATTTACAAACGACGAAGAATTTGGGATGTTGTGTCAAAGGAGCGATAACAATAAAAAACGTTATAACAAACATGTAAGCACATGAGATGCTTCGTTGTTGTTTTATGTTATATATAGTCGAGATGCTGTTATCTCTGCATCTTCTGTTTTTAATGTATGTCACCAAAAGTCTCACACGCTCTTCGGCAGCCTCATGTAACACAAGCCTTTCGGCCGGCTATTCTATGAACCAGCTCCCCGAGAAAGAGTTTAGGTCGTAAAATGCGACCCGCTGAGTGTGTAAAGACACGCATTTGCTACGAAATTCCCGTCAGACTTATGAAAGCATTTTTATGATTTATTCACTCGAGGATGTCATAATTTATGTAAATGTCGCGAGGGGCCACAGCAAAATACTAATCTGAACCTGCCACTGAACCTGATTTTTTTTTTATTTTTACTGTTTGAGCGTCGATGATAAGAGCCGCTTTTATACCTCTAATTAACCGCGCATCATTCATCATTAATTTGGTTTAGAAATCTAAATGATAATTTAGCGGCATACGAAAACACACACTCACGTCTTTTCCGGGGGATTTATGACTTCTTGCCCCACCCACTTCCCCGTTTTGTGATATATGGCAGGGAAAACACATTGGCGCCTAAGAATTTTAATGATAAAACGTTACCACGTGGAGGTAGGTAGAGGTGATGGGGCGAAAAAGGAACTCTGAATACATAAATTAGGCGCTTTAGGAGTAATCCATTGGGAAAGGTCACATTGCAAGATAACTGAATAGAGAAAAGTAATAGTGTATTACAATACGAGATGGGAAATGTATCATTACAATTCACAGCCTTCTAGATGATATTTTCTAAGAAACATCTTATATTTCGCATTACTGGTATAGTTAGTTTACTGTAGTTACTTAACGTCTTAGATGAAGATTATCGTTGTATAGTACCTAAAAATAAAGATTATCGTTGTTTGTTGGTGCCATCGACCATAGCTTGTGCCGACCGATATTGTTGATTGTTTCTGTGAGATGCGGGCGTGTTTGATGTGTGACCTGCATCACGGAGGTAATCACTTTTATTGACGTCATCCTTTGTTGCCGAATATAGCCCTGAGGAAGACGTAAATTAAACGTCGAGACGTTGGCCGTTATTCAAACGGCAAGGGGGTTTTATTTGTCCTACGCCTGCAAAACTTTAAATTCCACTGAACTTCAGAAAATACCAATAAATTCCCAGTGTCCGCACAAAAAACTCACCAGTTATTTTACCTTTATGGAAGGAGTTAGTTTGCCCTACAATCCCAACCGGATTACAGCCTCGGAGTATATGTACCACGTCTCAGCTTTAACTTCGTATCAAAATATAAAAATTTTAAATTTTTCAATTAATTATGGCACGTGTATCCTAGTTACTGGCTTTGGAACAAGTTTTATATATCTTTTGACTTTTCCAACATTTTCATGTCATTTCCTTTGATTTGCTGTGTTGTGGTGCTTATTTTGGTAGTTATTGTTAAATTTGTTATTTAATTTATTTTATCATACATTTTGTCCCTTTTTTTATGTGGAGTTTACATAAGGCATAGCGTCGGTTAAATAAAGAGGGTTTTTTAGATGTCTCAAAATATTCAAAAAATTTTGCTTTTTAAGTTATTTAAGGAAATTTCGATATAAATTTATAAATTTTTATGCATTTTCGAGATTTGTGACGAAGTAAAAAAACATTTTTCCACAGCAACTTCTTTATTTTTGTTGTTATACGACGTTTCGTGTTTCGAAATCCTCCTCAGCTTTGTTGCTTTAAATGCTGCACTATTTAACACAAATGTCAAATCAGTTTTTCATGGTGAACAAAATGACACGACTTGGTAACAACAAAATTAATGCAAATTACTGTAAAATACAGAAATCAATTTTTAGCCGTCGGTACTAAGAAAACGCTGTTTTTGATCTTTAAGCGACTGATAAACCATCACCTAAAAATTGATTTCTGTATTTTACAGTAAGCTGCATCATTTTCCTTAGACCAGGCAATGACGTTGATACTGGACGAGTGCAATCTCGTTAGTTCAACAAACGGACACAGATGGCACCACCGGGAGACTTTTCTCGGTCCTGCTATGAAACGTGCCTTGAGTACCGAAAGTTCCGCAAGTTCTGATTGGGTCAAAGTCTCACTGACGAGCCGTAACTAGGCGGAAACTAGTCTGGGGACGGGTACAATTAGAGTTTGTGAATCAGTCGCTTAGAAAGTCGAAAACAGGTTTTCAACAAAATTGTTGTCTTGCCCAAAACATACCAAATGTAAATCAATTTTTAATAATTACTACTCAACATGACATAGATGACACTACAATCCTTACTTCTCGTTTGGTTTAATAATGAAACCTTACTCTGTGGCACAACGTATTCGTTCTCTTTAACTATTTCTTCTTTTCCTTCATTCGTAATCTTCTTTGAGTCTAAGAGCTCAAGTTTTAAGTTCGAGAATAAGAATTCACTAAAGAAATT
This sequence comes from Taphrorychus bicolor, assembly GCA_951812265.1. Classification (NCBI taxonomy): domain Eukaryota; kingdom Metazoa; phylum Arthropoda; class Insecta; order Coleoptera; family Curculionidae; genus Taphrorychus; species Taphrorychus bicolor. The sequence continues at coordinate 45,171,099 of OX638303.1, forward strand.
AAAGAATATGATACAAGTGAAGAAATAGATTACCTTAGAAACCTAAGTCATTATTTGCTCTAAAAGAAACATCATTTTTCTGTTCCACAACTTCTGTGGTATTTTAAAGAAGACTTCTTTTCCTCTATTGCCAATCTTCCTTGAGCCAACTTTTTTGTTTCTTTTATATTCTAAAAAATTAAAAAAACTAAGAGTTTAAATTTTACGTTTATATAAATTACCTAATAGATTACATACATTGTAGAAGACAAGAAAACTGAAGAAACAGACTACTCTAGAGACTTGACATATCATTTGTTTTAAAAAGGAAATTTCACTTTTCTTGGAACTTATTTGTTCTTTCCTACATTCGTAATCTTCCTTGTGTCTTCCTTGAGTTCCAGTTTCAAGTTTAAGATCAAAGAAGAATAGGCTACAGAAATTGAAGAATATGATAAAAGTGAAGAAATAGATTAACCTATAAACTTTTTTTTATATTATTTAAACTACGGCGAGATGTTGTACAGAGTAAGGGGAGGCGACATCCACCACACAGGTCGAGTGTGGTGGATGTAAAGTAAAGAGTATGTGGTCACCAATTTTGTCGATCAACCCAACTGCAAACTAATTTCGGGGTCTACTCCTCATCAGTATAGGTCGACAAGTTGGAGAACGTAAGGGAACGTGAAGAGCGGTGAGATATTGTACAGAGCAGGTGCAGGCGGCATGGACTGCTTCTCGAACTCAGAGCCATCTGCCATGCAGTATTAGACCTAATACGCTGATAGATATCGCCTGCTCCTGCTCTGTACAATATCTTACCGCCCTTTCGTAGATTTTTGGGCTTTAAACCGCGAATTCACGGTCTCCAATTTGTCGACCAGCTAAAGCTGTACTGATGAGGGATAGACCTCAAAACTAGTATGCAGTTGGGTTGATCGACAAATTGGCAACCACGTACTCTCTAATCATTTTCTAAAGTGTTTTCCGGGCTTTGAAGCTGTCCAATGGAATTTCTTCCTGACGTTTCGTCTACAGGTGCGGCAGACCTTATCAAAGGCGATGAGGCAATGGGCGAAGTGATCTTCCGTGCTTCCGGACGTTGACTAATTCGACTATGGTTTGCCCCGTGGTATTTATTCCTCCACCGTCGCGCGGCAGTGGAGAGACTGGGGTGGGGGTGGCGCGGGGTTTCAACGCACTTGAAGTATCTCGTAGATCTCGCTTCCAGTCGGCATTTAGAAACGTAATTTCCTCCTTCTTGTTGAAATTGTTGTCGTGTTTAAAGATCTCAATGGCTTCTCTCGTTAGTCTCGGATAGAACGACAACAATTTCAACAGGAAAGAGGAAACTACGTTTCTAAATGCAGGCTGAAAGCGCGTTCTACGACATACTTCAAGTGCGCCGAAGCCCCGCTCCACCACTACCCCCACCCCGTCCACTCCATTGCACCGCGACGGCGAGAAATAAATACCACGGAGATCACCACAGTCGAATAAGTCAACGTCGGGAAACACGAGAGATCACTTCGCCCATTGCCTCGTCGCCTTTGATAATGTCTGCCGCAGCTGTAGACAAAACGTCAGGAAGAAATTCCATTGGACGACGAATTGAAAGCCCGGAAAACACGTTAGATTGTATTTTGACCAGCCGTGAAAGCCTTTTTTATATTTTGCAATTTCCACATTACTTTAAGCCATTTATTTTAATGTGTCTCGCATAAAAAATAAAGTTGTCTTTTAATAATTAATTTCATACATGCATAACATCAAGTAGAAACAGTAGAAAATGAGCCGCGTAGAAAACTACATTTTCTATACACGAAGAATATACGGTAAAATATGTAAATTGTTCTACCTATCCATCCTTGGCAGTAATAGGATTACTTTCCCTCCTAAAACAGTAATGTGACACTTCCAAGATGCAAAAAAGACAGAAACGTCATCGTTGCATATGAGGTTAAAAATAAGGTTATTTCTTTGAACTGAATTTTCCATCCCTTTCGGGTTTATACTCTCTCTCTCTCTCTCTCTCTCTACTCCTTATTTTTTTAATTTATTAGGTAGACTTGAAGGTTCTCAGAGGGTTTTAACGCCTCGCCTTCGCAACCGACGCACTCCTAATAAAAATCCTAACGTGGATTTCTGTCAAAAACGTGACACTGGTTGATTTATTAAGTTCGGTTTAAGTCCCGACTCGTGCTGCTCCAAATCCCCCGTTGCGAAAAACAAAGCCCCCGGTATCCGAAGGGATGGAATCGGATCCCTTTTTATTCCCTTTTTCATTTGAAAACGTTTCCTTTGTCGTTCCGGCGTCGTGCACGCTCCAAACGAGGCTACTTTTTCGCTATTTGACACTTTTGCTAATAGATCTCAGGAAAAAGGAGATCAAGCCTCATAATACACTGTTTTGTTTTTTATTTTAATTGACACGTATTATAGAGATCACTTTCGCCTTGTGATCACGTACGTCATAAAACGCAGCGAGTGGCATCGTGGAAAGAAAGTACGACCTGCGACCCTCGGTGTCGCTTATCTGCGATCGTAGAGCGACACGCGTAATGGCATTCTGTCTGTCAGAAGACGTCGTATGTCATCGCTGACGCCATACGCAGCATCTTCGGTAATGAGGGTGACATGTTATGAGAAACTGCCCACATAAAAACTTAAACGTATATGAGGAAAAATGAGCTTCCTGTGGCGCGTCTCAAATGTTTGGTACTTCGTGAATTAGTGTTTATTTAAAAAAAGAGTTCCGACAAGAGCTACACGAAATCGAGGTTTATATACCGGGTGAATCTTAGTCTTAGTCTTAGTTTTATATACCGGGTAAGCCATTAAGAAAGGACGTTGGCCATAACTGGAAATCAATCGATAAGATTTTCAAAAAAAAAAAATTCTTAGATGAAGTAACCCATAGAAACTGTTGTAAATTATTTTCAGCTTTCCAAAACGACCGCTAGAGAGTGTAACAGCGATGTCAAACTAAGTTTTAATTATTTTACTTATTTTCGTAATTTGTTATTTTGGTTCGTATTTTTTTCATTTGCTTTTCAAATAAAGAAAGGTTGGTGGTTGTTAAAGTTTATTTTATTCTAAACTCGTCGAAACTAATTGGAAAAGGAAAGTTTTATTCACATGCACAGAAATAAACGGAAATAAGCTGCAAATGGGAAGAAATAAGGAAATATTGAGAAATACCAGAAATAATAAGGAAAAGATGGGAATAATAGGGAATACACGGAAAGACACTTGGAGTTAAATGTCATACACGGAGATTAACGACAATAAGCGGGAAATAGCAAGAAATATGGAAATGCTGGCAAATAACGGACATAACATGAAAAAATAAAAATATTAAGAAATAAACTAGGATTGAAATTTTTAAATTATACAAGGTGTTCCCTGAGGAATCCGAGTAATTTCGTATATGAGTTCTATGACTAATTTTGATTTTCACCGAGAATTAACCATGCTCCAAAAATGTTTCGTTGCGGGTATACAGGGTGTTTAAGTGGTTTTTTTTTCAAATTTTTCTTTGCAGCTTCTAGAGTTTTTGAGATGTTTAATTCAAATTTGAAATATAGGTAACTATTTATAATCTACGTCGTTAGATATATATCAACCAATAGTGACAATCTACAGGGTCTTATTTTTTATCGAATTGTGTCTCCCTTTATCATTCCAAATTTTTTTTGTAGCACGTCACTGATCGTTTTTCATGTCTGAATTCCCTATTCAATTTAGAACCTTTCTTACTTCTTGGAATTTTTTCCGGTCTTTCACCGTTTTCGAGAAATTTGCAAAAATGTCTAGTAATGCACATAATTTTTCCATAAGAAAAGGTCTATTGCCTGAGTTCTCTTTTACATTCTTCTTCCATAACAGTCATTTCTTATGGTAAAATTAAGTGCATTTGTAGACACTTTTGCAAATTTCCCGAAAACGATGGGAGGTAAGAAAAAAAAATACGAGAGGCAAGAAAGTTTGGGAGGGTAAAAGGGGACACAACCCCAACAAAAGTAAAGCCCTGTAGATTTTTACTATCGGTTGATATACCCATATTCGTACTAGTTAATATACTACGAACGTCAATCTTTCCCCACGGATTAAAAGTGCAGCTTCTAGTGACCTTTGGAAACCAAGATTAGGCTCACTGCTTGCTAATGCGCACATTCTTCTGCGCAAGACATATGCGGAAGACACGCCCACTATACAAATAGTGTTTTCGGCCGGACGCCCTAGTGCGCTCTCGGAGTATTCTCATCCTTCTATTCGCAATGAGAAAACAAAGGATGCCGCAGCGCACAGAGCAGTCTACCGACAACTCTAGAAGAACAATGGTTTGAGGTTAGGTCAACTCTGAGTACTTTTTGACATGAAAACAAAAATTGTAATAACGAAAGGTGGAAGATTTGTTTTTTTGATTATAAGCTCGTATTTATTTGAAAACAAAATAGTGTAATAAGTAATAAATACTCATCGGGCGGCTTGCAACATTGCTTGGTGGTAGTAAAGTGGACCGTCCCGTCAAAGATCGCTTAGGTTCAAATACTTTGTCCTACAATAACACCAAGACTATCAAGTGTATTGTGTATTGATTTTTTGATACCTGACCCGTTAGCCAAGGCAAGGAAGGGCGATAAAAGACTATCAAGTGTATTGTGTATTGATTTCTTGATACCTGACTTGTAAGCCAAGACAAGGAAAGGCGCCAATATTTTATAGGATGGATAGACCTTTTCTGATCATGAAAATGGTGAATATGGGGTCTTTTTGAGGTTTTATGATTATAATTAATTAAATTAAATTACATTATTATAATTATTATTATGGTTTTATTATCAATATCAACTGACTAATGTGTAAATGTAACGCGCGTACCCGCCAAAAAAAAACCTAAAAAGTTAGGTTAACAGCAAATGACGTTGAAAGCATTACGGCATTGTCATGTGTAAATTATATTCCGGAATAGAACAGAAGCTTATTTTAAATAAATTATGAGGTTTTAGTTTTTTCTTACACCACACCATGCTAATTTGCCAAGTTAACTAACAGCTCAAACATTTTTGAAACTAAACATAATTCTTAGTATTTTTTATATTGATATAATACATTATTAGATATTTTATATTTCGGCGAAAACATAATAAAACGTAAAGCTTGGCATCGTCGATTTTTCAAAATTAAGGGGCGGAGCTTTCCAGCCGCGCATGCGCTTTTGTTGCCACTGAGCCGGACTTTTTCGGGCTGAACTTTTTAATGTTACGTTATAATTATATGTCAATATTATTTATATGGATATACCCCGTTTTCATTATGAAACTTTTCTCTAGTTGGCTGTGAAATGTCAAAAAAAAGGATGGAGTAAGAAAAGTCCATTTCCTTTGTTTATGTCATCCTTTTCTGTCAAAATATCATAGCCTGCTAGACAAAATTTTATAATGAATACCCCATATCCAATGATGTAAACTGTAAATAGCTACCTATATTTCAAATTTGAGTTAAATATCTGAAAAACTCTAAGAGGTATAAGGAAAAATTAAAAAAAATAAACTTAAACACCCGTATTCGTAACGAAGCATTTTTCGAGAATAGTTTATACAGAGTATCAATCAAAATTAGTCATAAAATTCATATACGAAGTATCTCGAATTCCTCAGCGGCCACCCTATATAAAAAAGAATTAGGCATCATTTAAGCTTGACTTATACAAGGTGATTCAAAAGTATTTTGACAAACTTAAGGAGGTGATTGCTGGCATTATTTTAAGAAGAAAAGTTTTAATAAACGAGGTTCCTTAAGAGCATCGTTACGAAGATACAGGGTGTTAAAGTTTTATAAAAAAAAAATCGCCTAAACCGCTTGAACGGTTTTAATACAATTTTGCAGATGTTAATAGCTAGCGAGTAGCCATGTTTCTGTTAAACGATTTTTTTTTGTTCCACCAGTGGCGCGCGTACCGGAATGACGCTTCATTTTTTTGAAGAAAAGGATGGTACGCCATTGGTCTATCAAAAAATAAATTCTACTTTGTTCTCGGTTCAATTCTAAACAAAAAAGTTGTCTTAAGTTTTCTTCGTTAGACGCGTCATTTTCAAGGAAAAAAAATAAAAATAGTTTTAATGCACGTCTTAGAATCGTTGCCTCAACAAGATGGAACGTGTTATTTCAGTTCAAACTTCAAGATAATTTTTTTAAAAATTAAATTAACTTAAATAAATTGTTCGAAATGTCCTCCCTGAACCTTTCAAGCGGTTTCGAAGATATTATCATTGTTTTTATTTTTTAATAATTAAAAAATTTTAACACCCTGTATCTTTGTAACGATGCTCTTAAGGACCTTCGTTTATTAGAACTTTTCTTCTTAAAATAATGCCAGCAATCACCTCCCCAAGTTTGTCAAAATACTTTTGAATCACCCTGTATAAAAGTATAAAAATATCAAGTTTATTTATAAATAAAATTTTGCTAAGACCTTTCTCCTTATGTATCTTGTGAAAACCCCTGATTTTGGTAGCCAAAACACCTATTGCCTATTGGCGATTCATATTAAGACCGTAAAAAGAATATGAATAGTTAAACAAGAAACGACGCATTTTTGTTTAAACAATCATAATCTCGAAAGCCGTGGATAATGGAGGCTTATCTTAAATCGCGTATAATAAGTCATTCACTTTTGTTAACCCTAATTCAAATATAATAAATTTATCGTGCTTCTAAAGTGCCATTTTTCCCAGTGGCATGGAGATTAGAGGGAAAACAATGCTACATGACCCCAAAACCTGCGCCCCTGGCACAAAAAAATGCGTTCTAACACTCATAAAGTATGTTTTATGAGTGTACAAATATTTAGTTGTTTATATATCAAATCGTTAAAATACAGCCAAAAAAAAATAATAAAAACCGGTTTCTTGGGCTGGACTATCTGTGGTATTGTAAATCGTCAGTAAGGCATGGCAATTTGAAACTTGTATTTGAAGACAAATTCGGCGCAGGAAAGGCGGTGTGATGTATGAAGAATTTCGACTAATGCTGCCACCTGTAAGTCGGGAGATGAAATTCCGGCACAGTCACCTGTGATGAGGTTCCGCCACAAATAAGAACAGTTATTTAAATTTATAGAAGACTACAAAATTAACACACAAGCGCTTGTAGGAAACATTTTGTTCCTATCAAACAATTGTTTGAGATAAATCCAGTGGCGTGCTTGTTTTCTTTAGATATATCCGTTTGGCCAAGAACGAAAGCAAACAGTTTTTTTTACTTCGAAACAAATTTAGAGTTGAACCCTTTTTATCCTTATGGGTGCCGATATTAAAAATCAGAAATTTAACCATTTCCATTTTTTTCAGTTCTGATTAGACCGGAAAACCTAAGAACTTTTGCAAAGTTGGTAAAGTAAGACATAAGAGGTACGAAAATATTCAAGAAAGTATAGGAAAATAACCTCAAAAATAACGTAAATTACGGATTCAAGCTGAAATATAAGACAACGAAAGTATTAGGAATTAAAAAGAAATTGGGGAAATATCAAAAATAAATTACTTTATTTCCGATTAATAAGAAATAGCTTTTAAATTAATATTATATTTTTATATATTTATAAGATACTTATAAAGAAAATTTTCTAAATTTTCATTGAAATTTTGACACTCTACATCTCAAAAATAAGGCCTTTAAACAAACGTACTTACATATAAAAAATGTTTTTCTTATTTCTTTGTGTTCTGTCATCTGCTGCAAATTCTCCATTAAAACTTGGGACAACCTGTATATTAATTGATGCTACCCATCAAGTAATTAATTTAACGACTTAACTCAAATAATGATAACAATTGAACAACATTTTAGAATAAAATTAAATAGTTAGTCCTCCTTCTTCTCTTATTCATGTATGTTATATACAAGCTGTCCCAGTTTTTATGATTAAAACTACATCAGGAGTAAAAAAAAAAATCTGAAAGATTTCAGCAGGAACTTGGACCTCTTCTTCCATCCGCCTCTGTTCCAACGTTACTGGTGTTAAGAATTCAAAATAAAAATAGAGAAAAGAATAATTTTGTGGTTGAGTGATGCCCTCTGTGAATGTTTGTAGTTAATAGTTACAGGGATCCTAGGAAGGTAACAGTCAGTGTCAGTTGTCAACGTAGTCGGTAAAAGTAGAAAGTAAATAGTAAAAAAGGCTGGAATTTAAGGAAGATAAGAAAAAGGAAATAAAAAAAGAACAGTTTACGGTTTAAACGTTTTTTGTTTAACTAATATACAATAAAAGCACAAAGTCCGAGAACACAATAAAACTCAACAGGTTATGGGCCCAGGCACGCAGGCAATCCAGTTATGGTGTGGTGTGTATGGTGATTGTGCTTCTTGCAGACATAAAATAATACAAAAGATGGCGGAAAATTGTGAGGAAATTTCGCATATTGAAAAACTCATGAATAGCGAAACATACCAGGCATGGAAGTTTCAGATCACAATCTTGTTTAAGGCCCATGGATTGTGGGAGATAGTAAATGGTGAAAGAGTTCTAGAAAGTCTTAGCGATGATAAGGAAAAAACCGATTTCCTAAGAAAAGATGCACGTGCCCAGAAGCTGATAATTACTTCTGTAGACAAGAAGCAGATGATGCATATTTTAAACTGTACAACTTCCAAGGAAATGTATGATAAACTTAAAACTATTTTTGAAAAACAAACTGAAGATGAAAAATGCTCACTATTACATTTTTCAATTTCTCATATGCTAAAGGTTCAGGTTAGCAGCTCTATGCACATTAGTCAAATTGAGAACTTGACTTATAGACTAAGGGCACTTAAGCAAGACATCTCAGATAACATGCTGGTGTCCAAGATATTAGCAACTTTGCCTGAGAACTTCAGACATTTTGCCACTGCATGGGAGTCTACTCCACTATCCGAGAAGACCTTGAAAAATCTAACAAACCGACTGATAGCTGAAGAGGAGAGGTTTAAAAAACATAATGAAAAAGATAGTTGCGTGGCTTTTGAAGCAACCAAAGAAAGACATAGATTTGATAAAAATAATAGTTTCAATAAAAATCGAGATAACAACTTTATCTGTTTTAAATGTGAGAAACTAGGGCATAAAAAGCTAAAAATTGTCCTGGTGCACGTCAGTGTAGTATTTGCAAAAAGACGAACCACAATGAACAGAATTGTTTCTTTAGAAATAAACAAGGAGGAAGAAACACACAAGGAGAAAGAAACACTCATGGAATAGTAGCTTTCTTAGTTGACAATAATGATCAAATTAATGAAAAGTACAACTGTTTGTCTTCTGAAGCATTTGAGGTTTTTGTGTTTGATTCAGGTGCTTCTTCTCACATGGTAAGCAACAAAAATCTACTCACTAATTTGAAGCCAAAAGAAAGTAATATATCTGTTGCAAAGAAAGAATCATTTATGTCATCTGTAGGAAAAGGAATTGTCGAAACAGATAATTATGCATTTTAAATAATGTATTGCTAGTGCCAGAACTTAATTGCAGTAAACAAAATTACTGAACTAAATGGGGAAGTACTTTTTACAAAAGACAAAGTGATTGTTCGTAAAAATAATAAATCAGTGTTAGAAGGACACAAAGACAATAGTGGCTTATATACAGTGAAGCTTACAATAAAGGAAGAAAGTAGTTTATTGGTAAGTTCTTCACAACAAGCTGTTTAAATTGGCATAAGAAACTTGGACATTTAAATATGGCATTAATTAAAAAATTAATTAACCTAAGCACAGGCATGAATGTAAAAAGTGATCAGTGTAAAAACATAGACAAGTTGTGTGAAGTTTGTTTGAAATCAAAGCAGACTCGATTACTATTTAACAGCATAAGGAAAACAGCAACTCGACCATTAGAATTAATACACAGCGACATATGTGGTCCTATAGAACCAGCCACCTGGGATGGTAAGTCATATATTTTAACTATACTAGATGACTATTCCCATTACTGCCAAGTGTATTTATTAAAACATAAATCCGAAGCCCCAGAATACTTAAAAGAATACATAAATGAAATAGAAGCAAATCAAAATCTTAAAGTCTCTAAACTACGTTGTGACAATGGTGGTGAATATACTAGTAGAAGTTTGAAAGAATGGTGTAAGCATAAAGGAATTGTTTTGGATTACACTGTACCCTAGTCACCCCAATTGAACGGAAAGGCTGAGAGGCTTAATAGAACTTTATTAGAGAAATCCAGAGCTCTGATTTTTGATTCAAATTTAAATAAAGAACTTTGGGGTGAGGCCATCTATACTGCAGCCTATCTGTTAAATCGGAGTCCTAGTAGTGTGATTGATACAACACCCATTGAAAAATGGACTAAAAGAAAACCTGACTTGTCAAACTTGCAAGTTTGTGGGTCTGATGAATATGCTAGAGTTTTAGGTCCATTAAAAAAACTTGAAAGCAGAAGTGTCAAGTATATTTTTGTTGGATATGGATTAGCTGGATATCGTCTTTGGGATAAAGTCAACCAGAAAATAGTTATTGCAAGAGACGTAGTATTTTCAAAGAATGAAGATATAGAAAATAGAAGTAATGCAATAAATATTCGCATAATTGACGATGACAAAGATATTGTACCTTCTCAAAGTAGAAATGAAGAAAATTATGAAGAGGAGACTAAACGAGAGACTGAAGATACAGATTTGGAAACCGAAGACAGCATGGAAGAGAAAAAGTTTCAAACAAGAAGTGGAAGAAAAGCGAAGTTACCTGAAAATCTGAAGGATTATGTACTTGATCAAGACATTGAAAATGAAGAGGCATTTTTAACTTACCAAGAAGCCATATCAGGAGCAGATAAAGAAAAATGGATGGATGCCATTGAGGAAGAAAAAAATTCTCTGATTAAAAATGGAACATGGACTTTAGTTGACAGAGACAGTGTGGAAGGTAAGAAGGTCATATCAAATAAGTGGGTATTTAGAATTAAAGATTGTGGAAAGTTTAAAGCTAGATTAGTAGTTCGAGGTTGTGAACAACGCAATGGTATTGATTATTATGAGACATTTAGCCCAGTAGTTAGCATGACGTCACTTAGAATATTGTTCTCTTTAGCTTTCTCGAAAAATTTGCAAATCAGTAAATTTGACATAAAAACTGCTTTTCTATATGGTGAAATTACGGAGGACATTTTTATGGAGATGCCAGAGGGTTTTAAATCACACTCTAATACAAACAAAATCTGCAAATTAAATAAGTCACTCTACGGCTTAAAACAGGCTCCTCTAAAGTGGAATGAAAGATTAACTAATTTTCTATAACAGTATGGTCTTGTATCATTAAAATGTGATAAATGTATTTTTAGAAATCAATCAAAATCATTATTTCTTGCAATTTATGTCGATGACGGCATACTATTAAGTAAAGATCAAACAGAATTAATAGATTTTTTAACAAATTTGAAAAGGGAATTTGATGCAACTGTTTGCGAAAATCCTAAAACATTTCTTGGCATAGAAATAATAAAAAAACCTGACTCTATTGACTTAAAGCAAAGTGCTTACGTTAATGCAATTTTAGAAAAATTGAAAATGCAAAATTTAAAGTCTGTCAATACTCCTATGAGTACTGATGCAAGTGGTTGTATAAGTGAAACATTTTCTGTGAATTATCCTTATAGGGAAGCTATAGGAAATTTGCTGTATTTGACAAATAAAACTAGGCCAGATATTTCATTTGCTGTAAATGCTTGTACTCGAAGAATGGAAAACCCAACAAATCAAGACGTTGTTGGTGTTAAACGTATTTTTAGGTATTTGGTTTTAACTAAAACTGAGAGAATAAGTTTTAATTCAAAAGACTGTGGCAAACTTATTGCTTATAGTGATGCAGACTTTGACGGAGATAAAGACACTCTCAAGAGTACTGCAGGTTACAGTTTTCTTTTGTGGTGGACCAATATCGTGGGTTTCAAGAAAACAGCCAATAGTGTCTTTGTCCTCGACAGAAGCAGAATATATATCCGCTGCTGATTGTGTAAAAGAATTAATATATCTGAAAGCTCTAATTGATAAACTTCTTGAAGTGGATATTAAAATTGAATTAAATGTAGATAACCAAAGTGCCATAACATTAGTTAAAAATGGCCAGTTTAATCGTAGAAGTAAACACATAGATGTAAGGTATCATTTTATAAGTGAAAAGGTACAAGAAGGTGTGGTTGATGTAAGCTATTGTCCTACTGATAGACAACTAGCAGATATATTTACCAAACCTCTTGGTTCTGTAAAATTCGATTTTTTTTGGAAACAGCTTATGTGTCGCTGATAACAAGTTTGTTTTTTTTTATACTACGTAAATTATAGATAATAAGTTTTTCATTGTTCAAATCATCTGACTATTTAGCCACAAAATTAAGAGAGGGTGTTAAGAATTTAAAATAAAAATAGAGAAAAGAATAATTTTGTGGTTGAGTGGTGCCCTCTGTGAATGTTTGTAGTTAATAATTACAGGGATCCTAGGAAGGTAACAGTCAGTGTCAGTTGTCAACGTAGTCGGTAAAAGTAGAAAGTAAATAGTAAAAAAGGCTGGAATGTAAGGAAGATAAGAAAAAGGAAATAAAAAAAGAACAGTTTACGGTTTAAACGTTTTTTGTTTAACTAATATAAAATAAAAGCACAAAGTCCCAGAACACAATAAAACTCAACAACTGGGAGTAAAGACCAAATTTTTAATTAATTATTCTGATTTTTTTATTTACACAATTCCTATAAAATACGAGCTAATCAGTATTTTCCCAATCTTATAATATATGTACTAATTTATTCCACAAACGGACAACTTAAATTGTAACTTCTGTCCGCTCACACACCGGCAACTAATTGGCTACCGTGTCGCTTTATTTGAATTTCCCGTCTTTACCAAAAAAAAGTGTGACCCAACAAAAGCGGTGGGCGGTACCAGTTTCCGAAAAAGTTGGCGCCAGCGGCCCTGTCAAATGTCTTAAAATGTCAACCGTATCGCCTTTCGAGGTGTCGGCCCATTTGGACTCTCGACTATTTGAATATAAAACCGGAAATGAAATATTAATAATTTACAGTTAAAAGGGGTGTACCATGAATGACCATTTGTCGATGTATTCAGCACTGCGACAATAATCATTATTTTATGAAAATGCTTATGGTGTGACTAAAGGTCGTCTCGAAAAGGTTTCAGCGGGTATATACGCGTCTCATTAACATGGCGTAAACCGAAATTAATAAAACAACGATTTATCGGCCACGCAACAAATTACGAAACTGAATTTATCATCGAGATTTATGCCGATATAAAGACATAAATTTTTCCATTAACACTAAACCGCTCTGTAATAACACCGCGAGCTTGAGCGGTCTTCTTTCTTAATTGTGTATCTGTTGAACCAAGGGAAATCTTATCAATTCCTCATAATCGGTTGGTTTTAATATGCATTAAACGTTAATTCTTCGATTTATATTTAAATTAAACGGATCGCAATCGGTACAGAAAACCCTGTAATACCTGCCAAATAAAAATTTATTGAAATTTTATACTGCGCTAACTCGTCATTTTTGTTATTTATTTGCACCTGAGAAGATCGGGGATTAATAAAGCGATCGCAGATGAAGCCCGAATGTCTTAATCCATTATGAAAACAAAACCAGACATAAACTAACAAACAAACACTCTTCAGGAAGAAGTTTATACATGTGACACTGATTCTACATTGTTTTTGGTGTTCTGGGGTATCGATGACTCAAAAACGCCGACCCTCAAAGAAACCCGATACGACAACACGTTTTTTGTGGTTTTGCTATAGGCGAACCTCTCTCTAGTTTGAGAGAACACACATTTGGATTTCTTTGCCTCGACAGTAGAAAGCAATGTTGCCAATTTGCTAACTTTTAGGATGTTAACCTTCTGTGGTTAAAAGTGACCTGCTTCAAATCAAATCTATGCCCCTCCCATGGCTCGTGCTATTCTATATTGAGTTGTCATGGAAACGAAACATGTCGTAGACAACTGACAACTCAAAAAGTAAACTGCCCTAAACATGAAATCCTTAGTTACCACTGGTTCATTCAAATAATTATCCTTCTATTAGGATGTATTGAGGCAAATGTAGGTTACAGTGTCTCTTTTTCCCTAAAATATGCACTTTTCACTGAAAAATACTTAAAATAGGCCATAAAATGAAGTAATTTACCGTCCACCCTCGTAGCATTGAAATGAACATGCGGTGACATGCGCGGGTGACTAGACCGTCATCTATCGACAAGACGCATCAAACGTCGCGCCATTGAATAGCGAAACCAGTCGTGGTCGTGGTTTTAAAATTGTGAATTATCTTTGTGGCACCTATAACCCATCATATTTGAGAAAACCCAGAATCTTGGTCGTGGATAAAGTATAGTATTCAACGCGCATTTAATGAGCGTTATTCTCTAGGGCAACTTGTGCCACTCGCTTCGCTCGTGGGCTCACACATTACCCTCAAGAATAACGACTCTCATTAAATGCTTGTTGTATAATATACTATTATATTCTTATTATCTGTACAAATTTAGAAACAAAAATCCATCTGCTTATAATATAAATAGGAAACCGAACACGCCTTGACACATTTTCAAAACAAATTTTCAAAATCAAAAAAGCTGCAAAAGAACTATGTGACATGACGACACTATATCCAGACCCAAAAGTAGAAATCAAACCCAAGATAAGATGTCTAACGAAGCAAATAACCGTATAGAAAAATCATCGGAAAAAATTGGAAACCTAATCGAAAAAATAGAAACCGCAAAGAAAACACATTTAGTAACAAATGGACAAAATACACAAACAGAAAATATAAACAAAACAAACAAAAATCCAAACGTATACAACGAAAAATAAAGTCGTTACCGAATATGTAAAAACAAGAGAAAAAAAAAACATAAGAAGCAGCTTTGCTATGAATGTCTCATAAAAAGGACAAAAATAAAATAGCCCTTTCCAGAATTAAAGAAAGAGTAAAAAACAACGAGAACTATCAGAGATGAAAACATATTGATAACTATAGATAAGAACCAAAAAGCTTTTAATGAACTATAAAGGCAGTTTCTAGGGCTATATGATACAACACAGGCTTCTTCTGCCTCTTCTTCCTGAGGATTGCTTGACGGTTGCAGCTTGAATCCCTCAATTATTTCCCCAGGTTTAAGTTTTCGAGGAGCATTCTTCGTAACTCCTTTTTCGGGTTCTTCCTCCCGAAGTCTTAAAACACCTTTTTGCGTGGTTATTTCCTCGGTTTCTCTGGTTTTTCTGTCTTTCTTT
Source organism: Taphrorychus bicolor (assembly GCA_951812265.1). Taxonomy (NCBI): domain Eukaryota; kingdom Metazoa; phylum Arthropoda; class Insecta; order Coleoptera; family Curculionidae; genus Taphrorychus; species Taphrorychus bicolor. The sequence continues at coordinate 45,186,381 of OX638303.1, forward strand.
TCTTCTTTTTTTGTACAGCCGTTTCAAACGAAATCTAGTTTCTTAACGCCAGCTTCCAATTTTTTCTGGTCTTCCGGTACAATGGGTTTAATTTTAATAGTTTTGTCCAGAGTTCCCTCCTCTTTCTTTGCTGCACGTTTCTTCAAAACCCGCATACCAGCCTCCTCTTCCTTTTCTGCTTCTTCTTCTTCTTGGAAATCTTGATTGTACCAGGTTCAGCAGTTTCTTCCTCAAGTTTTTCCTTTCTCTGATAGCTGAATACCTCATCTACTTCCTCCGGATTTTTCTTCTTGAGGGGGTTCAACTTCAAGATCGAGCTTCTTCAGCACTGTTAAATTTTTCTGGACATTATTTAATTTCTTTGACCTCTTTTTTTTTCAAATTCTTCTGTATTTTCCGGATATAATGCCATATTCCTAGTAACTGCCAGTAAGGTGACTTGAAGAGATAGTAATAGTAAGAGTTTCACTGACTGGTGGGAAATCCACTCAGTTAACCGTGCTCTTTAACTTAAGCTTAGGGAGGATTAGTTCTTTAGGTACTGCCTCTTCTGATCTTCTTGAAGCCTTTTCAATTTGATTTCTGCAAAATGACTATTTAGTGAATATCCATCACCTTAGCTTTTGAAGCTTTGATATTAAAACCTGTTATTGGAAAAGGTAGTTTCGTCTTTCTTTGTTTTTTTTTGGGTCGCTTTCTAAACTCAACCTCTACAGTTTTTCGTCCCTTCTTAAATTAAGTTTCTCATCTAACTTTTCTACTAAGATTTCAATGTTAGACTTCTTCTTGGGCTTCAAAATTGCAGCTTTTGAATGTCCCTGGACATAGTTCTCGAGGACCGCTTCTATAAGGTATTTGATTGGTTTTACTTAATTGAAGGAACTCAATATGGACAATTCTGTTGAGTGGCAGACTCACGAGGGGGGGGGGGGCGATCGCCCTCACCCCCCATTTTTTCGACTCTTTTTAGATTTCTTTAGGATTTTTGTTTGACTGACTGATAAAAGTAAACGCACAAGTGAAAAGATTCAATTTGACGACTTTTGAAATCGACGTCCGAAGGGGTCTATCTCCGAAAATAATGCGCCTCCGGAACTTCCTGGTGGGAGGTGAAAGAGGACATCAAGAAGAGGAATAGACAGTTGGATTCACTCCGATCGGTCGAAGCGTTCTCAAGTTACAGGGGGCCAAATTTGAGAATTGAGAAAAAAGTTGTAATAGCCCCCCCCCCCCTTTGGACATTATCGAAAAAAAATTTCTGTTTCTGATCGGAATGGCACGCCTGCAATCCTCTCAGAAGGCTAACAAATTCAATTCGAATAGATTTCCGAAGGGGGTTTATTTATGAAAATATTGCGCCTGGAACTTCCGATGGTGGGAGGTGAAAGAGAACATCAAGAAGAGGAAAAGACAGTTGGATTCACTCCGATCGGTCGAGGCGTTCTCAAGTTACAGGGGGTCAAATTTGAGAATTGAGAAAAAAGTTGTAATAGCCCCCCCCCCCCTCCCTTTGGACATTATAGAAAAAAAAATTATGTTTCTGATCGGAATGGCATGCCTGCAATCCTCTCAGAAGGTAACAAATTCAATTCGAATAGATTTAACATCTAAAAAAATTTTTTAAAAAAATGGTAAAACAACGCGATTCTAACGGTGCTTAAAAATCGACTTCTGAAGGGGGTTTATTTATGAAAATATTGCGCCTATGGAACTTCCAATGGTGGGAGGTGAAAGACTACATGAAGAAGAGGAAAAGACAGTTGGATTCACTCCGATCGGTCGAGGCGTTCTCAAGTTACAGGGGGTCAAATTTGAGAATTGAGAACAAAGTTGTAATAGCTCCCCCCCCCCCTCCCTTTGGACATTATCGAAAAAAAATTCTGTTTCTGATCGGAATGGCACGCCTGCAATCCTCTCAGAAGGTAACAAATTCAATTCGAATAGATTTAACATCTAAAAAAGTTTTTTAAAAAAATGGTAAAACAACGCCATTCTAACGGTGCTTAAAAATCGACTTCCGAAGGGGGTTTATTTATGAAAATATTGCGCCTATGGAACTTCCGATGGTGAGAGGTGAAAGAGGACATCAAGAAGAGGAAAAGACAGTTGGATTCACTCCGATCGGTCGAAGCGTTCTCAAGTTACAGGGGGTCAAATTTGAGAATTGAGAAAAAAAAGTTGTAATAGCCCCCCCCCTTTGGACATTATCAAAAAAAAAAAATCTGTTTCTGATCGGAATGGCACGCCTGCAATCCTCTCAGAAGGTAACAAATTCAATTCGAATAGATTTAACATCTAAAAAGGTTTTGTCAAAAATAGTCAAAAAACTCGATTTTAAAAGTGCTTAAAAATGTACTTTCAAAGGGGTTTATCTCCAAGAATATTGCGTCTACAGAACTTTCGATGATGAGAGGACGAAGTGAAAGAGGACATCAAGAAGAGGAAAAGACAGTTGGATTCACTCCGATCGGTCGAGACGTTCTCAAGTCACAGGCGATCAAAGTTAAGAATTGAGAAAAAAGTCGTAATATCCTTTGGACATTTTCAAAAAAATGTCGGAAATTTTTTTTTGTTCTTTTTCATCGGAATGGCACAATCCCCTAAGAAGGTAATAAACTCAATTCGAATGAATTTAACAACTAAAAAGGTTTTTTAAAAATGGTCAAAAGTCACGATTATAAAAGTAATAAAAAAAAACTAATCAAAAAAGTAAATAATTTAAATAAAACATAGCTGGCAAGAATAAATAAATTGGTAAATTTTAAACATAAGTAGTTAAATTAGAATTTAAAAAAAACTTTTTGAATGTCATACGTAAATAAAAAAAATTCCATATGACTTTAAATTAACTAAAAATTTAAACATTTAAAAAATCCTTAAGTAGGCCATGAAATTAAAACAAGAGGTCTGAGATAACTTCATGAAAAAAATGAAAGTTGAAAATATCATAAAACAATTTTACAATTTTCATTTTTTTAAAACATCGATTTTGTCTCGACTCAGACAAAAGTTTTAATTCCATGGCTTGCTACGAGATTTTGTTTATGAACGTCCTTTATTAAGTAAAGATTAAAATGTTTCTAGTTTAGCTGTTTATTGCCAATTGAACTTTATAAGGCAACAACACGCAATTAGAGCAGAAACTTATTTTTTATATTTGAACCAAAACTGAAAAGATCTGGTAAAAAAGTGTACTAAACAGAATTGAAAAAGCTTCCAAATAGTGGTGCTAGATAATAACATCTGTTACCGTGATACCGTGATTAATAAATCATTACTCACACGGGTTATTAGTCATGAGATCAACTAATCAAATGACACATGTTACAACCAGTAAAAAGTTTATTAGTTTCCTAAAATTTATATTAGGTACGCAAAATTTTGGCGAGTAAATAAAAATAGAATAAAAAAATGCTGAAAAAATATTCTTGAAATTTATTTTATTGAGGTTGGATTCATTCAACTGTTGGTAATTCTACGTAGAGATTGGTAATATACTAACCATGATTGAAAACGATTGTCTCTATATAGAAATTGTAATAATTGTATTATTGGTAAAGTTAACTAGAGATGGATAAATCCATCCTTAAAGGGTTCAAAACGTCAATTTCTTTTCTATATCTTGTTAAATGTTATTAAAATTTGAATATAATAATTAATTACGCCACTTGCCTTCGGTTCGAGTCGTAAACTTTATTTATCCTCGTGGGTAACAGCTAGCATTACATATTACATGCTCGCCGAACACTAAATTATTATTATTCAATCAGAAAAAACATCAAATACAATTTTTTGTATACCAATAAATATTGATTTTGAGGGTCTAATGCTTTCAATTTTGAATTTTTCAATCAACTTTCTACTAATGGAATTACGTCAACCTCAGCGAAACATTCCAACCGTGTACACCCCCCAAAATGCAATTAAACGAAAAAAAAATCCTGCCGACCTCAGCATCTGCCGACTCCTCGCCTTTTCCCGGACGTCGTCACGTCGTCATCACGTAACGCCGAGGCCACAGTCTGACCGGACTGAGTGCCGGTTCGCCACGCGACCGCCAGAAGGCGCCACCGAGCGACGAGCTCATTGGAGCATCGCGACTTCGCGGCTGTTACGCGGAGGCGGGGCCGACGTTGACAACTGCGCAGTGGGCGTGGCCCGGCCAGCATCCCTACGAGAGATGCAAACGAGTCGTGTAGATGTGCCCCCTCTGTATCGTCGAGAAAGTGCTAGTAGTGACAGTAGCGAGTTTGGGGCATAGAGTGGGACAGTGAAAGGTTATTTTTGGGACCTATGCCGACCTTTTTTGGACGCTCTAAGAACTGGGTTGTGATGCGCTGATCTTATAGAGTGCCCGGCTTTTGTTTTGATATTCAGGGGTGAAGATCGAGTTTTTTAGGATTTTATATAGCCGCTTTCTTATGGTGAGTAGCTTTCAATCAAGTTTTTGATTGTTGGTCTTGAGGAAATAGGTTTAACTTTACTCTTAACTCTATATAAAATTAGCGGCGGCAATACAAGTGAAACACGTTGGCTTTGAATAAAGAACTGATGGGGGTTAGTTGTCTATGCTAGAATTGATATATTCCTAGATTAGTCTTTCAGATCTACACTATGTATCAACTAATAATAATGCTTAAATACAGGATGTCATGCAAAAATATTAATCCCTACTAATGAGTATAGGAGGTAAAATAATAGAGCGATAAATAAACGAATAATAGAATAAAGTGTGAACACGTCTTTAAAGCCAAAACAAAAAAAAAGTTTGTTTGTTTTCGATAAATCACAGTTTTAATACTTTACTTGAATCGACATATGTCACCTGTCTTTTGTTTATATTTATTGAATATATATGTCGTTCATTTGTTATTGCCAACCGGTTGGCGTTGGAACTCTGACTTAGACATTTTTATCATAAATTCTGATCATGTGCTGAAAGGATACAGATATAAAAAAAAAATAAAGATTTTAAAGGTAATTAGGTGCCAATAATAAGCGAGTGAGATATAGGTATGGAAAATGATTGAGGAGTTTCTGGAGTAACTATAACAAATCAGCCCTACAAGCAATTTTAACAATTGTACATGGCATATAAGTTATCTATTAAGAGCAATAAACATAACAAACATTTGTTTAGGTATCCGTTCTTAGCGTGAATTGAACTCTTGAGGAGACAACAACACGCAATTATGGTAGTGAACTTACTTCTTGACCAAAACTTTTTCAGAATGACTCGCGAAGGTTATCAAGAGCTTATTTAACGAACCAATCTATTAACAACGACTATTAGTAATCGATTAGACGATTAGTAATCGAAAGGGTTTCCAATTCCTATTGTAAATAATTGAATTTTCGAAGTCAATATCACCTAATTAGAGCGAAAACTATTTTTTTCGCTCTAATTTCAACTTTTTTTTTTATTTTTAAATTTTTCAATTTTTTCCATTATCTTTTCTGTATACAATTAACGGTATAACCATTACATGGACTTAATTGCTGATTTGCCAGGCTCTCAAAGTAGCTAAAAAGAACATAAGGTCTTAGCTAAGTCTAACGTAAAAAATAAAGAATGTTTGTTCTGTAATTTTTTAGGTAAAAACGTTTAGCAGAAAAAATTAGAAATTTTCTAAATTTTATCAATATTTTGTAAGTAAAAATAAAATACCTATTTTTTTCAACACGAGCTACTGACTTTTTTACCTTAAATTTAAGAGTTTTTGTTTTTTGGCGTTTTTTTTTTAAGTTTTTTGTTTTGCAAGCAATTAACGGTTAAAGTTGGTCTTAATCGCTAAATTGCCGAACTCTCACAATACCTGATAGGAAAATAAAGTCTAATGTAACAAATAAAGAAAATTTGTTTTGCTATTTTTTAGGTAAAAAAGTATAGCAGGAAGTGTTAGGCATTTTCTAAATAAGTAATAAGAAGATATTTTTGGAAAAAACTTTATAAAAATATTTTTTTCGAAACGAGCAAACTCACTTTTTTACCCCAATTTCAGCAATTTTTGATTTTTGAATTTGTTACAAGATTTGTTAATCAAATTAAATTTAGATTGTATTGCGGAAGTGCTGAGCTCAAAGTAGCTGGAAAAAATGAAGTCTAAGCTAATTCGAATGTAAAAAATTAAAAAATTTGTTCCGTCATTTTTTAGGTAAAAATATTGAGCAGAAGGACCTAAACATGTTCTAAATTTTAGCAATTATTTTTTAAGTAGGAAGTAGAAGTTTCAGAAAAAACTTTAAAACTTTTTCCCAAACGTTATGAAGAGAAATATTGAGACCCAAGGAAAATATAAAAAAAATAAAATCCGAAGATTTTAATTGAAGAAAAACACAAGTTACTCATGCAAAAAATAACTAAATCGTGTATTCTGTAAAAATCATTGAACATCATATAAGAATACCTTATTTAATGAAACTAAATTAAAAAAAAAAACACGCTTACTTTGGTTAATGGGATAATAATTTGGGATATTTTACTTGTTTGTGATCGGAATGCGAAGATTGAAATTTTGTAAAAACGTAACAGTTTATGAAATTAGCTCCAAATGTGATTTTTTTAAAAAATGGCAAAAAGTATTTTCTAAAAGTGTCTAAAAATATTGCACTTGCATATTATTATGTTCCATTGTAAGAGTGAAAAAAGATTCAATTTGTCCACATGTGTTAATTTTAAAGGCTAATATCGCCTTTGGTCAATTGAAAATTTTTCAAGTTTTTTCCTGTTTTTTAATCAGAATCAGAACTATCCTAAGAACGTATAACAAGTTTAATTCGAATGTAAACCGCCACAAAAGTGATTTTAAATAGAAATGACAAAAAGACATCAAGAAGAGCAAAAAACAGTTAGGTTTACTCGAATCGGTGCATCTGTTCTAAAGTTACAGACAGGAAAATTTGAAAAATTTGGGAAAAAAACTTAATACCTCCTTTTGGTAAATTGCAAAACAAATTAATTTTTTCTTCCTGTTTTTGGTCAGAATGCGACGTTTTCAATCCTCTAAAAACGTACAAATTTTATTGGAATGCAATTAGGCCCAAAAGTGTGTATCGATCCAATAGTTCGAAAGTTACGGACTTTCAAAGTTGAAAATTTAGAAAATAAACCGTAGTTCCTCATTAATCAATTTAAAAAAAAAACTGTAGGAAAAACTTTCTTCCTGTTTTTGATAGGAATGTGTCGATTATCATTCCCTAAGAATGGAGCAAGCTGAAATCAAATGAAATTAGCCTCAAAAGTGAATTTAAAAAAAAATGGCAAAGAAGTCAATTCTAAAAGTAAAGACATCAAGAGCAGCAAAAAACAGTTAGGGTTACTCCAATCGGTCCATCTGTTCTAAAGTTACAGGCAGGAAAATTTGAAAATTGGGGAGAGAAAACGTAATACTTCGTTCTGGTAAATTGCAAAAACATTGTTATTTTTTTTTCTGTTTTTGGTCAGAATGCGACGTTTCTAATCCCCTAAGAACGTATAAATTTAAATGAAATGCAATTAGGCCCAAAAGTGTGTATCGATGCAATAGTTCGAAAGTTATAGGTATTCAAAGTTGAAAATTTAGAAAAAAAACGTATCCTTCCCTTTAATTAATTTTTAAAAAAATGTAGGAAAGATTTTTTTCCTGTTTTTGGTTAGAATGTGTCGATTATCATCCCTTAAGAGTGTGGCAAGCTGAATTAAAATGAAATCAGCCTCAAAAGTGAATTTAAAAAAAAAAATGGCAAAGAAGTCGGTTCTAAAAGTTAAGACATTAAGAGGAGCAAAAAACAGTTAGGTTTACTCCAAACGGTCCATCTGTTCTAAAGTTACGGCCAGGAAAATTTCAAAATTGGGGAGAAGAAACGTAATAGTTCCTTCTGGTAAATTGGAAAAACATTTTTATTTTTTTTTCTGTTTTTAAAATTAAGTAAATTTAATTGGAATGCAATTAGGCCTAAAAGTGTGTATCGATTCATTAGTTCTAAAGTTACAGGTATTCAAATTTGAAAATTAGAAAAAAAAAACGTATACCCCTTTAATTAATTTTAAAAAAATTGTAGGAAACACTTTCTTCCTTTTTTTTTTTTGGAATGTCGATTATCATCCCTAAGAATGTTGCAAGCTGAAATCAAATGATATCAGCCTCAAAAGTGAATTTAAAAAACGAATGGCAAAGAAGTCGATTCTAAAAGATCAGACATTAAGAGGAGCAAAAAGCAGTTAGGTTTACTTCAATCGGGCCATCTGTTCTAAAGTTACAGGCAGGAAAATTTGAAAATTGGGGAGAAAAACGTAATACTTCCTTCTGGTAAATTGCAAAAACATTTTTATTTTTTTTTCTGTTTTTGGTCAGAATGCGACGTTTCTAATCCCCTAAGAACGTATAAATTTAAATTAAATGCAATTAGGCCGAAAAGTGTGTTTCGATGCAATAGTTCTAGTTATAGGTAGGTATTCAAAGTTGAAAATTTAGAAAAAAACGTATCTTTCCCTTTAATTAATTTTAAAAAAATTGTAGGAAAGACTTTTTTCCTGTTTTTAATTAGAATGTGTCGATTATCATCCCTTAAGAGTGTGGCAAGCTGAATTAAAATGAAATCAGCCTCAAAAGTGAATTTAAAAAAAAAAATGGCAAAGAAGTCGGTTCTAAAAGTTAAGACATTAAGAGGAGCAAAAAACAGGTAGGGTTACACCAATCGATGCATCTGATCTAAAGTTTCAGGTAGGAAAATTTAAAAATTGGGAAAAAAACTCCCTTTGGTGAATTGGAAAAAAAAATTGATTTTTATTTTCGGTTTTTGGTCAGAATGCGACGTTTCCAATCCCCTAAAAACCTACAAATTTAATTGGAATGCAATTAGGCCCAAAAGTGTGTATCGATTCAATAGCTCTAAAGTTACAGGTATTCAAAGTTGAAAATTTAGAAAAAAAAACGTATTTCCCCCTTTAATTAATTTAAAAAAAAGTTGTAAGAAAACCTTTTTTCCTGTTTTTGATTGGAATGTGTCGATTATTAATGAAATCAGTCTCAAAAGTGAATTTAAAAAAAGGCAAAAAAGTCGATTAAGCTCCTAAAAATCGACCAGCGAAGGGGAGTACCTCTGAAAATCTTGCACATACAAGATTTCCGTTAAGGAGAGGTGAAAGAGGACATCAAGAAAACCAAAAACATTCGAATCACTATTAAAGGTCCTATCGTTCTAAAGTTACAGGCGGTCAAAGATGAAAATTGGAAAAAAAAACGTAATACTCTTCTTTGGTAAAAAAAAATAATTTTTGATTTTTTTTGCTCTTTTTTTATCAGAATGCAATCTCTTAAGAACGTAACAAATTTAATTCGAATAAAATTAGCCCCAAAAGTAAAATTTTAAAAAATGGCAAAAAAGTAAATTTAAAAGTGCCCAAAAATTGACAGCCGAAAAGGTCTATCTCCGAAAATGTTGCCCCTAAATAATACCTCTAAAAATATAAAAAACGTAAATGATATCTCGATTTTAGAACGTACTGCGGTAATTGATGTTTCACTTGACAAACCAACTGTAGTAAAAAAGTATTGCTGCATTTTCCTACGTTTCAGTGGTTTTTTAATTAACCAGTAATTTTTTTTTAGTATAACATCGCCTCAACCTGAATTGTTAGTTGGGTTCCCCTCACTCAAATGTTTGATTCCTACTTATTTCATTATTATTGATTTTTATTAATTTGTAATTCAATGTAGATAACGTCTCATTACTAAACAATTCGATAAATCACTGCATATAACAATCCGTCATTTCCAATGCACAGCTCTCGACACAGATCTATGGTTTCCTGTTATTATTCGCTTTAATATACATTGTGAAAATAATATATCATAATTCGCTCAGCAGTCTTGATGATTTTCTGATACTCACATAGAAGAGTAAATTGGACTGGGAGAAAGATAATGACCTTTTCAGCTTTCTACTCGCATTATGAGAACAACGATACTTAGACCAAACTACAGTTAGATGACAATAATTTATGAAGAAATTAAAAAGTTTTTAATGTTCAAGTTTCAAAATTTGTCGCAATATAAACAGCGCCAGTGCCCTGTATGTGTATATAAATTACTGGCATTTCAATTTGTTAATTGTTAATTGTAATTGGTCTTTCGATAAAATTTATTGACTGAAGACAATGCCCGCCATCATGTAGCAATTAATTCCGCGTTGGCTCCAATGAAAACGGTGACGATTTATTGATCGCGGGGAATTCTCGGAAAAGCAAATGGAAGTTGCACTTTACATTCTTGTGTTTACACACTGCGATCCCTCTAAATACTCGAGTTTTGAACGTGACATTAATGGTGTTTATGTCGAGAAATACAGATGCTGCACCGTATGGACGTGCAGCAAAATCGAGTCGAAAGGAGACAAATTATTTGTTGAAATAAGTTAATGCCCGGGCTGTCGCTAATAGTAAAACGCTTTTGTCACATTTTGCGAGGAGTAACCACTAATTATGGTTAAGGGCCAAATAAAAATATTCATATCTCTTACGATTTTTGAGAATCACCCCGCATACACAGGGTGTCCCAAATTGGTGGCCCGAATAGGGTATCTTCGCCATTATTAGCGCTAGAAGGAAACGTATTCTTAAAAAAAGAACAGGATTGGTTAATTTCATCCTTTATTTGGAATTTCACCTCATAAGAGACACGTTCTAGGTTCCCATCACTATACAGATACAAGAAATAGTTGATTATGTCACTAGGAGTAAAAGTGCCTCTTTTTGTGTTGAGTCCAGAGATTGACTGCCGAATCGAAGCTGAGGGATGCAACTGGGCTAACAAAAAAGGAAACTATAATTTATTCTGGGGCTCAGAAATCTCAGAAAGTATAATGCTATCATAATAATCAAATACTAATTTGTTAAGTTTTAGCTGAATTCGAGGTTGTTTGGATCAGAAAATACACGGTAAAATTTGTTTTTTTTTGGAAAATATTTATTAAAGCTAAGAAGAAAACTCCAGAAGAGTTCAACATATTTTGCCAACGGAAGCAGATAGTTTCATTTATGAAACGACCTGGAATTCATAGTTTTAGATTACATGTCAAATTCAGATATATTAGGGACGAATTGGTTTAGGAAACGAGCGATGTAAAAATTTATTTTACTAAAAAAAGGAACGTGAAGCCCAGAAAATAATTTCAAATAATAACAAACAAGAACTATACATAAAAAAAATCCGACCTAGACATTTCCGCCAAACACAGATTTGTTAGTTTATATGTTTCAACACTCAGTAAATTCGAAAAAAAAGATGCATCAAATTTAGATAAAATCCGGAGAGGTCTCAAAAAATTTGTTTATTAAACTCAACAAACTGCCTCAGAATACAACAAGTTACTTTACTAAAAGGAAAGTACATTAAGAACATCAACTCTTAAGCCTCAGAAAACTCAGCCAGTAACTTTAAATAGATCAAATTGAGAGTAATTTGGAACCGACTTGGAGCAGAAAATGGGAACTATAAGCTTAGAAGCAACTTCAGAACAAGGCAAGATGCCAGCAGATTACAAATAATTCTGAGCCTCATAAGACTCAGTAGTTGGTATCTTATCAGAGATTAGATTTAGTACAAAAAACAACTTCAGAACATGGCAAGTTACTTCACTAATAGAAGAGTAAATTATAGGTAATTCTAAACCTCAGAACTCTCAAGCAATAATTTCTGAAAAGTTAGTTTTAAACGTATCAAATTGAGATTAACTTGAAACCGACTTCCGATCAGAACATGTGAACATTAAGCACAGAAAAGAACTTTAGAACAAGGCAATAATAATATGGTTTATTGTCGGAACAAAAAAATGTTATTAACAAAGCCTAAGTGTTTTTATTAACAGAATAATAGATTATCAGTAATACTGAGGTTAACAAAAGTCAGTAGCCGGTAACTTATCAGGTATCAGACATAGTCAAAAATCAACTTGAATCAGAAAAGAAAATCGTTAAGCTCAGAAAACCACTTTAGAACACGGCAAGTTATTTCATTAGCCGTTCCGGATAATATAAGTAATTGTGAGGCTCAGAAAACTCAGCCATATACGTAGATCAGAAAATGTGATCAATAATTTCGGAAAAAATTCAGAACAAGGCAAGCGTCGTTATTAACCGAATAGTAGATTATCAGTGAGGCTCATAAAAGTCAGTAATCGGCAATTTATCAGATATTAGACATAGTCAAAAATCAACTTGATTCAGAAAATAAATTCGTTAATCTCAGAAAACAACTTTTGAACACGGCAAGTTATTTCATTAGCCGTTCAGGATAATATAAGTAATTGTGAGGCTCAGAAAACTCAGCCATTAACTTTTAGATGGATCAAATTGAGAGTAATTTATATACGACATAGATCAGAAAATTTGATAAATAAGTTCAGAAACAACTTCAGAACAAGGCAAGTTTATTAACAGAATAATAGATTATCAGTAATGCTGAGGCTAATAAAAGTCAGTAACCGGTAACTTATCAGATATTAGACATAAGCAAAAATCAACTTGAATCAGAAAATAAAACAGTTAGGCTCAGAAAACAATTTTTAAACACGACAAATAATTTCTTTAGCTGTTAAGGAGATTATAAGTAATTCTGAGGCTCAGAAAACTCAACCATTAACTTTTAGTTGGATCAAATTGTGAGTAACTTGTATACGACATGGATCAGAAAATGTGATCAATCATTTCGGAAAAAACCTCAGAACAAGGCAAGGGTCTTTATTAACCGAATAGTAGATTATCAGTAACACTGAGGCTCATAAAAGTGAGTAATCGGCAACTTATCAGATATTAGACATAGTCAAAAATCAATTTATTCAGAAAATAAATTCGTTAATCTCAGAAAACAACTTTTGCACACGGCAAGTTATTTCAATAACCGTTTAGGAGATTATAAGTAAATCAGGGGCTCAGAAAACTCAGCCATTAACTTTTAAATGGATCAAATTGAGAGTAATTTATATACTAACATGGATCAGATAATTTGATAAATAAGTTCAGAAACAACTTCAGAACAAGGCAAGTGCTTTTATTAACGGAATAGTAGATTATCAGTAACACTGAGGCTCATAAAAGTGAGTAATCGGCAACTTATCAGATATTGGACATAAGCAAAAATCAACTTGAATCAGAAAATAAAACCGTTAAGCTCAGAAAACAATTTTTGAACAAGACAAATTATTTCATTAGCCGTTCAGGAAATTATAAGTAATTCTGAGACTCAGAAAACTCAGCCATTAACTTTTAGATTGATCAAATTGTGAGTAACTTGTATAGGACCTGGATCAGAATATGTGATCAATAATTTCGGAAAAAAACTCAGAACAAGGCAAGGGTCTTTATTAACCGAATAGTAGATTATCAGTAACACTGAGGCTCATATAAGTGAGTAATCGGTAACTTATCAGATATTAGACATAGTCAAAAATCAACATGATTCAGAAAATAAAATCGTTAATCTCAGAAAACAACTTTTGAACACGGCAAGTTATTTCATTAGCCGTTCAGGAGATTATAAGTAAATCTGGGGCTCAGAAAGCTCATCCATTAACTTTTGGATGGATCAAATTGAGAGTAACTTATATACGACTTGGATCAGAAAATTTGATAAATAAGTTCAGAAACAACTTCAGAACAAGGCAAGTGCTTTTATTAACAGAATAATAGATTATCAGTAATGCTGAGGCTAATAAAAGTCTAATATACTAATAAAAGTAATGCTGAGACTAATAAAAGTAACCGGTAACTTATCAGATATTAGACATAAGCAAAAATCAACTTGAATCATAAAATAAAACCGTTAAGCTCAGAAAACAATTTTTGAACACGACAAATTATTTCATTAGCCGTTCAGGAAATTATAAGTAATTCTGAGACTCAGCCATTAACTTTTAGATGGATCAAATTGTGAGTATCTTGTATACAACATGGATCAGAAAATGTGATCAGTAAGTTCAGAAACAACTTTAGAACAAGTTTAAGTTTCTTTAATAACAGAATAGTAGATTATCAGTAATACCGAGGCTCATAAAGTTAGTATTCGGTAACTTATCAAGTATAGACTTAGTCAGGAATCAACTTGAATCAGAAAATAAAATGGTTCAACAACTTCAGAACAAGGCAACTGCCTTTATTAACAGAACAAAAGATTATCAGTAATACTGAGGTTAATATAAGTCAGTAACCGGTAACATCAGATATTAGACATAGTCAAAAATCAACTTGAATCAGAAAATCAAATCGTTAGGCTCAGAAAACAATTTTTGGACACGGCAAGTTATTTCATTAGCCGTTCAGGAGATTATAAGTAATTCTAAGGCTCAGAAAACTCGGCCATTAACTGAGAAAATGTGATCAGTAAGTTCGGAAATAACTTCAGAATAAACTAAGTGTCATTATTAACAGAATAATAGATTATTACTATTGCTGAGGCTCATAAAACTTAATTTAATCAGACAATAACTCGAATCAGAAAATAAAATTATGTCACTCAGAAAACATAAATTTTAGAACACGGCATTAACTTTTAGATGAAACAAATTAAGAGTAATTTGTATAGGACATGAATCAGGAAATGTGATCATTAAGCTCAGAAATAACTTTAGAACTACGTTTTTATGTATCAAATTGACTTGAAAGTTTAAGACAAACTTGAATCCTAAAATGAGAATATTACGCTCAGAAAACTCCTTCAAAACACGGCAAGCTGCCTCATTCATAGAGGTGTAAATTATAAGTAATTTTGTGACTCAGAAATGTCAAACGCTTAAGCATTAGTCAGAAGTTAGTTTTATATGTATTAAATTGACAAAAGTTGAGAACAAACTTAAATCCTAAAATGAGACTATTACGTTCAGAAAACTACTTCAGAATACGGCAAGTTACTTTATTATCAGACCAATAGATTTTAAGTAATCTTGTCTCAGAAACCTGAAGCAAAAATTTCTCAAAACTTGGTTTTAGATCGATCAAACTAACGTTAATTTAGGATAGATTTAGATCAGAAAGTAAAATCAAGTTATCTCAGAAAACCACTTTAGAAGAGTCGCTTCATTAACAGAACAGTAGATTGAAAATAGATCTGAGGCTCAGAAAACCCAGGCAGTAGTGGTGATTTAGCAGAAGTTAGCTTTAGATGGATCAAATTGAGATTAATATGGAAAACCCTTGAACGAAAAAATGTGATTATTATGGTCAGAAAGCAACTTCAGAACTGACGAAGTTACTTGATGAACAGAAGAGAGAATTAGAAGTAATTTTGTGTTTCAGAAATCTCAAGCAGTAATTTCTCAACAGTTAGTTTTATATTTTGTTTTCTGGACTTTTTAGCCATGATCCAATGGAATTTCTTCCTGACGTTTCGTCTACAGCTGCGGCAAATATTCAAAGGCGGTAAGACAGAGGGAGAAGTGATTTCCCGTGCTTAGGTGGGGGTAGTGGTCGGGCGGGGTTTCGGCTTTTTACAATATACAGACTGGAAGCGAGTTCTACGACATACTTCAAGTGTAGTCTTCACTTCAGTCCCTCCACTGCAGCGCGAATAAATACCAGGGGGAATAAATACCACAGTCAATGTCGAACGTCGGAAAGCACGAAAGATCACTTCGCCCATTGCCTCATCGCTTTTGATAAGGTTTGCCGCAGCTGTAGACGAAACGTCAGGAAGAAATTCCATTGGACCATGGCTTCAAGGCCCGAAAAACACTTTAGATTGTATTTTGACCGACCGTGGAAGCCTTCACAGATTATTATTAATTTAAGACCGCCTAAGATCAGCAAATGTGAGAATTAAGCTCAGAAAACAGTAGATTATACGGAATTCTTAGACTCAGAAAACTCATGGCAGTATGTAACTTATCATAAGTTAGTTTTAGAAGAATAGAACTAAGATTAATTCGGGAAATAATAAATCAGGAAAGGTGTGAAAAGGTTTATATTTTTGTGAAATAATAAAGACTCAGAAAACAACTTTATGTTTAAGAGTATATCTCATTCAGTCCGCGACTCGCTAAAGAGATGCGTTTTAATGAATTTTATAAGCCAATATAGTCTAAAGGAGTTGTAATCCGCTTCCAAATCTTAAGCATTGGATAACTGAAGAAAGTGTGCAATTAGGTAGTACCTAGTTCGGTTGGTCTGGCCGAAAAGTCGGCGCCTTCGAAGTCGGAAGTCGACTGGCTACCAGACTGTTCTTATAGCGGTTTAAAGACACCATTTCATCCGACATTAAGTCGTCAATAATTTTACTATGCAACTAGTGCAAAATATTTTTGCAGACATACCCGTACCATCATACGGTACCAACTAAAGGAAATTAAAGCTTCAGTACTGCTCGTATATCGTCCGGCGTTGTTTGATGACATCACGTCCTTTCAGATTTTCAATCCGATCACCGACAATATGCTGAAAGACCGGGAGACCATCGACCACGGGCCCACCTCTCCCTGTTCCAGCATGGGGGGATCCTCGCTCGGAGAGGCCTCCGCTTGTGCAGGCTGCGGAGGACGGATACAGGACCGGTACTACCTTTTGGCAGTGGACAGACAGTGGCACGCCTGTTGTTTGAAGTGTAGTGAATGCAAATTACCCCTGGACAGTGAACTGACCTGTTTCGCTAGAGATGGCAATATTTATTGCAAAGAAGACTATTATAGGTAAAAATTAGTTTTTAATTTATGGATCTGCAGATAGCGGGTGTAGGACAATTAAACAGCTACTTCACAGTTGCGAATGCGCCAACGTTTCGATCTTTATTTAGATCTTCTTCAGGGCTTTCTATTCAACAAGGCGGCCAGCTTAGCTTCGAGATTTGTCCATGCCTTAAGTACTCGTAGAGTTCGTTAACCATATGCTTGTAGGATGTGTCGAAAAAATCCTCTATTTTGCGACATAATATGTGTGCTTTGTGTCCTTTTCAATACGATGGAACTGCAGATAGCGGGTGTAGGACAATTAAACAGCTACTTCACAGTTGCTTCAGGGCTTTCTATAGAAAGCCCTGAAGAAGATCTAAATAAAGATCGAAACGTTGGCGCATTCGCAACTGTGAAGTAGCTGTTTAATTGTCCTACACCCGCTATCTGCAGTTCCATCGTATTGAAAAGGACACAAAGCACACATATTTTTAATTTATGTTTAGTCAGTTTTGACTACAAAACACCCCCATATGGGGATAGTCTAATGGTGACTAAGTGTCAAAAGTGACTGACTTTCATAAAATCTCTAAAACGTCATTTCGGCTTAGAAATTGACAATAGTTTTCTCGTAACTAAGCACAATTTCACATATTTAACAGACCCCAATAAATCCTTAGATAACCCTTCACTATAGGAATCTCATCGACATTACCATTTATTGGCATCACCCATTTTAATGAATTAGGTAGTATCCTTCCTTTCGGGTTACGTAACGAAATAATGAGGCCGGACATTCTTTCCTATTAAAATTCCGGTGGCGTTCCACAAACAAAAAGAAAAAAAGGAAAAACGTTACTATTGTCAAATTAATTGGACTATTTTGAGAATATCCCATTATTTCTTTCTTTTAATGCATCTGCGCTGCTTTATGACGGTCCCGCCTGTTAGTTGTGGGAATGTGACGCATCAGCATCGCGGTACCACCAATAATAGTTTCAGTGGGAGTTTTTCTCGTGTGTTTAAAACTCTAAAACGAGACTTTTAATAAAAGCAAAACAAGTCGAGTGTATGCAAGTCTTTTACAATTAACTTTAACAAGCTATCGGGCTTTCATCGAAGCCACAACTAACACACGGCAACGTTTCATAACGTAGTTACTCATTCCATCGCAAATGAAAACAAATTTGTGGGAAACACGCATCTGCGACCGACTTGTGACTGACTTTGTGTGGGTTGATATGCTTGTCAGTTCATATAACCGGCGATTTGCCTTATCACGACGTTACATCAAAAAGCGTTTTTATAGGAGAGAAAAGACGAATGGGGCGGAAAATGTGTAGTTTGGCTTGATGGGTATATAGGCATAACGAGGTTGAGACCCAATGAAGGCCCCGAGACGAAGAAAAATGCAAAAAAGAAAACAGAAAAAATATTATAAAAAATAAAAAATTACTAAAATCATCTGTGAGCTGATGTGAACACTTTGATGTAAACACCAAAATTGAGCCGAGAATGAAAAATTGCTTTTATTCAAAATGGGACCATATTTTCAACCACAACAAAACCTGGAAACCAAAAACAAATTTTCAAATTTTCATTATTCAACATCAAATAGAGCAGGGAATAAGGTGGCAAGAAGGTGGCTGTGCTTCTCGGATGTTTTGAATAAAACGTACCTATTGCATTTCTTGTTGGTTTTTTGCGAATAACTTGTTTGGATTCATGCATTTTAGTACTTCTTAGTCCAATGCATGAATCAACGCTGTATAAGAAGTCATTTCTCCGAAAATATTAAAGAACACAAATCCTGATGGCAACACATTAACGCGGCTTTGTCACACAAGAACTTTCTTAAAGGCACTGTCAACATTTATTTCGAGTCAATTGGATAACAAAATGAAATGTTGGCGGAATAAGACTGTGAAGGCTTTCACGGCCGGTCAAAATACAATCTAAAGTGTTTTCCGGTTTTTGAAGCCTTGGTCCAATGGAATTTATTCCTGACGTTTCGACTACAGCTGCGGTAGACATTATTAAAGGCGATGCGCCAATGGGCGAAGTGATCTCCCGTGCTTCCCGACGTTGACTGATTCGACTGTGGTGAGCTTCGTGGTATTTATTCTCTTGCCGGCGCCATCGCACTGCAGTGGACGTGGAATCGGATGAAATGCAGTGTTGCCAATTTGAGCAAAAACGCTCCATTTCGGAGCATTTCATCCTTGATGTGAGCGAAGCGGAAGATTTGAATTGATGCGAGGATTTTTCGAGGGTCTTCTGTATTTAAATGCGAACAAAGGGCCCACAATGTCAAATGACGTCATTGACGTTTGATGTTCTTTAGGGCTAGGTAATGTAAAGTATAGACCAATTACCTAGAAGATACGGACAGAGCAAACCAATGCCAATATTTTCCTAAAAATGGTCCCGTTTTTTGGCCGTAAGTCCGTCATTTTTTAAGTACCCACGACTTAATTTTATCGTCACTGTACATCAATTGATGAATCAGGATTTCCAATTATTTGACGTTAGATGTCAGGTGACGTCACTTCTGGCGGATATCGCCGCCATTTTTTAGGTGTCCACTTTGAACTTGATAGTGTTACTATCTGACAGGGGAGGAAAAGAGAAGTTCGGACGTTGTCGCGAGACCAAACCAGATCTTGGCTACGCCGGCGCCGTTCTGATTGGCGCAAATTTGAATTTTACACTTTTAAACTCATAAGTCATGGAGAAATCGCGTTTTGACCTCTACAGAATTACTTCATGCTGTGTTTTTATATTTAAAATTTTTATTTTTATTTATATAGTGTTTTTTTCCACTCATAATGTTTATTATTTTATATCTCTGTATTTTTTAAAATAAAATTTGTTTACATTTTTTATTTATAAAAAAAGTTTTAGCTGTTATTTTTTGTTCACTTCAGTTCTCATTATTTTTTTTTCTTCAATCTTTTTGTGTTCCGCTCATAAAATTTAGTTTCATTGTGCAACTTTTTATGTTCGTTGCTTTAATTTATTTTCCCGTCATATTTTGTAGTGTCAGAGTTCTTTTTTCTTAAATCGTCTTTCTTACAGCTTTGCGCAGCTAAAAGTGCATAAAAATGACGTTTTCGAATTTCTAAAATTCCAACAGGTAGCGGAAATATTCGCAAAAAAATAATATTTTGAAAAAAAAGTTTTTATTTTTTCTGGTTTTAATTTAAAGAGATAATTAAAAATAAATGACACATATACCCACTTTTCGGTTTATTCAAAGTGTTATTTTCCTATTTAAAATCCGGCTTTTCGTTTTTATGGAACCATATTATCAATTCTGAATTCGGATTGGAAATGCATGCTGAATTGAAATGAAGAATTGCAAGGAAATTCAGTATACAATATAGAAAGTCCTAGACTGACTGTAAAAAATAATAATTTGATGATGGATGAAAAACGACACGTCTGATATAAAATACCACATTGAAAAGAGCAAAAAGTATCATTTATTTTTAATTATCTCTTTAACGGTTTTTTTTTAATTCTCTTTACAAACTTCAGTGAGAGGATGATGGAACAATTGCGGGGGAGGGGGGGGGGGGTTATAAGTTACACAGACAAAAAAAAATTCGACTAATTTTAAACTTTAAAAGGAAATTTTCTGTTTTAGTTTTTAGTTAATTTTTTTCGACATTACTAGTAACTCTAAATTTTTTTAAAGCGATTTCTACGTTTTTCACAAATGTGTACTAAATTTTTACAATTTTATTGCACTTTTTTTTAAGTTAAAAATATAAATATCTAAATTTTATTTTCACCATTAAAAGAAAAAAAAAACATTAAAAACAACCATTGAGACTTGTTGACTAATTTAATTAAAAAAAAAAATAATAAAAAAAAATGTTTACTAATTTTAAATATGTATATTAGTTCCGGCAGATATCGCCGACATTTTTTAGGTGCCCACTGCTAAAAAAGTGGGGCCAAAACTGCAAAACTTCCTCTTACACCTCAACTCTAGCAACCCAAAAAATTCATTTCACCATGGAGATAGAAAGGGAAGGACGCCTACCATTTTTGATATCATGGAGGCCGAATAGGAAGCTTGCGTACACCGTTGAGAGGTCTTTAAACACGAAATTACGTTTCTAAATGCAGACTGGAAGCGAATTCTACGACAAACTAACATACTTCAAGTGCGCCGAAATCTCGCGTCACCAATACCCCCACCCCAGTCCCCCCCCCCATTGTCATATAAATTTTTTTTTTTAGTTTTTTTTTAATTTTGTAGAGAATGTGAGATGTCTGATTCAATGGCGGAATCACTCAATTAGGTAGACATGTATTTTATTTAGTTACACATGTTTAAATTTGCAATAATATATATTTGTTAAACTACAAAGTATAAATTGGAGATAATAATTTCTCCCAAAATCAGTTTTGAAAAAATCCAGCTCCGCATTTAAAATATTTCGGTTAAAGTGCGCGGATCAGTGTGTAGCGCTCAAAGTACCAATAAAATTTTTATTTAAAAAATTTTTTTGCAGAGCTGTCGGTTTCGAATTAAACGATACTTTCTTTATAAATTCATATTTTTTATCAAATATTTCAGAAATAAATTAAAAATTTGGCCAACCGCTTTTAAATTTCAATAAACGCAATATAGACTAGATTCTTTTTCTACCCATCTCTTTCTATCTTTCGATATCTGATAATTGTCTCTTTTGGAACACGTGGCGCCCCCTCCTTATGGCCCGGTGTCAAGACAAGTTTAAAAGGTGCTGGTCGATGTATTAAGTATTACGGAATTTGGATACTTGAAATTTACAACGAAGAAGGCATCAAATTAAATGGTTTCAAGCAAAACAAAATGCAGGTGCTTCATATTTGTCCCAAAAATATATACAGGGTGTCGTCTTTTTTAAGTAGTAATATACTGCACACTAAAAAAGACGCCCTGTATATATGTTTGGAACAAATATAAATCACCAACTACGTCACATGCAGATGTATTTACTAAAGAAAAATTCAGTATAAACCTTTAAAACTGCATAAACATTACCGGACTCAGATGTAGAATATTTTGATGATGGTTTTATTTGGCCAAAATGTTTAAAACTGTATTTATGTAATAGTCTTTATATTAAGAATAAAAAAACTATCAGTTTATGAAAAACAAAATTCCAGGTCCGTATTTACAAAAATGAACTTTATACTAGTAACTCCCATACATAGTACATATGGGAGGGGTTAGAATGTGGTGAAATTTTGTAATTTAAACTTTGTGTCATCAATGGTTTTTGAAATAGAAGATATTTAAAATTTTCGCAATTTTTACATTTTTCTAAATAGTACAAAAACTACTTTCAACGTGGAAACACTATAAATGTTTTCTAAAAAATCTCGACAAAAGACGACTTTTTAGTAATTTATCGACCTTGTAACTACAGCTGTTTCGGAGATAGCAACACTGCACTCACTTAAAAAAGACACCCTGTATATAACATGTCATGACCAGCAGGCGAATATGCAACATGTGGGCCCTATTAGTTCAGTTATACTTTTTCTTTGGTTAAGTTATTTCAGGTTCGTCCAGTTCTAGTTTTCCTTTGATTAAGATAATTCAATTATTTTTTTCTTTGATCCGGTTAGTTCAGTGCTACCTGCCCTCTGGCGAGATAGATTTTGAAGGGCCAGTTTTACTTTCCCTTTTGTTAGGTTAGTTCAGGTTAGTCTACTATAAAAATAAAAAAATAAATTAAATACTTATTTATAAAAACAAACAAAACAAGAATTAAATCATTTGAAAGAGAAGAGTATAAATATTTAGAAATAAAAGAAAAAATATAAAAAGATGTAAATAAACTCAAAATATAAAAAAATATTTTGAAACGGAAAAAATAGATGAAAGGCCACATCTAGCTTTATAAGGAAAAAATAATTTTTGATTAATTTCAGGTAATAGCGAGGTTTTCTTGCTTTTTTTATTTTTTGTTTGTTTTACAATCTGAAAAATTAGTTTTTAATTATTTTTTTTCAATTTTTGGTGTAGAAATTTACAACGAAGGAGGCATCAAATTCAGTAAGTAAAGAAACAAAATTGAGGATGATCATATATCTCCGAAACGGCTGGAGTTGCAAGGTCGGTTAAATTAGCAAAAAGTTGTCTTTTGTGGAGATTTTTTGGAAAACCTTTACAGTGTTGCCACATTTTAAGTAGTTTCTGAAATATTTAGAAAAATGTAAAAATTGTGAAAATTTTAAATATCTTCTATTCATTATTGGTGACACAAAAAAGTTTGTTACAAAATTTGACTACACTCTAACCCCTTCCATATGACAGATTGATTAGCTTCGTGTGACGCTTATCAACCGAGTTACCAGTAAGTATAAAGTTTTTTTTTAAATACCGACCTGGATTATTTTTTCATAATTTGAAAGTTTTTTTTTATTCTTAATATAACGGCTATCACCTAAATAAAGTTTTAAACATTTCTACCATCATCAAAATATTATATTTGAGTAATAGTATTATTAATATTTTTTTATATATTTTTTTAATATTTCAGAAACCACTCAAAATGTGGCAACATTGTAAAGGTTTTCTAAACAGGCTCCACAAAAGTCAACTTTTTGCGTTTCGGAGGTAGTAATACTGAACGCACGTCAAAGAGACACCTTGTATATAAAAATTTAACATATAAAATAATATACCGGGTGTCCAGCACAACCCTGGACATAGGAGATTAACATAGGAAATCGGTTTTTATTTTTTTGCGCCTGTACGGTTGATTTGATTGAAAAACTTTTAAGAGTAAAGTTGTAGAGCTTATGGTCAGCTATCATCCTGTAATTTTTTCAATACCCCAGTATTGGTAATTTTTTGGAAAAACGCCTCGAAAAGTGCAAAAATTTGAATTTGGCGCGTCACCCCCGCCTTGCTTGTGCAATGTCGCCAACATAATTTTAACGTTAATTACTACATGATAGTCCCTCAAAATAAATAACAAAGGAAACTCGGCTCTGACTCTGACATAAGAAATTATTATGTTGGCGACATTGCACATGCATGGCGGGGATGACGCGCCAAACTCAAATTCTTGCACTTTTCGAGGCGTTTTTCCAAAAAACAGTCAAAACTGAGGTATTGAAAAAATTACAGGGTGATAGCTGACCATAACCTCTACAACTTTACTCTTAAAAGTTTTTCAATCAAATCAACCATACAGGCGCAAAAAAATAAAAACCGATTTCCTATGTTACTCTCCTATGTCCAGGGTTGTGCTGGACACCCGGTATATTATTTTATATGTTAAATTTTTATATACAAGGTGTCTTTTTGACGTGCGTTCAGTATTCCTATCTCCAAAACGCAAAAAGTTGACTTTTGTGGAGCCTGTTTAGAAAACCTTTACAATGTTGCCACATTTTGAGTGGTTTCTGAAATATTAAAAAAATATATAAAAAATGTTAATAATACTATTACTCAAATATAATATTTTGATGATGATGAAAATAAAAACCGATTTCTCGTGTTAATCTCCTATGTCCAAGGTTCTGCTGGACACCCGGTATAATAACCAGCAGGCGAATATGCAACGTTGGGCCCTGTTGATTAGATTAGTTCAGTTTTTCTTTTCCTTTGTTTATGTTTAGGTCTGGTCCTCAGGTTATGAATCAAGTTAGACCAGTCTTGTTTTCCCTTTGGTTAGGTTAGTTCAGGTTAATTCAGTTAGATTTTTCCTTTGGTCAGGTTAGTTTAGGTCAGTCAGCCTTTTGGGTGATAGCTCCTGAAGGGCCACATGGCTGACGATTACAAATATGAATCATCCGCAATTTTGCTTGAAAAATGTAGTTAAAATAGGTAAACCCGCAGATTGAGTTATGTAATTACGCCTCCGTAGTGGGGGGGGAGACGATTTTTAGCCCTCATCATGAGTGCTCGTTAACTACTAACTCTGTTGTTGTAATTGTGTCAACAATGTTAATAAGAGAGAGAGACAACCCTTTGAGACATATATGTTGAATGTAATCAAAACACATACAGGGTGGTCCGTGATAAAAGGGTTATAGAGTAACGGCAGATTCTGCATGTGAAAATGATATGATTTAGCCAAATGTGCCTTAGTACAATGATTCTCCGTTTTAACAATATACAAGGTGTTTTCAAAGTTGAGTCATTTATTTTAACAGTTACTGAATTCGTCAAAAGAAGTTGATACATCAAAGATCATTTACGTAAAAGTTGCATAAAAGAGCCGCCACCCGAAATCGCTATAACACCCGTCATTTGTCAATCTCGAACTACAAACATCATCTGTCAATAGTGTCAGCCTTTAAATTGCATAGGCACTTTCGAATAGCAGGCACTCCAGCTACACTACGATTGTTATTGTAGGATCATTGAACAAATCCACATCTAACCGTATACTAGAATAGGATATATTTTGCAGAGAATTGCATTACTTTGTACTTACACTACGTCATGTATGGTCTCATTATAAACCCACAAATTCTTAGAACTGTGAAAACCCCTAATCAAAAAACGGCAATTTAATGCAAACAACATTTATCCCTTGTTCTCCATAACTTAAAAATAACCATTTGTAAAAGAATCCCCGGTAACAATGAATATCAATTTCTACTAATTGGCTGTCTCCCGAATTTTTGCACCCGCTGGAATTCCGGCCTAATTTATTTGTTTTTTTCCACGTTCCCTCTCTCTAAGACATCCGATTTTGGTAGATCCGAAGGTTTCAATTAATTAGGACGGCCCGAATTTATGGTCCTCATACGCAGATCTGGTTTTTATCTGTAGGAGAATTATGGCTCTTGTCTTCACTCCACCGAATTATAATGCGACCATAAATTTTCCAACCAAAAAAAAAAAGAAAAAAGGGTGGGTATATTTAGATTAGATGAAGTGAATGGGGGTACCTACCTAGTACACGTAGTGTTTTTCTTCCTTTAACAATTTATATGGGTATGTTCAGACACTCACCCTAAAGACAGTTGTTGATGGCAGCTTATCACTCCAGCCAGCACAAACTTGACGCAAAAAGCTTATTATTTACGACTTCATTATATGCGCAATAATAATTATCATAAAAAGAGGCAAAAATGTATTCTTTTATATTATACGAGTACTTAATTGTATCAGATTATGTAATTTCGTAGGCCGGCTGCAACGGTGCAACTGCACAGGGTCTGCATACGAATCCCCCATTTCTGATACATTAATCCGAGCAAAAAGAGCATTATTAATGCATATCTTAATGAGTTCCGATCGGTTTCATATAATAAGCTTATTTGGTTCAAAAAAGGAACCCGCCGAAGAAAGGGGGGCGGGGGGATTTTCGCGGATTTTAACGCTCAACTTTAATCTTGCAGGATGTTTGCAGTAACCAGATGCGGCAAATGTCACACAGGTATATCTGCCAATGAATTGGTGATGAGGGCGAGAGATTTGGTGTACCACCTGAACTGTTTTTCCTGCACCCTTTGCCAAATACCACTTTCCAAGGGCGATCATTTTGGCCTCAGAGACGGACTGATATATTGCAGGTGAGGCAAATTAACAATTTATTTACGACTACTCTAGGGTGTTACCTCTTAGTTTCTGCTTGAACAGGCCGCATTATGAAATGATGGACTCTTTCGATCCCCAAGACACGCCCATATATTCCGGGGGAGAATCGCCGGGGTACTATCCCCCCAATACGCCACCGCAAAATCACAAGGGCAGGCCGAGAAAGAGAAAGCCCGTGGTGGACGATTCGCCTTGTGGGGATATTCCTGTTGGAATGAGGATGGCAGCTGCCACTTTGGGTAAGAAGTTGCACAATTTAAAAAATATCCAAGCAAGATATAGTCTTCCACTTTCAACATCTTACCCCTAAATTTGAAAACTTTTTTCCTCTGTTATTGATCAAAAAGAAAAGGAGTGAAAAAGGAAGGTAACAATCTTACTACGAGTGAAATTTTTCCCATAACTAATTTTTTTATGCCCCAAAAGTTAATTTTAAAAGTGCCTAAAAATGGCCCGTCGAACGGGTCTGTCTCAGAAACTATTGCACTAATGGGGCTCTCATTGGTGGGAGGTGAAAGAGGACATTAAGAATAGCAAAACAACAGTTGGATTCTCTCCAATCAGTCCATTCGTTTCAAAGTTATATACCATCAAATTCAAAAACTGAGAAAAAATTAAGAATACCCCTTCTGCGTCATTTTCGAAACATTTTGAAATTTTCTTATGCTTCTTTTGATCGAAATGAGATGGTTTTAATCCCCTATAAACGTAACCAACTTACTGTGAGTGAAATTAGTCCCATTTTTTTTTTAATGTCGCGCGTAAGCGCATTGTAAAAGTGCCTAAGAATGGTCCATGGAAGGGGTCTGTCTCCGAAACTATTGCACTGATGGGGCTCTCATTGGTGGGAGGTGAAAGAGGACATTAAGAACAGCAAAACAACAGTTGGATTCTCTCCAATCAGTCCACTCGTTTCAAAGTTATAGACCATCAAATTCGAAAACTGAGAAAAAAGAAGGAATACCCCTCTTGGGTCATTTTCGAAACATTTTGAAATTTTCTTATGCTTCTTTTGATCGAAATGAGATGGTCTTAATCCCCTACAAACGTAACCAACTTACTGTGAGTGAAATTAGTCCCATTTTTTTTTTAATGTCGCGCGTAAGCGCATTTTAAAAGTGCCTAAGAATGGTCCATGGAAGGGGTCTGTCTCCGAAACTATTGCACTGATGGGGCTCTCATTGGTGGGAGGTGAAAGAGGACATTAAGAATAGCAAAACAACAGTTGGATTCTCTCCAATCAGTCCATTCGTTTCAAAGTTATATACCATCAAATTCAAAAACTGAGAAAAAATTAAGAATACCCCTTCTGCGTCATTTTCGAAACATTTTGAAATTTTCTTATGCTTCTTTTGATCGAAATGAGATGATTTTAATCTCCTATAAACGTAACCAACTTACTGTGAGTGAAATCAGTCCCATTTTTTTTTAATGTCGCGCGTAAGCGCATTTTAAAAGTGCCTAAGAATGGTCCATGGAAGGGGTCTGTCTCCGAAACTATTGCACTGATGGGGCTTTCATTGGTGGGAGGTGAAAGAGGACATTAAGAACAGCAAAACAACAGTTGGATTCTCTCCAATCAGTCCACTCGTTTCAAAGTTATAGACCATCAAATTCGAAAACTGAGAAAAAAGAAGGAATACCCCTCTTGGGTCATTTTCGAAACATTTTGAAATTTTTTTATGCTGCCTTTGATCGAAATGAGACGATGAACAACAAAAAAACAGTGGTACTCTCTCCAATCAGTCCATTTGTTCCAAAGTTATAGACCATCAAATTCGAAAACTGAGAAAAAAGAAGGAGTTTTTTAATGTCTTGGAAGCGCATTTTAAAAGTGCCTAAGAATGGCCCATGGAAGAGAAACTATTGAACCATTTTTCTCATAACTAATTTTTTTCATAAATCACTCTGCTTGGTGCTATCCATTTCAGCTTATAGGCCCTAATGGCTCCTTCAATAATGCTTATCATAAACATGAAGAAAAATTGTACTGTTTTCGAGCTAGAGGAGAAAACTCGAATTTTGAAATAAATTTCACAGGGCAGTAGGTTGAAATTTTCAACTCAAATCGATTGTCTTAGATTTTGGCTGTACCGCACCCATTTTTCAGATGGAAGAAAATGGGGTTAGAAAGGGTGAAATTTTTATTTTAACCGCTTTTTTTTCTCCTCCAAAATGGCTTCTGAAAGGTCAGTTTTCAAATTTTTGCCAATATTCCAAGACCGAAGTCGTAATATCTGGAAATTGAACGATGAGAAGCTGCACTTGACTGAACTAAAAAAATAGTAGCAAGTAGTTTTCAACATAATCGTTACCGCTTTTGAATTATTTCAAGACAAAGTGGAAAATCTCTATAAAATTTAAGTAATTTATTTGGGTTTGGGTCATGTTTTTGAGACACTCTGTATGTAGCTTTATATATGAAATTACCACCCTATATAAAGCTTATAAAACTTATAAAATTTACAAAATAAATCGATTTGTCTCAATTTTGTGGTAGATACTGAAATTTCCTAATTGAACCTATGAGGGTCCCCTACAGGCCAGAAAACTATATTTGGAGGTCAAGTTGAGCATTGCAATTTGTGACCTTCTGTTTCGTTTCAATGAGTGTTTACTATATAGATATATTAAAACTAAATAACAAATAAAAAAACGCTACATGTTTGAGCTACTTTTTGAGTTTGTATCTATAACATTAACGAAGTACGAATGACTGAAAAATTAGCTGCCAATTTGGCAGGCAAGTTTTTTTCATTTTTGCTCCTTCATCTTGTTTATTTTCACTTATAGTCGTTAATGGCTCATTTTACTGCTTTCGATTTTACTGCTAGAGGAAAAAAACAAAATTTTAAAGTACTTTCACAGGGGCGTTAGGTGAAAGAAGACATCAAGAATTGCAAAAAACCAGTTGAATTCACTCCAATCGGTCCACTCCTTCCACAGTTATAGGTCGTAAAAAGAAATAATACGCCCCCCCCCCCCCCCCCACTGATCATTTTCCAAAATTTTAGATTTTTTTTTATTCCATTTTTTCATGGGAAAAATATAGGAGCTAAAAAGGATTAAAGGGAGTGAGGACTAAAATTAGCACTTTATTTTAAGTCTGCAATACAAGAAACTTAATGCGTGTTCAAAATAAAATAAAAATGGTGAGAGTTGTAGAAGTTGACCCTGGTCGTTTTCTCCATTTTAATCCTCATAGTTTCATGTACATAAAAATAAGAAAATTGAAAACCAATTCAAAACAGATGGAAAAAAAGAGGATTGAAGAAAATGAGAGCTAAATTTTTAGTCCTTAATTTTAGTCAAAAATTAGAGAAACTTAATACGTTTCAGAACATATTATGAAAATACAACAATGCGAAATCTTTTTTTACTTTAGGGCACATATTATCATCTTGGACGAAAATGGAAAATATGGAAGTAAACAAAGGGGTTATAAGAAGTGTGAATAAAATTTTGCCCTTTTAGTCCGTACTTTTACTTTGCAATGCAAGACATTAAATATGTTCTCAGAATATATAAAAACAAAACAAAAATAATTTGAAAGAGTTGAAAAATATGAAAAAATACAAAGGGATTAAAAACAGTGAGAGAAAGTGTGAACCGTGAGTAAAAGAAAATATTCGAAAGAACAATACAATGATTGGAAAAAACAAATTGAGCAGACTGAGAGCTAAATTTAGCATTTTTAGTCTTTGCTCTTACTCTCCAATGCAAGAAACGAAATGCGTTTTCAGAATATTTAATAGTAAGAAACAATACTTAGCAACTCAAAGTGGTAAAATAAATAGAGATTGAAGAATTGAAGGGATGAAAGCTATATAAAGTCCTTTTAGTCACAAATACAAGAATTTGATGCGTTTCAAAACATATGAAAATAATAAAGTTGAGAAATGTGCTAGACGACTTCGGTGGGTTACAACTCCAAATTTTAATAAAACACAATTTAAAATGTTTTTTTGTGCTTTGAAGTGACATTTTCAGGCGCCAAAATTTTGAATTTGACTGGTCCATTTTGTGGTTGAACTTCTCCATTAGTGGCAAAATTGCACCGATACATGGCATTGAAGTTCCCTCACTACCATTTATCGTGTACTATATGTACAAACAGTCCTCTCGACCATTATGCATAAGCTACATTACACTTTAGTGACAGTTCCCATTTAAACTGATTAATTAGGGAGCCGTTAGAGATCTTTATAGGCAGTGTAAACACAGCCTTAGTTGCCCATTTATAAAATGAAAAATAAAAGAAAGAAGCGAGTTGGTGACGATTTTCGATACTCATTCCGAATGCATCGATTTGTTTAAATTTATTGTCGGCACTTTAAGAGCACAATCGCGGGCTCCCAGAACCCAGGACCAACAAGTACCAACTTTAGGATTTTATTTTTTAATTCTCCTCACGACCAAAGCGACGTTGCCAACGCTTTACTTATTCCGTCCAGAATTGCTCAAAACTACCTTTGTTTTTAATATTCATATAGCAAAAGTAAAATCATGAAGCTTAGATTAATAGTGCGTTGTTTTAATTCTTAGTTAAGAAGACTCTGGTACATCACTTTTAGGACAATTTGGCAACAGTTAAACCAAGTATCGATCCTGTATCGACTGGTAATTTATTGGGTCGTTGGTTCGGTGGGTGGCCAAGCCGAAACCGTTGACAGTTGAAAAGTGTCCTTAGATCCTTATTGGATAAGTTCCATCCGGTAGCCCATTGGTTGGAAACGTTATGGCCGCTGAAGAATTTCTGTTAAGGTAGACCTATCGTCGGACCGCACTATTTTATTTATGGACCGATGGCATCTGTGGTCAATTAGACGAAATTTCCAAAAACTGCCCGACATTGTTCGGATTCAATTGTTATCGACCCGATACCGTAAACATTATATCAAACCGGTGTCCGCGATAATAGCGAAAGTGGGTATACAATAGTTTCGTTGTTTAAAATATTATACGCGAAGGGTCGCTTAGAGTTACGCACAAAAAAGGTACGAAACAATGAACGAAACAAACGTACAAAATATATTGTATTTGCTCATTAGAAGAAAAGCCTCAGGACAATACCAAGAGGCACAATGCCATTGTTTACAAATGCACTGCTTCACTTTCCGTAACAAGGTATCGAACGCGGACGTATATGGACAGCCATGTGAGTGTGTGTTTTCGAAATACGGTAGTGAATGCATGTGAAAAGGGAGAAAAGGGTTTGATATTAATAATGAGACCTTTTCTGGTTAGTGATATAATATGTTTATTATATCTCTAAAAAATCTCTATTATAGCTCTAAAATTAAACTCCTGTTGTGTTCCGTAACCCTCGTGTTGACACTGCCAAAGTCTATATATACTAACGTAAGTTTACTTTTTTATTTTATTTTTTGTTTAGTTTTTTTTTTAATTCTGTAGAGAGATGTGTGAAGAAACATGGAACATTTGTCTGTAAAAGAAAAATTTAAATTAATTTTGCTTTATGGTGAATGCTATAGAAGTATTGTTGATGTCATTGTACGTTGAGCATTTCCCAAACAACTGCAGACAATGACATAAAATTTTCAGGGCCATAAAGTAGTTCTAAAATCTAACAAAATCAATAAAAAAAAACACGGGGTGTTAAAATACGCCCTGAATGTGAAATATACACAGTTGAATGTTTCTATTCAAGTGGATTACTTGTGTAAAAAAAAATTAGGGAAAAAAATTTTTCTTTTTGCAATCGCAACATATTTATTAATAACTTAATTAAAACTGCTGGTATTTAATACAGTTATTACTCCACACTGTAACTATTATTTTTCACTCATGGCACACTCAAGAGAATATTGGATGGAAAATTCTGCAAAAAGAGGTAATACATATGTGAAGAAGAAGCTTATCGCTAAGGCAAACATTGATATTATATACCGGGTGTCCAGCACAACCCTGGACATAGGAGATTAACATGGGAAATCGGTTTTTTATTTTTTTGCGCCTGTACGGTTGAATTGATTGAAAAACTTTTAAGAGTAAACTTGTAGAGCGTATGGTCAGCTATCATCCTGTAATTTTTTCAATACCCGAGGTTTGGCCGTTTTTTGGCAAAACGCCTCGAAAAGTGTAAAAATTTGGATTTGGCGCGTATTTCATATTCCTGGTTAAGACCAGTGCATTAAAACAATTTTTAGTTTGTGACATAAAAAACATATAAAACACATTAATAGTTTCAAAAGTTTTTCAAAAGAAGATAAAAAATTTTATGTTTAATGATGGTTTTTGCCTTAGAAAGTTTCCTATGGATTGTAATATGTAGCAGTAAAATAGTAATAGAAACTAATATCTTTGAATTGTATGATGTAATGTGTGTATCTTTACACTAGCAGTATTGCTAAATAAAGAGCTATTCAAATAAAAAAGGAGGATCTGACTAAAAGGATCTGAACGCAGTCTACCGAAAGGTATTATCTCAAAAACTATTGGATCAATGAGACTGCCGCTTGTGGCAGGTGAGTCTATCTATCTTTTTCACTTCATTTCTTTCAAATTGCCATCATTTTTGTAATTTTTAATGTAGAATTAACCCTTTTTTTACCCTAAAGACTTCAAAAAGAACAAAAAACAGTTGGATTTGCTCCAATCGGTAGAGGCGTTTTGAAGTTACAGGCTATCAAAGTTGAAAATTGAGGAAAAACACGTAATACCCCATCAATTGCAAAAAATGTTTTTTTCCAATTTTTGATCGGAACAGGACGTTCGCGATACCCTAAGAACGTTACAAACCGAATTCGAATGAAATTAGCCAGAAAAGTGAGTAATTTTTAAATTGGCAAAAAAGGCGATTCTAAAAGTTGCACCACCGAAGGGGTCAATCTACGAAAATATTGCACCTACGAGTCTGCCTTGTAGGACGTGAAAGAGGACATCAAGAAGAACAAAGAACAATTGGAGTCACTCCAGTCGATGCAATCGTTCTAAAGTTACAGGCGGAAATTTGAAAATTGAGAAAACAAAATGTTCCTAACCCTTTGGTCAATTAAAAAAAAAATCGGGTTTTTTCCTGTTTTTTGATAAGAATGGGACGCTTGATCCTTTAAGAAAGAAACAAACTGAATTCGAATAAAATTAGCCAATAAAATTAGCAATTCTAAAATTTGCCTAAAAATGAGCGACTGCAGTGGTCCATTGTCAAGAGGTGAAAGAAGAGCAAATACCAGTTGGATTCACTCCAATTGGTGCAATCGTTACAGGTCAAAAGTAAAAATTGAGAAAAAAGCTGCAATACCCCTCCTAACCTTTGTTTAATTTGAAAAAACATTCGGTAACTCTTTTCCCGTTTTTGTTCGAAATGGGACATTTGCAATTCCCTTAGAACGTAACAAACTGTATTCGAATTAAATTACCCAGAAAATCTAGTTTTTTTTTTAATTCGCAAAAACGGCAATTTTAAAAGTGCCTTAAAATGGACCACCGAAGGATTCTATCTGCGAAAATATTGCACCTATGGGACTTCCATTGATGGGAAATGAAAGAGGACACCAAGAAGAGCGATAAACAGTTGCTTTACTCCAATCGGTGCAATCTATCTAAAGTTGCAGGCGGTCAAAGTTGGAAATTGAGAAAAAAGAGTGAAACGATTTTCACTCCTTTGGTAAATTTCAAACCGATGATGGTATTTTTTGCTGTTTTTGATCGAAATGGGGCGATTTTAATCTCCTGTTAACGTAACAAACGTAATAAGAGTGCACATTCTAAAAAATGTCTAAAAATCGACCACCGAAGGAGTCTATCTCCGAAACTATTGAACTTTGTTGGTGAGATGTGAAACAGGGCATGGCCAACAACAATGAAATTACTTCTTTTATTGCTTACTTTAGGCACCTACGTACCTATTCAAATAATATAAAATTATGGAAAGTTACACAACTAAAACAAATTTTAACCACCGAATTCCGGCACCTCTCCGGACCTAACCAACTGCGATCATCGACCATCAGCCGAACCATTATTATTAAAAGCCCCATAATTCTTCCGTTTCCATCTACACTTACGTTACCTTTAGATAAAATAGTCGAGATAATGGGGAAAAATAGAACCGAAGCAGCAATAACCGAAAACCGTTTTGTACATTTGTCCGGCAGCAGCTATAGCACCTGTCACTCAAGACACACGGACAGGCTACCGCTTTATCGGTAAAAGCGATACCCGACGATGGACATGTCACCTTTTAAACGGTCTATTGCTATAATAGTGTTTAGATAAGGAATGTCAGCCGGTCTAGGGTTTCGTAAAACCAACAATTCCTATATACGAGGTGTTTAGTTTTAACAAAGACATTCAACATTTATTAGGCTTTTGCTACCTGTCTGTTGCACCTAACTTTTTAAAATAATAGCTAGTCTAAAATAGACATCAATCAATCAATAACGGAGAGGTATAACGGAGAAAGGCACATACATAAGGGCGCCAGCGTGTGTTTACCACTTGAACACGTCTATCAGATATAGAAAAATAGACAACGATGCACGCGGTCCACTCGTAGGGATAAGCCCTCGCCACTGAGTTGAAGGGCCCTTCGGGCCGGCCCCGAGTGCCGGGATTTTCAGCAAATATAATTAATTCTCTACGCGGCTTTAACTTCATGTTTTTTGCCCCACTACATAATGCACTCGTTTTGATTGCAGAAATGCTGCATCAGGGCGATTTGTCCTCCTCCATGGAGTCTCTCTCCTACGACTCGTCGGTGACCTCTCCCGCTTCGAGCAACGGCCATCAGAACCAAAGAACAAAAAGGTAAACTATTAACACTAGAGATGGAACGGGTAGTAGTTTTTATTACCCGGCGAAACGAGAGATTTAATGGACAAAATTAAGTTTTTTTAGTTTTTAATGTCTTTCCATGCATTGGAAGACACAATGGAAGTATGAACCGGCTAATAAGCTTTCCAACACTAAATATTGGGCTTTCCTTTCAATATACGAATTTGTTACCGAGTTATCATAACTTACAATCTGATATACATTTTGAGTAAAAAACTCCAGTTTTGAAATCAAATTTGGCCAGTATTTCAAAGTTTAATATTCTTATTAATAGAAGGTTGACAGAAAACTATAACCCCATAATGAGTTTGTTATGACCGTATTAATTTATCTTTATAGATATAATGATAATACCTTTTCTCTATTAATGGACATTTCATGGAAAAAAATCTGTTTTTTTTATTTTTAAATATCTTTCCATTAAAGTTCAATTAGAAACGAAAATATAGTATCGCTGACACAAAGGAAGCATGAAAGAGCTAATAAGCTTTTCAACAACATGTTATAACTTCCTGTATACGAATTGGTTACCGAGTTATCAAGATCTAAAGTTCGATATACATTTTGAGTAAAAACACCAGTTTTTGAAATCAGATATCGCCAGTAGTTCAAAGTTTCCTATTTTCGTTAGTAGGAGATGCACAGAAAACTATAACTCCACAATGAGTTTGGCATGACCGTCTCCATTTATCTTCCTGAATAAAATGACGTTACCTTTTCTCTGTTAATGAAAATTTAATGGAAAAAATTAAATTTTTATTTAGTTTTTAATGTCTTTCCATTAGAATTCAATTGACAAGGGAATATATAGTATCACTGATACAATGAAAGTATGAACGAGCTAATAAGCTTTCCAACAACATGTTATAACTTCCTGTATACGAATTGGTTACCGAGTTATCAAGATCTAAAGTTGGATATACACTTTGAGTAAAAAACACCAGTTTTTAGAATCAAATATGACCAATATTTCAAAATTTTCTGTTTTTGTTAGTAGGAGGTGCACAGAAAACTATAACCCCATAATGAGTTTGACATGACCGTCTCCATTTATCTTCCTGGATATAGTGACGTTACCTTTTCTCTGTTAATGGAAATTTAATGGAAAAAATTAAATTTTTATTTAGTATTTAATATCTTTGCGTTAGATTTCAATTGGGAAAGGAAATATAGTATCGCTGACATAATGAAAGTATGAGCGGACTAATTAGCTTTCCAACAACATGTTATAACTTCCTGTATACGAATTGGTTACCGAGTTATCAAGATCTAAAGTTCGATATACATTTTGAGTAAAAACACCAGTTTTTGAAATCAGATATCGCCAGTAGTTCAAAGTTTCCTATTTTCGTTAGTAGGAGATGCACAGAAAACTATAACTCCACAATGAGTTTGGCATGACCGTCTCCATTTATCTTCCTGAATAAAATGACGTTACCTTTTCTCTGTTAATGGAAATTTAATGGAAAAAATTAAATTTTTATTTAGTTTTTAATGTCTTTCCATTAGAATTCAATTGACAAGGGAATATATAGTATCACTGATACAATGAAAGTATGAACGAGCTAATAAGCTTTCCAACAACATGTTATAACTTCCTGTATACGAATTGGTTACCGAGTTATCAAGATCTAAAGTTGGATATACACTTTGAGTAAAAAACACCAGTCTTTAGAATCAAATATGACCAATATTTCAAAATTTTCTGTTTTTGTTAGTAGGAGGTGCACAGAAAACTATAACCCCATAATGAGTTTGACATGACCGTCTTCATTTATCTTCCTCCTTAATGGAAATTTAATGGAAAAAATTAAATTTTTATTTAGTATTTAATATCTTTGCGTTAGATTTCAATTGGGAAAGTATGAGCGGACTAATTAGCTTTCTAACAACATGTTATAACTTCCTGTATACAAAGTGGTTACCGAGTTATCAGAATCTAAAGTTCTATATACATCAGTTTTTGAAACCATATATCGCCAGTAGTTCAAAGTTGCCCATTTTCGTTAGTAGGAGGTGCACAGAAATCTATATAGCCCTCCAATGAGTTTGGCTTGACCGTATCCATTTATTTTCATTGATATAATGGCGGTACTTTTTCTCTGTTAATGGAAATTTAATGGAAGAATTTTTTAGTTAAAAAAAATCAAAAACATGGGACAATTTTTCACCTAAGGCTTTATTTATTCTTAAGTGTAACCCTTCGTAGATACCTATACTACGGTGTGTTCATTAGAAAACGTCATCTGGAAGGCTATGAATTTTCGACAGATAAAGATGACAATGAAAGAAAATTGACTTTTGTTCCTTGACCTTTCACAGGCAAAGTACTAGAATACACTTCCTATTTTATTTTTTGGCCGGTTAATAAAACCAGGTAGTTTTGTACCCGTTACATCTCTAATTAATTCATAAAAAGAGAAATTTAATGATCAATGTCATAAAAAAAAACAGAATGAGGACGTCATTTAAGCACCACCAGCTACGCACCATGAAGACCTACTTCGCCATTAACCAAAACCCGGACGCCAAGGACCTGAAGCAACTGGCGCAGAAGACTGGACTATCAAAAAGAGTTCTCCAGGTACCTAGACGCGTTAATTGATAATAATTTTGTCGCTATTTTTTTTTTTTGTAATGTAGGTTTGGTTTCAAAATGCTCGAGCCAAATGGCGAAGAAACCTGATGAGGCAGGAAGGGCCGCAGGGGAATAACAACAACAATATCCAGTCCAATGGACCCAACACTTCGCCTGGCGGATCTTCCATCATCGATAGTAATATAACGCATCAGAGCTTGGACGATTTGCATCATCATTTGCATAGTCAGAATTCGCAAACTTTAACGTTTAGTGATATCTATTAGGTTAGTGAAGTATCTGTTTTCTAGAACGTTTTGCAACCTAAACAGAGCATGTACAAATTTTGTATAATATTTAGGTATAATTATAGTCATTATTAGTTCAAGAAGTAAGTACTTAGACAACCCACATGCGAGTAGGTAGGTACTTACTAACATTGTCTTATGTGTCTAATAGGGTACATAATTCTTTTGTGCAATGTGATTTTTGAGGTTTGTGAATGCCGTTTATTGATCACCAATGTTCGATTTAGTTTTGTCACATAGGTATCTAT
This sequence comes from Taphrorychus bicolor, assembly GCA_951812265.1. Lineage (NCBI taxonomy): Eukaryota > Metazoa > Arthropoda > Insecta > Coleoptera > Curculionidae > Taphrorychus > Taphrorychus bicolor. Next base: position 45,224,514 of record OX638303.1, read on the forward strand.
TTCCATAATTTGTATATGTTATTACGATATTTCTGCAAAGCTAATGTAGAGTTTAAGTTATTAAATTATTTTTTTATGTAAATAATATACATATTATATACTTCTTATTTAACGCTATTGTTTTATTTATTAACTGTTATTTTAATATAATAAATTAATCTGGATTTTTATGCAGGTCGTGCTGAAAAAGTATCAGATAAAAAGTTATAATGACAAACTTCATATATAATATTTCTCTATAAAATACGTAAAATCCATTCAGTTATTTTTGGCATCAAGCCTTGCCATGGAATTTCTCCGGTATAACATCGATTGCGCTTATCAGTAACCATAAAAGTGACTCTAATTCAGAAGGGACCGCTCCCAGAATTGCCCTCTATGACCTTGCCTGAGTTTCCAATATTTTTGGGGTAAGCATTAACTCAGCTCTGCTCTATACCTACATTTTTCAGTTATTGGATGTTTGAGGACTGGAAATATTGATTTATGATTCCAATGATTCCATGCTGATAATGTTTGATATTAGACACGGCACCCGAAAATAATGCAATTCTAGAACTATTAATACGTAAGTAGATAGGTACCTAAGCTTACAGACCACTGTCCCATTTTTTATCCGATTCTAGACGTCGGCGAGCCCTTTCCAACAATGTATATAAGTCTAGGATCAAAAATATACCTCAAAATAAGTCCTCAAAAATAAAAAAATTTCAAATTTTCGGAAAAATCGGACCAAATTTTCGAATTAACGAGACGCGATAACTATGCGTTCGATCAGCACGAGGTCTATACCCAGTAATAAATCGAGGGCGGGCTATCGAGTGCCGTAAATTTTGAGCTCCCTAAATTGCAATAAAATTAGATTTTAGAACCATTTCTTCCCCCCCTTTCAGTGGGCGCGTTTATAAATTTTCCACAGTCATTTTATAGCCCTTTAATAGACCTTTCCAACGAGATACATAAGTTCCCACTTTAATTTATCGTAAGGCCCCAAGCACCAGGATGATTTCGAAGGTATGCTGAACCAAATGTGTGACCTCCCAATTAATGAATCCATTTTCTGAATGTCTGAACTACTAAATATTGCCAAACACGAACCCAAAGACTCCTGCTTTAAATTACAACTTTTGATTACTATCATCTTTGTTTGAGTTGAGGTCCTAAATTTTGCAAATTGAATTGAAAACCAATAGATGACCCCTTTTGTCATCTGAATGTTTTTTAATTCAATAAAAGGGAAAACTTATTGATTAATATACTCTTGTCTGAGCCCCGGACGAAAAGTCCATTTGCTTTAATTACGTCATCCTTCTTTGTCATAGCCTTCTAGATGACATTCTCTAACGAACACCCGTTGTTTCTACTCCACCTAACAACAAATAGGGCAAATGCACGCATTTTCATATTTGAACTTCCTATGCCAATAATATTATTAGAAAATTGTCATTGCGAAAACTCACCTAGTACGGTACAATCACGTGGGCAGGCTCTCGAAGCACTTATAATGTCGATATCTCATTGGTTAAAAGTCTGCACTTTTCCGCCAAAACAATTTAAAACCATTCAGAAATCGGCATTAAGGCGACCACTGGAAATGCCGCAGTGTGAACGCAGCTTTAGACAATCGGATTTTGACAGATAATTTCAATAGCAGCCGCTCCGCGGAGCGTCGGCGCTGTATTAAATTTGAAATGATTCATCATTGCCTAATTATTTCCAATGTTTGATGCGAAAAATGAATTTAGGGTCCACAATTGATAGACTATGGGGACACTGGGGTTACCATCTGGGGATTCTACATGCACAAAATGTGGTCACTAACCTGATCTCTGGAATGCGCTGACATGGCTCTTTGATGGTGTCGTAGAGGCATCAAGCGAAGTCAAAATTGGCACCGAAAACGCAATTCGAGCCAAGGAAAAGTAGCATGTGGGGATGAAGGGAAGTTTCCACATGCATTCACGTAAGTTCGCACTTTTCCGAAAACGTTTTTTTGAACGAAAAACGTGAAAATTCCACACGCAAACCACGCACGACGCCAACAAGAATATTCGCGACATAGAGAAAGGAACAATTATAAGAGGATTCGAAGCCGTGCATTAGAATTGGCACAATGTTAAACTCGCCAGAGCACTAGCGACTCGCTGGCCGGCCATGTGAACTAAAAGGCTATTCGGTAGTCGGGTGACGCGATCGGTATTACAGGTATCTCTTTCTCAAAATAACGCGGGTCTTTTAAATGGTTATACGGGAAGTCAAGCGTATTTGGCGTCATACCAGATAAGAAATGATATGTTGTTATCACTTTTTAACGCAATAATGTTAAAAATTGATAGCATAAATTATATCATTTCAATATCTGATACGGCACCAAAAGTACACCTTGTATTTAGGTTAACAAGTAATTAAAACAACAAAATAGTGTAAAAATTAAATTTATAACACTGAAAAGGTCTGAACAGCCTTTAATATTATTATTAGATATTATTCTTTTGTACGGGTGTATACTAATGTATACTTGTGTACTAACAACAAAAATAACAAAATACAAAAAATAAAGAACATCTAGGCAGAAAAACCAATAGGTCCATAGTTCTTAGGAAAAAATAAAGATAATATATATATATATATATATATATATATATATATATATATATGTATAAATATATAAAAAAAAACATCTTACTGAGACATCAACATTTGAAAAAAGGAACATATTAACGGTATATTGCAGTCTCATCAAACATAATGCTTATACCTAATCACAGTTCAAACAAATACAAATCACAATATTGTTACTTAAATAAATATGTTAAGATTCATATATTTTAAGAGCATTTACTCTTAACTTTACAGTAAGTACTTCTTACAAAGCACAACAACATATACAAAAACATCAAAACAGATTACAACTTATATACATAAACAACAAACAAACATTAACTTACTGATATTAATCAGTCTTATTAGGTAAATATAATCACAGGTCAAAATATATATCACAATATGATTGCATATAGAAACAAAAAATTTGGCATTATAAATGCTTGTACTTCTTAAGTTTTTTCTCTTCCAGTTTCTTTTTGGATTTTTTTGTTTGAAAATTCCTATACAGATCGTCATAATACTTTCGTAGGATTAACTTCACAGAGACAATTAAAAATTCATTTTTTATTTGGTCTAGATGTTCACTACAAGTAAACCATTCGAAATTTACACGTTCCTTCAAAAGTAAAATAATTTTTTTTGACAAATGACTTATGTATCCCAATTTTGGTAAAATAAAATAAATTATAGAATGGATTATGCCAAGCGTTCTGGAAATATTGTCAGTCACATAAACTAATCTTTTTTTATTGTCAGTATATTCTTTAAATGTTGTGAATGTATGGTGAGGCTCCAAAAGATCTGTTTTCAAATTTGTAGCACACTCCTCGCAGGTGCTTATAGATTTTAGTTTTTTAATTAAAAACCCAGCAACATATGACAACGTATTTTTTTCCCCAATGTCAAAGTTAGTAGGCAAATCAGAAATTACTGAGGAAAGATCTACCGACGATAATTCGTTGTTCTGCAAAGCCTCAATAGAAATGTTTGAAGAGTCCAAGTCGACAGATTCCAAAAAATGTTGCAAATTGTCCAACAAGCTTCCGTCGTCATTTTCGCAGTTTCGATTTGCTTGGGGAGTTATTAAATTATTTAAGACGGTTGTTTTAAAAGATGAAGTGAACAGATATGCATTTGGGTTGGTATTCTCTGCTCCTAAATGCCGAATGGAAGCAAAAGTGTTTTCTAATGGGTCTTGATTAAGACACCTGGTCCTTAAATATCGAAACCCTAAAGTTTGGCAAACCTCCCATAAACCTCGTGTCGCATTTATAGTTGTCAACCAGCCATCTTTAAATGGCATTTTTGTTTTTTTTGAATTACCGTCAATGAAAACCCAACTATATATTTTTGGTAATAAAGTTTTCCATAGCAACTCATGAGGTGATTTTTTTGACATACACTTCCGATATGGTTTACCCACCTCGCCTTTAGGATTTCTTCCATTGAAACTATCGAACAGGTTATCAATGTCATGAACAAACTCAGCCGTATGCATGGCCTCTGAAGGCAACCGATCACAGGCACAAGCTACCATGCTCTCTATACAAGCAGCTACCGTTTGGCTTAAAGTACGTGCTGCCACGCAAACTTTCATTTTGAGTCTACCTTGATATTGCAAGTATAAATAGGATTCTCGTACTTTCCTTAAGGCTTGAAATTTTCTTGATTTGTCATAATGGAAACATTGTCTTATGTGAGAAAACTTAGCTATTTGGTCATTATTAAATTGGATGTTGTACTTCATTAAAGCGTTACGTGTGGACTTTAAGAGATGGGGTGGGTCAAATATTGTAAAAATTCTATGGCCATTTACAACAAAATAGGGTCCTGGTCTGTCCATTTCTTGTGACAATTTAGATATAGCAGAACGATTTGTTGGTCCTTGGTCACATATTGTGGCAAGAACACACAGGCCAGCTTCTTCTAATGTGAAAATTATGTTTTTTATTAAATGTATTAGTTGAGAGGTTTTTATGGTATCTTGTGTAAAAAAATAAGCAATTGGCTGCTTCCAGGACTTATACAGCCCATGTATCATGAATACTAATGCATGATTCGCCAGTTCGTTAGTCCGCCCTAAAGGACCAAGATCAACATAACCTATCACTTCATCCTTTGCTGAGTCAAATGTTAGTTGTTCTGACAGTGAAATCTCATCGAACATTAGTGAGCAGTATTTATCTAAAGGATGTTTTTTCTTAATTTTTTCTGAGAAGTTTGAAATCAATTCTTTGTTTATACCGCAATTAAATGGAACATTTTGCAACAACTTCTGAATCGTACTCTTAGAGGGCAAAGGTATGCTTCGTCTTAAGAAGTTGTAGCACCTGGGTCCTCTTTTGTATAAGGCTAAAGCAAATACTTTGTCACTCATTTTCCATGAAGGTCTTTGTTTCACAATGTTTGAAAAGGAACTTTTGAAAAAAGAAACTACCCCAGAATCCAGGTTTTTTTCTAAGTCTCTAAAAACTCTACTTTGGGATAACTGATTTGCCGACTTCAATTTTAATTTAGAAAGTTTCAAGTGTCTCTTTAATTTAATTATTGAATTACTTTGTGTCCTTGTAAGTAAGTAAAGCTTTTTTTTTCTTGGAGTAAGATTTTTTACCCGGGTTTCTTCTATGGTTGAAAGTATAGAATGTGGCCTTTTACGTTTTTTAGTATTTGCTGGTTCATTAAATTTATATTTTGTTGGTGTCTGAAGTAAATTTGACTCAAGTATATTTAATGTTTCATTTGGAGAAGCACTACTACTAATTTCTGGTGTGAAGGAATTAGAGGTGGAAGGGAATTGTTCAAAACTAGTTGATGCTGTTTTTAGCACAGTATTCTGAATAATATTAACCCGGGGTTCATTGGGAGATTGTGGCATGATAGAATGAGGAATTGCAAACTTTGATAATCTTTTATGAAAAGAATCTGTGAAACTGGCATCAGTAAAATGTTCTTCACATAAAAACAAACGTTTAGATGAAATGGGCATTTTTAAAGCTTTGAACCATTGCTCACGTTTGTTGGTATCTTTGGCTTCAGGGAACTTGAAGAACTTTTTGTTGCTGTATGTGTTAACTGGGTTATAATATTTATTCTGACATCCAGGTGCAGCACATTTGAATCTATAAACACCAGGAGAGGCCATATTTTTAATTACGATAAAAATAAAAAAATAATAAATTTTACTGATACATTTTGCACTTACTGTACATTTGTCAGTTTAAAAAAAGATAAGTATGCAATGAGAAATATTTTGTTTTACTATGGCATAGGTTTTCAAAATATAAACTAAAAAGGGTTAAGTAATAAATAAAATGAATTTTTAACTGCCTCTCGAGTTGCCTCCATTAAGAAATATATAGAAACTGATGCATAATTATTATCAAGTATACTTAAGTTTTAGAACAACTTACATAAAGTACGGGCTTTTAGTTGACTACCTGAAGTCATGACAAAACCAAGTTTTCAGCTTTTGTTAGTTGTTACTATGGCTGGCAGCAGACTCTGGCAGCACATGTTGTCCATACTATTTATGTCCTCTTAGACATAAACCCAGGAAAGTGGCCTGATTCGCCTGATTCCTTATGAAAGTGAACCTACTTTTCTAAAGTTGAGAGGCTTTATGTCGAAGCAGAGTAGCCTGCAGTTGCTTCCCTGTAAATACTTTTTGTGAAGTAAAATGTAGGTTGGGCTGGTGACCTTGGTCATGGGAGTTAACCCAAATAAGTTTCCAAAAATGCCTATTGTAGTACTTACTGTATAATTCCTTGTCGGATTTTTCCTTTTATTTGAGACTGCCACTCAAGCCGGCCAGCCGGATTGCCACCTTGAAGATTTTCTTCCAAGAACCTAATTCTAGTATTTCCAGTTGACAATAAACCTGCTAGTTTTTAAAATTTTTACTTAACATTTTCACTTAGTTGCTAATTATCAATGCACTTACATTTTTATTCCGTAGCAGTTAAAACATTATAAATTACAACAAATCCAGGCTTATTTATAAAAAAAGTTTACTTTTTGGTTTAGTATCAGTCGCAATGAATGATGAATGGCAGTGTCTCTGATGAACGAAAAATAACCCACTAACCCAGTACCAGTCAAATTCTCAAATTTGACAAAGTCAACCTTCAATTTCTAATAAATGTCAAATGTCTTTTTTGTCAAAATTAGTTTAAAATGTCATCACTGAACGCCATGCGCGATGTATGGTGCGCATAAACACTAAAGCCAAATCCCGATATGATTTAAAGGCTCTCCTTAGTTATTCCTTTCTCGATGATTCGCGACGTTCAACTATCTTCTTAGCCGAGTTCGTTAATTCCATCCGAGCGCTCCGGACACAGACCATCTCTCAAAATCAACAAGCTAGAGTGAGATAGACTGATATCCTGCCTGAACTCAACTATTCTCATCAAGTGACGTCACGCACTGCGCAATGAATTTTTATTTTTTCTATGCATGTTTAATGTTGAATACAGTGCTGTGGAGATTGTGGATCGAAGCGGCTGTGTATTTCGGAGTTTTCGAATATTACTAACATTTTTTGTTGTTTAATTCCTTTCCTGGTGAGTTTTCTTAAATCTGTTTAATCTCTTGCCATATACCTAACTCAGTAACATAACTATTTCATAATGTGCGATCCGGACGACCCCGGGGGAGGTAAGTTTAGGAAAAAACATTTGCAGGACATTGCTGGTCATTCTTTCTTTAACCTTGACATTGAAACTCCAAATGAATCTCAAAATAATAAGGATGGTTCAAGTGTAGCACAGCAAAAAATGGATTGGAATGCTGAAATTGATAAAGCAAAGAATCTAGACTCTGGGACCATTGTGAGAACAAATAATGTACAAACAACAAACAATAAACGTGAACCGAAATATTACAGATTGGGAGATCCGGCTCCTTATGTTGTTTATATAGAATCGACTGAAAAATCAGGTAACAATATAGGTAGATATAGCCACTTTAAGATAGCTCAAATACTATTTAATCTAAATCTTCAAGATCTTATCAAATACCAAGTTAAAGGAAATAACAGATTAGGAGTTGAATTCAGAACAGTAACGGCAGCCAATAATTTTTGTCAAAATGAAGAATTACTCGAAAAAGGTTATCATATATATATTCCATTCAATTTTGTCACTAGCAAGGGAATCGTAAGGGGAGTAATACCAAGTATGGGTACAGAAGAAATTATCAAATCCTGTTCTAGCTTAATTAAGGTCGACTCTATAATGAGACTTAACAGAAGAGCGCTAAATGAAACCACCAAACAGACAGAATATGTACCTACAGCCTCTATTGTCATCACTTTTGAAGGCACAAAATTACCTAGACAAATTAAAATTTTTGGTTTACAGAAAGAAGTTACTCCATATATTCCCCCCGTCACCCAATGCTTCAATTGTTTCCGCTTTGGACACACAAAAACTCATTGCAAAAGTAAGGAAAGATGCATTAACTGTGGTGAAGAGGGTAATCACTCTGATCGAAATGAAAACAGTCCCAGAGATTCCCAAACAAGTTATTCTTGCGATCGAAAATGTTTACACTGTAAGAGAAACGATCATAAGGCTACAGCCAAGACATGTCCAGAATACCTTAGGCAAAAAGATATAAAAAGTTTAATGGCTCTGGAAAATCTATCATTCTATGATGCTAACCGAGCATGCAAAAAAACTTACCTTGGAGAGACTCATTTCCATCTACAGCAGGCCGATTTTCCCACTATTATACCATCAACACCACGCAGAAGGTCTGTGACATCCAACTCTTCTCAATTCCTAGATGACTTAATGCCTACAAATGAGCGCAGAATCACTGAATTTAACAATGGGTTAAAAAGACGATCATACCAACAAGTTACAGAAAACTCATCCCCCAAAAGAAGGGTTACAAATAACCTGCAAAATAGACTAGGTCAGGGATATGATAGAAGGGCCCATGAAGAAATGTTATACTTTCCCAACTCCAGACCCCAAAGGGAAGAAATGCAATATAGCATGGGAAGCGTATTTACTAGTACTCCTGAAAAACCAATAGCCCAAAGCCAATATACGCAGATATCAAATCAACAAGCCTCGTTCACGAGTGCCCGAGAATCAGTCTCGTCTAAGGACACCAATGTAAATTTACAAAATATTATTTCGCTGATATCCAAACTCACTCAATCCGAAATCAACTCTTTAAGACGTCTTATAGACTCCTTTAGTAATTCACAGCAACAGTATTTATCTCTATCTAATAATGACTCTCTCAGACATTAATAAACATTCACTCAAGCTCTCGATAGTTCAGTGGAACATTCGTAGTGCTAAAGCAAATAAAGGTGAACTTTTGAATCTAATAAAACTATACAACCCAGATTTGATTCTTCTGAATGAAACTTGGCTCAAACCCACAGACAATTTTAATATAAATTCCTACAGGTCGGTCAGACAAGACAGAGTTGATGGTTATGGAGGCATCGCGACCTTTGTCAAAAGAAATATTAACTTTTCAATATTATCAAACACCTCCCCTTGTGATGTTCACACAAAACAATTTATTCATATTAAAATAGATAAATTAAATATCATCAATATGTATATAAGCCCACAAAATGCACTCACGGAAGATTTTCTTGATCAACGCTTTCATATTAAACCTTGCCTACTTATGGGGGACCTAAATGCTACTCATGTGAGTTGGGGTTGTACAAACTCTAATGCTAACGGTAATGCACTAACTAAATTCCTTGTAAATAGTGATATACTATTAATAAGTAATGGAACTCCTACTCGTTTCCAAGCTCCGGGTAATTCCAGCCCCTTAGACGTTGCTCTGATTGACCCGACATTGAGTTCTTCCTGTTCATGGGAGGTACTACCAGACTGCTCTAATAGTGACCATTTCCCCACTATTTGCCGTTTTGATAAAAATTCCCAGAATGATTGGAAAAACGGCCTTCTCAGAGAAGTGCCATATAAGGACTTTAAAAACGCTAATTGGCCTCAATTCCACGACCTTCTTTCAGCCAATCTCCACTACGAACCTAGTAACATTTCTTTTGACAAATTTCACTCAGCTGTAAACGAAGCGGCCAGTCAATCTATCCCTGTTAAATATAAAAACACACGCGGACGGCCGGGCAACCCCTGGTGGGACGATGAGTGTAGTCAGGTTATTAGAAAGCGTAAAGAAGCGCTGGACATTTTTAAGTCTAACTCTTCCCTTGCAAACTTTATAAACGCCAAAAGAGTAATCGCCATATCTAAACGGTTTCTGAAAAGAAAAAAGAAGACAAAATTTGTCACCTTCTGTGAATCTATTAACAGAAACTCTGATGTGTCCTATGTTTGGGATAAGGTTCGTAAGTTCTCTAATATGGGTAAAAACGCCAATTCAACTTTTGACATTTCCGACTGCTTACGATTATTATTGCTGGATAAAATATCAAGCGAAATAACGGACCCCTACTTTCAATTACTCTCCACCCCAGAACTAGTGGCTCCCTTCTCTATGGAGGAGCTATTAATGAGTCTTGAGAACAAAAAGTGCTCAGCCCCTGGTCTGGATGATGTATCATACGCCACAATCAGAAACATGCCCCATCAAGCTTGGAGATATCTTCTAAAATTCTACAATGATTGCCTCAAAGGAGCACCTCTGCCCCTGTCCTGGAGAAAATACAATGTAATATGTTTACTCAAACCTAACAAAGATCCCAAAATTGTAGACTCCTATAGACCTATTATTCTATCTTCTTGCTACCTTAAAATTTTAGAAATTATGATAAAGAATAGAATTGAATGGAAACTAGAACACCATAAAGCATTTACATGGACAATGACTGGATTTCGTAAGGGACAAAGTACGGCCAATGCTTTGTCAATGCTGATTTCTGATATACAGAGGGGATTTGGACAAAATCTTGGCACACTTGCTGTTTTCTTGGACATTAAAGCTGCCTATGACAATGTTGACCCCTTTCTTTTGTATAGAAAACTTATCAAATTTAATATACCAATAGAGTTGTGCAATATTATTTTCCAAATTCTGGAAAATAGATATCTTTATTCAAAAAACTCAAACGGAGATATTCTGGGTCCATCCCATACTAATCTGGGTCTTCCCCAAGGGTCTCCTCTTAGCACCTTACTATTCAACATTTATATTAATGATATTTTCAAAAAACTACCTACAGGATGTAATCTGATTTCTTATGCTGATGACTTTGTCGTCTACACTAATGCATCAGAGGTTGATACGGCCAAGGTCATAATTGGTCCGGCTCTGGAAACCATATCTAATTTTCTCGAAGAAATCAACCTGTCTTTATGTATAAATAAATGTGAAACGGTGTGGTTCTCACGCTCAAATCGTCATCAATTACAAATTGCCCCCCTTAGGATAGGAAATGAGTTTGTTCATTTTCAAAATGATGTGAAATATCTAGGGATATACATAAATAGAAACCTGCGATGGAATAAACACATTGAGTATGTAATCTCTAGATGTCAAACAGGTCTAAACATCATGAAGTCATTCTGTCGAGTCTGGTGGGGAGCCGACCCTAAAATTTTGATGGGAGTTTTTAGTGCGTTGGTAAAATCTCATCTGGAACACAATTCTTTTTTGTTCAATCCTAATTGCAAAACTATACTAAAAAAATTGGATACCATTCATTATGCTGGTATCCGATTGGCTTTAGGCTGCATGAAATCTACGCCCACTAACTTCCTTCTGGCCGAATCTGCAGAAATCAATCTGCATCATAGGAGAAAATGGCTCGCCGCTAAATTTATAACAAGAATCATAACAATTAGGGGGCACCCGCTAGTTAAAATCCTTAATTACATTAGAAATGATTGTGGGAACTCAATTTTATACTGGAAAAACAAAATTCCACCATATTTAGTCCTAGCCTTAGATGGATATGTTCCATTCATGGGGGAGTGTCAAAGGTCTGAGGTTATGCCGGTTTTTTCAGGAGAATTCGATACTATTATCTTTAAACCTGATGTCATTAATATTAATTTAAAAAAAGATGCCCTTTTTAACAATGTCAATTTTGAGCTGAGTACAGATAAATTAAAAGCTAAATATTGTTTCATATACACTGATGCATCAAAGATGGCGGATAGAGTGGGATATGGTGTACACATCCCATCTCTGGATATTAATTTCTCGTCGAGAGCTCCAGATAAAATTGCTATATGTACTGCTGAAATGTTGGCCATAGAGGAAGCCATTGGAATTATAGAGAACAAAAATATCAAAAATGCTATTATTTTTTCGGATTCTAAGAGTGCTATTCAAATACTGCACAAAACTAAACCTGATTCCCACTATGGGTCTACTCCCTTTAGAATAAGAGAACGGTTGTTGCAAGCCAAGAGGAGTGAATTTGACATCAAACTTGCATGGATTCCAGGACACTCGGGCATTAGAGGTAATGAAAAAGCGGATTGTTTGGCTTTGGTAGGCAGATCGCTGAATGTACCTACTAAGGTTGGGATAGACTCCATCGAATTCTTACCTAGACTGAGGGAAAATATACTTAAGCAACATCAGAACTGGTGGAAGGGCACCACCCAACAAAAAGGCAAGACCTGCAACTCCATGTTTGGCCAATTCCCGGCCCGGCCATGGTTCCACGAAGTGAAATACATAGACAGGCTACATATTTCCACAATCATACGCCTTCGCTCTGGTCATTGTTTAACCCGAGAACACTTACGAAGAATAGGAGTCAGCGCAGATTATTTGTGCGAGTGCGGTCTTATTCAGGACTTAAACCACATACTCTTTCAGTGTCAAATTAGAATTCAATCCGCGTTTGATTTATACAAAGAGCTAATTAGTGCGGGCATGCCTCCCCCTCTTCATGCCATTTCACTTCTATCTCATCCGAAAGAAAAAGCTATCGTCATTCTAATCAGATTCCTTAAGCTATCAAATACTAAACTTTAATATGGTCAGTAATTTCTTGTTTACTTCAGCGATCACCACATCATCATCCTGTATCCTGTCCGTCGCAGTTACCTCTGTGTGCTAAGCTCCTCCACTGCGCGGGAGCGTGAAGAGTCTGTACCTGTGTTGTACCGTCCCAAATACTAACTTGCTACCGGAGTTCGCATAAAATTAACATTTGTAAGTCATAGCACCAATCTCAGCACTAATCTCCAAAATGTAAGAAATTCAGGAATCAGGGCATGGTGATTCCAGACTAGTCCCAGGTTCCCCCCGAATGAGCTGGCAAATTGCCCAACTTGGAGCAGACGCCATCAAGAAGTCAACAACAACAATGTTGAATAAAACTCGAAAAAATACAGAACTTGAAGCCAAATTATTAAATACCTGGCAAAAGAAGTAAATAAAGTACAAAATAATTGGCAAGATATTGTAATTGGCCCCATGATTATCTCTTTTTATTATCAGTGTCATAATTATTATGACTTAGAGCTTAGAGCAGATGATATTTCAAATTTTTTGTATACTATGTACTGCCTGATCAGGGCTCAGGGCTTTCATCGAGGCCTTGTAAGTTAGTTCAGGTAAGCCGTGTCTCAAAATCTTCAGGGTTATCTACATATTTATTTTATAATTACATAAAAATAACATACCCAATGGTACACCGTACCAAATAAATCAGTAAATAAGCTTAAAAATGGACAAGCAAGTAGGACTAGAAGACTAAAGACTCTTAGTTCAGTTAGAAAAAAAGGTAATTTCTTTATTAAACTGTGATGATTTCTCCTAAATCCACTATTCAACATTTTCATATTAATCCTATTTCTCCACCATAAACATTTGGGAGAAGGCTCAGGTTCAGCAGTCAAGCCAGAGTTTTTTATCCATCACCTCAACCATTAACAGTTAGGTTTGCACTTATTTATCAAATTTTTGTAGGATTCTGTAAATTTCTTTTTCTTACTGAGATGTAAATGATGTATCCAAGAATGTATCACTCTAAAAGTGCAAACACATAATTGAAATCAGTTGTAAAATGTTATGATTCTGTTTGTAGCATACATTAGAGCAATAGCCGTTCATCTACAAAGTTTGACAAAGTTCACAAGTATTATTCCCCACATCTCAAGGATAAAATTTCTTTGGACATGACTGTAGAGCCGAAAAAATACTTGTTATTTAATTTAAGGCCCGTGAAAGCCTTTACAATCTCACAGGTCAAAAAGTTTTTTTCGAAGAATCCAGTATCGATTTACCTCATACCTTACCATTAACCACTATCGATTGCCGATCGCAAATGATTTATCCATAAGAACTTTCGACACCTATAAAAAGGTTAACATATTTTCTATCAAAACGTCAACTATCAATTAGTGGTGCTGAACCAAGTTTTTCAATTGAAATCTGTGTGCAAAATGAGCGAAAAAGAAACCACTTACGTCGTGGCAATCACAATAATAGAGGGAAGGCATTACATATGGGACAACATGAATTCCGCTGTTATAGTTAAAGTTGGCAACAAGAAGAAATCCACAGCGGTACAAAAGTATACGGATAGTCCATTTTATAACGAAGTAAGTATACGTAGACAGTAGTCAAGTTCTTTCATAGTTTAATAATGGTAATAGTTAAAGATGGCCTCCAATAGCCTTTAGGTGCGAGCACCATTTGGCAAAGAGCTTTCAGAATCCTGTACCCTAAACTTGTTTAGGGTTCCTACTTTGTATCTAAACGTACCAAAAAGAAGAATATTATAGATACAACTAAAATTAACAAGAATTAAATAATAAATGTTATTTTATTATCTTGTGACTATGATAATGATGAATAATCTGGGCAAATATTCCTTCACCAAAGTATCAAGAAATTTTTAAGAGTATTTTATACAACTTATTTTAAAAGATAACTCTTCAGTTTTTCTATACCTACATAATTTCTATATTCACTATTCACATTTTCTATATTCACACCTAACCAAATTCATTGGTGCTTTACTTTTTATCTACAAAATTTCAATATTTTCTTGTCTTTTAAACAATACAATTACAAGATAATAATTTGTCCACTTCAACCTAAATATATTTTAATACTGAATTTTAGTAATAAGGATTAGGGTAAAAGCATCAACCTGTATATTTTACATCCTACGCTAATTACTTTAATCTAAACACCCTGTAAAAATAGCGCTCGCCCTCAAACATATCGCGCCCTCTATTACTGGCTGGCGCAGCATACATTTATCTAACATTTTAGGGCAGACAAAACCAGGTGGCAGCACTCCTGCCTTTTTTTACTTCTTAGCGTTGTTGCCACCTTAACACCTTCCCCCAATATTTAGATGAATTCAGTAGCGACGCATTACACAGAGCTTTGTTGTAGCTGACAAAAAAAAAGACATATCTTTGAGAAACGGAAATCTGAAGTACTAACATAATATTGTGTAAAATATACTTTTTTTCGGAATTGAACACTTTTAATTTAGGAGAATCTGAGGAGTCGTAAGTTTTGTTTTCTTTAAGTATTTAACACGGTGTCTTTCTACCAACTATAAGGCCTGGTTTGTATCTTTATGTTAACGTTCTATTGTTAATTCCATTTACATGAAATTTATATAATCAAAGTTCGAAGTGAAATGATTTACGTGAACTTGTTTATACCTACTTCTTCGCCATTAACCGGATCTGCTTTAATCAGTTCAACAGCTGCGACCAACATCATTTCTTGAACAAACCCCGATCGATTTTCAACGTTCCTAACTTTCAATAAATTTTTACCATTTAAACTTAAATTTTAAAATTGAACATTTTATTTTTTCCTAACTCGGGTGGCATAAATTTGAGCATCACGGCAACGTCGCAATTTTATAGTTCCCATGAGACATGTGGTGACACATGACAGTTTGATTTGAAAATTGTTTTAAAATGGCGGCACAGTTGGATTTCATTCCTACTCCCTAACTGGTTTTTGCCTAAAAAAAGCTTTATAACTATATTAAAATGCTCTAGAATGGATGAAAAAAGTTTTCAAAAGTGTCTAAATGATATGGTGACGATTTTTGGCGAGTACCGGAACCCCTGATGCTCCATGGTCCCTAAAGGCAGCTCTTGAAGTAAGTAAAGTCCGCGTACCTACATAAACTGAAGCTTCGTAATTCTCGACTTTTTCTGAATTAAAAGTATGCGATAGAGTATCATAGAGTGCTAGAAAGTGTTTATTTATCTAGTAGATAGTAGATTTAGTAGATCATAACGTTTTGGGTTTTCGGACGGCCGCTCTAGACTCTAGACCGCTCTGATCTGAGAGTACCTATGCCTATAAACAAGGGACGGGAATACCTTCAGCCCAGAGAGAAGTCATTGGTGAATTTTGGCGTACGCATATCGGCAGTTTAGCGATATTTAATGGAATTTAGTGGTATTTAGAGGAATTTAATGGTATTTAGTGGAATTTAGTGCAATTTAGAAGAATTTAATGGAATTTAGGGGACCTTATAGACTGATTTTCAAACAACTTTGATTTTAATAGTATGCCTACATTTTTAAGCTCAGTCAAGTGTGTAAATGCATAAAATATAAGCCATTCACTTATTATTGTCATCAAATAGGCATTGGAAAATTGACTTTGATATTTTTATTGTATCTACTCAATGTGCTAAAAGGAAATGGGTATAAAAAAATTGAAGGTTTCAAAGGTCACTAGATGGCAAAAATAAGTGAATGGGTATTCATTATAAAACTTCATCTAGTTGGCTGTGAAATGTCAAAAGAAAAGAATGGAGAAACAAAAGTCCATTTACTTTGATTCTGTCATCCTTTTCTATCAAAATTTCATAGCCTGCTAGATGAAGTTTTATAATGCACACCCCATATAATTCAGAGGTAGACTCCTTCGGTGGTCGATTTTTAGGCACTTTTAGAATCACGTTTTTTTATAAATTTTATTTGTACTTTTTGGTAATTGCAATCTAAATCTGTTAATTTCATTCGAATGGAGTTTGTTACGTTTTTAGGGGATTGTAAATGTGCCCATACCAATCAAGGAGGGCGGGGTATTACAACTTTTTTCTCAATTCTCAACTTTGACCTCCTGTAACTTGAGAATGCCTTGACTGATTGGAGTGAATCCAACTGTTTTTTCCTCTTCTTGATGTCTTCCTTGACCTCCCACCACCCGAAGTTCCGTAGATGCAATATTTTCGGAGTTAGACCCCTTCAGTGGTCGATTTTTAGGCACTTTGGAATCGCGTTGTTTGACCATTTTTTAAAAAATCTTTTAAGCCGTTAATTTAATTCAAATTGAGTTTGTTGCATTCTTAGGGGATTGCAAACGTGCCATTCCAATTAAAAAAAGCAAAACAACTTTTCCACATTTTTCTTGTAAATGTTCAAAGGGGGGGGGGGGGTATTACGCCCTTTTTCTCAATTCTCAACTTTGACGGTGTGTAACTTGGGAACGCCTCAACCGATTGTAGTGAATTCAATCTGTTTTTTTCCTCTTCTTGACGTCCTCTTTGACCTCCCTCCATCGGAAGTTCTGTAGGTGCAATATTTTCGGAGTTAGACCCCTTTGGTGGTGGATTTTTAGGCATTTTTGTAATCGCGTTGTTTAACCATTTTTAAAAAAAGTCTCTTAAGCCGTTAATTTAATTTCTCTAAAGGTCCAAGGGGGGGGGGGGGGGGGGGGGTGTATACAACTTTTTTCTCAATTCTCAACTTTGACCGCCTGTACCTTGAGAACCTTTTGACCGATTGGAGTGAATCCAAATATGTTTTCCTCTTCTTCATGTTCTCTTTCACTTCCCACCACCGGAAGTTCCGCAAGTGCAATGTTTTCGGAGATCGACCCTTTTAATTGGTTCCCATGGTTGAACTCGATAAACTGTCACCCTGTATAATGAAAAGGAAAAGTAAACAATTTCGACACACATAAGAGACACTATTTAGTAGCATTGATTATTACCTACAAAAATTGTTTCAAACTGTAACGAGACAACTACATAAGTTTTCAATCTGTTTCAGTACTTTGTGTTCGAACTAGAATCGACTTACGAAAAGTTTCTTGAGAAGAACATTGTTATCACGGTATGGCTGAGAAATTTTATTGCAAAACAGCAAAAATATCATTATCATCCCATAGGTAATTCAACCAAGAACATTCTGCAGAAGGCGCAAGATACTAGGCGGAGTCAAGTTAGATGTTGCAACAGTTGTGAACCAAAAAAGTAGACATTAAAATTACAACTTAAAGGAAACCCTAGCACTATTTGACTGATTTGTAGATTCACAGTTTTACCATCGGTGGGCAGTTTTGGCCTCTCCAAAAGCCGATGTGGTCAGTGGACCCACTGGTTATCTTAAATTAGATATAACGGTGTTGGTACGAGGGCAAACTCCTAAGTTACCAATAAATGTGGTCAATGATGAGATTGAAGGGTCTGGAAGTAGATCAACTGAGCTATATATCAAAAGTATTAAAAGTTGAGTTGTAGGAACCTCTTGACTCCAATGGCTTTTGTTGGCGAACGACAAAGGGCGCGGTTTACGTTTGATATTCATCGATGTCAACATCTTCAAGTGAAATCGATGCACTTTATTGACCATTTTTCTACTAAGCATTGCGGTTCATCATCCTCCGAGGTGAAGCCTTCTACTCGCATTGTTGTTAGTTTTGCTGGATCTGTGGTACCTATAGGATAAACTTTGCCAAAAAAAATCTGGTTAATAACAATTTACATATAAAGGTGAGCACCACAGTTAGAAAAAGTACTGCTGACCCTCTATTCGAAGAGCGTCTTACCGTCACCGACCTCTTCCCTCCTTTGTGTCAAAGGGTCAAAGTGGAACTCTGCTACGACAGCCTTAAAACGTCAGTACAGGCAGTGCATCACATTAACTTAAAGCAAATCTCCAATGATGCGGTCGAAGGTATATTGAAAGTCAATAAAAGTTCCATTGGACAGTTACGAGTTCTTAGGTTTTTTACCGACTTTTGGCCCAACCTACCTGCATTTATACTCAAAACAAAACATGGAGGGTTACATGGGGAGCGTTCTTATGTCTCTAAGAACTGAGTTTTTGGATGACTCCATATCAACCAGTGCTGCGCATAAAGTTGGAGTGCAGCATGGAATTCCCCGCCTACATGAAGTTGGCCATAGTACATTTAAAATTCTCTTTGATGGAAATTATTTTTGTAGGAGAATATATTTAAATTCGAAGAAACATTTTTATTTGCGACTCTATTCGAAGCTAGTTGCATTTCTAAGAAATACCAGGATAAGCAGATTTCCTTCAGGATCACCTTTGGAAATGTGACAACTCAAACGCAAGTCGGTGATAGTTTTGGAGATGATCATCCGACTAACGTCACAGTTGGTGGGTGTGGTTTCTGGTAGTTAAAATTGAGTTTTAATTAGTTTTATAGGAGAGAGGCCCCAAAAAAGCGGCAAGAATTTCTTCTACATGGATTTTAGCGATGTAAAGCCTTGTTTGCGCATCAAGTCCATTTGGCCGGACTTTCGAAAACGAATGTTCAATTCCAACCTGATCGAGAAAATATCTAAAGATTTGGTCTGATTACTAAAAGGTTTTTTTCTGATACCTAATTGCCCTAGTTGTTACAGAGGGAAAGGTTAGATGCTATAGAGAGCCTATTTACAAAATACACTCCAAACTCTGCTCATCTGATCGATGACAGTTTAAAGGAAACTGTTGATATGCTGTTTGCTAGTGGCAAGAAATATGTGGAAATAATTGCCACTAGCTACAGCGATTTTGACTATGGTACAGTTCTGGATAAGGAAAGAGTTAAAGTATGTCTTCGCACAATGGTAACAACTGATATTGATGGGTTCTAAAGAGTTATTGATTACCTGCACTTGTAGAACGGAATTCTGGACAAACTGGAAACGCTACAGGCAAATAGATCCAAGAAGTTGATCTATCGCCACCTAGACGATATTCAGAAGAAGCTAGAGGCTTTGATAGCGGATGTGAGTTGGTTGGGTGCTCTTTTGAACATACAAAAGTGCTATTGTAGGCCCAACCTTGCTGGCCTGACGTGTTCATTTTCATGACGTGCGCCAATAAGAAATTGGGCTGTTTGCGGATATCGGCTAGGGATGTGGTCTTCTCACCAGTGGATGAGGAAAGGGGGCGATATTGCGGGAAAATTCGACCAATGCTGTTTTTGGTAAGATAAAATTAATCTATGCTAGTTTTGACTTGTTAAGGTCAAAACTACAGGTATATTACCAGGTATTGTTTATTACTGTATTACCAGTATGTGCTCGATAATCTGACACCCAACTATAGATAGTCTTTCATTGTTTTTTTATTAGTTGGAAGAGAAAAACTCAGTGATGTGCAAGATCGAGATATTTATGTGGTTGGGCCTAGAAAAGCAAAAGACTCAGTGTTTCAGCGCTTTACCTAAAGGCTTCAAATTGGAGGGAAGATCACTCGTAGCGGAAGAGAAATACGTAAGCATTAGCCCTCCTAGGCAAGAATCATTGTTGTTGATTCATCATTCAATAGCTATTCGAAGCAAAAGCTTACATATTCGAAGGTGAAGTCCAGCCAGGTTTTGACCAAAGCGGTTTGGTGGACCCTTTTGTTCAAGTGGCTCTTGCAGGTCAAATGAAGGAAACTCAGGTTACTCTAGCGCTTCTTCTTCACGCTTCCCTGCATCTCACATTGTGCACTCTCCACAGATCAAAAAGAACGTTTTGGTACCTTTATGGGACCAAACTTTGACTTTCCACAACGTCTACGTTCACGGATCGAGAAACCACATCAAACACAATCCGCCATCTTTCCTGGTGCAAATGTTTGATCAAGATCAGGTTCTTAAATATAAGGTGTTAATTCCACTTTTATTATTTGGAAATTATTTCAGATGACCACAGAACTAGTAGGCAGGGCTATTATTAGTCCTCAAGTGATACTGCTGAGTGATTCTGCTGAAAATAATGGTGTTAAGTTAAAGTTTCACTTGCTTCGTAACATTGAAGAGGTGTTTGGGGAACTACTGTCGGCTTATGAGTTATCAGAGGTGAGGTGCAGCCTCTTGAGGCAGTGATGACTGTGAGCTATTTTTGGTTAGATTGCCCAGCCGACCAGAGTGATAGTGGACGATCAAATCGTAGCAATTCCTGCTCACCTAAAACCCCATATTGTATCGTACCGCGTAGAAGTGCTGTTCTGGGGTGTCAGGAACCTGAAGAAGGTGAATCTCATCCGGATCAATAGGCCTAAAATTACATTTTACTGTGGCAGTAAATCTATTGATTCACAAGTGATAGAAAACGCCCGAAAATTTCCCAACTTTACACGCTACCTTGGAGTTATTGATGTGGTCAGTTAAACGAACTTTATGATAATACATTAGAAACCGTCATCTAGAAGTCTAAGAAGGAAAAGGATGACATAATTAAAGTGAATAGACTTTTATTCCTTCATCCTTTTCTTTTGACATTTCAAAGACTGCTATAATATGACGTTTTCAAATGAGCCCCCTCTATAGCTAAGTAGTGATGTTTTGTGATCAGAACATGGCTTCTCAAGAAGAATACCCGGAGGCCTTCCAGTTCAAGCTGTTCGACAGCAGGAAATTTGGGGTGTACGTGTTTGCCGGGATCAACATTTGCGATACTTCGCCCTTCCTGTTCACCCCCATGAGCATTGAGGAAAGATTGAGTTTGCTCAGCGGGTTGTATTGCAAGTCCAGCAGTCTCATAATGCACAGCGTCACAAGTAAGTTTTATTCATTTTTCAGGTGCGTCCTCTCAGAGGACAGAGCTGGGCAAAATACTGTGTAGAAGTATTTCAGTTACCAAAAACTGGCCCAAGTTTTTCTAAATTATACTTAATATTGATGCAGATTACTGTAAAATACAGAAATCAATTTTTAGCCGTCGGTACTATAAAAACGCAGTTTTCGACCTTTTAAACGACTGATGAACCATCATTTCTCAAGCTTTAATTGTGCCCATCCCCAGACTAGTTTCGCCGTATACGGCTCGTCAGTGAGACTTTGAACTTGCGAAATTTTCGGTACTCAACGTTTCATAGCAGCGTCGAGAAAAGTCTCCCATTGGCGCCATCTGTGTCCGTTTGTTGAACTAACGAGATTGCACTCGTCCAGTATCAAAGTCATTGCCCAGTCTAAGGGAAAATGATGCAGATTACTTTAAAATACAGATTAAAACACTTCGATTTTTACCCAGATTGAGGACCCATATGTGTACTATCTCTCTGAATTATTTTAGATTTTATATTGCAAACATTTCTACCATGTACTTGTTACCACACCCAGACGGGTGAGCGAGATTTCGACCTACACCGTTAGGTGGCGGTACCATACCAGAAGAAACCAAATTTCATTATGCATCAGGCTGGCTTTATTGACTGGTAGATGGCGCCACGTACATGTACCCACCGTATCTCGTACAACCAAACATTGGTCGAGATTCATCATCTATCAGGTCTTGGATACACCATACTATATTTACTGAACTCAGGGGAGGGTTTCCGGATGTTACTAACACACGGGCCACGGGATCGGGTCAGATCTCAATACCAATTTTTAAGAGTTTACCAGACTTTGCCCTCGCGGTATTGTGTGATGCAATTAACGACTCTCTGGTGAAAGATGAAACGCAATAGAAAGTCCCGTGCCGCGGCTGTGTTTTGCGACTCCTCTAAGGCCTTTGACTGTGTCGATCACGAAATACTGCTGGGGAAGTTGGAATTTGATGGTTTCAGGGGAGTTGGGCTCAGTTGGTTTAGGTCCTACCTGGAGGATAGACATCATTGTGTATGTTTTGGGTGTCAGCTATCCGGCGAACGGCGTTTGGAGACGGGAGTCCCGTAGGGATCTGTGCTGGGGCCAATTCTGTTTCTCTTGTATATAAACGACATAGTTAATATTGACATTGTGGGGGGAGTTCACGCTCTTTGCGAATGATGCCACAATTATATGGCATGGAAATGGTGGAGCTGACTTGGATCACACACTGCGGAGGAATCTCTTGAGGCTGAACGAGTGGTGTTGTGCAAACCGGCTGGCGCTGGACATTCCGAAGATGAGCGTTATGTCGTTCGGGTGTAGCATGGACGTTGTTAGGATGGAGGGTGAGGCATTGGGCGCATTTAAGGTTTATAAGTTCTTGGGAGTGTGGATCGATAGCGGGTGGAAATTTGATGGTCATGTGAACGCCCTGGCAAGGGGATTGGCCTCGGGCTGCTTTGCTATCAGGGTCATAAGGGATCAACTTGGTGGACCCACTGCTAGGAGCGCATATTCTGCTTTGATGGAGTTACACCTCGGGTATGGAATTTGCTTTTGGGGAGCTTGCTCCGAGTTGCTCTTTAATAGTGTATTCATCTTGCAAGAAAGAGCGTTGAAATACCTGTGTGAGGCAGTGAAGGCCCTTATTCATAAGTCAGGGCATTCTAACGTTACCATGCATTTTTGTTGGTTCTTTTTCTTGGATTTTCTTGGATCTTGGATTTCTTTTGTTCAAGACTGATCCGAGCTTGCTTTGAAATTTTGACATGTGGTTAGTTTTACTTTCCGTGACTTATAGCTAATATTGATTTGTGTATTGACTCCTTATTTTAAGTCGATTTTTGGATCTAAGGCAAACTTTATTAATAATATTGTATTATCTTAGAACAATAAAGTACTACTACTACTGCAATTAAAACATAACCTGTTTATAGACCATGGTTTCTCACCCTAATGTATGATGAAATTTGGACTCTTCTGCTACGGCGTAGGCCGAAATCTCGGTGACACGTGTGCGTGTGGTTTGTCATGGTCAATGTGGAAGCCCCAACTATCATTAGATGGCTCTACATACATCAAGGAAAGTTATTATCTTTTAATTCCAATATTAGTTTTATCTCAGAAACCTTAAAGTTATGTTGGTACTTTCAAAAATTCAAGTACTATTATTATTCAAGTTCAAGAACTATACATAACGAATGCTAACTTGAAATACTTAGTCCCAAGAGAGTATTTTAAACAGCAGGTATCAAATGCTCCTAGAAATCAAGTGGTTGATATATCAAAGGTTTCAAATACTGCCCAGCTCTGCTCTGCTCTTACAGTAGACCTTTTTTTTCCTATAGTTACCAGTAATATCTCTAGGTTCGGAAGTTTTCGTCGATAACTGGGAACGAGCTCTTGTTAAACGGGGCGAAGATTGCAAGAAAAAAGAATCATGGCTCACAAAATGGTGTAACTCTGTCACTAAAGCTGTGAAATTCGTTTGCAATAAAGAACGATATCAAAAAGTGTTCAAACAATCGAAAAGCGATTACTCCGTGGTGTCCGTGGAAGAGGCAGAGGAGGACTATAGCGACTTCGATTGGTGGACGAAGTTTTACGCTTCTATAGATGTGAGTGCCTAATTTCCGTTTAACAAAAAAGACTTCGCCCATAAACGTGCATTAATTAACTGTTTAACTAATTAACTGTCTAACTAGCTGCCACTTAATTGTTTTAATTTTGACATTCTCTATACGGGATAAAAAAAAGGTAGTTAGTCCTCTCTGAAACATGCAGTCGAAACTAAAATAACCCTTGCTCCCTTTTCTTCCAGGAAACTTCCCGAGATAAAAGAGAGCATATCCCGCCGTCCCATCGTAATAAACTGAAGGTGAGATCTACTCATTTAAAAGATAAATCATCCAAATTTTAGGCGGAAGCATATTTTTGGTCTAATATGCAGGGTGTTTGTTAATAACATGCTAATATTTGAGGAGGTGTTTCTAGGGCCTATTTTGGAGAAAAAACTGCATATGAACATATCTCCTAAACGTCTTAACTTTAGAGATACAGGGTGCTAAATATTTTCAAAACATTTTCTATTTTATTAATATTTGTGATATTGCTCTAGATGTTTTTGTGAAATTTGGTACGCACTTTCTATTCATCAAGGGACATTTTCTGATACATTTCTAATAAAAATTTCTAATACAAATTATTTTTAGAATCCTCATTATTTTCTAAGCACATTTGGTCTCTTGACTTTTTTCGACTGGCGCATGGTTTCATAGGATAGCATGTTATTAGGAAACACCCTGTATAACAGGTTTTATATAATATATGTAGGTGTATCCCAGTGAGCTAGAACACCAGCCAGAATTCAAGGGATTTTCGGATATGCTAACCAGTTTTGAGATATTTAAGGGAAAGAGAACTGGTGACGAGATTCTTGACGAGCAGCTTACCACTGCAGTGTTTAAAGGGTAGGCAGCAATCAAATTGAGCATTTTTATTTTTAAATACGTTTACTCACATATCCCTTTATCCCTGTTTCTCACCAGTTTTCAATTCATTTACGATGTTTTTAAATTTCTATTATGCTTAGGTCTCTTTCAATAAGCCCTCAGAAAAACCTCATTTAAAGTTAAAACGTTGGAAATTTCACAGAGGTGAAGTGTTATTTATGTCCTACACCCGCTAAGCACCTCAGCCAATTTGGTGAAAACCAATATTATTTAAAAATATTGTAAATGAATGTGATGATTAAAAAAAATGCCACCTTGTGATTGATGATTGCCAAACTCTTTGGAACTGTTGATTCTAATCGTTTAGTGGCAACAAAAGTAGCACTACTCTTCTTATTCCTAGGGCAGTAAAAATTTACAAATGGCCTCCCGACAATGAAGATGAAGATAAATTCGTAACGCCTAGTGGCGGCTTGGTCAGAGATGGCGTTTTTGCTAACTATCCGTCAAACCATCCTGTTCAGTACATTCTAAGGTAAATTTTCTTTTACAAGTTTGATAAATGCGGGTCCCAGGTTGGACGCCAAATATCGACATAAAACTATTATTTAAAACGACTTTATGAGTAATTTTATTATTATTTTTCTTGCACTAAATATTGAAAGGAACCTAAAGTAGTAGTAAGTTTGTTTTTGGGTCTGTCAGGGTATATTGCGTGCGCGCTCTTAATTTGCGACCAAAGGACTTGAACGGCCGCTCAGACCCTTATTTACGTCTACAATTCGGCTCTAAAGTTGTAACCGATAGGGAAAACTACGTGGCCCGGAACGTGAATCCCATATTTGGCAGGTAACGACGAGTCATAGTTATTTTCTACTATAAATCTAGTAGGGTTGCAGATGCTTTGAGTTCCAGGGTTCTTTCCCGGAAACCACCTCGTTGCTTGTGCAAGTCTTTGACTACGACATGACCTCCAGGGACGACCTTATTGGAGAGACTAAAATCGACGTGGAGAATCGTTTCTATACCAAACACCGAGCAAAGTGCGGCATAGCTGAGACGTATTTCCCGTAAGTTATTTCCATCAACAACGTCAAAGCATTTTCGGGCGGCTCTAGAGCGCTCTGAGAGTATTCTCGTCCTTTATTTTCTCATTAAGAAGAGAGAGCGGTCACCCCAAAACGCTTTCAAACATTGATTTTCTTCACTCTCCAGTTGTGGATATTGTCGGTGGAGAGATCAAGACTCTCCATGTGAAATCCTCGGCGCTATCTGTAAGAAGTGGGGTCTTCCAAGTCCTGAATATACCGGTGTCTCAGTTTGTGTCGGCGCTAAAGAATTTGCCCCCACAGATTTCAAATGTAAAATTGTAAAGTTTTTTCTTTATGATATTTGATTAAAATAGTGACACAATATAGCTAGCAACGATCCTTGTATCGATCGTGAGAATTTCGCCCTTGGAGCCCTTAGACGTTGGCAGGAACTGCCGGCTGTAGGGTTCAAGTTTGTTCCGGAACATGTGGAGACACGTTCTCTTTATACGTCAGATAAACCGGGAATTGAGCAGGTACTTGTCGCTGTTGCTGGACACCACAAATCTCATAAAGTTTTTAAGGGAAAAATTCAGTTGTGGATCGATATTTTCCCAAGACAAGACTACCCAGTGCCAGAAAAGGTGAATATAACTCCAAGGAAGCCCATAGCCTATGAGCTGAGAGTTGTTATTTGGAACACTGAGGACGTGATTCTTACCGAAGATGACTTCTTCACCGGCGAAAAGAAATCTGATATCTACGTAAAAGGGTTAGGAATATTGCCGTTTTTTATATATAGTTTTTTTTCATTTGTGAGGTTTATATAGATGGTTGGATCAGCCCGAAAACACTCAGTACACAGACGTCCACTACAGGTCATTGACAGGGGAAGGCAACTTTAATTGGCGATTTGTATTCAAATTTGAATATTTGGCCACCGAAAACAAGTTGATTGTACACAAGAGAGAGTCCGTTTTTTCAAAAGAGGAAAGCGAAACTAAAGTTCCCTGTATTTTACATTTAACAGTTTGGGACAACGACACGTTTTCTGCCGATGATTTCCTGGGTAATTCTTTGACTTATAAAGAATTTTATTGACAAACAAATTGGGTTTCTTATAGGATCTTTAAACTTGGAACTTGGGCGAATGCCTCGTGGAGCCAGATCGGCCAGAAAGTGCAACTTGTCCATTCTAGAGCCGACCGCTAAGAAGATTAATTTGTTCAAACTCAGGCGGACTAAGGGATGGTGGCCCTTTAGGGCCACGGACAAAAGAAATCAAGGAACAAAACTAGGGGTAAGTTTTCAATCTGTATCATATGGCAAATTTAAATTTTTTAAGCATAATTTTTATCTATAAAACTCATTGTATTTAAGCCCATAAGTTTTTTTTTAATATTAGAAAAATGTCGATTCTAAAAGTGCCTAAAAATCGACCACCGAAGAGTGCCTAGTTCCGAAGTTATGAGTTATATTCACTAAAATCAGTCCAATCGTTCTTAAGTTACAGGCAAACAAAGTTAAAAATTGAGAAAAAAAAGACGCAATAACCCCTCCCTTTGGTCAAATTGAAAAAAAAATGTTTTTTTTTTCAGTTTTTGATCGAAATGGGACGATTGCAATAATCTAGAAATAAAACAAACTGAATTCGATTAAAATTAGTCACAAAAGTGAGCTTTTTAAAAAATGGCAAAAAAGTCGAAGTTCTAAAAGTGCCACTAACTTTTCACTTTATTATATTAAAGTTAAACTATTGCTAACTTTTTGTTCTTAAATTTATAACTGATTTAGGGCAAGCTAGAAGCGGAATTCGAAATTCTCACCAAAGAGGAAGCCGAGCTAAACCCCGTGGGAATGGGTCGGCAAGGGCCTGAACCTTTACCACCGCCCAAGTAAGTTTTCAACACACAAAATCAAAGTTCTCGTCGACCTTCTGTAGCGTCAGGCAAATATCTGATCTAAAAATAACCGATTCATTGATTTTGTATTTATTTTGGCTTCTTTTAATTATTTATTTCACTGCTTATCCGCATTGAAACCAAACGAAATTGGCCCAAGAAGATTGGCCGAAAATCACAACTCACACCTTACTAGATGGTACCCGTGTTCATTAGAAAACGTCATCTATAGATTTATTCATTCATTCTTTTCTTTTGACATTTCACAGCCAATTAGATGCCATTCTCAAATGAACACCCCCGTATGTTCACTGTCGTTTCCTTTTTTAGGAGACCGGACACGTCTTACAATTGGTTCAGAAACCCTCTGAGGTCCCTGAAACACGTAGTGTGTAAGACTTGGAGGTGGCAAATTCTCAAGGGGTGTTTTTGCGTGTTGTTAGTTTTCTTTGTTTTGTTGGCCGTTTATGCCTTCCCAGGCGCTTTTGTTCACAAAGTAATGAAAGCTCTGCGATAGAAATGATGTAAGAACCATTTGTTAGTTTAGTCTCTTAAAGGAGCGAAATATACAGTTGAGTCGAGCTCCTATAGTAAGTTGAAAGTGGGTGTAAGACAAGTCAGTGGGTATTTCACAGTATTTAGAGGAAATTACCAACGTTTTGAGTATTATTGTGGTTTTCGTCTCAAAGTTCTGCTGTTACAACAACCACAATTAAATAAGTAGTACTAGATTACTAACACATACGTACTTAGTATTACACCAAACATTATTGGCCTCGCCTCGATTTGCTCAATGCAATCATGAAACTTATATAGGGCGTCTGATCTAAAAAGAAAATATATGTTTGGTTTCTGAAACTTTGTTGGGACACACTGTATAACCAATTTGGAACTCTTATATTAAACTTTTTTTTTTAAATAAAAAACAAAAATGTTTAACAGACCGAACACTCTGTAAATTTTAAGAAAATCGTTAATGCAATTTTTTTGAAGATTTTGGTTTAGAAATTAGTAGAATAGACAATTATAGGTCGTGGTAGAATTTCAAAATATTTATAATAACATTAAATTAAAAAAGAATTTGAAAATATTTATAACATTAAATTTAAAAAAAATATATTAATTTTCAATTTACATACCTGAAAATCAAAGGACACTAATGTGAGGTTATGTCATATACTGCGTTTTCGGGTGACCGCTCTAGACTGCTCTGAGAGTGTTGCCATCCTTACATTCTTATTGAGAAAATAAAGGATGGAAATCCTCTCAGAGCGCTCTAGAGCAGCCCCTGAAAACGCTATAAGATCAAGCGGCCGCTTCCATTCCGCGATATTATTAAAGGTTTTAGTGAAGTTAGTTGAGTTATGTTTTTTCTTTAATTAGTTCAGGTTTTTCCTTTGGTTATGCCAAGCAGAAGCGGCCCGTTAGGGCCGCTTAATTCGTGCAGCTTTGTTTTTTTTATGAAGAATTTTTTTGCTTTGTTGTTTCTAACCAACGAGCTAGTATATTACATTTGGAGACCCCCGTTTTGCAGTTTTAGTCTCTTTTTTTTAGCTGTGGGCACCTTAAAAATGGCGGCGATATCCGCGGGAAGTGACGTCTCGGTGAAGTCGTGAAGACGTGAAGACGTCAAATTATTGCAAAACAATTGTCATTGTCATTAATTTTTTTTATTTTATTTCCAATCAAATCGAATACCGAATTTATAGCCATCTCCTAGCTAGAGCGGTAGGGCTCCTAGCCCTTAGCTGACCTAACTGCAAGGTTTTTTAACTTTGTGACGTTTGTATGACGTGCGCTGACGACAACATTACGTCATGGGAACCTTAAAAATGGGAGATTTCCGGCCAAGAAACGGCACCATTCTTAGGGAAATATCGGCATTTGTTGGCTCTGTTCTTATCTCATAGGTCATTGGTTCTTTTCAGGCATACAAATGGGATATACAGGATGTTTCAGAAAGGTGCTGACAAATTTTAGGTGGTTATGGAGGACGCAAATTCATACAATTTTTGTATTTGAACCTTTATCCGCAAACGCACCGTTTTTAGGATTCAGAGTGTCAAAGAAATATTTTTTTTCTCACTTTTTTGGTTGTATTTCAAGAACTAACTGAGATAGACAACTGAATTGTTGTACGCGATTTACCATTACTTGGATAGACTTTACGAATGTTAAAGAGCGTTTTTTTTATGTGCAAGTGGCGTAGATTTTGGGGTGGCCTGGAATTGTTTTACTTCGTCTACGCTACTGGAATAAATCGCGATTTGTAAGCACGTTGTTAAAGTACAATATTTTCTACACAAAAAAAGATACTCTTAGTTAAAAAGCTTAATGTCCGCCATTTTTGAGTGAAATTTAGATGAAACAATTGGTAAAACCACAAAAATTATTTCCTGTTATTTTTATTTTTATTATTGAATTATTTTTATTTATTCAAGCAAACGCATTTCTTAGCAATTATCCAAGTGTTAATAATTTTTTTAGCCTCACGATTAAAAACACACATTTTCATTAAAAACTTCTAAAACAATTTACTTTAAAAAATATTTCTTTAGAACACCCTGTATCTTAAAAGAGTGCGTCTGCGGTTAGGGGTTAATAGGCAAAAGTTTAGTGACTTGAGGTCTACTACCGTGAGATCAAAAATTAAATGGCCAGAGTTGGCTAGTAACCAAAAACTTATCTCTTAGCTTATGCCATCTAGTCCATTAGAGTGCCATTAGAGTGTTTGTCATTTTGATGGTATAACACCTTGATGGTATAACTAAGGGATACGTTTTCGGTTTCATAGCCAACTCTGGCCATTTAATTTTTGATCTCACGGTATAATCCCCATATAGTTTGTCAGCAGTTTTCTGAAACATCCTGTTCAGAATCCTGTTTAGAACTAAAAACTAATGTTATCATAAACGTTTTTAAATTCTACCATGACCTATAATTCTTCATTTTGTCTATTCCATTGATTCCTAGCCAAAAATTTCAAACAAAAAACGAGAATTAACGATACTATTCTTGACATACTTCGTTTAAAGCATAGAAATAGCGCTGATGAAGATTGAGAAATTACAATCGAAACGTCGTCAGCTTTCTAACTAATACGAATTTTATTTGGTCCTATACCCAAGAACCATCACCACACCAGTTATAGAGTCACTTTGTATGTTCTTCTGTAATAGTAAAGTGACAAAACCATAAAGTTTGAAACGTTGGCGATTGAAACTTGCTACATTCAACTTAAAATAAAAGGGCACATAGTATTAGTAAGTTGTGAGTTTTATTGTATGAAAATCATTCGCTTGGTGTACATTTTAGGTACGGGGACCGAGTGCAACACCGTCACATCGACGAGGAAATTCCCTATTTTTGGTACAACTTAAAAAGCTGCTTCCGTCGAGGAGACCGCTCTTTCAAGTGTGATTGTTGCAAGCAGAAGACAACCAAAGAGTGGAAGATATTCCTAATTGTGCTACTGTTGATATTAGCTCTATTCATTACCATGTTGGTACTGTATATAGGAGGTTACATTACCGAGGAACCTCCGTTTTGCTCCAAAGAGAAGAGAGAGGTGGTTGGCGAGGATGTGCCTGATGTTAACCTCGAGGACGCATTTATCTAAGTTTAAAAATACTTTATATATTATTTTTTATTGACTGTCTATTTTCAGAGTATTTTTATGGAAAATAAAACGATTATTTCAGTTGTTCAGCGAAAGTGACGTTTTTACGGGTCTCCTGTTGCGAAGTTTCAAAGCGTTTCCACGTATATTTAAGCAAATATTATTCCTGTTGTCGCACGTATTTACATTTTTATATGGGAAACCCTTGACTAAATATCGGCGGAAAATTGCTGGGTAAGTGTTTTGTTTGGCAATAATTAATCAACGGAATTTGTCAGGACCAAAGGACGGTTCGGGCTGCATGTGATTTAGTTAATTTCAGACTGTGAGTAAGATCGATGTCGGAAAATTTTTAAATGGGAAATTTAATGCTAAGAAAAGTCGCCAGGTAAGTACTAAGATTGTAGTGTTTTTTATTATTTGTTGTAACAGTAGTAGTTGGGATAGTAGTGAAGAAAAATGGTGACCTGGTTAGTTCTGAAGGAGAGAGAGAGCAGCAGACCTCTCGCCCTGACGTTTCGAAAAGCTGAAAATTAATATAAATCTAAAGAAAGTATTAAAATGGAAGTGAAGATATTGCGAAAAAAAAAACGAAACATGACTAGACGCAATACTAAAAAGAAAAAATTTTTACCGTAAATGCCCGGTACTTGCGACAATTTTGAAGTTCAAGTCAAATTTTTTTACCGCAATTTTCAATTTTCCAGAAGTTTGAATATTGTCACTGTTTGGGTGAGACTCTGTTTCATATGAACACACATTTTTCGCATATATTTTTAAGCACTTTTTAAAATTAAATTGAGCCGAAAATATCGTAAACTTTCCGATTTTATCGCAACACCCCACTACATGTTCGAACAAATTGAAATTAATGCCACCCCACCATACGTGACAATTTTTTTAAGAAGTGGTGGTTTGGTTGCTCCTTATAGGGTTGTTCCAATTCACTGGCATTTACGATATTTCTTTTGATAGCCGATATCTATATTTTCGTGCATATTGCAAAAAATTGATTCATGTTCCAGTCATGTTTGTATTGCAAAACCAGTGGAATCCTGTAAAAATAGACATTGCTTTGCGTTTCTCTATATTGTCTCAGTCAGGAGACAAGACTACACAACAGCGGAATAACAAACATAAATCACAGAACGAGGTGGGGAGGGGTATTCCTGCAAAATGGCAACCTTATTACATTTCGAAACTCTAGCTTTGAAACTCGTCATCAAAGCTTCGTAAAACGATATCGTGATTGTCACTCGCCTCGAGTGGTCAGTCGGTTTGATGAAATGACACCGGATGTAAAACGCGGGGTGGCAAATGGATGTTGCTAATTAATAAGCAGCTTTTCTATTAAGTAACTTGGTGGTGCAAAATTAATGAGTGCAAAGTGAGTTATTGTTATTGTAAATGTTGTGTTCTCAGAAAGCGAGTCATCCAGTTGTACTAAGAACGTATGGTATGTACCAAGAAAAAGTGCCGAAAAGAAGCTTGTGCCAATTCAAAAACTGATTTTGACACCAGCTCTTAAGCTCCTATAAACCATCAAAATCTCTTTTTCTGAACTATTAAAGGTCAGTCAACATTAACGTTATTTGTTGCTAAAAATAATGCAATCATTTTAATAAGGTGCAATTTTATTGATTCAGGTATAATTTGTTGGCATCGGTTTGACGAAGCAAAAAACACTCTCATTACAGCAGATAAGTCGATGACTGTCATTAAAAAACGATGTTCAAGGGCCACGATGAGCAGCATTTTTCGCACAATGCATTGAAAATTTAAAACTAACAACTCCTTTTCTACGCATTATAAAAGTTTTTGTTCCACCCCAACTTCTATCTTGTTCGCCCTTGAACCCGTCAAACT
Source organism: Taphrorychus bicolor (assembly GCA_951812265.1). Classification (NCBI taxonomy): domain Eukaryota; kingdom Metazoa; phylum Arthropoda; class Insecta; order Coleoptera; family Curculionidae; genus Taphrorychus; species Taphrorychus bicolor. The sequence goes on from OX638303.1 coordinate 45,257,731, forward strand.
TGATGGCATGTCTCTATCAGGTGCAATTATCGCATAGTCATGCATAATTCACGAAGTTAAGATGCATAATTAGGTCCCTTGCGAAATTAAACGTAGTGCCTTACAGATCTTTCCATGATCCAAGCAAATTAAATTACCGAGAAAATTAATTCTTTTGGGACAGGTTGGAAAATTACCTGGCAATCTATCTATTTTGTATGATTTAGATATTAATTTAGTTAGTATAATGTTAATATCGATATTAGTATTATACTCATTTTTCAGTAACAATTATTGACTTCTCGACAGTTCTTCATCAAGAAATTGCGGCAATTTGGTAGTTTCTTCTTCCTCTAAGTAACCAACTAAATAACAAAACAAAATTTACTGTTTGAGGCTGTTTTGCCTTCCTCTTATACTGAAACTATTTCTTTCTTGTCTTATTAATTATTTTCCTTTTTTTCTCATTTTTTTTTTATTTTTCTATTATTCTTTGTCGTCTTTTTATTTCTTTGTTACAAGTTTTTTGACAACTTTTTTTTTTAGTTAATCATTTTTCATTACAATTATTTTGTTCTCGGCAGTTCTTTAACTAGAAATGCCGGCAATTTAGTTATATCGTCTTCCTCTACGTAAGAAACTAAATAACAAAACATAATTTACTGTTGTTTGAGGTTGTTTTGCCTTCCTCTTGTACTGTAAGTATTTCCTTCTTCTCTTCCTTGTTACTTTTCTTTTAAATTTTTTTCTTTCTCATTTTTTTTTAAATTTTTTGTTGCGTTTCATTCTACTTTTTGTTTTATTGAAATGTGAACACGTTTTCAATATTAACCTGAACAATTGTAATATATATTAATTGTATTGAGACAGTTTTGGCCCAAAACTGTTTTTTTTTTTAACAATTAACGATTAGTGATTTTTTAAGTTTTTTTATACGGTTTTGACTGAAAAAAAAAACTTTTAAAACATGTCTGAAAAGTCGGTTTTGATCTGAAAATTTTTTTTTACACGGTTTTGGCTTAACACTAAAAGTATTTTAAATTTGTGCTTGTAATTTGTAACCTCTCTTGGACATATTTTTTTTCTATAATTTCCGCTTATTCCAGATTTTCTCTTTAAGTGGTTTTCTTTGTTTTTTTTTTAATTTTTAATTTTTGTTCTTTTATTATTTATAATTTTCTATTCTAATTCTTAGTCACGTTTACTGCTGTTTTTTTGCATGTATTCTTTTCATTGATCCGAATTATATTTTTTATTCTTTGGAGGTACTTTTGCCTCAAGATCCTTTTCCAACGAGTGAACACTTGTAAGGTAAATCCATTTCTATTGAGACATTTTTGGCTCAAAACTGTGTTTTTTAACGAATAATGTTTCGTAATTTTTATATATTATTCCAAAAGATTTTTTTTTTTAAATTTTCATATTATTTTAGTAGCTTAAAACTAATAATATTTTAAATTTGGGCTTGTAACTTATAACCGCTCCTGGACATATTTTTTTTATAATTTCCTATAATTCCAGATTTTTTCTTTCAATGCTTTTCGTCGTTTTTATTCTTAGTTAATATTCCTTGTATATCGTTTTATTCTTAGTTCCGTTTTCTGCTTTTTGTATTCATTTTTTTCATTCATTTAAATGGGACTTTTTATTGGATTTTTTTTTTTTGAGATAATTTTGATCCAATTTTTTTTCTAACTAACCTGAATTAACATGAACACTTGTAATATAAATTGGTTTCAATTGAGACAATTTTGGCCCAAAACAGTGTCTTTTCAATTAATAATTTTCTTTTTTTTTCGATATTTTTTAAACGTATTGCCCCGAAATAAAACTTGTCCAAAAAGTCAAAAATTAATTTTTATTGAAATAAAATTTTTGAACATTTTTAAATGATTTTGGCCTTAAAATTAGAAATTTCATTTTTTAGTTTTTTATTTCTTACTGTTCTTTTATTGTTCATATTTTTCTATTTCTACTTCTTGTTATGTTTCTTTCAAATTTTTGTTCTTTTATATATTTTTTTTCATCAATTTGAATATTTTTTTGTTGGGTTTTGAGTTTTATCAACGACGGTTCTATTGTAATGTCAATTGGTTTGCATTGAAACAATTTTGACTCAGAACTGAGTTTTTTAACGGTTAGTAATTTTTCATTTTTTATTTTTTTTTTTAATATGATTTTGGCTCAAAATAATACTTTTAAAACACGAGTAAAACGTCGATGACTGATTTTTTTTTCGATTTTGGCTTAAAACAATAAATATTTTAAATTTGTGCTTGTACTGTAACAACTTTTGGACATTTTTTTTTGTAAATATCGCTTATTCCAAATTTTGTTTTTTATGTGCTTTTTTGTCGTTTTTCTTAATTTTGATTTTCTATTATACTTTATTTTCTATTTTTTTCTATTATTTTTCTATTATTCATAATTTTTTTATTCTTTTCTTAGTCACGTTTTCTGCAATTTTTTTTTGTATTTTGTTTATATTAATTTTGCCTCAAGATTCTTTTCCAACAAGTGAACACTTGTATTGATTTCTATTGAGACAATTTTGGTTTACAACGATGAATAATTCCAAATTTTTCACTATTTTTATATGGTATTGGCCCGAAATAGGACAAATACAAAAAAATTATATAGGAAATATTTTTTTCCATAATTTCCTATTTCAGATTTTTTTTTAACTTTTTTACTTCTGTATATTTAATTATCGATTTAAATTGAACTTTTTATTGGGAGTTATTCTTTCGAAGTAACTTTGTTTTATACAGGTTTGCCCCGAAATAGAATTTTTCTAACGAGCCAAAAATCAATTTTTATTGAGAAAATTATAGTCGAACAAGAAAGCTCTTTTAGCAAAGTTGTTAAAATTTTTAGATTATAGTGGTTTAGTTGTAGTGTCTTCAAGATTTTAATTTCCAGGGGAAAATTTTGTATGGCGTCTTCGTTATTGTGTTTTTAAATTTTTTAGCTTTGAAAAAGACGTAAAATAAACGTAGAAACGTCGGCAATTTCTGCGGAAGCGTAGAAGTTTTCTTTTGGGTCCTTCTCCCGCTACCATTCTCCTGGAAATTTAGACCTAAATTAGAAATATGTTATGCTTTTCCAATAATTTTCTAATTTTTTCAGGTTTCTTAACTCAGTGCTTTTATAGTTTTTCTTTTCTTCTTTTTGGTATTTCATTCTTTATGTTTTTATATTCTATTCTTTGTTATGTTTCGTTTAATTTTTTTATTCTTTTTTTTTGTAACTGCTACGTGTGCAGCTGCTTACTGTCCGCAATTTTTACTGGAACGATGACAAATAAACAGCAATAGTTGCGACAAAAAATTTAACGAGTTCTTCGACTACAGATTTTTAGAGTTGGAGAAAAGTGGAAATTTTCAGAAATAATAGGAAGTTTCCGGAATCATTCCGAAAGTTCTCTTTTTAGTTAGTGGTGTAATCAACGAGTAAATAAATATTATAAACTATCTATTTGATAATGGAAATCAGTGAAAAATGCATTTTACTTTATCTATCTCGCTTCTGCACGTGTCGTGGAAGATACCTTTTAAAATTTTTTGTCGCCTTTTATTCTGCTTTTTGTTTTATTCAAATGGGATCGGGTTTTCCAAATTAGCGACTGAACATATATGATATATTAATTGTTTAATTGTATTGAGTCAGTTTTGCCCCAAAACTGTTTTTTTGTAACGATTCCTGATTTTGTAAGTTTTTTTATACGGTTTTGACTGAAAATAAAAACTTTTAAAACATGTCTGAAAAGTCGGTTTTTATTGAAAGAGTTTTGATCTGAATTTTTTTTTTTTTTACACGGTTTTGGCTTAAAACTAAAAGTATTTTAAATTTGTGCTTGTAACTTGTAACCTGTCTTGGACATATTTTCTCTTTAAGTGGTTTTCTTTGTTTTTTTTTTAATTTTTAATTTTTTGTTCTTTTATTCTTTATAATTTTCTACTCTTATTCTTAGTCACGTTTACTGCAGTTTTTTTGTATGTATTTTTTCATTGATCCAAATTAATTTTATTATTCTTTGGAGGTAGTTTTACCTCAAGATCCTTTTCCAACGAGTGAACATTCATAATGTAAATTAATTTCTATTGAGACATTTTTGGCTCAAAACTGGGTTTTACAATTAATAATTCCTCATTTTTCGATATTCTTGAACGTATTGTCCCGAAATAAAACTTGTCCAAAAAGTCAAAAATTAATTTTTATTGAAATCAAATTTTTGAAAATTTTTAAATGATTGTGGCCTTAAAATTAGAAATTTCAATGTTTTTTTTTAGTGTATTATTTCTTACTGTTCTTTTATTGTTCATATTTTTCTACTTCTACTTCTTGTTATGTTTCTTTCAAATTTTTGTTCTTGTAACCTGTCTTGGACATATTTTCTCTTTAAGTGGTTTTCTTTGTTTTTTTTAAATTTTTAATTTTTTGTTCTTTTATTGTTTATAATTTTCTACTCTTATTCTTAGTCACGTTTACTGCAGTTTTTTTGTATGTATTTTTTCATTGATCCAAATTAATTTTTTTATTCTTTGGAGGTAGTTTTACCTCAAGATCCTTTTCCAACGAGTGAACACTCATAATGTAAATTAATTTCTATTGAGACATTTTTGGCTCAAAACTGGGTTTTACAATTAATAATTCCTCATTTTTCGATATTCTTGAACGTATTGTCCCGAAATAAAACTTGTCCAAAAAGTCAAAAATTAATTTTTATTGAAATCAAATTTTTGAAAATTTTTAAATGATTGTGGCCTTAAAATTAGAAATTTCAATGTTTTTTTTAGTTTATTATTTCTTACTGTTCTTTTATTGTTCATATTTTTCTACTTCTACTTCTTGTTATGTTTCTTTCAAATTTTTGTTCTTTTATATATTTTTTCATAAATTTAATTATATTTTTTTATTGGGTTTTGAGCTTTATCAGCGACTGTAACTGAGTTTTTAAACGAATAGTGATTTCTGATCTTTCTTTTTAAAGTTTTTTATACGATTTTGGCTCAAAATAAAACTTTTAAAACATGAGTAAAAAGTCGATGTTTTCAAAAATCAATTTTTATTGAGAAAATTGTGGTCGAACAAGAAAACTCTTTTAGCAAAGTTTTTAGATCATTTTGCCCAAATTAGAAATATGTTTTACTTTTTCAATAATTTTCTAATTTTTTTAGGTTTCTTAACTCAGTGCTTTTGTATTTTTTTTTCTTTTTGTTATTTTATTCATTGTATTTTTCTATTCTATTCTTTGTTATGTTTCGTTTAATTTTTTGATTTTTTTTGTAGCTGCTACTGTGTGCACTGGAACGATGGCAAATAAACAGTAATAGTTGCGACAAAAAATTTAACGAGTTCTTCGACTACAGATTTTTAGAGTTGGAGAAAACTGGAAATTTTCATAAGTACTAGGAAGTTTCCGGAAACATTCCGAAAGTTCTCTTTTTAGTTACTGGCGTAATCAACGAGTGAATAAATATTATAAACTATCTATTTGATAATGGAAACCAGTGGAAAATGTATTTTACTTTATTTATTTCGCTTTTCCACGTGGAAGATACCAAAATATTTCAGTGCGGCAACATTCTTTATTTTTCCAGTTCCGAGGAAATCTTAACATTATTCTTTCTACTGAATTACAGCATGTTACACTATAAACGTCCTCTTTGATCATGCCTAACTTGCTGCACATTCTTCGGTTCCTTCGAGCGTGGCAACTAGATGAAGACCTGCAAACCCAACTGTCCAGGACCCATACGCCCATCATTGCGGTACTGCCTGCGGAAATCGTGGGACCGCCGGAAAAAACGCCCATCATATTGTTCGAAAACAAAAACATGGAGCAACCTGAGGAAAAGCAAAAGCAAAATAAATGCATGTCAGAGCTGAAGGAGATGCTAATGCTCCAGAAAAAAGAGGGTTTTGTGGACACGAAGAACAAGATCAACAAAACTCTAAGTGATGATGCTAGCGAGAAGGAGAAGAAGAAGACCCAGGAGAGAAGAAAACAGTTTTGTGTAAGTTAATTTATGTGTTTCTTCTTGAAATTAATGGCTTTTTTGTGTTATTGTCATAATTAACTGTGACAACAATATTTTTATCTTATCAAAATGTTATCCAGATTTATCAAAAAGTTGATTTATCATGAATGCGTGATGGATTGAAATAAATTTATGTTGAGAAACGAAGTAATCGTGACGTTGGTGATGTTTCTCATTAATTTTCAGCCGTGGTTAATGAACTCTTTCCGCGCCCTCGTAAGGATTCAGGGCAGCGAGAACGAGCTACGAACGATGCTGCCCTCTGACGTCGAAAAGGGCCAGGACAAGCCGGCCAACGGGGGTTGCGGGGAGGCCATGTGTTCGATCGCCGCCAGCCCTTACAGGATTCTAAGGGTGAGTGACGCTTTCGCACATAGGTGTCAGTAGAAGGGAATTTAAGTAGTATTTTGCAAAGCTTAAAATTCTGTGTGGCTCGAATTTCAAGTTCTGAAAAGGGTATTTTAGGGTAGAAAATCTTCTGAAAGTAAAGGTGTCGGTTTCTCCGTTTCAAAATTATATGCGCAGATCCCCTTTGGGTGACAAATCTTAGATTTTAAGTAAATCTTGGCGCTGGACTTGGGTCCTAACGATATAATTTCTTACCCAGCTGCCACGAAAGTTGCTAAAAGGCGCTTTTGTCTTCTGTGATTTCTTAGTTGTTATGGGATACACGATTTTAATCGTTTTCACAGGATCAAAAACGATTCTTTGGATTAGACCCGTTTTTGGCGCTAAGTTTAAACTAACTGGAAATCTGTTAAATTTCTAAAAATCTAAACGCCCTGTGTTCCTTTGAGACCCGATTTGGGCGCCAAACTTAACCAAACAGATTTCCAGAATTGATTTTGCCCTAATAAATAGCCATGTTCCTGTTCCGTGGTCTGATGACTTCCGTGGTCAATTTGACGGTTAGACAAAGTTTAGCGCTCAACTTGGAGCCGTGAATGTTTGCTTGTCTGCCACGAAAATTACGGAATAGGATTTTTTTTTTGTTCTACATGTAATTCCTTAATATGAATTCATATATATAAAAAAAAGGAATCTCATGTTGGAACTCGGGAGAACGAAGTTTGGACAGATAATCCTTGTTTAAAAAGTTTTCTACTTTTAGGTTCTTGTTGTATTGTATTTCTATTAATGCTGAGTAGTGGACGCTTCGTTAGGCAACTAACTTTTTCATAGTTCTAGAGTCGACAGTAAATGAGATTAGTTCTTTAAAACTAATCCGACTTCCGATTTCAAGCCAGATTAAAGTAAAGAAAAGACTTTTTTAGGGTTAATTACTTAACTTAGAAATTTGCCTTATGGGCTTATTTATTTTACTTTTCTTTAATAAAAATAGCAACGATGTATAAAGTAAGTTAAAATTGGTTCGAAGCGCCTCAAAATGCAAATTTTGTTTTTCGAGGAAATTCGAAACAAAAAGTTAAAAATCGGTAAATAATTACTCAAAGCGTTTAAACTTCGAAGTAAGCATTCAAAAATACAAATTAAATATTTCTAGAAAAATTCAGATTAAAATTAGGACCAAAAATATACTTATCGCGTGTGAAAATACAACTTTAGAATTTTTGGAAAAATACAGGTTAGAATTCGGGGCAAAATTGGTTAAAAATTACTCAAAGCTCCGAAAATTCAATTGTGAGGTTTTTGGAGAAATATAGAAAAGAATTTCTACCAAAAAACCGACTTAAAGATTCTCAAAGCATTTAAAAAGGCAAATACGAAATTTGTGAAACAATTTAGATTAGGATTAGAGCATAAAACGTTTTAGAACTACACAAAGCGTCTAAAAATCAAATTTAAAGCTGTTCGAGATATGCAGGTTAGAATTCGGTGTAAATTAATTTAAAAATGACCCACATTGTCTGAAAAAAACAAATTTTAGTGTTTTTTTTTTTGGAGAAATTTAATTTTAGAACATAATCAGGCCAAACTGATTCAAATGCTGTATTTTGTTTTTTTGTTTGATGCCAAGAAAAATACAGGGCTTCAGATTTTTTGTGATCATTTAATACTTAAAATGGTCAATCACACAAAAACTGTGATATCCAACAAGATAAAAGTATTATTCCTTTTCTTTCGTGGTAGACAAGCAAACATTTGCGGCACCAAGTCGAGCGCTAAAGTTTGTCCAACCATCAAATTAATCAGCAAATTATCAAGTAATATTGAAGTGGAAGATGGGTATTTCTTGGTGAGAAATCAATCCTGCACAATTATTTGGTTAAATTTGGCGCCAAAAGCGGATCCAAAAAGGGAACACAGGGCTTTAGATTTTTGTAGTCACTCGATGCTCAAAATCGTCATTCCGACACGAGCTGTGATATCGAACAAAACTGAAGCACTTTTCTCTGGCTTTCGTAGCAGATAGGCAAACATTTGCGGTACCAAGTTGAGCGCTAAAGTTTGTCTAGCCGTCAAATTAATCAACAAGTCAATATTGAAGTGAAAGATGGTGGTTATTTCTTGTTGAGAAATCAATTCTGGAAATCTGTTTGGTTTAATATGGCGTACAAAGCAAGTCCTAAATCATCTGATTTTATAGAAAATAAGATGTACTGTAAGTTTATTAGTTACTGGTGGTTGGTTCGATTCCCCGGAACGTCTAACATTTTTTTTTTATTATTTTTTAATTCTAAAAATTTTCTTTCAATTTTTTGGACGCCTTAGTAATTTTTTTATTACATTTTAATTTTTTTCAAAGTGGATGCATTTGGTTCGATTCTCACACGTCCAACTTTTTTTTATTGTTTTTTAATTCTAAAAATTTTCATTCACTTTTTTCGACGTGTAGTACTTTTTTTTTATTAAATTTGTAGTTTTTTAAAGGTCGTTGCATCCCGGTATTACCTTAAGTTAGTAGTTATGAATAATTGTACAAGTAACATGTATTGCAAGTTTATTTGTTATGGGTGGTGGGTTCGATTCCCAATCTCGTTTTTCTTTTTTTTTTTTTTTTTCATTCTAAAAACTTTCTTACGTTTTTCGACGTGTATTATTATTTTATTACATTGCTATTTTTTTAAAAGTGGTTGCATCTCGGTATTTTGGTATTATTAAAAGTATCTAATTTTATAGAGATGGATATATCAACATGGTTACGTATAGTTGCAAAAGTAACATTTATTTGTTACGGGTGGTGGGTTCGATTCTCAGCTCGTCCAAATTTTTTTTTATTTTTTTTTTTCATTCTAAAAACTTTTTTTTTACCATTTCGACATGTATTATTATTTTATTAAATTGCTATATTTTTAAAAGTGGTTGCATCTCGGTATTTCGGTATTATTAAAAGTATCTGATTCTATAGAGACGGATGGTTACGTATAATTGCAAAAGTAACATTTACTGCAAGTTTATTTGTTACGGGTGGTGGGTTCGATTCCCAGCACGTCCAACTTTTTTTTATTTTTTTTTTTCATTCTAAACTTTTTATTTATGTTTTCGAAGTGTAAAATTAATTTTTATGAAATTTCTATTTTTTTAAAAGTGGTTGCATTTCGGTATTTCCGTATTATTAAAAGTATCTGATTCTATAAAGATGGATATATCAACATGGTTACGTATACCGGGTGTCCAGCAGAACCCTGGCCATAGGAGATTAACATGGGAAATCGGTTTTTATTTTTTTGCGCCTGTACGGTTGAATTGATTGAAAAACTTTTAAGAGTAAAGTTGTAGAGCTTATGGTCAACTATCAAGTGGTTGCATCTCGGTATTTCGGTACTATTAAAAGTATATGATTCTATAGAGATGAATATATCAACATGGTTACGTATAATTGCAAAAGTAACATTTACTGCCAGTTTATTTGTTACGGGTGGTGGGTTCGATTTCCAGCACGTCCGACTTTTTTTTTATTTATTTTTTTCATTCTAAAAACTTTTTATTTACGTTTTTCGACGTATATTATTATTTTATTAAATTGCTATATTTTTAAAAGTGGTTGCATCTCGGTATTTCGGTATTATTAAAAGTATCTGATTCTATAGAGATGGATATATCAACATGGTTACGTATAATTGCAAAAGTAACAGTTACTGCAAGTTTATTTGTAACGGGTGGTGGGTTCGATTCCCAGCACTTCCGACTTTTTTTAATTTTTTTTTCATTCTAAAAACTTTTTATTTACGTTTTTCGACGTGTATTATTATTTTATTAAATTGCTATTTTTTTAAAAGTGGTTGTATCTCGGTATTTTGGTATTATTAAAAGTATCTGATTCTATAGAGATGGATATATTTGAAGCAAAAGTAACATTTACTGCAAGTTTATTTGTTACGGGTGGTGCGTTCGATTCTCAGCATGTCCAACGTTTTTTTTTTTTTTTTTTTTTTTTTTTTTTTTATTGTAAAACTGTTTGCGATGTGTAGTATTTTTTTTTATTTGTTATTTTTTTGAAGGTGATTGCATTCGATTCGATTCCCAGCACGTGCATTTTTTTTTTTTAATTGTAGTGGTGGCACGGGGACCACGGCTTCAAAGCCCGGAAAACACTTTAGATTGTATTTTGATATAAATTAAAAAAAAAAAGAAACGAAAAGAAAACGTACCCCCTCAGGTACAAAAATAGCCGAATTTCAAAATTATTGTTCCCATTGAATATTTTATGTTCTAAATGTCTATTTTTTAAGTGTAGCGGTTTGACCAATGTATCCCCCTTCACATTCTCCACAAAAGATCTCAAATCACGTCTGCTAATCTGCTATTCAGGGCTCATTAACTGACAATGATTTCTTGGGAGGGAGGAAATTAAATGGAAGAATAATGATAATATAATCAACAACTCGTTTTTTTTTTGGAATTTCTAAACGCGAGCTCTGTGACGTGAGTCTCTTTTACTGTTTTTTTTCGTTTATTATCCAATTTAAATTTACTTCCCCTGAGAATGATCTGAATGAAACCTCCTGCCACCTACTCTACGGCCCAATTAGTATTTTCCTATGCGAAGCAGCATCTGGTAAATTAGATTTTAATACTGAATTGAAGAGATTTAACGAGGCACATTATACTCCAAAATGTCAACTTCTTTGGTTCATTCAAGGCCAAAACGTCAGCTGTCGCGTTATAAAAGCGAGCACCTAAAATAGACATTGTATTGAGTGATTTTTTTTTATTCGTGTAAGAGTTTTCTTCAGCTCTTCTATCACCGATATCTTTCTGATTTTTTTTAGAGTAGATAAATTGTCATTAAAACTTTTAATACATTTTCCTACATTCTATAAAATATTTAGGTAAATTAATTTTTCCTGTTAAACTAGTCGAAGAAGAACCTCTGTAGGGCATAGACCTGAAACCATAAAGGAAGCTTTTGTGGCTCTTTGTATGTTTTTATTACAATTTTTTAAACTGTAAAAAAAAACATAAATTCAGGTAATACAAGTAACGTGAGGGTGTATGTTTGACAAACGAAGATAAGGGAAAACAAAGGCGCTCTCCATCCTACAGATTCGGCGTGCAAAGTTCAGTGTTGAGCGTTGGACGGGATTTGCGTGTCCCACCATACTTCTTCTATCAGTTGATGTCGCGTATTTGTCCTGCGTTTTGGTCCGTTAAAAACGGTCGCTCAAAGTGCTCAAAATCCCGCGGGTTTCACATGTTATACAAAACCGACTCTAAATTGGGAATATTTTTACTCTCCATAACGTCCCATCAGTTGTAAGGAATCATTTTTTTGTTTAACTTATTTTTTTTGCTTATGTTTTATAACAATCAGTAATTAAAAGTCAAAACTCCAATTGCTGGAGATTAGTACTGGGATGAGGTGCTAGTGGCGCCACCTGAGCGATTCATAATCTGTATATCGTATATAAAACCTTCAAATCAAATCATTTCATTTCGATTGCCGATTGGCGTCATGTGGTTTATCATATTTTAAGAAATTTTATTCTTATTTAATAATTAGAGTGATTTTTGTGATAACCCAAAATGTCTTTAGGTAAGAGGCACTATTTTATTTCTTCAACTTGTTTTATTTTATAGTTTTTATTGTCACACGGTTTTATTATCATGATCAGTCGGTTCTTCTTTTTTTGTAAACAAAGTAATTCTTGCGGTTTATTTGTTTTTCACTTCTGTGCCAAAACAGTTCATTGTAGGTACATTTCCAGCTATGTATGCATCTGTGTATGAAAAATAATTCTCATTTATATGCTTGTCGAGCTACTATTATTCGTAACGCATTTTCTGCTCTGATGAGCCAGCTGAATATTTAGCAGTTTGATAATTTGATATTTGCCAATTTTTTGTCTAAATCACAAATCCCAATAAGATAAAAATTAATCAATTTTCTAATTGTATTATATTAAACTTAGTTTTTATTTTGTTTGCCTCATTAAAAAATGTATCAATTATTTATAATAATTCTAATTAAAAACATCACATAGAACGACCCAGAAGACCTAGTTCAAGTCTAGGAAAGCATAAAACTTAAATTTGAAATTTATGGATCGTCCTTTTTTAGATTCGTGAACTCAGAATAACATTTATAATTTAAAAACCTCTGTTGCATACTATTAATTGATTTCTATTCCTTAATATGTTGTATTAATATTTTAATTATTATTAGAGCTAGTTGTATGACAGCCCTAGTTTTTTTCGCTTTTTATCTCGTCATGTTTATAAAAGTATACATCAAATTGCTTTAAAATTCAACCATTTATTAACACGCTAACTTGATAACACAGATTTGGCGCTAAACGTGAAACAATTCCCGATAAACAAGTGAAAATTCCACATAAAAAATGAATTAACACTATGTATTTGTACATTACGAACATTTGGCGCCAATAGAGGGCCTAGCAAAAAACAGTCAGTGAAGAAAACTGTGTTTAAAGACTAGAATAAATTGAAGTGAAACTCACACTCACTCATATACAGATTGAGAATACCAACTCACTATACAAATTGAAAATACCAGTGAAAATGGTATTTGTGCTTCACGTAGTAACCAAAACTTGGCGCCAAACAGGGAACTCGTAAACAAACTGAATACAACGACCATTTAATTCTTATTTAGGCCGGAAAACCCGTGAAGAAAATGAAGCAAGACCTTGTAGTGAACTTCATAATATATTTTTAGCCAGCAAGGAGCTCGTATTATTTGGAAACGAAAACTTTGTCTTATGTATCTGAAATACGATATTCAATTATCGATATAAGTATTAATCGATATATGATCGATTGGATTTCGTAAAAATCGAATGTGCCATGTTATGTTAGGAAGCAAAAATTTTTACTCTCAGCAATCTTTTAATTCTTATTTTACGAAGGCGCAGAAGGGTCAACAAGATTTTTTTTTTCTTAAATTCCGACTTTACACTCGGATTTAGTTAAATTCCGAGTTTAAAGTTGGAATTTAGTTAAATTCCGAGTTCAATGTCGGAATTTAGTTAAATTTTGAGTTCAAAGTCAGAATTAAGTTAAATTCCAAGTTTAAAGTCGGAATTGCGTTAAATTCTGAGTTCAGAGTCGGAACTTATTTAAATTCCAATTTTAAAGTTAGAATGTAGTTAAATTCCGAGTTCAAAGTCGAAATTTAGTTAAATTCCGAGTTCAAAGATTGAATTTAGTTAAATTTCAAATTCAAAGTCGAAATTTAGTTAAATTTGGAGTTCAAAATCGAGATTTAGTTAAATTCTGAGTAGAAAATCGGAATTTAGTTAAATTTCGAGTTCAAAGTCGGAATTTAATTAAATTTCGAGTTTAAAGTTGGAATTTAGTTAAATTCCGAGTTCAAAGTCGGAATTTACTTAAATTCCGAGTTTACTGTCAGAATTAAGTTAAATTCCGAGTTTAAAGTCAGAATTTAGTTAAATTCTGAGTTCAAAGTCGGAACTTAGTTAAATTCCAATTTTAAAGTTAGAATTTAGTTAAATTCCGAGTTCAAAATCAAAATTTAGTTAAATTCCGAGTTCCAAGTCGGAATTTAGTTAAATTTCAAATTCAAAGTCGGAATTTAGTTAAATTTCGAGTTCAAAGTCGGAATTTAATTAAATACCGAGTTCAAAGTCGGAATTTAGTTAAATTCCAAGTTTAAAGCTGGATTTTAGTTAAATGCGAGTTCAAGGTCGAAATTTAGTTAAATTCTTAGTTTAAAGTTGGAATTTAGTAAAATTCCGAGTTCAAAGTCGGAATTTAGTTAAATTCCGAGTTCAAAGTTTGAATTTAGTTAAATTTCAAATTCAAAGTCGAAATTTAGTTAAATTTGGAGTTCAAAGTCGAAATTTAGTTAAATTCTGAGTTCAAAATGGGAATTTAGTTAAATTTCGAGTTCAAAGTCGGAATTTAATTAAATTTCGAGTTTAAAGTTGGACTTTAGTTAAATTCCGAGTTCAAAGTCGGAATTTAATTAAATTCCGAGTTCAAAGTCGGAATTTAGGTAAATTCCAAGTTTAAAGCTGGATTTTAGTTAAATGCGAGTTTAAGGTCGAAAATTAGTTAAATTCTTAGTTTAAAGTTGGAATTTAGTTAAATTCCGCATTCAAAGTCGGAATTTAGTTTAATTCCGAGTTTAAAGTCGGAATTTAGTTAAATTCCGAATTCAAAGTTGGAACTTAGTTAAATTCCAATTTTAAAGTTAGAACTTAGTTAAATTTCGTGTTCAAAATCGAAATTTTGTTAAATTTTCAGTTCTAAGTCGGAATTTTTAGTAAAATTTTGAGTTCAAAGTCGGAATTTAGTTAAATTTCAAATTTAAAGTCGGAATTTAGTTAAATTTGGGGTTCAAAATCGAAATTTAGTTAAGTTCTGAGTACAAAATCAAAATTTAAAAGTCAGAAGTTTAGTAGAACGTAGAAGAAGAATAGAAAGTAGAAGTTAGTTAAATTACATGTTTACTAAATTCCTAAACTCGGAATTTAACTAAATTCCCACTTTAAACTCGGAATTAAACTAAATTCCGAGTTTACTGTCAGAATTTAGTTAAATTCCAAGTTTAAAGTCGGAATTTAGTTAAATTCAGAGTCGGAACTTAGTTAAATTCCAATTTTAAAGTTAGAATGTAGTTAAATTCCGAGTTCAAAGTCGAGATTTAGTTAAATTCCGAGTTCAAAGTTGGAATTTAGTTAAATTTCAAATTCAAAGTCGAATTTTAGTTAAATTTGGAGTTCAAAGTCCACATTTAGTTAAATTCTGAGTACAAAATCGGAATTTAGTTAAATTCCAATTTTCAAGTTAGAATTTTGTTAAATTCCGAGTTCAAAGTCGAAATTTAGTTAAATTCCGAGTTCAGAGTCGGAGTTTAGTTAAATTTCAAATTTAAAGTCGGAATTTAGTTAAATTTGGGGTTCAAAATCGAAATTTAGTTAAGTTCCGAGTACAAAATCGGAATTTAGTTAAATTTCGAGTTCAAGGTCTAATTCTGACACTAAGCTCGGAATTTAGTTTAATTCCGAGTTTAAAGTGGGAATTTAGTTAAATTTCGAGTTTAGGAATTTAGTAAACTTGGAATTTAACTAAGTTGCGACTCTGAACGTAGAATTTAACTAAATTCCGACTTTAAACTCGGAATTTAACTTAATTCTAACTTTGAACTCGAAATTTAACTAAATTCGGACTTTGAATTTGAAATTTAACTAAATTCCGACTTTGAACTCGGAATTTAACTAAATTCCGACTTTGAACTCGGAATTTAACTAAATTCCGACTTTGAACTCGGTATTTAATTAAATTCCGACTTCGAACTAGAAATTTAACTAAATTACGATTTTGCACTCGGAATTTAACTAAGTTCCGACTTTGAACTCAGAATTTAACTAAGTTCCGACTCTGAACTTAGAATTTAACTGAATTCCGACTTCAAGCTCGGAATTTAACTTAATTCTGACTTTGAACTCGGAATTTAACTAAGTTCCGACTTTGAATTCAGAATTTAACTAAATTCCGACTTTGAACTCGGTATTTAATTAAATTCCGACTTTGAACTAGAAATTTAACTAAATTAAGATTTTGTACTCGGAATTTAACTAAATTCCAACTTTAAACTCGGAATTAAACTAAATTCTGAGTTTACTGTCAGAATTTAATTAACTTCCAAGTTTACTAAATTCCGACTTTAAACTCGAAATTTAATTAAATTCCGACTTTGAACTAGAAATTTAACTAAATTCCGATTTTGTACTCAGAATTTAACTAAATGTGGACTTTCAACTCTAAATTTAACTAAATTTCGACTTTGAATTTGGAATTTAACTAAATTCCAACTTTGAACTCGGAATTTAACTAAATTTCGACTTTGAACTCGGGATTTAACTACATTCTAACTTTAAAATTGGAATTTAACTAAGTTCAGACTCTGAATTTAACTAAATTCCGACTTTAAACTTGGAATTTAACTAAATTCTGACAGTAAACTCGGAATTTAGTTAAATTCCGAGTTTAAAGTTGGAATTAAGTTAAATTCCGAATTTAAAGTCGGAATTTAGTTAAATTCCGAATTCAAAGTCGGAACTTAGTTAAATTCCAATTTTAAAGTTAGAACTTAGTTAAATTCCCAGTTCAAAATCGAAATTTAGTTAAATTTTGAGTTCAAAGTCGAAATTTTTAGTTAAATTTCGAGTTCAAAGTCGGAATTTAGGTAAATTTCAAATTTAAAGTCGGAATTTAGTTAAATTTGTAGTTCAAAATCGAAATTTAGTTAAGTTCCGAGTACAAAATCGGAATTTAGTTAAATTTCGAGTTTGAGGTCGGGATTTAGTTAAATTCCGAGTTCAAAGTCAGAATTAAGTTAAATTCCGAGTTTAAAGTCGGAATTTAGTTAAATTCCGAATTCAAAGTCGGAACTTAGTTAAATTCCAATTTTAATGTTAGAACTTAGTTAAATTTCGAGTTAAAAGTCGGAATTTAGGTAAATTTCAAATGTAAAGTCAGAATTTAGTTAAATTTGAAGTTCAAAATCGAAATTTAGTTAAGTTCCGAGTGCAAAATCGGAATTTAGTTCAATTTCGAGTTCAAAGTCTGAATTTAGTTAAATTCCGAGTTTAAAGTCGGAATTTAGTAAACTTGGAATTTAACTAAGTTCCGACTATGAACTCGGACGTGAACTAAATTCCGACTTTGAACTCCAAATTTAACTAAATTCTGACTCTAAACTTAGTTAAACGTCGAACTTAATTAAATTCCAAATTTACTAAATTCCGGCTTTAAACTCGGGATTTAACTAAAGTCCGACTTTAAACTCGGAATATAACTAAATTCCAACTTTAAACTTGGAATTTAACTAAGTTCTGACTATGAACTCGGAATTTAACTAAATTCCGACTTTGAACTAGGAATGTAACTAAATTCCGAATTTAAAGACGGTATTTAAGAAAAAAAATCTTGTTGGCCCTTCTACGCTTTCGAATTATTTAGATTGAAAAACCCGCAAAGAAATATTAATATTTGGCGCCGCGTTTGGGGCCAGAGAGAAGCTCTTATTTTTTGAAAACGAAAACTTTGTCTTGATCACCTGAAATGCCGTGACTAGACTTGAATAATAAAAAAATTAGCGCCATCAGTGGGGCCTGGTAAACAGAATGATCGATATTTACTTAAGAAACCGAACGGAAAACCTACGATAAAATTTTAACGAAAATATGGCTCCCAACATGGATCTCGTAATAAAATACTGAGTAAACTTGTCTCTGCTTTGAAGGGCAAATTTTAATCTACAATCATTATTCAGATGAAAATTAAGGAAATATGAATAATTTTAACAACAAATATTTGGTTCCGAACATGTTGCTTAAAAATCATAATAACTTACACTGGACTTTGCTCTGTTGAGAGCCGCAACTTTTAGTCTGTATAACAATTTTATAACCTAAAAATTAATAAAGCCAATATAGAGTATAGTTGCGTATTATGTCATTAAAAACATTTGGCGCCGAACAAAAGACTTTCAAAACAGTTGAAAAACTCTTCTAGAAAAGAAAGCTCTACCCTTCAAAATTACTAATTAAATTTAAATCCAACTATAAAAATTATGAAAAGCCCGATACTTGTGACTTACGTCAAAATAAAATTTTGGCGCCGAAAATGGGATTTACATAAAACATCCAATACCCTCTTCTCTGTTTAGAAAAGAATGCTTTAGTCATGTTGTAGACTGAAAATCCCACATTAAAAGTTACGGAAAAATTGGTAGAGTGGCCTTGTGCACACGTTAATTCGGCTCCAGACATGGGACTCACAAAAACAAACAACAGACCTGGATACGCTCGACTCAGTTGAGAAGCCAAATTTTTAGCTTTTTTACTAATGCGAAATGTCTTGATTTGCACAGTGAAAAAATAATGTGGCGCCAAAAGTAGTGCTTTTTTAACACACAGATCATTCAAAAGATTAATACAATTTAGAAGGTTAAAAAACAAAAAAACTTAAGTTTAGGTTTTAGAAATTATTGTTAAAAGATCTCCTCAAGTAGTCTCTCGACATTAATAGAATGCTTAAAAAAAAGTAAAAAACATATTTTTTTTTTTGATATAATATTAAATCTTTTGACTTAAACCAAAAAAATTAAAAATTAAAAAGATAATAGAATTAAAATAACATCACCCAGATATTAAAATAATATAAACCCTTAATTTTGATACTCTGAAAGTAAAAAAAAAATACATTAGAGCTGAAATTAAAATAAAAAAATGCATCTTTGTAATAAAATTAATCAAAAATTAATTAACATCAGGAAAAAAAATTAAAAAAATTTAAATATGAATAAATAGGGGATAAAAAAAATTGCTGATAAAAGCACTGATATTCCATTTAAAAAATATGTATAAGGTAAATTTTTTTATTATAACTATTTATCTTGCTACATACTCTTAAAAAAAACAAAGATGATAAATTAACGCTGAAATTAAAGGAAAAAAGGTAAACATAGTCGTAATAAAATTTAGAAAAATAAATTAACAACAGGTAAAAATAGAAAATTTTTAAATATGAATTAGAGAAGAGAATTAAAAACTTAATACTTTATAATTAATAAACTCACAAAATGCAAATCTAGTTTTTATAAAAAAAAATACTAAGATATGCTCTTTCTCTATTTCTTTAAAGTTTCAATCAGGTATTTGTGTACTAACTTTGTGCGCAATTCGCGGTGCGACACCGATATAAAATACGAACTTTATATCAATTCGACACTTTTGAATTCACCTCTCGGGGTTTCCATTCTGTCGGTGTGCGGAAAGTGGAATGTAAAGAGAGTCTCGCACACAAATAAAAGTCTCAATAAATTGCAATTGAGACACGCTCTGCGTCTTTTAATAGAAGCAAATTTTTTTCATTTTATTTTGTGTTCTATAATGCCCCAAAACGTCAAAGTAACAACTAAAAATGCATACGCAGCCTCTGGTAGAAATACCTTAATAGTAAATATTTTCATATCAAAGCAGAGCGGATCTATTCCTGGCTTTTCCTTCTAGAAGAGAGCTTTTTCGGGAAATTGTATTTTTGGGCCTTGCACAGTCTTTATTTAAAAAGGGCGCAACGCCAAAGATGTTATCAACGTTTTCTAGAAAATATCAATCAACTCACTGCCTTTGTCGCGACACGTAGTGTCTAAATATTTCGATTAAGCTAAAAGTTAACAAAATACTGCATAATAGCGCTTATCCACTAACAGTGTAATTAACGTTTAACCTATAGACAAAGAGTATTACCCCAAACTCTCTCGGGAATGGTTAGAGGCACGATAGCTGTGCTACAGGGAATTTTAAGGAGGTCAGCTACTATATTGTTATGTTCCACATTTTATATAAGATTATTATCTAACAAGGAAAAATAATTTCTTCCTACAAAGTGGATGTTTCATGTTTGTCCTTATTCTTTTGAGTTAAACAGCAATAATTTGAGGTCTAAACTACTCGTTAAAAGTTCGATTCCTTACAGCTGATCTCAAAAACGTTTCTAGCCCGAACTAACTCGGGCAGCCGCATTCAAGACGGATTTTTTTCGGCAAAAGAGCGTTGACAAAACCCTCAACCTGGTTCACATACCGGCGAGAGTCATGTCGGTTCATGGCTCGATAAAAGTGTATAAACAGTGGGCCAAGGTGTTCCTACATTCGAAGCAGCCTTCGGTGGAAGACATCCAGGGAACGTTGTTGGTAGGTAGCGCCAAAGAAAAAAAAAGCAAAAGTTTTAAGGGTCATATTGTATATCCAATTATTATTTCTATACAAAATTGGCCTCAATTAAATTCGAATTTTATACCCGTAAACCACACGTGCTTTAAAGAGTCTGAAGGTCTGAAAGAGCGAGATTGTTTTAACTTTTAACGAGCGTTATCCGCTTAACTTTACGCCCCAGAAACTATAAATATTCTGCCCGCTCACGTCCGATTTAATTTTTTTCAGCCCCAAAGATTTAGTTATGTGACTATTAATTTTGCTTCCAGGCGGCAGAAAGCGGAAATCTGGAAATGTTCCAGAGGCTCTATGTGCAGGATCCGACTCGTCTGTGCATCCAAGACGCGAGGGGTCGAACTGTGGCCCATCAGGCAGCTTCGCGAAATAGGATCAACATTTTGACCTTTATAACACAACAGGGAGGAGGTAAGATCTCTGAATAGTTTTTTCGGACACTTTGTATGTCAGAGCAAGGGTAAAAGTTATTGGAATACTATTTCCATAACCAATAAATGTTCGTTTCACATTTAATTTATCTCGAATATTAAGGATTATTGAATTGTGTAGGAAATTTTACGAGTACATTTTAATGACTAATAAGGGGCTTTATTTTGTCTTTTTGGCAAGCTCTAAGACAAAATATTCATTAAACGACTTTGTGCTTATTGTCGTAAATGTCATAGTTTCCAAAGACAACAAATTTCGCTCAATCAAGACAACACCGTTTTCAGATCTGTCGTATCTCTAACCCAGTTGGAGATAATTAATAATTTTCTTATTTGTCAAAAAAAATAGGCACTTGAGTGACGCATACTTTTTTACTAATTTATCCAAATCAACCAATCAGTATTATTAGATTTGAGGCATCTCTAAAGCAAATCGCGAAAACTAAAAACCTTCTTAGCTTTAAAGATAATGTTTAGCTTATGTTTTACAATTAAGAAAAAATTATTAAGAAAATATTATCTAAATTAAGAAAAATTAAGAAAAACCTTTATCTGATTTGAGGTATTTAACCTACTCCTAGAAGAGTAGGTACTCATTTTTCTCAACATTTTCTGCAAATCAAAGCCATTGCCAAATTTGTCAAATCGTAACTTTCTTATATTTGAAAATTAGTCTCCTGGAGCAGGTACTCATTTTTAGATAATTTCTTCAAGGTAAGACGAACTATATCTGATCTGAATTATCTCTAACCCAGTTCTATAAATTAAGTTTATGTTTTTTAACACCTTTTGGTTGGCTACACGTTTTTCACTAATTTTTAATTTCTAAGACATTGTCGTTGTCAGATTTGATGTATATCTACAAAGTCTGAAAAATTATTGATTTTCTCATATTTGAACATGGCGCCTTTGAGTAGCTGCTCAATTTCATCTAGTTTCTTCAAGGCAAGACGACACCATTGTTTGCAGATGATTTAAGGTATCTCTATCCCAGTTAAAAAAAAAGATATAATTCTTGATTTTCAGCTGCTTCCTTTAAAATGAGACGACACTGTTATCTGATTTGATGTGTCTCTAACCCACTTAAAAAAAAATCTGAAGTTTGCCATATTTGAAGACAGATCTTTTGAGTAGGTATTACTTTTTAGCTAATTTCTAGAAAGTAAGGCGACAGCTTTATCTCATTTAAGATATCTTTCACCTTCATATTTCACATCTTTTAGAAAATTTCAACTTTTAGCCTTGTTATTTTTTAATGTGCATGGAAAAGCCACACTTCTACTATTTTTTATTTTTCGTCAAGACGAGGTTGTTGTCTAATTTGAGGTATCTCTAACCCACTGCAAAAAAGTTTAAAATATTGCAACTTTTTGCTTTTTTTAAGGTTTATTAGGTGGAGTCCAAACATTTTTCACTAATTTGTTTCAATCAAAACAACGTTGTTGTAAGATTTCATGCTCTCTAGCCTAGTCTTAAAGAATCGTATTTATCATCTTTGAAAATTGTTTACCACTTTTTAATCAAGACAACATCGTTATCGCATTGATGTATCTCTAACCTAGTCTGAAAAAATTTTAGCACAATTTTTACTAATTTTTCCGATTAAGACAACGTCGTATTTAGATTCGATGTATCTCTAGCCTAATCCGAAAAAATGTAACTTTCACATTTTTCAGATCAAGACGACACAATTATCTGTTTTGAGGTGTCTCTAACCCAGTTCTAGAAAATATATCCAAAAAATCGTAACTTTCTCATGTTTGAAAAATTTCTATTGAGTAGGTATTCATTTTCAGATAATTTTTTCAAAACATGTCGACACCGTTATTTGATTTGAGGTATCTCTGACCCAATTCTATAAATTAGCAATTTTTGTTTGTCTATTTTTTTAATGCACATTAAAAACCCCCTTTCTATTGCTACATTCTCCAAGGCAACGTGGCTTTTAGATTGGATGTACCTCTAACTGAACTGAAAAATACGATTTTGCGATGTGATTTGAGGTATCTCTAACACAGTTCTCTAGAATGGCAACTTTTTTTATTGTCATTGTAGCACATTTTGTTTTACTAATTTTTCCATTTAAGGCAACGTCGTATTTAGATTCGATGTATCTCTAGCCTAATCCAAAAAAATGTAACTTTCACATTTTTCACATTAAGACAACACAGTTAACTGATTTGAGGTGTCTCTAATCCAGTTCTAGAAAATGGCATTTTTTGTTTGTTTTTTAATGTGCATTGCGGATTCACGCTTTTTTACTTTTTTTTTCTAATCAAGACAACGTCGTTCTTGGATTTGATGTATCTCTAACCCAATCCAAAAAATCGTAACTTTCTCATGTTTGAAAATATTTCTATTGAGTAGGTATTCATTTTCAGCTAATTTTTTCAAAACAAGTCGACACCGTTATCTGATTTGAGGTATCTCTAACACAGTTCTCTAGAATGGCAACTTTTTTGTTTTTTTTTTTTTTAAATTGCCTATTGGTTGTCCACATATTTTCCGTAATTCCTAACAATCAAAACAACGTCGTTTTCAAATTTGATGTATCTCTGACCCAGTCTGAAAAAAATGTAGCACATTTTGTTTTACTAATTTTTCCATTTAAGGCAACGTCGTATTTAGATTCGATGTATCTCTAGCCTAATTCGAACAAATTTAACTTTCACATTTTTCACATTAAGACGACACAGTTAACTGATCTAAGGTGTCTCTAACCCAGTTCTAGAAAATGGCATTTTTTTTGAATTTTAAAGCGCGTTCAGGAGTCACACTCTTTTTACTATTTTTTTTTCAATAAAGACAACATCAATTTATCGTAACTTTCTCATGTTTGAAAATATTTCTATTGAATAGGTATTCATTTTCAGCTAATTTTTTCAAAACAAGTCGACACCGTTATCTGATTTGAGGTATCTCTAACACAGTTCTCTAGAATGGCAACTTTTTTGTTTTTTTTTTTTTTTTTTTTTTAAATTGCCTATTGGTTGTCCACATATTTTCCGTAAATTCCTAACAATCAAAACAACGTCGTTTTCAAATTTGATGTATCTCTGACCCAGTCTGAAAAAAATGTAGCACATTTTGTTTTACTAATTTTTCCATTTAAGGCAACGTCGTATTTAGATTCGATGTATCTCTAGCCTAATTCGAACAAATTTAACTTTCACATTTTTCACATTAAGACGACACAGTTAACTGATCTAAGGTGTCTCTAACCCAGTTCTAGAAAATGGCATTTTTTTTTAATTTTAATGCGCGTTCAGGAGTCACACTCTTTTTACTATTTTTTTTTCAATAAAGACAACATCGATTTTGGATTTGACGTATCTCTAACCCAATCCAAAAAATCGTAACTTTCTCATGTTTGAAAATATTTCTATTGAGTAGGTATTCATTTTCAGCTAATTTTTTCAAAACAAGTCGACACCGTTATCTGATTTGAAAATAACATTTTTTATTTGTCTTTTTTTTTAATGCGCCTTGGAAATCTCTCCTTTTATTCCCATGCTAGATCCTTATCTTATTTTTCCAAGACAACATCGTTTTTAGATTTGATGTATCTCTAACTCAATTCGAAAAAATCGTAACTTTCTCATGTTTGAAAATATTTCTATTGACTAGGTATTCATTTTCAGATAATTTTTTCAAAACAAGTCGATTTTTTCAAACCGTTATTTGATTTGAGGTATCTCTGACCCAATTCTATAAAATAGCAATTTTTGTTTGTCT
Source organism: Taphrorychus bicolor (assembly GCA_951812265.1). NCBI lineage: Eukaryota > Metazoa > Arthropoda > Insecta > Coleoptera > Curculionidae > Taphrorychus > Taphrorychus bicolor. The sequence goes on from OX638303.1 coordinate 45,282,045, forward strand.
ATTTTTTTCTATTGCTACATTCTTCAAGGCAACGTTGCTTTTAGATTGGATGTATCTCTAACCCAATTCGAAAAAGTCGTAACTCTCTTACGTTTGAAGATATTTTCTTTCCGTGAATACACATCTCAAGGTAATTTTTTCAAAAAAATACGATTTTTTGATGTGATTTAAGGTATCTCTAACACAGTTTTCTAGAATTACAACTTTTTTTTTTTTTTTTTTTTTTTTTTTAATCGCCTATTGGCTGTCCACATATTTTTCGTAAATTCCCAACAATCAAAACAACGTCGTTCTTGGATTTGATGTATCTCTGACCCAATTTTATAAAATAGCAATTTTTTTTTAATGCGCATTGAAAACCCTCCTTTTATTGCCACATTTTCCAAGGCAACGTTGTTTTTAGATTTGATGTATCTCTAACCTAATTCGAAAAAATCATAATTCTCTCAGGTTTGAAGAAATTTTCTTTCCGTGGTTTCGTTCCGTTTCATTTCAAGGCATTTTTTTCAAAAAAATACGATTTTGGGATGTTACTTGAGGTATCTCTAACACAGTTCTCTAGAATGGCAACTTTTTTGTTTTTCTTTTTTAAATTGCCTATTGGTTGTCCACATATTTTCCGTAAATTCCTTACAATCAAAGCAACGTCGTAGTCAAATTCGATGTATCTCTAACCCAGTCTGAAAAAATTGTAGCACATTTTGTTTTACTAATTTTTCCATTTAAGGTAACGTCGTATTTAGATTCGATGTATCTCTAGCCTAATTCGAAAAAATTTAACTTTCACATTTTTCACATTAAGACAACACAGTTAACTGATTTGAGGTGTCTCTAATCCAGTTCTAGAAAATGACATTTTTTATTTGTTTTTTAATGTGCATTGCGGATTTACGCTTGTTTACTTTTTTTTCCAACCAAGACAACGTCGTTCTTGGATTTGATGTATCTCTAACCCAATCCAAAAAATCGTAACTTTCTCATGTTTGAAAATATTTCTATTGAGTAGGTATTCATTTTCAGCTAATTTTTTCAAAACAAGTCGACACCGTTATCTGATTTGAGGTATCTCTAACACAGTTCTCTAGAATGGCAACTTTTTTGTTTTTTTTTTTTTTAAATTGCCTATTGGTTGTCCACATATTTTCCGTAATTCCTAACAATCAAAACAACGTCGTTTTCAAATTTGATGTATCTCTGACCCAGTCTGAAAAAAATGTAGCACATTTTGTTTTACTAATTTTTCCATTTAAGGCAACGTCGTATTTAGATTCGATGTATCTCTAGCCTAATTCGAACAAATTTAACTTTCACATTTTTCACATTAAGACGACACAGTTAACTGATCTAAGGTGTCTCTAACCCAGTTCTAGAAAATGGCATTTTTTTTGAATTTTAAAGCGCGTTCAGGAGTCACACTCTTTTTACTATTTTTTTTTCAATAAAGACAACATCAATTTATCGTAACTTTCTCATGTTTGAAAATATTTCTATTGAATAGGTATTCATTTTCAGCTAATTTTTTCAAAACAAGTCGACACCGTTATCTGATTTGAGGTATCTCTAACACAGTTCTCTAGAATGGCAACTTTTTTGTTTTTTTTTTTTTTTTTTTTTTTTTTTAATTGCCTATTGGTTGTCCACATATTTTCCGTAAATTCCTAACAATCAAAACAACGTCGTTTTCAAATTTGATGTATCTCTGACCCAGTCTGAAAAAAATGTAGCACATTTTGTTTTACTAATTTTTCCATTTAAGGCAACGTCGTATTTAGATTCGATGTATCTCTAGCCTAATTCGAACAAATTTAACTTTCACATTTTTCACATTAAGACGACACAGTTAACTGATCTAAGGTGTCTCTAACCCAGTTCTAGAAAATGGCATTTTTTTTTAATTTTAATGCGCGTTCAGGAGTCACACTCTTTTTACTATTTTTTTTTCAATAAAGACAACATCGATTTTGGATTTGACGTATCTCTAACCCAATCCAAAAAATCGTAACTTTCTCATGTTTGAAAATATTTCTATTGAGTAGGTATTCATTTTCAGCTAATTTTTTCAAAACAAGTCGACACCGTTATCTGATTTGAAAATAACATTTTTTATTTGTCTTTTTTTTTAATGCGCCTTGGAAATCTCTCCTTTTATTCCCATGCTAGATCCTTATCTTATTTTTCCAAGACAACATCGTTTTTAGATTTGATGTATCTCTAACTCAATTCGAAAAAATCGTAACTTTCTCATGTTTGAAAATATTTCTATTGACTAGGTATTCATTTTCAGATAATTTTTTCAAAACAAGTCGATTTTTTCAAACCGTTATTTGATTTGAGGTATCTCTGACCCAATTCTATAAAATAGCAATTTTTGTTTGTCTATTTTTTTCTATTGCTACATTCTTCAAGGCAACGTTGCTTTTAGATTGGATGTATCTCTAACCCAATTCGAAAAAGTCGTAACTCTCTTACGTTTGAAGATATTTTCTTTCCGTGAATACACATCTCAAGGTAATTTTTTCAAAAAAATACGATTTTTTGATGTGATTTAAGGTATCTCTAACACAGTTTTCTAGAATTACAACTTTTTTTTTTTTTTTTTTTTTTTTTTTTAATCGCCTATTGGCTGTCCACATATTTTTCGTAAATTCCCAACAATCAAAACAACGTCGTTCTTGGATTTGATGTATCTCTGACCCAATTTTATAAAATAGCAATTTTTTTTTAATGCGCATTGAAAACCCTCCTTTTATTGCCACATTTTCCAAGGCAACGTTGTTTTTAGATTTGATGTATCTCTAACCTAATTCGAAAAAATCATAATTCTCTCAGGTTTGAAGAAATTTTCTTTCCGTGGTTTCGTTCCGTTTCATTTCAAGGCATTTTTTTCAAAAAAATACGATTTTGGGATGTTACTTGAGGTATCTCTAACACAGTTCTCTAGAATGGCAACTTTTTTGTTTTTCTTTTTTAAATTGCCTATTGGTTGTCCACATATTTTCCGTAAATTCCTTACAATCAAAGCAACGTCGTAGTCAAATTCGATGTATCTCTAACCCAGTCTGAAAAAATTGTAGCACATTTTGTTTTACTAATTTTTCCATTTAAGGTAACGTCGTATTTAGATTCGATGTATCTCTAGCCTAATTCGAAAAAATTTAACTTTCACATTTTTCACATTAAGACAACACAGTTAACTGATTTGAGGTGTCTCTAATCCAGTTCTAGAAAATGACATTTTTTATTTGTTTTTTAATGTGCATTGCGGATTTACGCTTGTTTACTTTTTTTTCCAACCAAGACAACGTCGTTCTTGGATTTGATGTATCTCTAACCCAATCCAAAAAATCGTAACTTTCTCATGTTTGAAAATATTTCTATTGAGTAGGTATTCATTTTCAGCTAATTTTTTCAAAACAAGTCGACACCGTTATCTGATTTGAGGTATCTCTAACACAGTTCTCTAGAATGGCAACTTTTTTGTTTTTTTTTTTTTTAAATTGCCTATTGGTTGTCCACATATTTTCCGTAATTCCTAACAATCAAAACAACGTCGTTTTCAAATTTGATGTATCTCTGACCCAGTCTGAAAAAAATGTAGCACATTTTGTTTTACTAATTTTTCCATTTAAGGCAACGTCGTATTTAGATTCGATGTATCTCTAGCCTAATTCGAACAAATTTAACTTTCACATTTTTCACATTAAGACGACACAGTTAACTGATCTAAGGTGTCTCTAACCCAGTTCTAGAAAATGGCATTTTTTTTGAATTTTAAAGCGCGTTCAGGAGTCACACTCTTTTTACTATTTTTTTTTCAATAAAGACAACATCAATTTATCGTAACTTTCTCATGTTTGAAAATATTTCTATTGAATAGGTATTCATTTTCAGCTAATTTTTTCAAAACAAGTCGACACCGTTATCTGATTTGAGGTATCTCTAACACAGTTCTCTAGAATGGCAACTTTTTTGTTTTTTTTTTTTTTTTTTTTTTTTAATTGCCTATTGGTTGTCCACATATTTTCCGTAAATTCCTAACAATCAAAACAACGTCGTTTTCAAATTTGATGTATCTCTGACCCAGTCTGAAAAAAATGTAGCACATTTTGTTTTACTAATTTTTCCATTTAAGGCAACGTCGTATTTAGATTCGATGTATCTCTAGCCTAATTCGAACAAATTTAACTTTCACATTTTTCACATTAAGACGACACAGTTAACTGATCTAAGGTGTCTCTAACCCAGTTCTAGAAAATGGCATTTTTTTTTAATTTTAATGCGCGTTCAGGAGTCACACTCTTTTTACTATTTTTTTTTCAATAAAGACAACATCGATTTTGGATTTGACGTATCTCTAACCCAATCCAAAAAATCGTAACTTTCTCATGTTTGAAAATATTTCTATTGAGTAGGTATTCATTTTCAGCTAATTTTTTCAAAACAAGTCGACACCGTTATCTGATTTGAAAATAACATTTTTTATTTGTCTTTTTTTTTAATGCGCCTTGGAAATCTCTCCTTTTATTCCCATGCTAGATCCTTATCTTATTTTTCCAAGACAACATCGTTTTTAGATTTGATGTATCTCTAACTCAATTCGAAAAAATCGTAACTTTCTCATGTTTGAAAATATTTCTATTGACTAGGTATTCATTTTCAGATAATTTTTTCAAAACAAGTCGATTTTTTCAAACCGTTATTTGATTTGAGGTATCTCTGACCCAATTCTATAAAATAGCAATTTTTGTTTGTCTATTTTTTTCTATTGCTACATTCTTCAAGGCAACGTTGCTTTTAGATTGGATGTATCTCTAACCCAATTCGAAAAAGTCGTAACTCTCTTACGTTTGAAGATATTTTCTTTCCGTGAATACACATCTCAAGGTAATTTTTTCAAAAAAATACGATTTTTTGATGTGATTTAAGGTATCTCTAACACAGTTTTCTAGAATTACAACTTTTTTTTTTTTTTTTTTTTTTTTTTTTAATCGCCTATTGGCTGTCCACATATTTTTCGTAAATTCCCAACAATCAAAACAACGTCGTTCTTGGATTTGATGTATCTCTGACCCAATTTTATAAAATAGCAATTTTTTTTTAATGCGCATTGAAAACCCTCCTTTTATTGCCACATTTTCCAAGGCAACGTTGTTTTTAGATTTGATGTATCTCTAACCTAATTCGAAAAAATCATAATTCTCTCAGGTTTGAAGAAATTTTCTTTCCGTGGTTTCGTTCCGTTTCATTTCAAGGCATTTTTTTCAAAAAAATACGATTTTGGGATGTTACTTGAGGTATCTCTAACACAGTTCTCTAGAATGGCAACTTTTTTGTTTTTCTTTTTTAAATTGCCTATTGGTTGTCCACATATTTTCCGTAAATTCCTTACAATCAAAGCAACGTCGTAGTCAAATTCGATGTATCTCTAACCCAGTCTGAAAAAATTGTAGCACATTTTGTTTTACTAATTTTTCCATTTAAGGTAACGTCGTATTTAGATTCGATGTATCTCTAGCCTAATTCGAAAAAATTTAACTTTCACATTTTTCACATTAAGACAACACAGTTAACTGATTTGAGGTGTCTCTAATCCAGTTCTAGAAAATGACATTTTTTATTTGTTTTTTAATGTGCATTGCGGATTTACGCTTGTTTACTTTTTTTTCCAACCAAGACAACGTCGTTCTTGGATTTGATGTATCTCTAACCCAATCCAAAAAATCGTAACTTTCTCATGTTTGAAAATATTTCTATTGAGTAGGTATTCATTTTCAGCTAATTTTTTCAAAACAAGTCGACCCCGTTATTTGACTTGAGGTATCTCTAACCCAATTCTATAAAATAGCAATTTTTGTTTGTCTATTTTTTTTTAATGCATATTAACGCACGTTGCTTTTAGATTGGATGTATCTCTAACCCAATTCGAAAAAAATCGTAACTCTCTTACGTTTGAAGATATTTTCTTTCCGTGGATACACATCTCAAGGTAATTTTTTCAAAAGAATACGATTTTGTGATGTGATTTGAGATATCTCTAACACAGTTCTCTAGAATGGCAACTTTTTGTTTTTTTTTATTTCCTTTTGGTAGACCACATATTTACCGTAAATTCCTTACTATTAAAACAACGTCGTTGTCAGATTTGATGTATCTCGAACCCAGTCTGGAAAAATTGTAGCACATCTTTTTTACTATTTTTTCTAATTAAGACAACGTCGTATATAGATCGTCGATGTAGCTCTAGCCTAGTCCGAAAAAATGTAACTTTCACATTCTAACCCAGTTCTAGAAAATTGTATTTTTTTCTGGTTTTTAATGTGCGTTGAGGAGTCACGCTTTTTTACTATTTTTTTTCTAATCAAGACAAAGTCGTTTTTGGATTTGATGTATCTCTAACCCAATCCAAAAAAATCGTAACTTTGTCATGTTTGAAAATATTTCCATTGAGTAGATATTCATTTTTAGCTAATTTTTTCCAAATAAGACGACACCGTTATCTACTCTGAATTATGTCTAACCCAGTTTAATAATATAGCAACAATTTCAATGCGACTGCCTTGATGGTCGCGAAAAAAATAAGTACCAAGTATTAATCTCTCTTAAATGCCTAATATGAAGCACAGATATGGATAATAAGCTTAGAGGAGGTATGCTATTAGGGAACTATAATAAAAACGAAATTTCATTTAAAGAATCTCCTATTTACAAATATCTTTAATAAGTCCTCTTTCAGAGGTAAATTTAATGTTTTTAGTTGTTCAGATTTATAATTAAAACTTGTACTGTTATATTTAGATAATACGTTACTCAGGTAAGGCGTAAAGCTTGACATGTTCCATTGACACAGCTCAATCCTTCCCTACATATTCTGGTGGGTGGGGGAGCGGATAATCCCAAAAATAGTGTGGCGCAGTAAGCGCCTTTCTCTATAAACATAATTCGTTACACAACAAAGAATTCCTTAACTGTTGTTTTTCACTTACCTAATATGGTAATACAGGTTTCACAGCAATTACACAACCCACCCTTACGTACCACCTGATCTTCTTCACACTTTAGGGACGTATCACATTTTACCATTTCGCAAATACTGGGCGTGCAAACTATGGCTTCGCCTATTTGAATAATAGTACCAACAAGGAGAAATACACACAATAAGTTTGTCATTGTAAGGTCTGTAAACTACTGATGACTAGTTTCTATTTGTGTTTTGCTTGTTATCGCCTGGGACCAGCGATTATATAAGTGATGACCTTAGCGCACCAACTTTGATAATAGCAACTATTATGGCATGGTTATTGGTGATTTAATTTTTCTTTTTTATTAGATACTTCTGTATATTGAAGAGATTTTCTTTGACAAGAGCTATAAATATAACATTCACTTTTTCTCAAGAGGCCATCCGGCTTCCCCTTTGCGTTATTATTTGTCTTGAATCTGAAGTGTTACGTAGCTAATTTCGAACGTTCGCTTACACAACGTTTCCTATTAACAAACTAAAATTGATTGAAACAGTGGGGGAGTCGCCTTATGGCAATTCGTTTTGCTTATGTGTGACTCAATGTAATGCCCTTTTTGATGTTAAATAATGCTAAACTCACAAAAGTGTTAAATCTTTAACGGAATATTGTTTTCCAGTGTTATATAAACGTAGCAAGAGAGATAGAATGAGCACTAGTTTTGGGCGACACAACAGAAAATATCGATACCCAGAAATACCTGATAAATTTAAAATGTAAATTTTCTTTATAAGTAAATGCCGTTGTCAAATTTTATGTATCTTTAATATAGTACCTAAAAAATCGTAGCTCATATTTTTCTAAAAATCAAGATTTTGATTTTCTTCAATTGATTGGATTTTTCTCATTTTATGTGCATTTCTAAATAGGTAAAAAATCTGGCACCAAAATCGAAGAAGGCTAGAAATTGATTCTGACTAAATTCAAGAAACAAAGATGTAGAATTTTTGGCCTGATTTGTGCCTAAAAATGTTTGATAATGTAAGTCGAAAAGTTTTATTTGTTTCAGATTTGAATGCTCAAGACAACGCAGGAAACACGCCCTTGCATGTGGCTGTAGAGTGCGAATCACTGGAGGCTATAGACTACTTACTCGCAATGTGAGTACTTTCTATTTGATCCAATGAGTATTTGTTGTGAGTGAGTAAATAACAATTATTTACATTTTATACATTTCCAGAGGTGCTAAGTCTAACATCCTTAATGAGAAAAAGCAAGCGCCTATACACCTGGCCACCGAGCTTAACAAGATCACCGTGCTACAGTCGATGGTCAAACATAAGGACAAAATTGACATTCAACAAGGCGGAGAACATGGTCGCACTGCCCTGCATATCGCCGCTATTTACGATCACGACGACTGTGCTAGGCTTTTGGTAAGAAAAACTATATTAGGTGGTTCAAAAGTAAAATTGCCGACAAAACAATCTTTTTTAGGAAAGTTAATGTTTGGGCGGGTAATCACTCGCCCAAACATTAACTTTATGCGAATTTTCCTAAAAATATCATTTTATGAGGTGTAATGCAAATATGACTAATACTTTTTTGTTGATACCCAGATTTCGGACTTTGGTGCCTGCCCGCGAAAGCCGTGCAATAACGGTTACTATCCGATTCACGAGGCCGCCAAAAACGCTTCCTCCAAGACCATGGAGGTATTCCTAGCTTGGGGGGAATCATTGGGTTGCTCGAGGGAAGAAATGATCTCGTTTTACGATGCAGAAGGCAACGTGCCGTTGCATTCAGCTGTCCACGGTGGGGACCTTAGGGCAGTTGAACTATGCATCAGGTAAAGTTAACCTTTAAATCTGTATAATCTATAATTATTATTAACGTGTTGTTTACAAGTTAACACTGACGCTGAGACGCTGAACGCTGAGAAATTAATAATAATTTCTCTTTGATTAGGTCCGGAGCCAAAATCTCGACGCAGCAACACGATCTCTCGACTCCGGTTCATCTTGCTTGTGCCCAAGGTAAATAATCGTTTATTCAAGCGAACAAACAACAAAACATCAACGCGTGACATTTCACGATACAGGAGCCATCGAGATCGTAAAGATAATGTTCCAAATGCAGCCGGAGGAGAAGATGGCATGTTTGAGTTCGTGCGACGTCCAGAAGATGACGCCGCTGCACTGCGCCGCCATGTTCGATCATCCCGAGATAGTCGAGTATTTGGTGAAAGAGGGTGCTGATTGCAATCCCATAGACAAGGAGAGGAGGTCTCCTTTGCTGCTAGCCGCGCTCAGAGGAGGATGGAAGACGGTGAGTGGATTTATACTTATTTCTTCAAAAAAGCCCTTGGTGGATGTGATAACAAAATGTATGTGTTAGTTCAGGTTTCGGATTAGGTCAGGCCAGAATAGAAGAAATTTTCAATTATCTTCAAAAATTACAAAAAAAGTTTCCCGAAATTTTCGTAAATATAACCAAAGGAGGTATAACGACTTTTTCTCAATTCTCAACTTTGACCCCCTGTAACTTGAGAATGCCTGGACCGATTAGAATGAATCCAACTGTGTTGTCCTCTTCTTAATGCCCTCTTTCACCTCCCACCACCAGGGGCATTTCTGTACATGCAATATTTCCGGAGACAGACCCTTCGGGTGGTCCATTTTTAGGCTCTTAGAATCGCAGTTTTTTGACCATTTAAAAAAAAAACTGTTAGAAGTAAATTTCATTCGAATTGAGTTTGTTACGTTCTTAGTGGAGTGGAAACGTGCCATTTCGATCAAAAACAGCAAAAAAGAATTTTTTAAATGATTTTGAAAATGACCAAAAGGGGGGGGGGGGTATTACGATTTTTTTCTCAATTCTCAACTTTGACCGTGTAAGTTAAGAACGCCTCGACCGTTTGAAATGAAGCCAACGGTTTTTGCCTCTTCTTGAGGCCCCCTTTCACCACCTACCATCCGAAGTTTCATAGGTGCAATATTTTTAGGTACTTAGAATTGCATTTTTTTACCATTAAAAAAAACCTTTTAGAAGTAAATTTCATTCCAATTGAGTTTGTTACGTTTTTAGTGGAGTGGAAACGTGCCATTTCGATCAAAAACAGCAAAAAAGAATTTTTTAAATGTTTTTGAAAATGACCAAAGGGGGGGGGGGTATTACGACTTTTCTCAATTCTCAACTTTGACCGCCTGTAAGTTAAGAACGTTTGGAATGAATCCAACGGTTTTTGCCCCTTCTTGATGTCCTCTTTCACCACCTACCGCCAGAAGGTCCGTAGGAGCAATATTTTCAAAAATAGACTCCTTTGGTGGTCAATTTTTACACAGTTTTAGAATCGCATTTTTGACCATTTTAAGCAGATTTTTTCTAAGAAAATGCCATTCCACCAAGTCAGAATTTATTTTGTATCTTTAACGTAGTCGAGGGTAAACCGCAAAGGAATTATGGTGTACAGCAGAGAGGAATTAGTGGGAATTACTCGAGGAATTAGTTGGTATTACTGGGAATTAGTAGGCATTAATCGAGGAATTAGTGGCTTTAGTAGGAACTAGTAGGCATAACTCGAGGAATTAGTCAGGTAATTAATGGGAATTAGTAGCATTTAGTAGACACTTATGAGGAAATTTTATTGTAAAAGAGAAAAATAGCGTCGAAAATATCTAAATGAATTACCTAATGTGAGATGGTACCTGGATTTTTAAGCTCAATTTTCTAGTCTTTTTCCACTTTCTGCTCTCTTCAACATAGTATTTTCAAATAAAAATCCAACGTTTTCTTTACATGCTAATTAACTATTTTCTTTACATGCTTACACTTTAATTTCATTTTTTTAAATACGGTCCTAGATTTTTTAAGTTCTATTCGGAATTTCCTTGCAACTTTGTAATCGGTGATATGCGATAATTAATAATTCTATTAATTTTTGGGTTAGGTTAAAAAAAAAGTAAACCTACCTCGTGAACTACCTAGGAGAATAATAAGAAACCATACGGAATAAAATAAGAAGAAGACCTGTCTTACCAGCGGTTTACAATTTACGAAAAGCACGCCTTTGTTTAGACGTAGTTGCTGAAGCATTTGAACATCTTTTATAATTTTGTTTGTAATTTACTTGATGATGTTACACTTTTTTTTTTGTATAATAATTTAGCCTCATTTTTTTTATGTTATTGTTCACATAAAAATCGTACAATTATTTTATTTAAACATTTACTATCTTTCAAACTAATTGTTTACCTTCCATCCGCCATTTTGTTTGTTTGTTTATTCATTGCAAAAGTTATACAGCTTCAGGGCACCTTATTGTCCTTTAACCTACAGTCTACAGTCAACTAACTTTCAAAGGTCATATGACCTCTTTATTTATCACCAATGAGGAACCAGGGCTCAAGGTGAAAAGTTAGTACAATTGGCATGCCTTCACCTTTTGGTCTCTAATCCATTTTTTTACTTAACTGACACATTTTTTCCTTGGGCTTCTTGGCAATGCTGCTGGGCTGAAGGAAATAGCGTTTATAACGGATTTGAATTAATTGTTAATTACTACCTCCTCATTATATGTTGTTTGTGGACCTCTTAGTCAGGAGACTGATTTTTCTGCGAGGAGGGATAGGCAGCAATTGACAGTTATTTTCTGGATTCAAAATACCCGTGTGACAGAGCTAGCACAAGGTATTTCTCTTCAAGGCCACACACCAACCCTAGGTATGTAAAGCTTTATTATCGACTGTACTAACTTGGAAATTCATGGTATTAATAGTTTCACCACCAAATCAATGCCCGCTCCTCATTTTCATTTTCGTATTCTCTCGTAGGCCTTCTTCTATTCTCCTATTCTTCTATTCTGCTATTTCACTTTTCACCCTTTCACTTCACCTCACTGGTCATCTACTGGTATCACTGGCTGCCCTCTGCGTTATACCACTGGGAACTACTACTGACTCATCAACTACACCTGCGAGCACACCTCATCACAGGACACACTTTGACACACATGTCCACACCAAGTTCCGAGGCATAGGCTGCAACCTGGTCCAGAAGTTTCAAGGTGGGTTTGTTCCATTTTTATTCTTTCTGTTCGGAGATGACTGGCCAACTACCTGTTCAAGCACTTTTGGATGCCTATATGGGTACCAATTAATGATAATAACCAAATAACAAACAATTGTTTTGAATTACATCAAGGCCCTCAAATTTACTGTGTAACTGAGGCGAATAACAAATAGTAGCAAATTAAGTGCAATGAGCTATTCTGATTAATTAACATTGTCTTATGGGAATATTTGTGAACCAGACATATATATATGACCGGTAAGTCTCTTTTGGTGTCACATTTTAGCTTATACACTCTGTTAGTTTCCTGCACTCTTGGCAGATATAACTCCACATAATACTTATAGCTATATGCTTGCACTGGTGATATAACTAAAACACATTATTTTCCACAGCCATTACACCCACTAGGTATTTAAACAGAGTCTTAGCACCCAACTCTTGATGGGTTAAAAATAGCAAACAGCTGATACTGTTATCGATTTTTAGAACAATTGAGACCTCCCTGAAAGTTGTACCCATAAAGAGTAATTGTACGACTATTTTCATGATAACCGTTGTTTAATTTATTGTTAATACAAATACCTTCATTTATTAATAAATTGCAAGTTATTTCACCTACGACCACCTCCACTGAATGTAGCCCAGCTAATTAACAAGCAATTAAATCTGGTTTTCGTAAAACTTGTTTTGTTATCCGCCATTCTCATCCTTAGGATACAAAGGATAGAGTTTGGCGTAACAATGATTCAATAATAATTATGCTTTACATTAAAATTAGGTTGTGGGGTAGAATGTTTATTAGTAGTTATTTCAAAGGTTTTAATTATTAAGCTTTCAGGTTAAAACAGGGTCGAATGAACAAATTCGAACAATCACATCTCAAAATCTAACCTCAATAGAATTATTAATTGACGCATATCACCGAATGCAGAATTGCTAAGAGATCCAGAATCCGATATGTATAAAGTAGAATCCAGAACCGTCTTTAAAAAATGAAGTTGATGATCGATGCAGGTTGCAGGAAAACGAAATGTCGGATATTAAATTTGAAAATACTACTTTGGAGGTTGAAGGGAGCAGAAAGTGGCTATGAAGAACTGTCAATTAGTTTTTAATTAGGTATCTCTTCAAATTAAGACTATAGAAGGAATAAAAAAGTTTTTTTTAAAAATTCGATTTTTTGCGAATATTTCCGAAACCACTGCTCATTGGTTCGGGTCCAAATGGATTGCAGTTTTTCAAGCTGCCGTATATTCTAGGTTTATCAAATAATCTCAACAAAGAATTCTCTGTTGGAAGCTCCAAAGTGGCATTTTACAATCAAAAGACTATAAGAAAAAAATATTATAATAACTGCACATAAATTTGCGTGCACTAGGTATTTAAAACCTATTTTACTCGAAAATGGTGAATTTTTTAAGAAGTTGTCCAAGAGCATATATTTAATGAAAAAACCGATGCTTTTTAAGCTCCTTTGTTGAAACTCCAGAAAAAATTAATAATAAAAAAGTTAGGTCTAAAAATACTCTAAGCCGGTCCTGGTTAACACCCTTCTAATCTGGGTTTCTAAATTTCCTTGACATTTTGAAATTTTCCAACTTGCTTTAAAAATCTAATCGAACGTAAAAAATTTTATACGTATATACGTATAAACGTTTATCACGTTATAAGAAAATCAGATTGTGATCAGCTCCGTATTGATTGCGTATGAAAAGCAATGGTATATATAAACCATTCACTTATTATTGTCGTCAAGTAGGCGTTGGAAATTTGACTTTGACATTTTATCTTCTCAACATGTGCTAAAAGGAGATGAGTATAAAAAAAATGAAGGTTTCAAAGGTAACTAGATGACAAAAATAACTGAATGGGTAATAGGAACGGTCATGTCATGTATGGAAGATAAATAATTTAAGGTAAAGTTTCTAAAATCTAATCTTAATCAATTTGATTGGCCCCGCCAGGAAGATACTGACATTGTTAAAAAAAAAATATTTCTTGTGTGGACCAATTGAACTTGTCGGATGTGAAGCCGGTTTTTCACCGTCTTTATAAAGTTCTAAGGCTAATATTTCAAAAACGGTTAAAGATAGACTCATAGTGTGTTATACAAAAAATGCTTGTATAACATAACTACATAGAATCAAAAGCACTAAAAATATACAGGACGTTCCATTGAAAAAAATAGAACTTTTACGAATAGCTACTTTTTGACGCTCCCTGTATAAAAAATTTGACCACATTTATTTAGCTTTCGTGATACTTAGCAATTTTCGTCTGAACAATATTTTTGTATCATCAATGGTTTCCAAGTTGTGACCTGATTAAATAAGTCTTGGACACCCTGTATAGGTTCGAGATAAAACATCGAGATACCTTGTATATAAGAACCATAATTAAACTAGACCTTCATACATATGCATATGTTTATGTTGCAATTCTGTTAATAAATATCGGGAGCTGTGTTTATTAATTTGTTTCCATGTTTCTCCAACATTCGATTTTTGAGCTCACAGTTCTAAAGGCACAAGTTTTTTGTCAATTTTCAAATTAGTAGGCATTGGTTGAGGAATTAGTGGCATTAGTAGGAATTGGTCGGCATTTATTTGACATTAGTTTGCAGGATTTCGGCCTGCGGTTTACTCCTCGAACGTAGTTCTAGAAAATCTCAATTTTCCTATTTTGTCAAACAACAGACCCATGATATGGGTACTCATTTTGAGCTATTTTTTTCCAATTAAGAAGATACTGTTGTCTGAATTCATGTATCTTTGACCCAGTTCTAGAAAATCGTATGCTCTCTGTATTGTGTAATTCTGTAACTACATCCTGCAAAAGGTGAGACTTCTGTGGTTAGGAAGGAAAATCACAGGACTCTCCCCGAATTCTTTAAAATGCCACCAGTGTAAATTCATAACCATTTAAGTTATAAAATCGCATCTTACATTATTAGATTCGAAAACTCCAACTGCTTAAGATTTATTTGTACCTGAAACAGTTACTTTCAGCAATTTGGAGGCTGGATCAAACTCGAAAAATGTGTTAGTTTAAGCATCAAGAAAGGTATTCCCCAAGCTCACATTCAATCTTTCGGGATCAGCCGACAAATTTAATAAACTAAATTCCGCCTGTATTATAACCTGACATTTCATTTTCTTGATAAATTGCTAAGATTAGCTAATGCTGTAGTAGTAAACGTTGAGAAACGTTCGCATAGCTGATAAACATAAACCAAAATAATAATGTTAATAGTTTTTTTGTAGCTTACATTAGCTATATATAGATTTAGGCCTTCTTGAGGGCGTCTTCCGGATGATAAAAACACTTTTATGGAGATGGTTTTTTAATATAATCAATGAATTATGTATGGAAAAGCCTACTTTACGTGCCTATCCTTGAAATTCAATAGCAAATTGAACTGAACCGTATAAAAACGTTACAAATCGCTGTTCTGGGGAGTATAATTTATTGATTTTTGCGTAGCTAAAGCCACTCTTTTGAAATTTAATATTTCTAAACTTCTTGGGCACTTTACCTCCAGAAAAGTCAATAAATTCGGAAAGTTCGAAGAGGGGTCTGTTCAATTGCAGCACGTCAGTGTCACTTACAAATATAAAAAAAAGAGTTTTTAAGTTTCACTTCGAAGTTAGTTGGAAGAAAATTAATAAACACATTTTGTATGGTATGAGGTATGTTTATAGAGCGATGAGGGTCAAGAGTTCTGCAACAAACTTAAATTTTTTTATTTATATTTTTACTTATTTATGTAGTTTTTTTGACTTAACATTATAAGACACCTATTTATTGGTTGACTCAGGTCCATACCCTTATCCGCTTGGGAGCGGACATAAACATCAAAGATATCAACAAAAGGAACGTGCTCCATTTAGTGGTCATGAATGGCGGCCAATTGGAGCAATTTTCTGAGGAAGTAAGTAATGTAAGTAGACGATCTGTTGTCAGTGGACGCTTGTGTTTTTCAGTTTGAAATTTTACTTTTTTCTAGAGTTTGTTATCATTGTTAACAACTGCCTATCTACTAAAAAAAGTGCAGTCTTATCGAGGTACATAGCAGATAAAGTATCTTGCACCTCGTAATACTATTATAAGCACAATTTTTTTTTCTGCAAAGCCGCCTTACACTTAGCACTAAAAATATGAACATACATTTATTCAGGGTGTAGGAAATAAATTGTTTTCCTATTAATGAGCTTTAGGGAGGGAACTAACATTAATTAGAAGGGTTAAGGTTTTGTCTTAATTTTCAGTAGGTAACCTAGGGGAGTTCAAGCATAAGCACAAGTTATTGATGTCCGATGATCTTTTGACGTACCACATGTCTCTTAGCATAAGGCAATGAAGTTGTTTGTAAAAATGCGCATTGGGGGCCGGGACATGTAGCGAACTACATGGCGAAAATGTGTCAAATTGCGATTGAACTCTCCAAGAATATCGACTGTTTTTTTTTGTTTACATAAGCAAAACCCTTGTAACTACCTCTCTAGGCCAAATCTAAGGAGAGTCTACTGCAACTCCTGAACGAAAAAGATCTGACTGGATGTTCGCCTTTGCATTACGCCAGTCGTGAGGGCCACATCCGCAGCCTGGAGAATTTGATCCGTTTAGGAGCTTGTATAAATCTGAAAAATAACAACAACGAAAGTCCTCTACATTTTGCCGCGAGGTAAGATGGCGTCAACAAAATTTAAAAAAGGTGCTACTGTGTTGATTTTTTTAATGATTTTTGGTAGATTGCTAAATTAGACTTAAAGTTTAAATTCAAATCATTTGGGGTTGAAAACTATTCGTTTTTTTTCTATCAAAGATATGGACGATACAACACTGTGAGGCAGTTGCTAGATTCTGAAAAAGGAAATTTCATCATCAACGAAAGCGATGGAGAGGGCATGACCCCGTTGCACATTGCTTCTCAACAGGTACTTAATGTATTGATTTACACATAATTTCATTAAGCCAACAGTAAAAATTATTTTGTTAAATATCCCGTATTCACTAGAAAACGTCATCTAGAAGGCTTTGAAATTTTTACAGAAAAAGCTGACGTAATGACTTTGGTTCCTTCGTACTTTTCTTTTGACATTTCTCAGCCAGCGAGATGACGTTTTAGATATAGAAACCACTTTTTCACTCCAGGGTCATACGAGGGTAGTTCAACTTCTTCTCAATCGCGGCGCCCTTTTACACCGAGACCATAACGGTCGTAATCCGCTTCACCTCGCCGCCATGAACGGTTACACTCAGACAATTGAGTTGCTCTTGTCGGTGCACTCTCACTTATTGGATCAAACTGACAAAGACGGGGTAAGTTCGTTACATATCCACCGTGCGGGATCAATTAGCGTCAAACTATTGCAGAACACGGCTCTGCATTTGGCCACCATGGAAAACCAGCCTAATGTCATTGCTCAGCTATTGTCTATGAAGTGCAAGCTGCTGTACAACCAATCGGAAATGAGCGCCATGGATTACGCGATTTATTACAAATATCTTGAGGCTGCTTTGGCGATGGTCACACACGAGGATCGGTAAGTGAGCTTACCTTTTTTTTATATAATAATAATAATAATAATAATAATGACTTTATTGCAATTCAATCTTACATACGTAAATCTAAAAAAAAACAATAAACCCAGCAAAAAACAAACTGCAAAGGGCGAAGTCGAATCGCAGATTCCTCACTTAACCCGTTCTTCGTTTTGACTTTTCCGACATTTCTGGTCTAAATATATAATATTTGTACATAAGTACGAAGGTGAATTAACAGGTTGCGAACGAAATAACAACTTCATTCAATTTTCAAATCGCCGACTTTTCGACCGTATATTGCGCTGTTTATCAAGGCTCTTAATGAAGTGACGAAGTTATGTCGATGTTTATAACGTTAATTGTGTCCATTACCCGTTACTGGGCCAAAGTTTTTTCGAGATAGAACCTAAGGAAATACACGCAGAGCCGTGGGTAGTCAGAGTCTCTGACGGTTTTTCTACCTAATTTCTAGCTAGTTTCTTTAAAATAAGACTTATCGGATTTGATGTATCTCTAACCCGAAAACTAGTAAATTTAGTAGATAGGCGTTTCAATATCATAAAATTATTAGATTTTAGAACAATTTTAATGAGGGCACTGAATAGCTGAGCTCAGGGCAGTTGAAAACGAGGTGCGACAACCCAAGATTTTGTCAAAATTTAAGAAAAGATTTTTGAATATTTTTACGTAAAAAAGCATATACATGTGGCTTTGATATCCAATTTGCTTCCAATGTTCTCAAAAAAAGCTTAAACAGTTGAAATTAGGGTACAAAAACTTAAATTTACATACATATATGTAAAATGTCACTTTAAAGTTCTGTTTGCTTACAATGCTCTCATAAAAATTTTAAACAGGTGAAATTAGGTACAAAAACGGAAATTTACATACAGACACGTAAATTTTCAGTTTTCTCGTTTATATAAGATTTTAGAATAATTCTTATGTGAGCTCTGAATAGCTGAGTTCAGGGCAGTTGGAAACGAGGTGCGACAACCCAAGGTTTTATCAAAATTTAACAAAAGATTTTCGAATACTTTTAAGTAAAAACAAACCTAAAAATGTTACTTTAATGTTATGTTTAATGCTCTAAAAAATTTAAACAATTGAAATTAGGGTACAACTACTGAAATTTACATGCAGATTCGTTAATTTCCATTTTTCTTATTTATGCAAGATTTTAGAACAATTCTAATGTGATGACTGAATAGCTGAGCTTAGGGCAGTTGAAAACGAGGTGCGACAACCCAAGGTTTTGTCAAAATTTAAGAAAAGATTTTTGAATATTTTTACGTAAAAAAGCATATACATGTGGCTTTGATATCCAATTTGCTTCCAATATTCTCAAAAAAGCTTAAACAGTTGAAATTAGGGTATAAAAACTGAAATTTACATACAGATATGTAAAATCTCACTTTAAAGTTCTGTTTGCTTACAATGCTCCCATAAAAATTTTAAACAGGTGAAATTAGGTACAGAAACTGAAATTTACATACAGACTCGTAAATTTTCAGTTTTCTCGTTTATACAAGATTTTAGCATAATTCTTATGTGAGCTCTGAATAGCTGAGTTCAGGGCAGTTGGAACAATCCAAGGCTTTATCAGAATTTAACAAAAGATTTTCGAATACTTTTAGGTAAAAAAAAAACATAAAAATGTTAATTTAATGTTATGTTTGATGCTCTAAAAAAATTTAAACAATTGAAATTAGGGTACAACTACTGAAATTTACATGCAGAATCGTTAATTTCCATTTTTCTTATTTATGCCAGATTTTAGAACAATTCTAATGTGATGACTGAATAGCTGAGCTCAGGGCAGTTGAAAACGAGGTGCGACGACCCAAGGTTTTGTCAAAATTTAAGAAAAGATTTTTGAATATTTTTACGTAAAAAAAAACATATAAATGTGGCTTTGATATCCAATTTGCCACCAATGTTCTCAAAAAAAGCTTAAACAGTTGAAATTAGGGTATAAAAACTGAAATTTACATACAGATATGTAAAATGTCACTTTAAAGTTCTGTTTGCTTACAATGCTCCCATAAAAATTTTAAACAGGTGAAATTAGGTACAAAAACTGAAATTTACATACAGACTCGTAAATTTTCAGTTTTCTCGTTTATACAAGATTTTAGAATAATTCTTATGTGAGCACTGAATAGCTGAGTTCAGGGCAGTTGGAACTGAGGTGCGACAACCCAAGGCTTTATCAGAATTTAACAAAAGATTTTCGAATACTTTTAGGTAAAAAAAAAAACATAAAAATGTTACTTTAATGTTACGTTTGATGCTCTAAAAAAATTTAAACAATTGAAATTAGGGTACAACTACTGAAAATTACATGCAGATTCGTTAATTTCCATTTTTCTTATTTATGCAAGATTTTAGAACAATTCTAATGTGATGACTGAATAGCTGAGCTCAGGGCAGTTGAAAACGAGGTGCGACAACCCAAGGTTTTGTCAAAATTTAAGAAAAGATTTTCGAATATTTTTAGGTAAAAAAAAAACATAAAAATGTTACTTTAATGTTATGTATGATGCACTAAAAAATTTTAAACATTTGAAATTAGGGTCCAGATACTGAAATTTACATGCAGATTCGTTAAGTTCCATTTTTCTTATTTATGCAAGATTTTAGAACAATTCTAATGTGATGACTGAATAGCTGAGCTCAGGGCAGTTGAAAACGAGGTGCGACAACCCAAGGTTTTGTCAAAATTTAAGAAAAGCTTTTTACGTAAAAAAGCATATAAATGTGGCTTTGATATCCAATTTGCCACCAATGTTCTCAAAAAAAGGTTAAACAGTTGAAATTAGGGTATAAAAACTGAATTTTACATACAGATATGTAAAATGTCACTTTAAAGTTCTGTTTGCTTACAATGCTCCCATGAAAACTTTAAACAGGTGAAATTAGGTACAGAAACTGAAATTTACATACAGACTCGTAAATTTTCAGTTTTCTCGTTTATACAAGATTTTAGAATAATTCTTATGTGAGCACTGAATAGCTGAGTTCAGGGCAGTTGGGACAACCCAAAGCTTTATCAGAATTTAACAAAAGATTTTCAAATACTTTTAGGTAAAAAAACAAACATAAAAATGTTACTTTAATGTTATGTTTAATGCTCTAAAAAAATTTAAATAATTGAAATTAGGGTACAACTACTGAAATTTACATGCAAATTCGTTAATTTCCATTTTTCTTATTTATGCAAGATTTTAGAACAATTCTAATGTGATGACTGAATAGCTGAGCTCAGGGCAGTTGAAAACGAGGTGCGACAACCCAAGGTTTTGTCAAAATTTAAGAAAAGATTTTTGAATATTTTTACGTAAAAAAGCATATACATGTGGCTTTGATATCCAATTTGCTTCCAATGTTCTCAAAAAAAGCTTAAACAGTTGAAATTAGGGTACAAAAACTTAAATTTACATACATATATGTAAAATGTCACTTTAAAGTTCTGTTTGCTTACAATGCTCCCATAAAAATTTTAAACAGGTGAAATTAGGTACAAAAACGGAAATTTACATACAGACATGTAAATTTTCAGTTTTCTCGTTTATACAAGATTTTAGAATAATTCTTATGTAAGCTCTGAATAGCTGAGTTCAGGGCAGTTGGAAACGAGGTGCGACAACCCAAGGTTTTATCAAAATTTAACAAAAGATTTTCGAATACTTTTAAGTAAAAACAAACCTAAAAATGTTACTTTAATGTTATGTTTGATGCTCTAAAAAAATTTAAACAATTGAAATTAGGGTACAACTACTGAAATTTACATGCAGATTCGTTAATTTCCATTTTTCTTATTTATGCAAGATTTTAGAACAATTCTAATGTGATGACTGAATAGCTGAGCTCAGGGCAGTTGAAAACGAGGTGCGACAACCCAAGGTTTTGTCAAAATTTAAGAAAAGATTTTTGAATATTTTTACGTAAAAAAGCATATAAATGTGGCTTTGATATCCAATTTGCCACCAATGTTCTCAAAAAAAGGTTAAACAGTTGAAATTAGGATATAAAAACTGAAATTTACATACAGACACGTAAAGTTTCAGTTTTCTCATTCACAAACAATGTAAACAGGTGAAATTTTAGAATAATTCGATAGCTGAGTTCATGATAGTTGAAAACGAGATGCGACAACCTAAGGTTTTGTCAAAATTTAGAAAAAGTTTTTTTAATATTTTTAGGTAAAAAAGACCTAAAAATGTGGCTTTAAGGTTCTGTTTGCCTACAATGATCTTTAAAAAAATTAAACAATTGAAATTAGGCTACAAAAACTGAAATTTACATGCAGATTCGTAAATTTCCATTTCCTCATTTATACAAGATTTTAGAACCATTCTTGTGTAAGGAATGAATAGCGTGTGGATAATTTGTAATTGTTTAAAGCATGGTATCACCCTTGCTATTAGAAGATTGCTCTGAAGAAAACGCGAATTGAAAGTCGAAACGTTGGCCGTTTTTCAATCTACAAGAGTGTTCATTTTGTCCTAAATTTGCCAACCAAAACAAGCAAGCGGAATCGAGGGTAATTTTGATTTTTTTCTAAAATTTCGTTAAAGAGATTCTAATATCATTTTCAATATGGCTCTGTGTACCAGCGAGATCTTGATCTAGAACTCATTTTTTACTTTGTGTTAAAAATCAGGATATTGGGATTTTTTAAATAACTACTACGTTTCTCTATACAGAGAGATGCGTTTCTGGCTCAAACTTGCAAAATTTTCGCTTGATTAGCCGCCTTTGTGTCGCACTACAACTGCGCGACACTTGCCTCTGATTGCCGCGTTCGATCTCAGCTGAAACGTTGCTTTGATGTACCCCGTTCCTTTATGTCATTCAAATTGAATTTCCAGACACTTCAAATAAGCATAATAATTCTAGTTGAGCGCCTTTTCGTCGATTATTACTAATTAGCTGTAGTGGAAGTAGGAAACAACCTTGTTTCCAAGTAAATTTCTTGGAAAAACGTTTTTAGTTTAAAAATAGAATTAAGACTCAAATTAGAAATTGTTTATTTCGCAGTTTCAATGACCTATCCAATGTCTAATGCGACTAAGAAATTCGAGTTGTCGGGGCATTTTCACTCAGGTGTTGAATACACTTTAAGTTGGCTTTATAAAAGCGAAACGGAAAGTGGAGTTTAGGGTAATTGAAATGTATTGCCCGCCGAGTTGAACAAACTTGGTAAAAATACATTAAAGCGATTGTCCTGCTAAAGAATTATTCTTTAAGTTGGGGTAGTAGTTACGTAATGGTTTGGAAACTTTGTGAATGCACAAATAATATCAACAACAGACGTTGAACCCAATGAACGGGACATATACGGTTTCGTACCTTTTTATTATCCAAACTCGTTTGAATATTATGACACTGTCTACTTTTTCGAAGTCGGTTGCAGATATTTGGTATTTTTACATTTCTGACGCTTCTAGCTTTTAAACTGTTTCTAAGTTTTAAACGTGAAGGTATTCTAATTCAAAATTGAAAGCGCTTTCCTGAAATTCCGAAAAATTTGAGAATTGGCGAGAAGAGATTGGGCAATCGTTCCCCGAGGATTAATGGGCAAAAGCAAACATGTGCAAGGATGTTTTATTTTGTCCTAAAGCTTCCAACCATCATGGAGTCGAAACAAACATAGAGACCATGACGTCATCTGCGTGGATTTATTCTATTTCATTTCTCTTTTCATCAATTTAAAAGTCTAAAATTTTATAGACAAAAAAACAATTTAAAATATTTGTTTGAGATTTGTCGATTGTTGAAGACATTATTGTTATGGCTTGTGAAATTATTTGTGTGATATTTTCAGGGCCGAGGAAATCTTGTCGATGAAGTCCCTAAAGAACCCCAGCGTGTCCCTTGCCCTTATAGCCTCCATGCCGAGGGTGTTTGAGGCCGTGCAAGATAAATGCATCATTAAGGCCAATTGCAAGAAGGATTCGAAGCTATTTTCGGTAAGTCGATTTGCTTAATTGTTTTAATTAAATTGATACCCGGCGAGGATTCGGTTTCGAGTTTCTATTGCACGTGAAAAATAAAAAGAGAAGAAACAGTTTTTAATTAATTTTTATTAAGTTTTAGTTTTGAGGTTTTTTTTTTAATTCAAATCACTTCTTTTTATCAAAAACTTAACGATGGATAAACGCTTCAGCAACTTTTGTAACTTATTACGAAAGAATCAACAAAAGGTGAAGATTTCCTTGTTTCATGCGTGTATGATTTTCATTTTTGTTAATAAATAATGAAGAAAAATATGTTATCATCTTAGAATATGTAAAGTTTTCTAACCAAACCTCGCAATTTGTAAAATTTTTCAGATAAAGTACAACTTTACCTGCCTACAATGCAAAACTGTCACCCAGGAAATCGATGAGAAAACCGGGGAGAAAATTGTTCTAAACGAACCTACCCCCCTTCCAGCCTTAAACGTAAGATATGATCTACTGAGGTTTCTTTGACAGTGTTGTTCTTAATGCCAAATGATAGTTTGTAAACTAACACATTTCTAGGCAATGGTAGCGCATGGTAGAGTGGAACTCCTCGCGCACCCTCTAAGTCAAAAATACCTTCAAATGAAGTGGAACACCTACGGCAAATACTTCCACTTGACAAACTTGCTGTTTTACTGTCTCTTTCTAGGGTCAATCACTTGCTTCTCGTCTCAACTGATGGAGCATGACAAATCTTTAAATTTTAGCTACATACATAATTCGAGTAATATGACCACCCAGCAAGTAAGTTTACCCTATTTATTTTATCTGATCGGAACACCAATGTCGGTTTATTAGAAATTCGCAGAAAGA
This sequence comes from Taphrorychus bicolor, assembly GCA_951812265.1. NCBI lineage: Eukaryota > Metazoa > Arthropoda > Insecta > Coleoptera > Curculionidae > Taphrorychus > Taphrorychus bicolor. The sequence continues at coordinate 45,306,448 of OX638303.1, forward strand.
AAATCGGACATACTCAAGGTGGAAGTCAACTATTCAATGTACATCTGCGCGATGGCCATCCTGGTCTTCGTCGCGGTCAACGGGGCGAGGGAAGTGGCCCAGTTGGTTCAGCAGAAACACCTCTACTTCTTCAATCCCATAAATTTGGTCACTTGGTGCTTGTACGGGTCTACAATTGTCATGGTGTGCCACGTTTAAGGAACTAATCAACCGTTTTTATTTGTGAAACATTTATTTTTAGGTTATGCCAATATTTGGAGGAGAAATCTACGATATCCAATTCTCATTCGCCTCTTTGGTGGTGTTTCTCAGCTGGTTCAATCTACTTCTCCTGCTGCAGCGCTTCGACCAAGTGGGAATTTACGTGGTTATGTTTCTGGAAATTCTGCAAACGTTAATCAAGGTCCTGATGGTGTTCTCCATCCTCATCATCGCCTTCGGCCTGGCTTTCTATATCCTCCTTTCAAGGGTAATTCCGTCCCTTACCGCCGACACCGCTCCACGGCTGAAGTGATTGTGTTCTTCTTAGGGCGACCATCTCTCGTTTAAAACCATCCCCATGGCTCTGATTCGCACTTTTTCCATGATGCTGGGCGAGATCGATTTCATGGGCACCTACGTCAGACCTTTTTATCTGAGCAGCAAAGAGGAGAACACGTTCTTGCCGTTCCCCATACCGGCGTTTCTGATCCTGAGCCTTTTCATGGTCCTCATGCCCATTCTGCTGATGAATCTGCTCATCGGTTTGGCCGTCGGAGACATCGAGAGCGTCAGAAGGAATGCGCAGTTGAAGCGACTCGCCATGCAGGTAAGAGATTCAACCATGAAAATTGCAATTTTTATTTTAAATGCTTCAGGCATTCAGGCCAAATAGTCAAAATATTACGGCCTGTACCGGTTTTCCTAATAGGATTTCCGGAATATGTGTGGATACCTTTAAATCGAGGACCTGCACAGTTCGATCAAACTTGCTGGCGTTCTCCACACCCGCTCCGTTAATCCTCAATAATAAAATTTTAATTAATAAGATCCTTAAGGCATGTACGTACAGTTTTTGCTCACAGGATTTCCGTAATGTGTGTGGATACCTTTACTCCTACGACTTGTACAGTCACATCAAACTTGCTGACGTTCTCCACACACGCTCAAATAATCTGCCATATTAAAATTCCAAATAATAAAATCCTTATGGCAGGTACAGTTTTTGCTTTGAGAATTTCCGTACTATGTATGGGTATCTTTAATTACGGGGGCATGTACGGTCCGATGAAACTTAAACCTCAATATTAAAATTCTTAATAATAAAATCCTTTATGGCAAGTACAGCTTTTCCTCTTAGGATTTCCGTAATGTGCGTGGATATCTTTAAATCCTAAGACTTACACAGTCACATCAAACTTGCTGTCGTTCTCCACACACGCTCCAATAATCTTCAATATTAAAATTCCAAATAATAAAACCCTTATGGAAGGTAGAGTTTTTGCTCTGAGGATTTCCGTAATATATATGGGTACCTTTAAATCCGGGAGCTTGTACGGTCCGATCACACTTTCCTGCTTTCTCCAAGCAAGCTGTGATAATCCGGAAAGCCAGATCTGTACCTCTAAGGATTCCAGAACGTGTGTGAGTACTTTTAAGTGATGAATACTTTCAGGTGTGAGGGTTACTTTAAGGTACCCACTCACATATTTCATTTCACTCTCAGTTTTTGGAAGATTGCCTGTAAATTTTGTAGCCGTGTGATGAGGCCAAATAATAAAAACTTTACGGTCTGTACGGATTTTTCTCTCAGGATTTTCGCAATGTATGTGGTGACCTTTAAATCCGGCTACTTGAACACACCAATCAAACTTGCTGGCGTTCTCCACACACCCTCCTGTAATCCTCAAACCAAGCTAGACCTGTTCGATTTTTCCTCAGAAGATTTCCAGAACGTGTGTGGTACTTTAAGGTACCCCCACACAGTTCACTTCACTCTTATTTCTGAAAAATTTCCTGAGCGTCTAGGTAGCCGTTTGTAACGAGGACAAATAATAAAAATCTTTTGGTCTGTAAAGTTTTTCCTCTCAGGATTTCCGTAGTGTGTGTGGGTACCTTTAAATCTGACGAACAAACTTGCCGGCGTTCTCCATATACGATCCGGTAATTTTCAAAGCTAGACCTGTACAGTTTTTCCTCTGAGGATTTCCAAAATGTGTGTGGGTACCTTTAAAGTGTAAGGGCTACTTTTAAGGTATCTACTACACATATGTTTTTCACTCTTATTTCTTAAAAATTTCCTGAACGTTCGTAAACCATTTGTAATGGTAAAGTGCAAATAATAAAAATCCATTGGCGGCCAATCCATCCCTGGCATTAATGCCAGGATTATGCGATTTTACCCGGTGGATCTCCGGAATGTGTGTGAGTGCCTTTAAATCCAGTCACCTGTACGTACAGTCTTGTAACTACCGGCGTTCTCCAACCACGCTCCGTTCCGTTAGTTCTCAAAGACAGACCTATACAGTTTTTTTCTGAGGATTTCCAGAATGTGTGTGTGGGTACCTTTAAAATATGAAGATGTGAAGAGCCTTTGAGATACTCACACATTTCCTTTCATTCTCATTTGTGAAAGATTTAGGCCTAGGTCCGCGCGACTTTTTCTCGGAGCATTTCCTATTATTCAGACCAGATAATAAAATCCTTAAGACCTGTACAGTATCATCTCTGATGTGTATGGGTAGCTTTAAATCTGACGACCTGTACAGTACGATCAAACTTGCCAGAGTTCTCCACAGACGCTCCGGTAAAGCTCAATATTAAAATTCTAAATAATAAAATCCTTTATGGCAAGTACAGTTTTTCCTCTGAGGATTTCTCTGACGTGTGTGGATACCTTTAAATCCTACGATTTGTACAGTCGCATCAAACTTGCTGACGTTCTCCACACACGCTCCAATAATCTTCAATATTAAAATTCCAAATAATAAAATCTTTAAGGCAGGTACAGTTTTTGCTCCGAGGATTTCCGTAATATGTATTGGGTACCTTTAAATCCGGGGGCTTGTTCGCAGGGTCCGATCAAAATTTCCTTAAAGCTTTAAGCGATAATCCTTAAAGCCAGACCTGTACTTTCACTTCTAAGGATTTCCAGAACGTGCGTGAGTACTTTTAAGTGATGAATACCTTTAAGGTGTGAGGGTTACTTTAAGTACGCACACACATTTCATCTCGCTCTTATTTTTTGAACAATTTCCTAAAAGTTTGTGTAGCCGTTTGTAATGAGGTAAATAATAAAAACTTTACGGTCTCTACGGATTTTTCTCTGAGGATTGTCGCCATGTATGTGGGTACCTTTAAATCCGGCGACTTAAACAGCCCAATCAAACTTACTGGCATTCTTCACACACCCTCCGGTAATCCTCAAACCTAGACCTGTAGGATTTTTCCTCAGAAGCTTTCCAGAATGTGTGTGGTACTTTAAGTACCCCCACACAGTTCACTTCACTCCTATTTTTGAAAGAGTTCCTGAGCGCTTATTTAGCCGTCTGTAACGAGGCCAACTAATAAAAACCTTTCGGTCCTTTACGGGTACCTTTAAGTGTGTCCAAAACTATTTTTCTTGCTGTAGGTGGTGCTCCACACTGAACTGGAAAGAAAACTGCCGCGCAGATGGCTCGATAAGGTCGACAAATCTGAAGTTACCGAATACCCTAATGAATGTAAAGCCAAGAAGGGAGTGATGGACTTCATCATGAAAAAGTGGTTTGGAAGCCCCTTTTCAGAAGATAGTGAGTTCCTTACCGTACTTTACGCGTGTTACATTGCTTAGTAAACTTAGTAATATTAACAAATAGATGGTGGTAGCGGTGTAATAAGTAGATGCATGACGCTCTTGCATTTGTTATTTTCTAGGCATGGTGACCAAGTTTTTCATGCGCAGATGGAGGCACTATGGTAGGATGTTGTTTAGTGGCGTTTTGAAGCACTTTTACTGCTTGCTTGTTCTAAAACTCGCCATGTTTGGCTTTTTGTTCAATAACAATGTACTTAATAGTTTACTAGAGAAAATAATCATCTTTCAGGTGATATTGTAATGGAGAATTCCGAGGACTACGTGCTGAACGAACTGGCCAAGACCAAAACCAAACTGAGACAAATATCGCAGGCCTTGGAGACGCAAAATCAGTTTCTACGTCTGATCGTGCAGGTATTTATTGCGTTTGACGGGTGACTATAGGTTTGAAAGTGAGGCTCTGTTTAAGAAAATGGAAATCAAGTCCGAGGCAGACGACATAGACGAGGGCGTGCCGCTGAAAGGAGAGAACCACGGGCATTCCAGCAAATGGTCGTCGCCGAAGATTCGCAAAAAAATCAAATCTGTGCTAAGTTTCTCTAACAGGGCCAACAGTAGCAGTTAGGCTCAAAGTGGACGTTTTTTGACAATTTTTTTTTTCAGTTGATCATTCTAGATTTTAGAGGTTGACACAACGTGTGAGAAATTGCTCCTCCGACTCTTAGAAAAAACAAAGAATGGTGATTCTGGATCAGTTTGATCTTATCAACAGATGGCAACCCAGTCCATCTGACCGTTATAATGTTATGGACAAACACAAAAAGTTGTAAATGTTCTGTTTGCCTTCTGGAATGGTCAATAGTGTGGTTCCTTAAAAAAAAAGAACATTCAGCAATTATTATTAAGCGTAATATATTAATAGTATAGGATTAAGAGTTGCTGGTAGCATTACTAATAAATCCAAAGCCAGTTACATACAACATTGCAACTCGCATGCAGTCAATTGTTGGTATAGTAATCTATACAGGGTGGTCTAATGTACTTAATTAATTGGATTAGAAACAACATTTTTTTAACGCTGCTCTTTTTCGTTAATGGTAGGGATGTATAGAGGAAATATGAGACACCTTCGACACACTGCTCCTTCGAAATACCCAAGAGAGCTCAATACCTAATGATTGGTCCTACTGCGACCACCACCAACATCACTACATTCGGAGTGTTTATTAGAAAACGTCATCTAGAAGGCTATGAATTTTTGACAGAAAAGGATGACAATCAAAGTAAACGGATTTTTGTTCTTTCATCTTTTTCTTTTGAAATTTCACCGCCAACTAGTTGACGTTTTCAAATGATCACCCCCTACTTATAAATGTTAAAAAATATAACGATGCCATGCGCATTGGAAATTGGAAGGAGAAGGGTGCGCTTTCATAGATTCTGGGAGGAGTTTGCGTACTAAAAAGTTTTGGGAGGAATTATCTCTCATATTCCTTCTACTAAGACACCTGTATACCCGAATCCAGTAGTATTTTTTCACGAAATTAGGGGCTTTTTTTCGGACCAAATAAGTGTGCTATAACCTAGCTAACAAATCATTAGTTTTAAAATTTCTTGACATGAAGCTTGTAAGTGTTTCTTAGAAGTCATTTAGTCACGCAACTCTGAGTACTAAAATGTTGTGTTACAGATTAACGTATATTTTGTGTACCTAGCTACTTATGTAATAAAATTCTAAGAAGTTTTTTTTTATCATTTCCTAATTCAGCTTGAATCCAGATTCCTTAAATTGTGGTCTTGAAAACTTTTAACACCGAAACAAAAAAATAGAACCAATGATTTTTATTAAAAATAGAGTCATTTATAAACCCGCAATTCGCATTAATTAAGTAAATGGCAGTAAAACATTTGAAACCTCTGAGACATTAACACAACACGTAATTATTATGTAACTTTCGGCGGGATAGCAACATTCAGAAGAAATTAATCATTATTAACCATCTGAAACTGAAGAGTTAGTAATCTATTTCGAAGCTTTGACGTCGGCCTCTGCGGTGAAATTGGCCTTCAACTCTTCCAGCGCCCTCTTGTATCGCAGGTACCTCGACGCCGATTGGCCTCTGTTCAGGTAGCATTGACTCAATGCGTCTCCTTGGTACCCTGAAGGACAGGTGCACACGGCCAAGTGGTTCCTGGGAGTGCATTCCGCGTTGACGCCGCACTGACCCACGCAAGGGTTTTGGCATCTAAATTCGGAACAATAATTTTACAATAAAAGTTTCGCACCGGTCTGGTTCTGGTTGACGTAAAAATGACAGACCAGCTGATTTTCATCTTTGTTGAAAGTCAGCTGGTCTGTCATTTTTATGTCAACCACATGCGATGCGAAACAAAAATGACTGTTTACCAATCTCACATACTTCCATAACATAAGGGACATTGCCTAGCTTTTACATTGCTGGCCTTGGATTGCGAAAGGAAGGGATGGAAACACAATATTTAGTACTGAAGTTACTCCGGTTACTCGACGCAGATACGTGTGAGTGAGGACCGGCCCCCACTTTTTGGCATCAAAGTCAGCAAGAAATGTCCAGTACGTTATAGACGTACTTGATTAATCTTAGACATTTTTATTTTAAATTTTAAGCTTTTGGTTACTTACGCATAGTCTATGCAAGCTTTATTGTTCGAGCAGTCGCCATCGCTGAGACATTCGCCCCGCTGGCACCCGGTCACCGGGTTACCTACATAACCGGTCTGACAGAAGCATACGGGCCGTTCTTTGGCCGGGTTCCTAGTTTCGAAGCCGGGCTCGCAGTAGGCGTTCACTCCGCAGGGATTCGGTTCGCACAAATCACCTTAAAAACGAAAAGATTTTGCAATTTTCGACAACAGGTAGGTTTTACCGTATTAAATAAATCGACTTTTCTCGCCATTATCTGGCTTTTATGCTAACGAGTCATTTGTTACTTTTTATATTAAGAAATATGCGCCTTTCATCAAACTCCACACGCAATAAACTATGAAAAATGGCGTACGTGATCTCAGTCAGCCCTAACCAAGGCCCAAAAGGTAGTTACCGATCTTGAAGTTGACTTCAACGCAATTTACAAAACTATTACTAATAACTTACGGGCTTCAAATGGTCTGCATCTCACGAAGGGATCGCCGGTCATGTCCTTTGGGCAGGAACATACCGGAGTGAGTCCTCTGAGATTGCAGTCGGCCCCGACGCCGCAGACTCCGTCGCAGGGGTTTTTGCAAATACCGTAGAAGCAGGCGGGACGTCCCGGGGGGCAGTCCACGTCGCCGTAACATTCCGGTTTGCAGGAGAGAAGGGGATTTCCAAAGTAATTCTGCAAGAGTGAGTTAACGTTTTACCGTCGTTTTAACCGTAAGGCTTAGGGCAAGCCCCACACTGCCCTGCTATCTCAACACCTAGATCGCTAACTAACTCATAAAGCAGAGCACGACAAAACAGCAGGGCGTGCGTAACCGAAAAGAAGTTACTAAACAAGTTAGTTCAATTAAGGTTCATTCAGTTTAGTTATCTGTTTGGGTTAGTTCAGGTAAAAGGTCATACAATTCTCTTAGTACCTTAGGACAGGTGCACACTGCTTGATGGTTTCGGATAGTACAGTCAGCGTTTTCTCCGCATTGGGTGCTACAAGGGTTCTGGCATCGAAAATCGATACAGGCTTGGTTGGAACTGCATTCCGAATCGCTTTCGCATTCATGACGACAACCACTCAAAGGTGATCCCAGGAAACCTATAAATTGAACATGTCAAGGGATATTTTCAAAACAGACATCTATCAAAAATAATGTTTTGTATATAGAGGGTGTTCATTTAAAAAAGTCATAGCCAACTTGGTGACTTTCTAATGGATATTCCGTAAACGTCAAGGTTATCTGTAGGTACTATTCCTGCTAAGAGTTACAAAGATAATTAAATTCGAAAAGTTGTGTATTTTAATTCCCATTACTCCATCCTAAAAGTAGTTTTGTCTTTTTTTCTTCACAATAACGTTTTCGATTTAGGGACTCCAGAGCGCTGCTGAGCAGGATAGGTTTAAAAGATATTGAGGGTGGCTACTTTTCGTTGAACAACCCGGTATATAAGCCATATCAGTTTGCATACAGGTAGATATACTGAGGCTGAATCTGCTTAAAATGATCGTTTTTTCTATGCAAAAAATTACAGCATCTGATAGATGAAGAAAGATAGATAAAAAGTAAAATAAAAACGCTCAAAACCCACCATTTTACTTTTCTAATACTCTTCTCCTGTAAGCAAAAATGAAACATTGTCAAATGTAACGCAAAATAAGAAAATAAAGAAATAACTGAACTGTTTTTGGTTTCTGAATACTGACAGAAGTGGCAATATCGCCTATCTCTACACTACTCATCTTCACATTGCTTTCGAACTAAAAGGTTAATTTAAAAACGTCGTCTAGTTGGCTGTGAATAAATGACAAAAGAAAAGGATGAAGAAACAAGAGTTCATTTCCTTTGATTGTCATGCTTTTTTGTGAAAAACTCATAGCTTTCTGGTGAGACCAGTTCTGAAAAACCTTTTCTGATAAATACCCAGTAGGTACTTTGGAACCAGACGCGTATAAAATGGGAAACTGGAAAAGATAAAAATGTTTATTGGTACTTGCCAGGACGACATCTGCATGTGGGAGTGCCATTCACAACCTCGCAGTTGGTGTTGCTACCACAGGGACTGGGATTGCAGAGTTCAGCTGAAATTTATAAGTACAATGTCATCTACGGAAATATATTCTGACCAATGGCACTCACATGGATCAAACCTCCTGCAGCTGCTGAAGGGATTTCCGGTATAACCGGGCGGGCAGCTGCAAACGGGAACGTGGTTCCTGGTTTGACAGTCGGCGTTAATGCCGCAGGTTCCTGCACACGGGTCTATGCAGCGGCCGTTCCTGCAGGTCTGGAAGTATCTGCATTCGCCGTCGGATAAACATTCTTGCCTGTAGTAACAAAATTATGTATGAATAAACAGATGTTGAAGAAGGACGAGAAAGATGTTAAAGAGAGCAGCATCTTTACCTAGTGCACACACTTAAGGGGTCACCAGAATACCCTCGGAAGCAGGAACACACGGGTCTTCCTCCAATTACTTGACACTGGGCGTTTTGTCCGCATGTTGAAGCTGTGCATGTCACCACATCTTGTGCCACCACTATATTGAACAAGTTATTACGTCTTGCAGGTATCCACTAGTTTGTGACAGTTTATACTGATGTGAACTTAGTGTATGATGTTTGGATTGTGCAGTGCGTGTGTGGGTGTGTGTTGCCTAATGCCAAACTAATAAGCATTCTTTTATCTTTATTTTTTTTTCGTACTACATATCTACATAAACAAAAAAAATGTAAGTAGCATCATTGTTTGTGCGGCATTAAAATAAACCCACTCATCATAGATAATCCCACACGTAGACATTTAGAATAAGCTTAAGAAAGAGCGTTTGTGTTTATTATAACTATTATTAGTTGCGTATTACGCAGAATTAAGTTAAAAAATTTAAAAAAAAAACACACTTCCAACTATCTAGATCGACTTGGAAGATATTATGCTTGGATGTGGTGTGCTAAATGACCTCTGCAACAGAATTTATATACACAAATGATTCATCGGTGCTTTTATGAGATGAGTTACCACACATATAAGAAAGAAAACTCATGTTTAACCTGTTCTAGCATAACCGCTGGGACAGTTAATGCAGTCCCCGGTGGTCCTATAATTTTGAACGTAACTGTCATACTCTCTTTGAGACCGTGCTATGGTGTTCCCATATCGATCGGTTATGTAAACATTGTCATCGTAGAGAGGTCTCGCCCTTGCGTAGGTGTATCTAAAAGATCGTCGTTGAGCATGCGAAAAGCCATCCGCCTCATCTAGTTGGCTATGAAATGTCAAAAGGATGAAGGAACAAAAGTCCATTTACATTGGTTAGGTCATCTTTTTTCTGTCAAAAATTCATAGCCTTCTAGATGACGTTTTCTAATGAACACCTCGTATTTACCTACATATTTAAGTAAAATTAAATATCTTGTTTGTTAAGTGTACAGGGTGCTCCACTATTAACTGCAGGATTTGATAGTATCTAAATTATTACAGATATTGATTTGGGACAAGACCGTGTTATGTGGAAGAGTTAAATTTATAGGGAGATTATACCCCATTATACAGGGAGTAACAAACATATGTTTTGGTTTTAAACCAGATATCATACATATTATTGTGTTTTTTGCATTTGTCCTATGCCCATCTTATCTAGTCGCTTTAGAGATAAATATTTAATGTTATTTTTTATACTTCAAAAACTGTAGTTGTCAAGTATAAAAAGTTTTTAATTTAAAAATAATAATAAAAATAATATCGATTGCTAGACGAAATCAAGATAAAAACGTGCAATTCGTTTTGCCCTCTATGAATTTTCGAAAATTTTAAAGCTCAAATATCTCGTAAACTGTTGGAGATGGCCATAGGATATGTTGCATAGAAAGTGCTTCTAATAGCCCACCAAAAGCAAAAAAGCAATAATATTGTTTGAATCTAATTAAAAAACACATTTAATAATACAGGGTGTCCCACTGGGAACTACAACGTACTTTGAAAAGTTCAGGCTTTAGCAGTTGCGATGGGGCCTCCACGTTCAAATATTTTCCCTCTTGAGGTACCACTGCAGTTACCCGAAGATGGTACCAACTTTACTATTTTAAATGTTTTTGAATTCAACGTTCATTTTTTGGGAAAAAATTTTAAGGTTACCCAAAGGATTTCTGAACTAGATTTTGAGCTATATTCGATTTAAAAAAGATACCCAAATCATGCCAGATTAAAAATGATTGTCAGTCAAGTGATTAGATTTAGAAGTGATAATGCGGGGTACCATTTAAAATATAGTGAAGCTGGTACCAACTTCGAGTATCTGCTGTGGTTCCTTAAAAGGGAAAATATTTTAGACTTGGAGGCACCATCGCAAGTGCTGAACCATGAAATTTTCAAAACTACCCTTTGTGGTTTTCAAAATATCGACCGCGGTAGTTCCCGGAGGGACACCCTGTCTAATAACTCCCCCTTTGGTCAATTTTATAAAATTTGCTAATTTTCATCTGACTATCAAAAGGGTCTGTCTCCAAAAAGATAGAACCAATAGAAATGCTTTTTGCGGCATCTCAAATAAGACAACAAGGAAACGAAAAAAGAGTTTGACGAGCGAGTTTGACTCGCTCCAATCGGTTAATTATTTCTTAAGTTACCGAAATTCAAACTTGGAAATCGCTAAAAAAGAAGAAATACCCTCTCTTTGGTCATTTAGGCCTCATTAAAGAAAATTTAACAAAAAAATTTTTCGTCTTTTGTTTCCTCGTTCATCCTCGTTCCAAATAACAAAAAGTGTTTGATAGAACATTCATTTTTTGGGACACCCTGTAAGAAATTTTTTAAACGTAGTCCAAACATTTTATGAGATATGACTCCAAATCAATATTTAAAATATTTTGGATACTAACGAATTATGCGGTGAAAGTGGGCCAACTTGTAGTAACAGAAAGACCTCATTTAGATTTCCAAGGTTCTGCTATTTATTTCAATAAGTGAAACGAATTATCTTCGCTGCACCTCTCCTTGTCACTTTTTCAAACAACAATTGTTATTAATGAAGCAGAAAGGTTTTAATAAAATTCTTGCATAAAGTCGGTATAACTTATTCACTTACTTAAGACATCTCGTTATTTTTGAAATCTTCATTTTCTTATACCCACAAGAATGTGGGTATCCTTAAAATGTTAAAGTCACATTTCCAATACCTACTAGATGCCAAATAATAAGTTTTAAGGTTTATATAAGCCATTCACTTATTTATTATTGTCGTCAAGTAGGCGTCGGAAATTTGACTTTGACATTTTTATCTCGTATCTTCTCAATATGTGCTAAAAGGAGATGGGTATAAAAAAAATAAAGGTTTCAAAGGTAACTAGATGACAAAAATAAGTCAATGTGTAATACTCGTTTGCATTTTTCTTTAGAGTTTAACTCAAAAATGTAGGTAGTTTTTTACTTTTTCTCTTCTTGGGTCTACCTGTAGGGATGGTCCACGTATGGGTTGCTGTTGTATGTGTAATAATCGTTGTAATAAGGCCTGCCAGAGAGTACTCTGTACGTGCGGTAGTAGCTAGGCTCACCTGAGGTCACGGAGACGATTTGGAGAAGCGCCACCAGGGAACAGAGAACTGCTGTCTTGGTCCCCATCTAGAACATAACATACCGCGAGTAAAACAACGAGTATATTTTAGTAACGACAAGCAAAGTTGCATTAATTATTGTGATTAATGATCAAAAGTATTTTAGCTGTGAACACTGAACAGTCTCACCTTTCTTGGAATTTAATTTTGGAATTATCTTGAAGCAGTCGCAGCGCCCTCGCTTAGCTCACTCTACAAGTGCCGAACTGAAGTATTACTGGTTGCCGGCTATTCGGCGCAGCGTAACGGATTGTCTTTTCTTATACATATTTTAAGCTCAAACACACGATATACGGAATTTCTAGAATTTTTAGAAATGTAAAGAATGGTACCTGGTGGTCTTCTAAACACGATAATATACAAAAATCGATGGATGATTCATATTTAATAACAAAAAAAGCAAAAATAAAAATACAATAATTCCTCAAATAATTGTATGCGAAAATAACCACATTAACGCAATCATATTTTATTCATATTCAGAATAGATGTTTTTTCATTTAAGTACCCTGTGTTCATCAGAAAAGATCATCTACAATGCATTGACATAATCAAAGTAAATGAATGGACTTTTGTTCTTTCATCATTTCACAGCCAACTAGGTATAAAGCTTTTATTAAGTTTTTCGGCACAGACGGGCATGAAACTCCACTATTTTGTAATGTTTAATTAATAAAGAACCAATATTTTCTTCATAGGAAAAGAGATAATGTTTGCCATTTTCAACTTTGTCCGGTTGGGGAAATTTTGTTACCTAGACAATTTATACATAATTTCAGCTTTCTCCGATAAAATTGGAAATGACACCTACGGGGTGTTTTTCAGAAAACTTCATCTAGCCAGCTATGATTTTTTGACAGAAAGAAAGAGATAAAAGAAAGTACGTCGTAACTTGACTCCATCAAAACAGATTTGTCATTGCCACTGTCCCAGTGTTGCCAGGTGCGGCCCTTTAGCGCCAAAGCGGCGGATTAGGAACATGCGAAGCGCTCAAAATCATAAGGTTGGCGCTTGGATTCAAATCATGAAATGGCGAAATGCTGCGCATTTCTATTAATGTAAGGTCGTATGATTTTTACTGCATTTATTATGCTTTACATAGTAATTAATAGGTAATTATTATTTATTAGTATGATTAAAAACTAGGAGATATTCCAGTTTTGACTACTTGGAGTAGGTTGGTTCTCTGGGCATTGGTCATACAATCTCAGTGTCAGTACTGTCAATAGTGTCAACTGTCTTCTCATTTTACAATTGACATTAGATAATGCTTACGTTCCGCTGACGGCACCAGCTGAGAAGTTTAGTCAGCGAACTCTGAAATTGGCCAATCAGGTGCCAATTTTCAGCGTTCGGTGTCTAAACTTCTAAGCTGCTGCCGTCGGCAGAACTTACGCATTGTTTTTCCTTCCATGGACGCTTATATTTAAGGAAGGAGTGAAAGTGAAAGTGAGAATTTTGACAGCTTTGATTGGTCAATTTTTTTTTCATTTTTACTTTCACACCTTTCTATAGAATAAGTGCCCTGATGTTTCCTTTTTTTCTCCACTTTGTTTGGACCAATTTCCAAATTCACCAGAGATTCCACCAAAACAATTCACTAATGCCCGTATGTACCGTCAACCTTTAGGCCGGCTTAAATTTAAAGTCGGCTCAAACTGGCGTTTTCATATTCACCGTCACAGTTTCAAGAGATAGGCGGGCTTAAAGTTAAGCCCCCGATCTTCGAGGCTTAAGCCAAGCGTATCCCAAACTAACCTTAAACCTTAAAAAGAGAACTGACACGGCGACGGCCCGTCACCGAAGAGTCAAAGTAATAAAGTAAGTAAAGTTGTCTTCTTTGTTGTTTACGTTATTTGTTTGTGCTTTGGTTCTACGTTTGAATTAGAAAATTATTAGATTATAGTGATTATACCAATAAAAATGGAGATGGAAGATGATTTTTATAGACGATGATGCAGATATTTTGAGTATTATTGAATTTGGATTTCCAAGAAGAATTTATGAAAGCAAAAACCTTTTTATGGTATGGACGATATGTCTTTTTATTGTCTGCAACTTATTTGGAGGCGGAGGAGGTGGCCCGCCTCCAGTGAGTAGTATCTGTTTTTTTCTCCTCAGCTACTTTCTTCCTTAATTCCTTTTTTTTATTACTATAGAGTTTTTTTAATGACTTTGCATTTCGAAAAATATTTCCCGGGCTCACAGCATTAAAATCCTGCTTCCATGCATCTTCCCTTTTGTGCAATAAAGCTCTGTCTGTTCTTCTTATCTTCTAAGATTTGCCAATAATTTTGGCTTATTAAAATAAATAAAAACAGAGGTAAATTTGCATGATCTTTTTTTTTCATCCATGATAAATGGGTAATTATTAATATATTACAACAATGTTTACTCCAACTATCACTTCTTCTTTCCTACAAATAGGCCAAATGATGGTGAATGAATAAAATATTCAGCTAAAAAGGTCTCTTAACATTGGCTAAGAAATATATACCTGCCCTGCATAAATCCAGATGTGACAAAATGTATGATGTAGGAAAATATAATTTTCAAAACGCGCGGCGAATAGACAAATCTGCTATGTTGCCAAGTGTTTATGGAGCTTACGTAAGCCGGCCTATCTTTTCTACGGAGAATAGAAATTGCTTTTTAAGCCGGCTTTTCTTTCAAAGCCGGCTCAACTTTAAGCCGGCTCTCAACAAAACGGAACATACGGGCATTATCACATCGCCAAGTTTTGATATAAATTTTGTAAAAAATCTGATTCATGGGCAAGTTTCCATTTATCCAAATTCGTTTGTAAGTTGTTTACATCAAAAGAGCATGGGAAAAGTTGCAAAAATTAAGAAAATTTAACCAATTATGGGTCAAGCAGCTCTGTCTGATCAGGCTGATCGGATCATGTTGAACTCGGAATTGTGCAAAGGGTTGGCGGTTGGTGGCGCTTTTAAATGAGACAGCCTTGGCGCCTTAAGACGTCAATCACCTGGCAACACTGCATTGTCCAATCAGCTTTCAGTGCTTCAACGTTAGAAGCGGCCATCTTGTCTTGTCTTTATCCTTGTTGGTAAACTTTCCCGTTACCCACAATTTTGTTGTAGTTTTCTAGTTTTACCAACAAAATTTTTGCAAAAAAAACATAATTTTGATTGCTATAAAATCTGTCTTGTGTTTGGACAACATGGCTTTCGCCTTACAACATAAAGTTTTTATGTGAAGAGTTACTACCGAACTGGAATCAAAGTGGATGCATGGCGAATGGGTTTATTCCCTTCGAAACTGCATAGAGGATTTCCAAACTTTGCTGTGGTCTATATGCAGTTCAAGAAAACTTTGAAGCATAGTTCATTGTTTACATAAACAGGTAGTTTACAAAGACCAGGCAGTGGATCTCACAAGAAACGCACCGATGAAGTGGTTGCGCAGGTACAAGAAATAATGGGGTAAGTAATAACCGGGTACCTTCTATACGACAGTTACACCATAAAATAGGCCTTTCTCTAGGTGCCACCCACGCAATTTTGCATAAAGATCTGCAAGTGTACCCATATCGCTGCACAGTAGTGCAAAAATTGTATGAAGCTGACTTTCCCCAAAGACTGCAATTTTGCAATTGGTATATTGATCACATATTGATTGATGAAAATTGGAATTTGGGCAGGAATCACAGCTCACCGACTGATTGGCCCAATTTGAAGGTGGCGGATCACTAGGACACTTCAAACTTCAAGTATTAACCAACTGGATACCTGTATATAAGCTACTGGATTTTGTTAGGACTTGGAGAAAGTAGATACGTGTGTGTAAGAAAAAGAAAAGACAATTCGTTACGTTGCGCCGAATAGCCGGCAACCAGCAATTCATCAATTCGACACTTGCACAGCCAAGCGAGGGCGCTGAGCTCACTCATTCTGCAAATTTTCGCAGCAAAATTGTTTTTTTATATACATAATCGAACGAGCTAAGATAGCTAAAATACTTTTGATCATAATAATATTAATGCCACTTTGCTTGCTAACTACCAAGTCAGGAAAACCGCTACCAAAATCACAACACTGGTAAAACAGTGTTGCCGCACTTACTCCGCTCGGAGAATTTCTACTCCTCATCTTAATTTACTACTCTGCTCCAAATAGTCCTAGTTCTACTCCACTTTTACGTTTTAGTTGTTAGAGTGAGTTTTTTTTACAAAAAATATACTTACCTACGTAACTACTAAAGTAACACTTTTGTGTTTATAAATGTTGATTGATAATGCTGACATCGATTATTGCCTCTTATACTATACATCGTAAACTCCTAACATCTTTAACTGTGCGTTTGGAAGTACACGGAGACTCGGGGCTTGCTCGAGAAGAGAGAGAAGTACACAATTTCCCTGTTAACAGGCGAACAGAAAGAGCGAGATATACTCTTCCTAGCATTAGCATTGGTGTTGTAGTTAGCCCATGCTGTAATAGCGTATTCCATTGGTAAAATGAGTACCGCACCAGAGCAAATATTGTACACCATTGGTGAAGTTCGTGCACGTTTAGGTGGTGTTCCATTGGGAAACGAGTGCCGCACTTTTTGCACTTAATGCAGCTAGTTCCGCACTAGCTAAAGCCACCAACTAAAGAAAACGGGCACGACTTTTAATTTTTGCACAATTAATCTTAGAAAATTTTCCGCCAAAGATATTTCAAGGTCATAAAATCGGTCTCCATTGACTTTACACTTTTATTGCACTGAGAACGAGCGAGTGCTGCCCTCGTGCGATTCTAATGCAACACTAATTTTATCAATGAAATAAGCTATAAGATTATTTTATATATCTGAAAGCCCTCAAATTGATAAAAATGTATCAAACTACTCCGCTGTTGCATATATCTACTCCACTTTTTGTAAAAAATCGACTACATCGCACCTGGCGGCAGTGGCAACGCTGTCGTAAAATAACCAGTGTTTTGATTTTGGTAGCGGTTTCCCTGAACCCACGAATTCAGGGTGGTCCATCATAGCACGAGAACATGAAACAATTGCACGTCCCACGTAACATATGTACCGATTTGAATATGAAATGATTATGCATAGAATGTGAATATAGTTCTTGTGCTATGAGGTTATAACCTCTACGCCACTGGGAAAGATGTTAATTTTGCAAATCAAAAGCAAAATGTGCGGCGTGTTTCAAGTTAATTCGTATTTTATGATGAAAAACATGGTTAAAATCACAAAAAATAACTATTTCCCTAACAAATGAGGAAAGTGGTTTTTACCATCCGCTTGCGTGGTAAATAAGAACTCATAAGAATTGTATTTATTACAGAAAATTTTGCTGACCCGTTAGAAGATCTTGCTTCTGTCCAATTTTTCCAAGGTTCACCCCCATCATGTGTATAATCAATTCAGTTATTTCTGTCGTCAAGTAGGCGTTGGAAATCTGACATATTTCACCCGGTATAACATGACTGACATTGACAGTGGTTAATAATCAGTTTGAGGTTAAAGTTATTGTTTACTGCTTAGAAAATGGAAACCAGAGGAAGTAGGATACGACGCCGGCGTCTGTTACCAGTTTGCTCCAATCTGTCAAGTGTGAAAATGACAGTGAAGTAGCATTGGTATTGTAACACATAAGAAAATGTTTTATTAAAAATAATAATGGAACTGAATTACTATTTGTAACATTAGTAATATTATACGTAATATTATTAGCAAACATCGACTTTCTATTAAATAAATAAAAATAATTGTGAATTAATAGTCGTTGATAACCCTGGGATTACATATCCTACGCCACTGGAAAAACTGCTCAAAAATTTAAATAAAAAACTGTCTACAAGTTACAGGATTAGAAAAATATTTTTCAAAACAGCATTATTGACTTCACTGCGGTATATACTAAATCATATTTCGAAGATTTGGATGTAAAATTCCTGGTTTTAGAGTTATTTGAGATAATTTAATTGTTGCTGAAAAACGCCATTATCCGTTTGCCTATGAAACGTAACTCCAGGCTCCTTTCTATAGCCGCTGCTTTTACAACCGTAAGCTGCACATCCCACCATTGTAAACAACACAATTATTTATATTATTAAAGTCTTGCAAAATGCAATTTATTGCAAAAAACACAGAGCCGACGAAACGTTTGGTTTTCGCCTTAGCCATGGCGTCTCATCATTTTTGGTAACAGCTGCCCATATAGCGGAGAATTGCGCGAGTGGATTCCATGGTTTCCATTTTCTAAGGTTTACTGTTTTGCTCGCATAGTTGCCAGATGGCTTCATTAGTTCATACTTTTAATAATATTGATTAATGATCGCTAACCTAGAATCTAGTAAAAAACGGGCCGTAAATAAGTTCATAGTGTGAATGTGGTTGTGATGATATGTATAAGAATAAGTTTGCTTTTTTAGACTAAAATAAAGGCGGAATACAGTTAGAAAGAACAGGAAAAATGATGTGTCTCTGACTTATGTGATTACCCCAAAATGCTTACCCCAAAAATATGGAAACTTTAGCTAAGGTCACAGTGGGCGATTTTTGGGGGAGGTCTCTTCTAAATTGGAGGTAGCATTTTTTAATGCAAATTCGCATTTTCGCGTTAATTACCTTGGGCATTTTTTCTTAAGAAATAGTTTTTTAATAACAAATTAGCTTACAAAAGGCGCGCTTAAGTGTACAAGAAGTCGGCAACAGCGAAATTTTAATGACGTATTTTGACAAATTTGTCTTGGCGACAAGTAAACAAACAATCGCTGTCAATGTTATACTGGTGAAATTCCATGGCAAGGGTTGATGCCAAAAATAACTGAATGGATTATAGTACTGTCTTAGCTATCACTCTGTGTACCGATCTAACAGGTCAGCATTAAGCTTTCGGTAATAAATTCAATACTTATAGGTCAGCAAATCAGGAGTTTCCGTTCGGTCAGGTTAGTTCAGGTGCGGAGGTCACGGAGGGGGAACAGAAAAGTCAGTTTACCCCTGAATAATTTTGTGATAATTCAACCCTGTATTTTAGTAACGAGGCGTTTTAGGACCTCAACATGAACTTTTCAATCTTGTCATATTTCTGGACGAAAAGACGTAAAGCATACGCTGTTAAAAATGTGTTGCATATTTTTGAGACATTAAAGAAAGTACCGTGCGTTCATTTAAAAAAAAAACCTCAAGCAGGGATTAGAACAGTAGGTCTGAGATGAGTTCGTAAAAACAATTGAAAGTCGAAAATGTAATAAAATGTTCCGATTTTCATTTTTTTTATGAACTTATTTCAGACAAGAGGGTTAATTCCATGGCTTGCTACGAGTTTTTTTTTATATACACCCTATACCTCGTTCAATAAATATTGCTAATATGTAATTCAGATTTTACGTAATATGTGTTGTGATAATTGTATACCTTACTAATTTAGATGACCCTTTACTAGTAAAACCAAACTCACTTTTTCACACACACACACACACACACGCAAACTGAATATATTTTGTACCAATTGTCTGAAGAAAAATTGTTAAAAGTTCTTCACAAAAAAACATTTCAGATACTTTTAAGGACTTACCTTGAAAAACCGAAAACACCACTCGTAACCCTAACTAAATCACTGCACGAATACTCAACAATGTTTACCTTACTCTATAAACTTTAAATGCTTGTTCTTCCCCCACCACATCCTGGTCCACAAGAACTCTTTTAAGTAAACTTAATGGGGAGCTTCAACACTTTACGCTATTTTTCGTAGTTAGATACTAAGCCTCCTCCTAATCAAATGAGCGTCAAAGACCCTCATTTGATTAGGTACTAAAATAACTAGGTACTAGGATAAACTAAAATCCAGTTTATCGTTATTTTCCTTACTCAGCAAGTACTATAAAAAACGATTGTCTTTACGTTTAGTTTACGTAAGACAACTTAAAGTATACAAGCAAGAAGCCCCAACTATCGAAGGTGTTAATACTGATGTCATAACACAGTATCGCATATGCAAATTTCTCCTGGTGTACTTTTTTATGTCTGGTT
Source organism: Taphrorychus bicolor (assembly GCA_951812265.1). Lineage (NCBI taxonomy): Eukaryota > Metazoa > Arthropoda > Insecta > Coleoptera > Curculionidae > Taphrorychus > Taphrorychus bicolor. The sequence goes on from OX638303.1 coordinate 45,326,509, forward strand.
TTATTTGGCTTGTCACATTTTACGGAAATGGCGATATCGAATCCGGCAATCGATTTTTGGTCTGATAACGATACGACAGGGTGTTGGTTTTTTACACCCACAACACATCATTAATAATTATTTTGCCTTCCTGAGGTGGCATTTTTCAGCTTTTCATTCCAGAAACAAATGGAAAAAAAGCTACTTAAAATTTGCAAAATAAATAAAATGAAAGAAAACAGCTCCTTCTATATATGAAAAAAACTAAGTACCTAAACACAGAACGATAATGGTTGGCTCTGGCCGGCCCATAAAAGGTAAAGGTAATTACAATGTAGTTATGAATATGGTATGACTGGACCGTCCTACATACGCACGCGGCCTTGATATTGTTAAATGAAAATAGTCGAGGTTTGTTTTGGCCGGTACAACTATTCATTTTGCAGGAATAATAAATTAAAGAAAAACTATGTGCGGTTGCATCCATCATATTCCGGCACAGATGTTTTCGACAACACAATAATAATCAGTAGCAGTAGGTAAAAAAAAATTGTTGAAATCCTGTTTTTGTATTATTAGGTAAGACAGATCTCGGCCTTGATGAGTGATCTTTAATCAACAATTAATTGGAAGCCATTTAAATAATTTAACGAAACATGTTTCCACAGACATTGAGAGAGTCGTCTTCCCATTATTTTGGTTTGACATTGGACATTTTGCTATTTAATATTGTTAGCAATATGGTGTGCTTGCGTATGGGAAAAAGAGGTACTTCATACAAAAAAAATATCTTTATTCCAAAAATTGTTGCAAGCTGTAATAGAAATATAAATAAATAAAAAAACCTAAACATAGCAACTAATATAAAAATATGATTTGTCTTAAATAATTGTTTTGGTCAAACAACAATACTCTGTTTTTTGGGTGTGATTAAATATTTTCGAGTAAAAGGCATTTTTTTGTACAAAGTGATGGTGTCAAGTAGCCACGATTCGTTGACGCATACTGTGTCTATTTGTTTCACGTACTGGCCAATAACTATTCTGGCCATTCGTGGCGTCGTCATGGTTTTACCTTTGCATAAAAGAATGAGCTCTTTTAAATCGGAGGCGCGTGGGTTTGTGGACGGGGCCACGTATATGGGAGGGCAATTTTCCAACACGTCCAAGGTGTAACTGGCACCGAAAGCTTGACGTTCCACGCGAGATTTCTGAAATAAACAAGAATACCCTCAAAACCTTTAGAAAGGAGTTTTTAGGATAAACCCTTTTCAACTGAACTTGTTTTAGGACCACTGCTTTTGTACCACCTTTGCACCACCTTCTTATTTCAATTCAAGTTGATAGATAATTCGTGGGATCAGGAGATATGGTAACCAAAACACCGTGCGACGTTTTGTGACGAAATTGGCATTTTCTCAAGCACTCAGATGTTATGGGTATTCCAAATGTTACACACTAAACAACAAAGACTTCCTTAAAACATCACAAGGATTTTCGGTCCTTTGAGAGGTCGTCAATATAACTCTTAGAGCCAGTATTTTGAATTCCGATTAAATTATTTAAACACTGATTATCCTTTTCATCACCTGATTGGATATTTTCAGTGCTGATTAACCTAAAACAGGTATCAAATACCAACATACGTTTGTTATTTTTAATTGGCAATCGCTAAACATTTAACTGTCTGTTGCTAACGTCATTTTTTCGCATTTTGAAATTTTGTTATTTCTTATTATTGTTTTCGTGGGTTCTAGAAGGTTTCCGATGCGGGCGACAGAAAAAATGGGACTCAAAGGCTCGGCATTCGGCAATAAACAACAAACAACTATTTTCGAAAATCAAGAATGCGGACATACCATAAGGCCAGATTGTACAAGTCACCCTCAAAGTCCGGTTCAGCTAAACTCGACTGGTACTTGAACCCGCGCAAAAGATTCGCATTGCTGTCAAATTAATTTCATTTGTGACACTTGCTGACAGCAATGCTTTTCTTATGGGTGAGTTCAAGTATCAGTCGAGTTTAGCTGAACCGGACTTTGAGGGTGACTTGTACAATCAAGCCTTGGTGGTGAAATAATCTGATTAGCTAATCGAACACCCAAAAATGTAGCAAAATAATCAATATTAATGGCCGTTTAATTGAACTGTAACATTTGACCGATGATTACTTGATCAAGTTCGTGATCGGGATTCAAAATACCGACCCTTAGAGTTATATTAGTGACCGTTGCATCACAGATAAGAACAATAATAAAGTTTTTGTTACCATATCTTCTTAACGCAATTATCTATCAACTTGAATTTAAACTAAATATTCTGACAGATAAGTGTCATACATCCCCTGGGAGGTTACACCTCAGCGAGGATTTAAACTTATGATGTAAATGAGGCTCTTATTAGTATTTCACCACTAGGAACAGTGGTTACAAACATTTACATTAAAGTGAATCGCTTACCTGAACGGCTGGTGAGAACTCAGTAACTTCGAAGTTTTCTTCCGCCAACCATCTCCCTTGTTCTAAAGACTGGAGTACCTGTAATAGACAGAAATGTTTCAAAATCATTCATTAATGATTTTCATTAATGCACGATTCTCTTCTTACTTTTATAAACAATTTTATTGCAGACAACTGAATTGTAAACGAAATTCACAAAAAATTTATAGTAAGCCCTATTGTCTTCCTACTTAACGCAAATTCAGTAGAGGGGATATAAGTATATGGTCCATTTCAAATAAAAATTCATCCAGCAGGCTGAGGAATTGATAGATTCGTCCCATTCCTTCCACGTAAATGTGTCATTTATGTCAATTTCTGAGCTTACTAGATGAATATCTATTTGAAATGGATCTATAAGTGTTTCTCATGAAAATGAGAGAATGCCTGTTATTATCAAAAAGTGTTTTTTGGTGTTTTTGATTGAAGTGAAATGGTTTGTACTCCTTATGAACGTAACAAAAGTATTTTGAATAAATCTGGCCTAAAACCTGGAAAAAATGGGCCTCCAAAGGGGTCTATTTCTTTCTCCCACCACCTCCGATGTTAGGAGGTCAAAGAGGACATCAAGAAGATGACAAAACAGTTGAATTCACTGCAATCGGCCCAATTGCTGTAAAGTTACAGGCGGTCAAAGTTGAAAATTAAGGAAAAAAAACGGAGGTTCTTTTGATCAGTTTGAAAAAACTTTTCCTGTTCTTGAGTGACCTTAGTAATAAACGAGTTAAGTAAACGGTGTTAAAAGGTTTAGATTGCTTTGAAACTCACCTGGAACTTTTGACTTTAAAGCACAGAAGAGTTTTGTTTTTAATAAACCCTCAATGCAGTTAAAATCGATAGAAAACATAGTAAAACGTATCAAAATGTTTTAAAAATGCATAATTCAACGTTTTTGCATGAAAATCATTATTTGAAGTTAAAATTAGTAGAAAACGCTGCTAAATGCCCTAAAATGACTCAAAATTCTCAAAGGAAGCTATGTTGGTGTTTTATTGGTGAAATTCAATGTACCGAGTTAAGATCAGTAGAAAACGTTGTAAACGCCTTAAAACGTGTCAAAATGCTTAAAAATTCATAATTAAACGTTTTTGCGTCAAATTCATTGATTGGAGCTAAAAATCAGTAGAAAACGCCGTAAAATGCGTTAAAACGTCTCAAAATGCATAATTCAACGTTTCCGAGATCCCTTCAGTAAAAAAGGTCCCGGTAGGTGTAAACCAAAAAGATAATTCCAAAAAAATTCAGAATTCAGTAAACATTAAAAAAAAACTTGAACTTCGCTCCTTTAAGATAACAATAATCACGCTCATGTGAGGGACATTTATTAGTAATTATATCAGAAAAATGTCTTTTTAACTGTTATTTTTAGTTCTTAACTCCTTCGCAAAAGATGAAACGACTCACTCCAACTTGCGTTTCATTCTTTATTCTACCTGAAACTTTAATTTCACACACAAATCACGGCAACTGCGCAATCCTCCTACTCAACATTCCACAATCTGGCAACATAGGCACAAACGGACAAGTGACAGATGAACGAAACACAGTTATGCTTCTTACGCTCGCACTCATTGGAAATCAATGCATCTCACTCCAAACAATCAAACGTTACCACGGCAACGCGATGCCCTCAACATTTTTTTGCATTTCCAAAGATGGTTGCCTTTTTTTGACAAGACTAGTTCGGCGTGCGTGGGAGTTATTTTAAAGAAAATTATGGTGAATTTTTGCTGTAGAAAGAGTTGTGTAACGTGACTTACATGTTACTGCGTGTTTTAGGGTAAGTTAAAACCTCAGACTAAATATATAATAAATAGACTCAACACTTCAATCATAAAATTCCTTTGTAAACACGGTCAGTTAATATTATACATAAACATCAATGAGTGTGATAAAGAAAGATAGACTAGCGTGATAGCTATAAAACGCAGGTAAATATTCTGATAACGCCGCTGCAACGCTGTAACGAACTGCCGCAGTCTATTCATCGTATTGAACTGCTACTGGAACTATGTCTCTCTCTGTCACACAAGGGTATCAGCGGTAGTTGAAGCAACACAGATAGCGAGGCCGATCTTCACGGATTAGCGTGTAATGTTTAATCACTCGTTCGTGACGTATTTACCACTTTCTTAAAATTGAAATTCGGGGTTTCCAGATTGAGCAAAATTAATATCTAAATAACCACATTAACATTGTTATTTATATTATTAATTGGAAACTGTGTTAGAATTATTCTTACATTTTTTAAGAAAACGTCTTCTAATATTTTTTTATTTAAATGAAATTGGTTTAGTAGGCTGCTTATTAAAGAATTGACAACTAAGCCGACACAGCGGTCCAAGTTAATTACTTGTACAATCAGCCAGCGTACGGTTGGTTTGACAATGTTTGACCAGCCTCAATAGTAAATAATTGGGTCTATTTATTATATTTAGTCTGAGGTTAAAACCTATAAATAGTTAATTTTGGGGATGATATTTACGAGATCATATGTACGGGATACGGGGCGAAGTGACTGTGTCTTCAACTCTGCACCCAAGATAACTATAGTTGAGTTCGGTAATTACATCTTCAATGATATCAATCTATCTCATTCTGTGTCTGTGTCCGGAGCGCTCATATGGGATTACTGAACTCGGCTAATAATCACGTTCACACGCTCATTTATTGGTAATATCACAGCCATGTCTTTAACTATATTATTTTTAGTTCTTAACTCCTTCGCAAAATTTAAAACGACTCACCCCACAAATAAAACTAAATCTTTATCTTTTATTTTAACTGAAATTCTGATGTCACACACAGCATTTTGGGCCTACAGCATCCCCTTACTGAACATTCCACAATCTGGCAACATAGACACGAACTGACAAGTGACAGATGAACGAAATCCAGTTACACCCCTCTCGGTCGCACTCATCGGAAATCAATGCATTTCACTCTAAATAATGAAACGTTACCACACCAACGTGCCTGCATTCAACAGTTTTCCAATATGGCCGTTTTTTTTTATAAACGTATGTGCGAGTTATTTTAGAGAAAAATTCGGTAAATATCGGGATTTTTGCAGTAGAAAGACTTGAATAATGTGGCCTAGGTGATACTGCGTGTTGTGGGGTAAGTTAAAGTCTGTAAATAGTTCATTTTTGGGATGATAATACCGAAATCTTATGTACGGGATGCGGGGCGAGGCTGTGCCTTTTTAGCTTGGTCCTAATGAACTCAAAAATTATAGTCTCACATACTAAATATATTGAAATAAGACTTCCATAGTTACTCAAAAATAGCCTCGAAAAACGTAAAACAGGCGTTCGGCTTTAATAAAACATCGGCAGTTTCTGCGTAACTAGTAGAAGGTGTAAGTTTTATGTTTTTGTCCTTTTTTCATGAATTCTTTGGAGCTAAACGTCTTAGAGCCATAGCTTTTGAAATCCCTTCAGGAAATGCGAGAAAAGCTCTGTATGTGAAACTAAAAAGAAGTTTCCAAATATTCAGGATTCAGCAAACAAAAAAACTTTATCACTGCACCCCTTAAGACAATAATCTTTGGGGTGTATAATGAAAAACAATTGACGTAGCGTGAATAATGAATAATGAATATTATTCACGCTCTTCCAGTTCAAAGGATATAACACACCCTATTATGTGTTTACAGCCAGACATATGATGAATATATTATTGTACAGCCGTGGACAAAATACATTAAAACGGCTCAAAGTGATCAAAAAAAGCCATTTGTCAGGGTCAAAAAAAGGTCTCAAAATGCTTTTAAAATGCATAATTCATTATTTGGAACTAAAATTAGTAAAAAGCGCGATGTACATGGTTCTCGCGGTTTCACATTCAAAAGAAAAATTAAAAATTGTAGGCTTATATCCATCTCTGTTGAGTAATCGTCAAGTAGAACAACAGAACACTGTTGTAGGTATGTACACTTTAGTAATAAACTTTCCAAAACAATTTCATTAAGTGTTACTCACCCATTCAAAATTAACTACCCAGCATCCTCGCGCAACTGCTCTCAGCATATTTATGGTCCTTTTGGCCTCACCGGCGACTAGGTGAGTTGTCCGGTCGCTCACTTCATCTTCAACATGGAATTTTCCTAATTTCCGCACGATTTGAGTAAACAGCTGGAAATGACATTTATCGCATAAAACTAATATCACTTCAATAACTAAATATTTAACTGTAAATCGCTAATGAGGATACCAAGTTGAAAGTTAACGATCAAGTTCATTCCGAAATCCGATTGAACAAACGTTAAATCCTAAAACTCGACTTAAGATTAAAAATGTACGGGAAATTGAAGTTTTAAATGTACTGATTTGTTACTATATGTACTGAAAAGTGCGAAGTCAACCTTGCAGGATTTTGACAAATATAACCTCAATCTCAGAATTATCTATTTATATGAAATCTAATTAGAGACAGGAAAATGTTGGCAATTGATTGCTACCGCCTCTCCTGCCAATAAACCAACGAGCTAGTATATTACAACAGAACTGGAGAGATCTTCCTGTTTTACGTTTTGACCACCCTTTTTAGCAGTGGGCACCTTAAAAATGGCGGCGATATCGGCGTGAATTGATGTCACTTGACGTTTTACGTCATGGGTACCTTAAACTATCTTTGACACTCTTGACAGTGACAACTGACTTGGAAATGGAAAATGTCTATTACTAGAGACCAATGTCCTAGCAGGGCACTTATTCTATAGAAAGGTGTGAAAGTGAAAATCTCTGGCCAATAGAATTGGACAATAGATTTTTTTGACCAATCAAGGTTGTCAAAATTATGATTCTTACTTTCACAACTTCCTACCGAATGAGGCTCCAGATATCGACAGTCAGCAAATGCCAATGTTTTCCTAAAAATGGCCGGAAGCCCTTTTTGAAGGCCCCCTGAAGTAATTTTGTCGTCAGTCTTTTTTGTGAGTGTAGAAAAATATTATGCCTGATTTTTTGATTCTGGTCGATTTCTGATTTCAATTAAAGAAACAATAAAAATGCCCGATTCAAGGGAACTCTCTCCTATTTGGGCTTAAGACTCACCTGAACATCCTCTTTATGAAGCTTCGTGCACACAATGGTCGGCAGCCTGACCTTTTTCACCGTCCCGGTCGAGGTCCCGGTCTTCTTCCTCCTGCTGAGAACTTGAGAATGAGGTACAAACTCCAAGGTACTTCTCCTATTTACAGGCGAAACTGCACGCGGTGTTCCATTGGTCCTCGTGGCGACTGGGGTCTTTTGTTGGGACTGTATTCTTAACGACTTTCTTCTGTTAGGTGTTTGCTTGCAAGTATCTGCCTTATCTTTGTTTAGGACCTCATTCAGTAGTTCTTTCTGTTCATCAGCCGATCTGTTCAAAGTAACTATTTCCTTCTCTGAGGTTTTGTTGGGCTTGCGCTTGCGCTTCGACGGTGTTATATCGGGAAGAATCAATTCGACCTCAGACTCGTCGGCGCTTCTATCAACGGCAGTTTTGCTCGTGTTAGCAAGAAATTCAAGAGGATTTACTCCTTCGTCAGATTTCCGTTTTCTAACTCGAATACGCTCTTGACGCTCTTGTTCATCGTCGACCTCCGGCAGCGTAATTGAATCATTGGGATTAAATAGCTTGCGGACCGGTCTTTTTTGAATGCAAGAACCGTCTTTACTATTATCATTTCTGCCAGCTTCAGGGCTCAAGCTTCTGATTATCGAAGTGCTCCGGACATGGCCCAATTTTTGCTCTAATTCAGGCGATTTGTTTACTTTAACAAACAGCTCCTTATTGACCTTCTTTGTTGGCCGCACAGGAGACGCAACAATTTCAGACTCGTCCGACATTGCCGAGTTGGAACTCAAACTCTGACTATTATAATCTGTTAAGTTGTCTGTTATGCCTTGTATGACACCATTTGACACGTTGTCACTGCAGTTGGAAGAAAAGTCGCTGCCTGATTTCTGATTTTCCTCACTGGAGAGTTGCAATTTGGACATCATCGACTCGGAGGATCGTCCTTTATCCGATTGAGGTTTGTTTGTCTTCTCTGAAGAGAGTCGTAAGGAGGACATTAAAACGTCTGATTGGGAAATCTTTGATTCGTCCGAAGACAATCGTAAAGGGGGCATTGAAATGGTTGGTGACTCCTTGTTGGACCTCGTCGAATTCAGTAAAGATTTTTTTCCTGATCGCTCAGAAGAGAAGCACAGGGAGGGTAAAGATATGTCGCTTTCCGTACCTTTCGGGCCAGGCCTCAAGGACAACGAACTGGAGCTTTTACGGTTGCTGACGCTTGAAGCCAATTGAAGCGGTGACATGGATACTTTGGCTGCAGAAGTAGTCAATTGCAAACTTTGCGCTGAAGATGACTCCCTGGCGAGTTTACTTGGTGTTTTCTATAAATTCATAGTTAATATTATAAACTGCCGTACGGAACAAAGGCTTTTTGGAAATTTTATTATTCAATATCTCCAGAAAGCCAAAAGTTCAATAAGTGTGGGAATTGCTTCTTCAAAAATTATGCCTACTTTTATATGTTTTATATTATTATCTATTTTAATTTTTGACTGAAGACTTCAGCCATTCCACTGAATTATAAAAATTGACAAAAAAAAGTTTGTCCCGTTTATTTTGAACAGTTTTTCGTTGTCAAAGAAATCTGCAGCAATAACTAGACCCTCATCAGAAAAATGTCACTTACTCCGGAATTAGTAGTTTTCGGTGGTCCATCGTCTGAAGACAATACTAGCCCATCACTTCTCTTCGTAACTCTCTTTGGAGTCTTAACACGTTTGCCTCCGAGTATAATAGACTCATTCGACCACTCTCCTAACGTGCTGGTCGACTTTTTTCCCGACTTTTTGGCGGCACTCTTGGGCTTGGGAAAGAGAGAGTCGCCAGAAGAAACGTTAGTTGATGTGTCACTGGATAAAACACCGGTGCTTTGCACTGATTTGTCACTAACAGAAACCAACATGGAGTTGCAAATCGTTTTTCGTCTGTTGCACCTTTGAGCGCTATTTTTTGGTGTGGTTCTATCAGTCATGTTTCTCGTTTCTTCTGGATTTGCAATATTTGTTATATCCATATCTAAGTCACTGAGCCGGGTGGCCTCAGCAACTTTTTCTACCGCGGTTTTATTCGGCATTTCAGAGCTGTTGTTACACAGCGATTTCTCACTCAAAGGCTCTGCAGAAGAAGAGTCTTTCGCGGTTTTGAAAGAACCAGAACTGCTGCTTAAGTGCGACACTGAAGGCGTAAATAGAGTGCGGCGTCTACTAAGTAATGATTGAGTGGTGGGCAATGGCGTGCCTTGGGAAATGCTTTTTCTATATTCATACCGAACGATTTCTTCATATTCTTTAAGCATTTGCTGAAAATAAAAGTTTATTATGAACCAAAGTCCGATAACCACTTAAAAATTGAATTTAAGCAGAAAAAAACATTTTGACTATGGAAGGAATTGATTACACTTACAAAACACTTAAGGAGTGCTGGAAAATGGCCTTAAACATACAATAAAACTTACCGAACAAACCATGGTCTCATCATCAAAGTCGCTTCGCAAAGCAGGATACTTCTTCTCGCTTTGTCTTTCTCCCAACTTCCTGGAAAACTCCACCCACAAAACAGAGACAACATGAACTTTTAACAGCCTGGCTTTTTGAAATGTCGTGTATGAACCGTCCTAAAACAAGTCAATAAGACTTGGTGCCATTTTTACAAGTTTGACATACATTGCATTTTTTATCTGTCAAAAAATTTCATTTATCTTCAAACTAAAGTTTAAACCGAATTTGTATGAGTGGGCTTTAAAGAGCATCTGCTATCCCATAGGAAGTAGATGCATTAAGCAGTAAAATCATGTACCTTAAAAACAACATGCGTAACATCCCTACTAAAGCGGTCCTGGACAGTAGCGCCCAGAGACCTCAACACTGCTTTCACTCCAGCAGATCGGTCTTCATTATGATGGCTTTGAATTTCCACATATGCAACCACTCCATCTAATATCTTATCACGGGGTGTAGCAGTAGAGCTTTCTGATGTATCAGAACATCTTGATTCAGGTCTTGACATTTCAGATCTAAAATGTGATACACCCAGGCATCTCATTTAAATACTGATCTCTCCAACTCAAGAAACATTTAGAATTTGGTTTTGAAATCAATAAACTACTGAATTTAAGTGATATTACTTAAATAATTATAATCACTCAAAACCCATTAAATTTGTAAAAAATTGAGGCAGGTATCATACAACTGATCAATTTTAAATCTTTATAATATTGAGAAAATAAAATTACTTCTAGAAACTCTATATAAACACATCTAAAATTGTTTTTATATGAATCTGAATAAAAACATATAAAATGACTGGCAAGCAGAAAAATCTTGGCTGTCCTACCGCAAAATTGGATGTATTAGCATAGGAATAAATTTTAAGTCTACATTTTGGCTAAATATCACTAGCTGTATTAGAACTGTTTACCTGTTGGACGAACTTGGACTACTGCTCATTTGTTCAAGGGCTCTCCGCCTTAAGAGGGCAGAAGGGCTCTCAAACACTTTTTTTGTGCTTTTTATTTTGGCAACTGGGGTTGTTGGGTTCTCCTTGATGTACTCTTTAATTGCTTCTTTATTAGCAGACAAAAGCTATAAGTTAGATAAAAAAACGTACAAAAAACTTGCAATTATTTGAATAGTTAGTACACATTTTAAAAATGTGTGAAGTAAGTATCTAATACAAGTACCTAATACTGAGTCATAATGGGTGGTCTAAAATGAAAGGTCATATTCTTTGGTCGATTTTAAGGGGTGTTTGTTAAACATTTGTGTTACTTATCAAAAAGTTATATGTAGGTAATCAATCACATCTACTCACATGTAATCAATATCAATAATTTTTTTTTATTTTGACCACAAGCAGGTGTATCAGCACATCTACCCATATTACTTGAAGAAAAAGTGGTACGCTATTAGAAAAATAAAATCTAATTTTTCAAATCCTCATCCATCGCTGAAGAAATAAGCACTCTTGAGGTTTTTTGGTTTGTCGCAATGTTTTTGAGTAAATAAATAAGATTGTAGTTGTAGTTATAGTAAGTTGCAAGACTTAAAAATTTCATAAAATTTCTAAAATGTCTGTAATTATGGCTGGAGTTATGTTCCATATTAATAGTTATTAATATTCAAACCATAAAAATAAAATTTTGATATTTTAGATTTTTCATCTAACTGTAAAGTGTGTTAAAATGCTTTTTATTTATTAACCACACAAAATGGAATTTTTGGGAGTGACAACCGATAAACAAAATTGTCGTATAACAATATCACAGCACCTCACAACTGACAGCTTTAACTCCCTAGAGAGATAATCGGGCATAATGTTGTCATTATAGACCCCTTAAGTACAATTGTTTTATAAGCAAAACGAGAAACCTACTTTACAGTAATTCTGCTGACCTTTAACGGTCCCTATTAAAGCTAGTAGTGAAAAATAGTATATTATAAACCAAAGTTGTGAAGTACATTATTATCACCTGAACGTCAAGTTTAAATCTCGAAACGTGTAGTGCTGAAGGATCTAAGACGTGAGGGTCATAAGTAGTTCACAACCGCCGTGTATATACGATTTTTTCCACTACTAAGCTCGATAAATCTACAAAAGAAAATTGCCTAAATTGGTAAGATAGCGCTCCGCATATTTTATTACTAAGAACAGGTGCGTCTTCAATCCCTATGGAGGCTTCATTACCATGGCAACCGATAAACAAAATTGCCATATAAGGATATCACAGCGCCCGACAACTGACAGCTCCCTAGGTAGATAATCGGCCATAATGTTGTCATTACAGACCCCTTATGTTGAATTGTTTTATAAGCAAAACGAGAAAACCTACTTTACAGTCATTCTGCTGGCCTTTAACCATCTGTATTAAAGCTAGTAGTGGAAAAAAATTATTATTAGTTCTTGGGTTCTTGTTAGTTCTTAGTCACTTATTGAGTCAAATCAAAGTGGCATTGGGTTTCTTTGAGTTTTATAGATTTTCGTTAAAATGTTCAGTAGATATTGTTTCAAAAAGGTGGTCGTACACTGTATATCCATAATAAAATTAATTCATTTTGAATGCTTGTTTATCAGCTGGTGAGCTTTTTTTACTATGCCAAAGATAATTAATCACCTGCTTACCTGCAGAATCAGTTTCTTCTTCTCGGGACATTTCATCAATTCTGTGAGTATCTTATCGTCTATGCCACCTTGGGCCATGAGTTCGGCATTTTCCTTGTCTTTATGGCTAGACAAACTTTTTCTTCTACTTTTAGTTGTTTTTTTAGCTTGTGGAGTAAGATAACCGGTACTTATTTTCGGCATGGTAGCAAAAATTAGTGTATAATTTGAATAAATAATATTTGGATTCGATTACACAGCCTCGTTTCCAAGTTTGTTTGCTTAAAAAAAAATCCTAAAGAAACAGCTGTCTACTGTCAAACTGTGGAAGACGAAATGTCTAACTTTATGACATTTGATGACATATAAAAGTAGAGTTGAGTTCGGTAATTACATCCCGAGCGCTCGGAATATCAGTCTATCTCACTTTAGCTTGTTAAGATTTTGGGATATGGTCTGTGTCTGGAGCGCTCGGATGGAATTACCGAACTGGGCTTAGGTATGCAAGTAAAAACGATAAATAAAATATGAAATTATGGTATGACGTCATCAGAATGCAATTCATTCTAAGTTGCCCTAAATGCATACGACAGAAAATTCGATTCTGTTATACTCCAAACTGGACTCAATCGAGTGAATAAATGACTAATATGATTTAAAATTGACAAAATATATACCTTTGCATTTACTTGTTACAATTCCCGCGCGCTTCATACAAAATACATAAATGGAATTCCAAGAATTTTATTATTTTTTTTCAACAACCGTCTTTTTTTAGTTGTTAAGATTGCAGTGGTACTTTTTTATAAACTCTTAATAATTATTGTGCCATTAGGTATACGTAACATTAAGGGATTTATGTAAGTAGGTACTTAAATATTTTTAATATTTACGTACTTTTTCGCGTACTCATTTTCGCTTCAAATTTCCATTTTAAATTTTATGTTTATTCGATAATTCTTGGAATTTTAATTGAAATTCGAAAACATTCTGGAACAAGATTTTTTTTGCAAATATATGTTTAATTAATTAATTGATAAAATCTCAAAAATGTCCTAATTTTGCTCGTTAAATCAAAGCAAACTACAAAACCAAGACTAGGGATTATATACCTTAACTAATAATGAAATAGTAGCTATTTAGGTAACCAGTTACGAAAAATCCGAATTTGTATAACGAATGAATGGTTCGCTGCGCTCGTCCACCAATTTGAATAAGATACACAAAAAAGGCTTTTCGTCACGTGTTTCATACAAGATTTTTTCTAATTTTGACTACAAATACTACTTAGAGAGAGAGTTATTATTATTAAATTATAGGCTTTGTGTCCTTTCTAATGCAATGGAACTGTAGATAGGTGTAGGACAAATAAGAAGCTACTTCACAGTTGCGAATACGCCGACGTTTCGATCTTTATTTAGATCTTCTACAGGCTAAAAAATATGCTCAATGAAAAACTCTACAACATACTTATTGCACAAACAAATCAATAAAGACACAACTATATAAAAATTTTTATGCAATTTTTTATGCAATTTTTTTTATCGGTGTTTATAGTTGTGTCTTTATTGATTTGTTTCTGCATTAAGTATGTTGTAGAGTTTTTCATTGAGCATATTTTTTAGCCCTGAAGAAGATTCCAAATAAAGATCGAAACGTTGGCGTATTCGCAACTGTGAAGTAGCTTATTATTTGTCCTACAACCGCTATCTACAGTTCCATTATTAAACTTTAATATTTACTTTTAAACCACTTCGTATCTACTTAATACCGTAAAACTGTAGCAACGGTGTGCCACAACCGACACCTGCAACTGGTGATGAAACGAACTTTTCAGCACCAGTTACGAAAGATTTTACTTTTCGTTACTAGTTACGAAAAGTAGGACGTTACGTCACTGTCATCGGTATTGAAAAGTGCCACTTTTTATGTCAAAATTAGAAAAAATATATATAATAGTATCAAAAGAAAATGTCTGATTTTCATTTCGCACTTTCTTTTTTTCGTTTCAAGAAATGACTACGCCACATTAGTGAATTAAAAGGACATTTGATAATAGCGCAGGGTCTCCAGTTTAGGGCCTACGCGTTCAAGATCATAGAAACCCTTGCTGAAAATTCAAAGGAGTATTACCGGCTGTGCGGACTGTCTGGTCATATCAAGGTATATTATGATCCCTAGTCTTTGCTCGTGTATTACAGTATTTCAGTATCAGGGACACACAAACATAGCGGCAAAAATCGAAAATAGGTGACGTCACGTGGTGAAACACACAAACATGGCCGCCTTCAGGCGAAAAAAATGTGACCAATTTTCTATTGTTCTACCTCCATAAGGGCAAACGTCTTTTTTTTTTCAACACTACGTTGACGTCACTTTTGACAAATGACACTTGAAACTAGTGACGTTTTTAACCTCACTTTTTGTAGATTTTTTGTTTTCTTATATTTTGTTATACTATTTGCCGGTTTTTTAACTATTCGCAAATTCGAATTGGTCTTGGTCCTTCAATTCTCATGTTTCGTTGTCGACAAGCTTCGCACCATGAAATTCACCGTAAAAACCGTTCTGCAGTGTTCACCCAGGCTGGGTGAGTTGAGCCACAGCCTAGGTCCTGGCAAGGCAGATCTTACTTTGGAGACTCCTCTGGCTCTCCTCCATACTCAAAGCGGGCACGTTCCCCACATCACTCACGAAGTGCTTAAGCTGGTAAGTCAAGAGCCCCACATTCTTCAAATACCGATGGTTAGCATGCACAATTACCAAGATGCCATGCAGCATTATGATGGGAGGGTTTCTGAGTTTGTTGGTAGTGCAGACAGCTTAACTTATATCACTTTAAATGACCCGTCAAATTTGAGCAAACAAGGACATCATGCTAAAGACAAAGTACCCGTTTTTACGAAAAGGGGTAAAGTTTTTTATGACAGTGAGAAATATATGGACTTGATTGAGAAGTTTAAGCCTGACATGTATGTGTTGTTGTCTGATGGAGACACTAATGTGGCCAGCCCAAATAAACGAGTCAGCAAGGCTGTAGAGAGTACTGTCAAATTTGTGGAACAGTGCCTCGAGAGACAGAAAAAATCTGAGGTTTTGACTGATATCTTTGCTATAGCACCTATTGCTGGAGGCTACTCAATAAAATCAAGACGGAAGTGTATAGAATTATTGTCTAAATATGATCAACATTTCCAAGGTTATCTTATAGATGGTCTCCACAATAATGGACCTGAAGTAGAATTTATTCCTTTTGAAGAAGTTAAGCCTGTGGTAGACCACATTGTTGAACACTTACCACCCCAAAAACTAAGAATCATCCAAGGCTGCTGGAGTCCACTTAACATTGTCAAATTGGTTGGCTGTGGTATAGATATATTTGACACCTCCTATTGCAGAATATCAACAGAAAGATCTGCAGCTTTGATTTTCTCAATTGATGCTGAAGAAAGTAGTGAAGCTTATGAACTAAACTTGCGTCAAAGCAAATATGCGGAAGACTTTCAGCCAGTGCTCAAAGACTGTATGTGTGTAGCCTGTAAAGGCTACTCTAGAGCATATATTCATCACCTTTTGACTGTGCAAGAACTTTTGGGCTGTGTGCTGATTATGATTCACAATGTTCATCACATGCTGAGATTTTTTCAGAAAATTAGGAAATGTGTAAAAAATGGGAACTTGAATGAATTAGAAAGTAGGATTGAGGGTCAGTTTAAATTAGCCAAAAGTGGAGAAATTTGCTGTTTAGAAGCTGAAAGTATAGAATAAATAACTTGCTGGTAATTGGTTTTATTTTTACCCCAAGTTTTCTAATTAATAGTTAATAATTAAAAATATCAATCTTTGAGTCCATTATATTTGTTGTGTGAGGAACTGATGTTTACATAAGCGAAAGAAGGACTTTCCCATCTTATGTTTACAACTAAACAAGGAAATCCTTGTTTATGGTTACTATTAAAAGAATTAAGGCCACTTTATCTCAATGTGGTAGCGTTCCACTTCTAGTTTTTTCAAATGTTATGACGCAATGCTTGACGTTGGATTGATTTTTTTTTATTTAGAAGGTCATTAGATGATTATAGGAACTTGGTGTTCTTTAGCAAGATGGGCCACGTTTAATATTTCTCAAGTTTCTAGTAAGTTATGATATAAAATTCAAATATAGAAGTAAAGTATATGGTTGAGTTATCTGCAAAGTATTGCGCTATAGAGTAGACGGATTTTAAAATCATAAACAACAACAAAATTCCTTGTGATATTTTTGCAGACAACTACAAGACTTTATAATAATTATTGACTAATTTATTTAATTAAAGTTCATTATTATTTGGCGATAAGAATGATAATCCCTGGTCGGTGCCGTGTTTTATAACAGTTTTGAATAATGTTGCATCCAAAATGTCTACAAACGTCTATTTCGTCTATCTAATACGTCTTTGTAACAGGGATGGATACTTTAAGTTTGTAGGTACCAGATGCCTGATTCATCATTTGTAACTTATTTACTATTACAAAAATATTCAAACTAACTTCTATTTAATAATTAATTAATGTAAATGCTCTTTCGTAATCAAAACTCAATTTGGGGCCTGCCAAAGGGTTATTTATTACATGCAAATATTTATTTACTATCTATCTTTTTTCTAAAATGGTAAAAAAAATTAACTAACCTTTGGTTAGTTAGTTACCAGTTTGATCAAAGAAAATACATAGAAGTCATTATATCAAAAGAGGGTCAAAGTCAAGAATTAGAACATATAAAGCAAAACTAATTATAAATATTATTGTCACTTATTAAAACTATTTTTAGTCACTCAGCTGACAATACCGCCTATTAGAATATGGGTCTCTAATGAGTCTCACAATACGAGATTCGATTGCCGGATGCGTGTTGCTACTTGAGCAACATTACACAATCCATGCTAGGAATCACGTGAAACTGTCCATACATGTTTTATCAACATCACCGCATTTTTCATTTTTTTTCCGTACTTTTATTGGAATTTAGAAATCGCAATTTTATTTCTCAGCTCCTGCACAAATGTCAATTAATTTTACAGACAAAACATTAGCAAGAGGTTATTTATCTTTAAAACATTGTTATTTTTAACCAGATATCGACTACACCCAGTGCCATTCATCATACCAGGAAGTGTTCTCTGTAGAATTGGAATACTTAATGTTTTTTTTTCTTTCACGCATTAATCAGTTTCGTGTTCTTATGGCAACAATTTGGCATGTTTATGAAATTTTCAGATTTTTGAGGCAAAAACATGACCTGTATCCTGTATCTATTGAATCACGCATTGATATTATGAACTGGACGTTACTGAGGCGTTAGAATATTATTCGTTGATTGTTGTATCAAGCTTATTGAATGAATGAGCCTGTGAGCAAGGAATAATGAGTTTCAATTTGTCTCATTTTCAACAAATAAAGTAATCTAGTTCAGAATCTTCAAAAATTAATAGGTGTTTTACTTTCTGAACACTCTGATGATGGGTGTGATAAATAAGTAATAATATATAAATTTATTTGCGTTCTTCATTAAAAAAATTTTACAGATAATTTAAAATACCCCTGAAATACCAAGAATCGTCCACCGAAAAGGTCTATCTTCCGTAGGTGTGTTGTGAAATATCAGGTTTTCTAATCTTTAAGAAACATCGATTAAACCAAATATCTATCTGGTCCTGGTGTGAGAAAAAACGTAGTTCTTGTTTAAAAAAAGAAACTTAAATAAACTTTTTTTTGTTAATATGAGAGAAATTACTAAAATACGGAAAAAACTGAAATGTTTTGATATACTAAAAATACCCATTTTTAGACCACTAATATTAACCGAAAGATCAGTTTACTCTGTTTTTGAGAAAAAAACGCCATTATTGTTAAAAAAAAACAATTTTTATATAAAAATATTACCTCAAAATCGAAAAAAAAACTATGATGATTATGTTAACTATTAAACATCGACCGGTCAGGTTTTGTAGCCCTAAAAAATTGGTTTTTAAACCAAAAATCTGGTCGTGAATCTAAAAAAACATGCAATTTTTGTTTATATAAAAACATATTAAAACATATATTTTCATCAAAATATTAGTACAAAATGGGGAAAAGGAGCTTGGTTAACAAAAAAATTCCATTTTGTAACACGAAATTGAGTAAAGTCTTTTGGTTAACTGAAAAATTGCATTTTGTAGACCACCAACATCGATCGAAAAATTAGCTTTTGTAGCGTTAAAAAAGACCTTTTCTAAACTAAAATCGGGTTTTGAATCGAGTAAATAGGCAATATTTGTTTTTAAAAAACTTATTGTACTTATTGCCTCGAAATCGAAAAAAAACCTTTAATGTTACGGTTAACTTAAAAATGTTTAGAGCCTAAAAAAAAAAAAATTTTTTTCATCGATCGAAATTGGCCATAAAGGTGAGTTTTTTAAAAATGGCGCAAAAGACGGTTCCAAAAGTACCGAATAATCGACGACCGAAGAGGTCTATCTTCGAAAATATTGCATGTAGAGGCTAAGGCGACGGTGGGAGAAGGAAGGCCACCAAACTGTCCGCTGAGGCTGGGCCAAGTGGCGAGAAGCCCAAAAGGCGGACCGGGCTTGACCCGGTCACCGGGATGGGAGCTAGACGGACCTCCTGAATCACAGGAGACAAGGAGCAGAAGCAGCAAAGGTCTAAAGGATACCTCCTGTGGTCGTGGAAGGGCGGCAAAAGTGGGCTCAGCTCCAAAGGGCTGGCATTAAAATCAAGAAGGCCACCCTCACCAAAGAAGGCTTCAGGTTGGCGCCTGACACAGCAGAGGATTACAAGAAGGTAGTCCGTGTGCTGGTCTACGTGAATCGTAGGTTCCACACCTACTACACTCTGCCGGAGGACAAATGCACTTATGCAGTCATCAGAGGCCTGCTTGACGACGCGGACCTCAAAGCTGTAGAGGCCTAACTTTTGGGAAAAAACATAGCAGCGCACCTGTTCAGGATACATAATAGGAAGACCAAGGCTCAAATGGCCCTAGTTTTGGCCAAAAGTTCAGACACCACAATTCCAAGGAGCGCAATCCAGCAAGCGCATTCCAAAACTCTAAAGCAGGCAAAAAAACGCATCGGCCCAAAAGCTGGGTGCTGCTACAGTGCTGAAGCAGGAAAAAACCCCAATGGCTCGAAGGGCAAACGCCCCATTCAGATGGACCACGCGTTCGTCTGACTGGGGCCATCGAAGCCAAGCTGAAGAACTACTTGCGAACATGGATACGCGAGGAACTCCGCTCCAGTGATGGATGCTAGACACCACGAGTCCTTCACCATTGGGTCCTGGAACGTCAACGGGCTACGAGCCAGGAAGTGCGAGGTGGAGCTCCTCTTGGCGAAAAAAGAGCCGGAAATTCTCGTTCTTCAGGAAACCAAAATTGGCAACCACGTTCGCGTTAACTTCAGGGGGTATAGCACGTATCGTTACGACAAGAGAAACTCTAACAACGGAGGGGTGGTCGTTCTGGTGAGAGGCGACATCGCAGATCATTGCCTGTGCGTCCAAGACACGAAAATTCATGCAATATCTGTCGTCGTGGGCAACAGTAATGGTCAGGACGTACTGCAGCAGAAAGACATCGACATTTTCCTGGTTGGCCAGCAAGCACTAGTGCTGGTTGGTAACCTCAGTTGCAAGCACCATTCATGGAACTCTGCAATTGATAACAGGCAATATGTCAGGTTATTGGAAATGACGACCACTACTGGGGCAGTGGTAATGGGGCCCCAGGAACGACATGCCTATCCAACCGAGGCGGGACACCGGACGTAGTTGACATCGCGGTGTTGAGGAACGTCCGCTTCTGGCCGGAGTTGGTCTCTGTGAATAAAGGTACATCGGATCACAATCCAATCTTCGATGGCAAACAGTGCACTACTTCATAAGAGTCAAAGCTGAGAAGACCTTCCAACACGCAGAAGCACATCCAGACGACCTGCTGCGGGCTTTGGTTCAATACGAGCCAGATCCCGCATCAGGGCAACCCTGGAAGCGGCCATGGCACGAGATACGATATCAAGCTGCAGAGTAGAGCGACAGCAGAGACGCAAAAAACCGCTCTGAAAGTAAGGGCCACATCTCCCGCAAGATATGTCATGCCAAACCGGCCATGCTGGCGAGGCTATGAGATATGAAAACAGAAACGAGTGTGCACCAGAGAAGAAATTCAACGTCAGGAAACACGGGAGGTCACTTCGCCCATAACCTCATCGCCTTTGATAATGTCTGCCGTAGCTGTAAACGAAACGTAAGGAAGAAATTCCTTTCGACCACGGCTTCAAAGCCCGGAAAACACTTTAGATTGTATTTTGACCGGCCGTGAAAGCCTTTACAGTCTTATATTCTTCATTGTTTGTTATTTGATCCAATTTGGTCGTATTGATCAGTTAACTAAAAAAAGACGTAGTAAAGATATCGCAAAATCGTCAGTAACTTGACGTTCTAATGACGTCATTTTTGGTTCGAAGGGAAGGTGGCCAGTAGGGGGGCGCTGGTTTGGCTTTACAAACATAATACTCTTTTGGTACAAAACATACTCTTTTGGTAAAAGTGACTTTTTCAAATGACGACAGAACTGGGTGAATAAACGTCCGGTTTTTATCTTTATACAATGTGTTACCATATGGGACAAACGACTCTTGCAAAAAGTAAAAATGAGCCTATTTTAATTTTTTTTTAAGTTTAACCCCATTTGCTAAAAAAACAATTTCCGGCATATTTTATGTTTCGTCGTTTATTGTTGAGTCATGGAGGACTTGGAAGTTACCAGAGTATACACTTCTTTTAGCGATAGAGTAAAGTTTCCTTGAGAGGGTCGTTTAGAAAAGGCTACTATACCAAATTTTGAAAACCTCGTTCTAACTCCGTTAAAGTTGTTTAATTATTGTTTTTATTAAAAGAATTAAATAAAAAAAAATTAATTTGAAAATTATCTGCAAACTTTGATCTCGTGATGACTACATGACATAATATTCTTGAAAAGACTTCCTGCGTTTTGTCTCGCAAAAAGGAAACTTTCGTAGCATTTTCAAAACTTAAATTGTGCCAAAAAATTAGGCTTTAACCAATGAGTGCTGCTCCTTAAAAATATTTTAAATTATCGTTTTTTTTTACTTTTTTTAAAAGTCGCTTTACCTGTCCGGGGACACACTGTATAATGTCATGCGACGTTGGAAATAAGGCGTTTATTGGATGGGCCTTACCTTCGTCTTTAAGCCACCCACTGACCACCTAATGACGTCTTTTAGACCAAGTACATTCGTCTAAAAGACGAAATTTGCTATTTGGGAATATATTAGGTATAAAATCACGTGGTATCTCAGAATAGAATAGACATCATTTATTACAAAATACATACAAAATAAATATTAAAAGACATATATACAACAATAATTAGAAACGTCATTAATGCTTTCTATATCTATGTATATCATGTATCAGAGGTCATTCCATCATATGGAAACGACCGTACAAAACGTTTTTCACAGCCTCGAAAAAAAAAAATAAGGAAATTACTAGTTCAAATGGAAATAACGGCGCTTCTCACCTACGTAGCTTGGTACCTATAACTCATTCATTTATTTTTGTCATCTCGTTACATTTCCAACGCCTACTTGTTTTCAAAAATAAGTGAATGGTTTATCGTCAGAGATCAATAAAAAAGTAAATTTCATAGAAGTGACCGTATATGTACACAAAAATTCCTATTTTAGATTGTCATTTGCTATAGGTACTGCAAATTTTTTAAAGGCAACTCCTTGAAATGGTATAAGAAAATATTAAAAATAAAAAACAAAGGTTATAAAGATATCCACAAGAAGAAATTACCTTTTAAAAACCATTTCCGTTTGATGTTTATTTACAAAACAATATTATAAACTTTATGTGACCAAAGGCCAACTACTGCTTTGCAATTAAATAGAGAATGGAATTCACCTTCTTTTAGGGCTCCTAGATATCCATTTTATAGATAATATAATTATATGTGTAGGTACTAATCATTATTCTAAACCATAAACCCAAGAAAATTTGAGCATTAGGGTCCTAGATAATCCATACATATAGATAATATCTATTTAGGCTCTACATTATATTCTATTATGTATAGTGCTATCACATAACGATACTCATAGTTCATAAGTATAATATCTCTTTGCACACTAGACCAAACGCGATAAAACATACCATCAGCGTTAGAGACGATATACATATTATTAAACATTATCTTTAGAGCCTCTATAATATGTTAATGGGAACATAGTTTCCATGGAAACAAAGAAACTTTGTTCCCTCCGCTAAACCTAATAATTTGGTCATAGAACAATAATTATTATTCATCTTTTATTAATATATCTTTCTGCACGAGAAAGAGATATAACTTCTAACGTTAAATTAAGTGGTGAACAAAATTTAAACCTAACCCCTAGGATAGGTATAAATTGTTTTTTTTTAACTTACCTACCGCGCGACATAAATAATAAACTATATAAGTAAGTATCACATATTCATGGTTCACTTTCGATCCATATTACCGCATCTGCCCATCGTAATGGACGTATTGGTAACACCATTCGTAGACCAAGTCCTCATTGTTGCAGCACATAGGGTAGACGATTGGGGATTTGGTCTGCTTCGCGCATCGTTGACAGATTTCTTGTTTTTGAGCCTAAAGGGAAATTTAAAATTATATAATAAGTAAAATATATAGAATAATGATTATTTTTAGTGGCATTTGGGATATAATATATTACACAAAAAAAAAGTCGAGCTTCTGCTGAGAATCGAACCTAGACTTTTCACTCGGCGGCGGAGGCTGTGACCGCAAGTGGAAGATCTGGGTTCGATTCCCAGCAGAAACTAGATTTTTTTTTAAAGTATAAATTATTATATCCGAAACTAGAAATATCAATTTCAATTCTTAAATGGACGTTAAATATGTAACTAATCTATAACGATTATTATGGTGGAAAATCATTATAAAAAATGCGCTTTTTTTCGGAAAATAAACCACAAAAATCTAAATTTTATGGTGGAAAATTGTTTTTGTGTGGAAATACAACCGGCCACGTTTCTTATATTATTTGCTCACCCTGTATATACAGGGCGTTCTATAACTCTAAACACACAGAGCTAGTATGGTAAAAATAAAACTTTTATTAGCAACTTGCCTGTATCAAATATTGCTTGTTAAGAAAATGCAAGGTTTGCAAAAAAAATTTTATTTGAAAATGATGATACACGCAAATTTTTCCCTCTTTTAAAGCTAACTTTTTATCTCAATTGTAAGATATAAATCGATAAATGAAGTTTATTTTTTTAAACAAGAATTTTTCATCATCTAAAACAGTGAATTTTTGGACTGATTTTTTTGTATGATTTTCAAATTTCATTTTAAGGAACAAAATTTTTGAGTAACAGACTGTCATAATTGTTTCCAAATAATGGAAAATATCACTTTTTTTTAAGTTTTGAATTCTCTAAAATTGATGACTCACGCATATTTTCCCGTTTTTTAAACCTGAGTTTTAAACTCAATTATTAGACGAAAACTCAAAAAACTCAAATATGTTATTTTAGACGCAAAATACCAAAATTGCATTCTGAAGCGTTTTGAACCAAATTTTATTTATTTTAGTTCAAAAATTATTGCTTTACCAAAAACGATATGAATTAAAGAATTTGAGTCAGTTTTACCCTTGGTTTTGACAAATTTTGTTTTAAAATTGATTTATTAAAAATGAAATCAAAATCAGCTTTTTTTAATATGTGGGTCATTTTTAACCCTAATTGCAATCTGTTTTCTCCAAAAGCTCTGAATATGGAGCAATTTTAGGCGTTTTGATTAATTTTTAAATGGTTTTAGCCTTTTTTTAACCTGAATTTCTGCAAACACTCCAATTTTTTTAAGCATTGCTTTTTGGTTTAACCGGAAGCCTTTTGTGCCAGATTTCATTTATCTTAGTCTGAAATTTAATTTTACAAAAAAAAACAAGAAATTAAAGGATTTTGTCCTAAAGATGAGTCGAAATCATAATAATTTGCATTTTTAGACGATGTGTGGGTAATTTTTAATTAGACCTAATTATAACTTACATTTTTCCAAATATTTCAAGTGTGCATTTTTGGACGCTTTAACCCTTTTAGGGATTGTGGTTTCAAGAGGAAATCACCAAATCAAATATCAGCACGGGCGAATTCCAATATTCATCGGGTCATCTACCGGTTAAGCTGGTCATGTGATGGCCATCTAGCAATTTAATGGATTAAGCAGGTGACTGATCTACCCGGTAGATGATCTGATGAGTTTTGGAATTCGCCTCATTTTGCCTCACAGTGGTTTTTAACGTTTACCGAAATACCGACAGTACTATCAGAGCCATCTCTGTTATTGGATAGATGTAGCTAGCGTCTTTAGTAACATAACCTAACTAACGTGAAGCTAGCGTCCCCGGCGCCAGCGCTCCCCAGCGTCAGTTCTATACAAATATTTACATTGTTGCCAAGTTGTTAACTTCTATTAGTACAAGAGGTATGTGATAAAAATTAAAAAAAAAGTATATTGTGATTCGTCTAAGGTTCAAGGGTTGAACCAGCAATATATTATACAAAATAGCATGTTACGAGTAAGTTCCTCCCACCCTCGAAAACATATATCTCCCTATTTAAGCAAAACCCGGCTATACAAATTAAGACGGGCAGTTTGCTCAAAAATATAGATGAAGTGTGGAGGTGGATTGAGCTTTCGTCTATATTTTTGAGCAAACTGGACCTCAGAGCTCTATTTAAAATGCGATGTTCTACCAACGCTCTTCATTTGGATGTTGGATGTGTCACAAAGCTTTTGCTTAAATAGGGAGATATATCTATTTTGGAGGGTTGGGGGTGGATTGAGCCTTCGTCTATATTTCTAAGACCTCAGAATTCTAAGTTTTGCTTAAATAGGAAGATACATGTTTTCGAGGATGCGGGGAACTTGCCCGTAAGATGCTATTTTGAATAGTATATGTGCTGGATCAACCCTTGAACCTTAGACGAGTCACAATATATTTTTTTTTTAAATTTGACCACAGGTCACTTGTACTAATAAAAGTTATCAACTTGACAACAATGCAAATATTTGTATGGGACTGACGCTGGGGAGCGCTGGCGCCGGGGACGCTAGCTTCACGTTAGTCATAAACAGGGTTGCCAGATGTTCCGTAATTACGGTTTGTCGCCGTAATTTAAGAATTTTCTGCACTTAAATCCGAAAAATCTGTAAAAGCGCCGTAATTTGGTAATTCGGATTTCATCTGCCAAAATTGTGAAGATATATAGATGCAGATGATAAAGATTTGGGTTCACATTTTGTTCCGGATCACATCGCAATTAAGCATCGCAATTCCGTGAGAGCTTATTTATTTAGGTATGTGTACTAACATAAAATGGTTCAAGATTCGAGTTGGCATACCAGTATCGATCTATATTTTCTAATGTGTTAGTAAGCGATAGCATCATATTGGTGCCACTGACAGTCACTCTATCTCCTGGGGTTCTACTTGGTTCTAATTGGTTCGTTTGGTTCGTGCCAGTTCGTGGTTAGTTGTATCTAGTGAGTATTGAGTAGCATCACTGTCGTAAAAGAGCCGTAGTTTGGCATTTGACAAAACCGTAATTTCCGTAATCTGGCACTCTCTGAACCGTAATCGTTTGTAAGAAATCTGACAACTTTGGTCAAAACCTAGAGGAGAAATAGGGACTTTTTTGTGAAATAGTTCTATTTTTGATGTGGTTTTCCTGCAGAACCACTGTGATATAACTTGTGCAAGTTATACAAATCATAAACGTGCAAAATTTAAAACTAAAAGCAATTTTGAAAGAACTGATATAGTTATTTTTCTAACAAGTGTAGAAAGTGTTTTTTCTACGACTGTCACGAAAATGGACAAATGCACACTACTATCTACCGTTAAGTACGCTTCCTCGTACAGAAGCGGGTGCAAAGTCCGCTTGGCACGCGGTTTTGCTTATTTTGCACACGCCTTGCATATATTTGATAATAGGAATGAACATTTATGAAGCAAATTTGCAGTCGTAGAAAAAGTATAGTGTGCGACACGTACGAAAATCACTCTTCACGCTCTTGTGACGTATCACTCGCCTACGGCTCGTGTCCAAACCGTCACACTCGTGTGAAAAGTGCAATTTTCAACGCTAGTTGCACAATATACTATAACATTGTCTATCCAATTTTTCTTATAACTTGAATTTTTTCAATAACTTACAGTTTTTATTTTTACATGCTTCGAGCCACGTTTAACGATTTTTGGACTGACTTGTTCGAAAAACAATAAATTTCCATTTTAGGACGTTTTTAGTAAAATGTCACTTGTTTTGGTCCAAAAATTAATTTTACCAAAAACAAGAAATTTGTAATCAGTTTTGCCTGATTTTTTTCCTAAAATAGAATTTCTTCAAAAACTTTAAATTTTCATTTTTAGACAATGTGGGTCATTGTTTTATTGACTTTAGTCTTAATTCCCTGAATTTTTCCAATGGCTACACATTTGCATTTTCTGCTGATTGTGCAATTTTTTAACTATTTATTGCCTTAGTTTTAATTTTATTTTTTTCCACAAACTACTAATTTGTTTTTTTTAAACGCTTTGAGTGATTTTAACCGATTTTGGCCTTAATCCTGTGTTTCTCAAAAAATTCCAAATTTACATTTTTAGACGCCTTAAGCCGTTTTTTATCGATTTTGGCCATAATCTTAATCTAAATTACTCTTAACTCTCCAAATTTCAGTAAATTAAATATGTGAAAAAAGTCTCTTTTTTTGTTTTTCCTTAACTGGCAGTAAAGTTTTAACACTTGTACTATCTATAGTTATGGGACGCACTATAATAGGGTGGTACTACACTTACTTGTCCAGAACAGGGGTCGGCGTTCTTGTTCCATTCGCCAATCCCGCGTGTGGCTACAGGTTCTGATCGTACCACAAGGACGCTGACCATGAATAAGACAGCAATAAGCTGCATCTGAAAATTTATTTTTATACGCCACTTGGTATTATTACAGTTTTAAAAATGTTTATATTTTTTAAAATTTTAAATTCACTTCTATCTAGGGAAATCTCAAAATTTTAACAAACTAGCTGAACTTGACCTGAACTGTTATACCATCATTTTGGCGCCTCGTCCCATCAATTTTTCAATTTACCAAAGACTGATCGCTTTTATTCGGCACTTTCCAGCTCAAGCCAAATTACGTTACATTAGCTCCAGTTTATCACGTTTTATAAACATGGACTTTAGGTTTACGACATTTTAATAATCTTAAATTGACTCCTACACTATCATCAATAATTATGTCGAAATACCGATTGAAGTTGCTATATACGAAAAATTTCTTTTAAGTATTACTTTTTCTTATATAAATATTCTAGGCTTAATTAAATGAAAAATACATCTACATACCTTCAAGTGTGCCATTTTAATAATTATTAATGTTAAGTGGTAACACTTTGTCACTAACCGAACAATACGGTCCTTGTTTGTATATAAAGCGGACTCAAAGACACTACAAAACGTCTACTGGCGTTGGGAGTAGGCACGCAAGTAACGAACAAGGAAGAACGCGGGGGCCTTTAAATATACACATTCGATTAAATTAAACAGATTCGCGTTTCTTAATTTTAATTGGGAACTCGAGTCGATAAGATTAGAGCCACACTTTGGCTGGTTGTCGTTGGTAAATAATAAGAGATCATCCAGCGGGGGCATGGGCGGTCCGCCGTTAGATAATGCACGAGTCGTCTACCCATTTTTTTTCCTGACTAATTATTATTTCGCGCATTATTGGAATAACAACTAAAAATCAACGAAAGACAAACACAGTAATTACCTATTATTGGCCAACAGGTTTTGAGTTGCGACATCGCAGCTGTAAGTGAGGGGATAAAAAATGAGAAAAGAGACTTAATATTTCCTTTTTAGGGATTTCGGACATACACCCCAGAAGGGTCCTAAAATATAGCACCTTCTTTGGTGGGAAGGTGAGGGAGGACCTCAAGAAGATTAAAAAACAGTTCACTCCAGTCGGTCAATTTGTTTTAAAGTTACAGAGGCGCTCAAAGTTGAAAAATCTAAAAAATGACTTAATACCTCCCCCTTTGGTCAATTTGAAAAGTGTAGGATTTTTTTTCCAGTTTTTGATCAGTATGGGTCGTTTGCAATCCCCTTAAGAACGAAACAAATTGAATTCAATTAAAATTACCCAGAAAAGTGAGTTTTCAAAAATTTTGAAAAAGTCTATCTTTTTTTTCTCTAGTCTATATTCTTTCTAAAGGCCTCCAAAACACGTTCTAAAAGTGCCTATGAATTGACCTCCGAATGGGTGTATTTCCGAAACTATCCTGAACTTACAGACTTTCTTTGGTGGGAAATGAAAAAGGACATAAAAAAAAAGTTGGATTTACTACAATCGGTTCACTCGTTCTAAAGTTACAGACGGTCAATGTTGGGATTTGAGCGAAAAAAGAGGGAATACCTTTTTGCTTTGGTCAAAATGTTGGATTTTTTTTTGTTGTTTTTGATCGGAATGAAGCGATTTCAATCCTCTGTCAGCATAATAAACATAATAAGAGTGAAATTCGTTCTATCAGTGCACCTTTTTTTAAATGCCTTCAAAGCACCTTCTAAAAGTGCCTAAAAATCGACTTCCAAAAGGTAGATCTCCCAAAGTATTCAACTTACGGGACTTTCTTTAGTAAGACATAAAAAAGGGCATAAAAAAGTACATGAAACCGTTGAATTCACTCCAATCGGTCCTATTGTTCTAAAGTTACAGACGGTCAAAGTTGAAAGTATAGAAAAGGGGAAAAATTTTCCCTCTTTGGTCAATTTCGAAAACATTTTGGATTTTTTTTGTCGTTTTTGTTCAGAATGAGGTGATTCTGAGAATGTAACAAACATAATAAGAGTGAAAATCCCATAAGTGGACTTCAAAGCATGTCTTAAAAGTCCTTAACAAATGAGCTTCGAAGAGTCTATCTCCCAAACTATTGAGCTTACTAGACTTTTTTGGGTGGAAGGTGAAAACCCAATCAACACAAGTACATACTTAGTACGACTTATGTTCGTAGTCGATGTATGATTCAGCATACGTACACTCTATGTACAATTTTTGTTGTAGTGCGAGCAAAGTACGTACAGTATTCGTACATACGTTCGTTCCAAAAATACGTACATAGTATACATTTGTATGTACTAGAGGAGTACTAAAAATATAGAAGTTGTATGTACATTTTAGTACCTGAATGCCCTATACTGTAGGCATCATAAAGGATTATTAAATATATATAGGCAGACAACTATTTATTTTTAAACATGTTTATTATAAACAAAAATAAACATCAATAGATAAAAACTATAATTATGAGTAACTTTTCTTGTTAATCTTTTATGGGATTGGTGTATATTGGCTAAATATCATAACACTTAAAATATAAGTGCAACTCCCATAGTAGCTACTGTTGTACTGCGGCTGGTGACCCCTGGCGGTGGTTCTCCTAACTACACTAGTATTTATCGAAGTAAACTGTAATGGATGTTTATATTTTAACTTGTCACTGTCAAAATAACTAGTAAGTATCTAGAACTATTGATATTTTAATCACATTGACGTAAAAATCGACTGCACACGAATCGATAATAATTTAATATCGGGTGAATTTTGGAAATCAATATTTTAGTGTTTTAAAGGATAGTGTTGTGTAAACTGAACTCTTCATTTACATATGAGTTCAGTGTGGTAGCATGGCAACTCTGTAAACCATTTTTCGAAGCATTTAAGTTTTAACTTATGGAACTTTCCTTTTTTCGGTTTTTTGAATAAACCAGTCCCATGCGAGGCCCTAAATTTTCGTCGAAAGCATTTCTTTTGTTAGTTTTTGGATAGACACTTTCACAGTTTCTCGGGAATTCTCGCCATGAAACAAGAAACCCTACAATTACCCTTCTTCTTTAACCGAGAAAGGCGCGTATTTAATAGTTTATGGCCCTTGAAAGAATTTCAGACCTGTGCGTGACTCGAACAATAATTTAGTAATTAAAGCGATTTCGCGAATATCGTTAATTGAAATTAAAATCTTATTTTCTCATCAGATAAAGCTTTTAATTTCTCATTCTTTGAATGTAAATTCGAGAAATGTATGTCTTAATTGACTGAGCCAGGAAAATAACAATCAATTTAAATAAAAAGCTTTAATACTATTTACTCTGTCCAATGACCACATTTTCAATCTCTTTGTTTCAACAGATTCCTCAGAAAAGTTCATTCTTTAAATTTATGCCAGCACCGTCCGAAGCACCATACCCTGGCCACTGGCGAAGATGGTATCGATTTTTTCTGCAGTACCCTTTCGGGGATGAGAAAGTCCGAGAGGCTGGTTCCGAGAATCCTCGTAAAAAGGGAATTGGTTTTTGAACTCTCTAGGGTTCAAAAAGTTTCGTGGAGTGTTTTTTTTCAGTTCTGCCATATAGTGTCAACCCACCTCTGCCCTTTTCTTGAATAAGCCATTTTCTTGCAAATAGCGTAGACTTTGCAGACGCAGGAGACTACCGGCAATTAAATATTTGTAGAGTAGTTGTAGAAGTTGAAACATTTAGTATATTATAGTTGTGTTTTGTTCATCAAAATATCGAGGATCCCAGCGACCTGGCAGAATTCCTTTAAAATTAAAAAAAATTATTCTATTGAATTCGAAGATTTTAACACAGTCATTCAGCTAATGCATTATAATCCACCCTTGCACTTATGTTTTTTATTCTACTGGTAGACGAATAAAATTGATATTGATTGCAAGCAATTTGTTACTGGAGGGGCGGATTAAGTTAAGCAAAGATTTTGACAAAAAAAAAGACTAAAATGAAAATAGTCGAAATAGAATTTTGGTCAACATATTACGGTATGCCTTTGGTGCACATGACGTCATATTACCAGAATTTTAGAAAATATAACCTCACTTTAATATATAATGTTTGCAATAAAATTGATCGTTTTGCATTAATTTTAAACCCTACTAAGGCCTTTTTGGGGGTTCCAAACGTTAAATTTAGTTATGTTGATGCAGAAGCACACAAATACAATTTATTTCTTGTTTTCAACCAATGTAGTCACGTGCCGCACGAAACCCATTGGGGACGATGACAAAGAAGGATCTCGGCAAAAATTTGCAGCAACGTCATGTTAAAATGTCTGTCATTTGTCAAACAATACCACAAACAACCAAGGGCTCAACCGAAACAATTACCGGTTGAGCGCTTGAACACGGCATATGTATGACGTGCGCTGACGACGAATTACGTCATGGTAACCTTAAATGTGTCGGACTTCCGGCCAAAAAACGGGACCATTTTTAGGAAAATATTGACATATGTTGCCTCTGTCCATATCTTCTAGGTCATTGGTCTGTTGACACTATTGACAGATTGGTTGACACTATTGACATTTTTAATTTTGACAGCAATTTTAGAGATTAAAAAAAAATCCTTTGAGTTTACTATTTATTTTTTATTAAGTTTCCTATTAAACATTTCCTAAAGTTAGCAGGCAAAAGTCTATTCGTGTTTAACGTAAAATGCCGTTTTCTTGTTACCAAAATGCATAACAGGCGCTACAACGACTACTACCTGGTAAATGATGAGGATATGATGAGTAACGAAGAAGATGACAGTCTGGAGCCTGCCCAACATAAAAGAAAACGCAAAATTAAACGGATTCTTTGCATTATTGCCATAAGGTAAGCCGTCTACGAGTGCCCCTCTCCCCCTTCTCTATGCACAAATTATTTTCAGCCTTCTAGTACTAGCAGTTACAGCCTTTATATTGGTCTTTGTTGTCTTTCCTTTGATATTTAAATTTACCTTATCTTTGCAGCAGGCTTTAGTATTTACTCGATGTAAGTCGCTAGATATGTAATCTTACCTTATATTCGACTATTATCACCATTGCAGGGAACTTGGTATCTGATAAGACTTACTACCAACATTTTAGAATCCCTGAGTACAAAAATCATTTTATATCCGTTATGGATACTGACAACAAGACATCTATTCAGTTAGGCTTGTGGCACATGCTGCCTCTCCCTTTAGCTGAAATTGCTATTTATGATGAGTATTATGACTATAATGCAGCATTGAAAAGTAGCAATTACAGTGTTTTGTTGTATTTCCATGGCACAGGAGAGGACCGCAGCCAAAGCTGGCAAAAATATCAATTGTTAAGGTATTTTTTTCATGTTATAGCCTTTGATTATAGAGGTAAAACCTATCAGAACCCTGATTATCAGTGTTTATAAGATGCTTTATCTAGGCTATGGTGATTCTGAGGAGGGACTGATGTTTGAAGAAAATGTGGTTAATGATTGTGTACAAGTCTATAATTGGGTGCAAATGCAAACAAATGCTCCCATCTATGTGTGGGGGCATTCTTTGGGGTCCTCTCTTGCCGCAGGTGCCTTGGCTCGCCTACAAAATGGAGCTAATGTTACTGGTTTAATATTGGAATCTGCCTTCACAACTTTTAGAGATGAACTCTATCATCACCCTTATGTCAAGGTATTTAAGAAGCATCTAAGATACAGAGCAGGGTTGAAAAGTTTTGTTTTAGTATTTCAAGTGGCTTCCTTGGTTTAAGAGTACTATAGTTGACCCTTTAGCAGATAATGGATTTATTTTTAACACCTCTGCTCATATTGAAAGCTTTGGTGCTCCAATTATGTTCCTGCATGCTAAAGATGACTCGATTGTTCCATATTTCATGAGCGAGAAGGTATTTAGTAGAAAAAATTACATTTCCTATCTGTACTTTTTTTTTTAGTTATATGAAATTTCTAAGCATAGAGAAGTTAGTCAGAAGATCAAAAATGATACCATGATTGTTCTATATGATGCAAGGATTAGGCTAAATCATTATTTTATTTATAGAGATTCTTTTTCTTTGTTTTACATAAAGTGAGTATATTTTATGAGTTGATTTCTTATTTTAATGTTTTTCTTTTCTTACAGTGAATTTATGAGGAGATGTTCAGGCAACAACAGTACTGGCTCAATATAGCTCACTTCAAAGTTAATATGTGGCTGTGATATATCCATATACATATGTCTACACAATAGTAAGTAGTTTTTAAGTGCTTATTACTAATTAAAAAAAAAAAAAATTGTCATCTCTTGATGACATGTAAGTGTGTACTACATTATTAGGTACTGTTACCTCAGAAGTTATTGACAAGTAAACAAAGTTAATTAATGAGATTTAAAAAAAAATATTAATGCAAATAATATACAAATAGTACAGAATAATAAATAAATCAGGTTGTGCAAAAATTGCAAGGATGTTGATGATCATTTTTTGTGTCTGTAATACATAGTTTACCTAAAAAATGAAAGATTTTCCAGATATTTTAGAACAAATATTGAATAAAATTTTAAACAACCTGATTGACAACTGTCTTATCAACATTTATAAAGCCTTCCATAAAGTTTTTCCAAAGGCTATTATTTGAATGACCCCTATATAATTTTTGAACTGTGTCAATGTTAATGGTTATGTTATAAAAACCATAAAGGAAAGATTCCGCCAAAAACGCGACATACTAGTTATCTATAAACTGATTTGCCAAAAATGTGATTGACAACATTTTAACCAGTAAATTAAAAGCAGGTGAAGGTAAAGGCCAATAACAACTTTCTTACAAGTTGTTATGATGGTTTCATGTAATTTTACTTTAATATCTGCCATCAGTTTGACTTTGATTAATTTCCTCGACGTTGCTCGCATTATATTAAAAAATTTTTTATCAGCATATAAATTTTCTCAAAATCAGTCAGTAGAACTCAAAGAACGGTTTTAATTTCTCTGCCGACCTACCCCTTGGAAAGAAGCCCAGTGTTCTGAGGCAGAGCGTTGTACCTATCACTCCGAAGTGCAGATAAACACTGTTCCTGGTCAAATTTTGAGGGCGGTATGAATGCATTTTATGTGGATCTTGTTTCGTAGCATTAGTACGTCCCTCCCTTTTTGTAGATTTCTACAGTGAAGAAATGTTAACGTTTTGTAACAAAGATACTTTTAATAGAAAGATTTTATGGTTCCAGGAATAAGAGCCATTTACGTAAGACCTTTTAGTGGTTCAGGGTTAACAAACCTTCTCTTAATATGTATTATGTTGCACAGGGTGAGCAAAACTCAATATTCCAGCTCTAGTATAATAAGATATATATTATATTTATATTAGGTATAGAATTTCTTGTCCTAAAAATTACTTCAGCCAAGTATTTGACCTGCCTGAAAATCGTAGTAGCTGCTCTAGTACATGGATTTATTATTTTCGCTTACAACTATTATTTTGCTAAGTTCTGGCAACAACATTTTTTGTAATGGCAGCATTTTATAACCCTTAAGTATAACCAATAAAACTGACACAGTTCAAATATTATACGGGGGGCAATCTGTCAAATTTCCATGACCTACTTTTCCGAAAAATATAAAGAAAAGCTTTATAGTTAGTTTTCTTTATATATCTGTACTATAAGTCACAAAGTTACATTTTATGATAGAGGTTGGCTAGTGGAAAGTTGTTTTGTACAGCAAAAAATTACATCACAATGCGGCGTCACTCTCGACAGTTTGACGTCATCTGACATCTTTTGTCAAATAATTCAAACTCATGAGTCGCCAATGAATGTGGTCTGTTGGTAAAGTTACGTCATGGGTTCTTTAAAAAAGGCGGTCTTCTGATCATAAAAACGGGACCAGCGAGTCTTAGTATTAGAGAAATATTGGCATTTGATCGTTGTGTCCTCGTATCAAAATCTCGTATGAAACTAATACCTTCGATCTCGGGACCTGCAGTTGGATCCCAGGGGAGGATCGAAGGGTATTGTTGTTCAGCTATAAAAGTTTTCATTGATTCTGGCTCCAACTCTTGAAGAATCAAGAACTAAATCTAAAACCGTAGAAAGGATTAAAAGGGTAAATATCAGGAATACATTAATTAAATTGTGCTTGGCAGTAGTTGAGCCCCGCTACACATACACCGCGCCTGGCACTAGTCGGGCCTCACTTCACATACACCGTGCCTGGCAATAGTCGGGTGTCACTCACCGTAAAACCGTTTCATTCCTGGACTTTAATCTTACCGTGTAACCCCTTATAAACCAAGATACCGTTCTCACCGATCCTTCCTTATCTATAATCATCTTCCTTGATCGTCGCATATCCCTCTCTGGTTGTTTGTAATATTTTGCGTTAGACAAGTTATAGATTTATAAGCAGCTTGTTGAATGTATGACTCTTACGTTAAATAGAAACTATTGAGCAGTCTCTTGTCTTTCACGGAAGCTCTAAAGTACATAACAAATTGACCCCTGGAATTACCATTCTCTACTGTCTAAAGGCTTACCCGAAAGGCATTTGTGGACCCTCTACCACATTAAAACTATAGAGGGTGGCGCCCGAGAAATCCGTCGCAGCGTCACATGAGGTGTTGTTTCTTTATTGCTTTACCTAATTATCAAATTTTCAAACCTTTTTTTTATTTTCCTAAAAAGTAATTTTTTTAAACTCATGCATGAAACGTCAGGATGGCCAGAGTTTTATCGATCGTGTTGCCATTGGGCTTAACCATTGAATTCAAACGGTACCTACATGAGTCTAAGAGATGAAGCTAGAGATCATTTTATGCCATTTTGATTTTATTTTCATAAATCCTGAAAAGTGAAGTCGCATTTCTATCCGGCAAGCCACTACCCTTTCTCGTCTCATTCAAAGCTCAGTTGACCATTCTAGAACATGTGACTTTGACAAGATCAGCCTTTGGGGCGCATGCAAACAGTGTAGTTGAGTGTAGCTAAACTTATCGGGTTTCTCGTGTTTATACAGACATGGTAAAAAATAATGCGGATACGAAATTCACATTTATCCGTATTTCAGATCTTCTTTATACATTTAAGATGATACTTCTTAATTAAAACAATATTTTTTGGCAGGTAAATAGATGTACTAAAAATAGCAAAACTTGGCAACTTTGCGGAGAACTACAGACTAAGTCTCAAGTGTCGTAGTAGTAGAGGATTTTGATCGGTTGGTCGGCCATATTGTCCTAATGAGCACACATTTCAAATCACATTATTCTGAAATGGTCAATTGAGAATATAGTTTGATTAATTGCAGATAACTTCTATTAGTATACACCAAGGAGATATGAACAGAGCAAATAAAATGCCGATGGTTTCCTAAAAATGGTCCCGTTTTTTGGCTGCAAATCCGCTATTTTTATGATAGTAAAACCCCCATGACGTAATTTTATCATCACAACACATCAATTGACCATTCCAGAACAGCTAATTTTGACAACATTTTTTGAGGGGCATTCAAAGAGTGTAGTCAACTTAACGAATTTTCTGTATTTATACGGAAATGCTGAATAAGAATCAACAATTCAGTGTCGTTTTTATCTATTCTTATTCATTATGGTATGTCATTTTATTAACATTATATTTACCCTTGTATAACTTAACATACATAATTGTAATACGTCTAATAATTTGAATCGCAATTTCAAATTATTTAACGTAAGCTGTCAGGTGTCGTCACTTCCTGCGGATATCGCCGCCATTTTTAACGTACCCACTGCTAAAAAGGGAGGCCAAAATTGTATGACAGGAAGGTCTCTCTAGCTGTAATACCAGGTGTCCAGCAGAACCCTGGAAATAGGAGATTAACATGGAAAATCGGTTTTTATTTTTGTGCGCCTGTACGGTTGATTTGATTGAAAAACTTTTAAGAGTAAAGTTGTAGAGCTTATTGTCAGCTATCATCCTGTAATTTTTTCAATACCTCAGTTTTGACTGTTTTTTGGAAAAACGCCTCGAAAAATGCAAGAATTTGGTGCGTCACTCCCGCCATGCATGTGCAGTGTCGCCAACAATCATTTCTTATGTCAGAGTCAAAGCCGATTTTGCTTTCTTATTTATTTTGAGGGACTATCATGTAGTAATTAACGTGATTATGCAGTGAAAATATGTTTTCACACA
Source organism: Taphrorychus bicolor (assembly GCA_951812265.1). Lineage (NCBI taxonomy): Eukaryota > Metazoa > Arthropoda > Insecta > Coleoptera > Curculionidae > Taphrorychus > Taphrorychus bicolor. Next base: position 45,364,261 of record OX638303.1, read on the forward strand.
ACGTCAACAAATTCAAATTTTTGCACTTTTCGAGGTGTTTTTCCAAAAAGCGGCAAAAACTAGGGCATTGAAAAAATTACAGGATGATAGCTGACCATTCGCTCTAAACATTACTCTTAAAGGTTTTTCAATCAATTCAACCGTACAGGCGCAAAAAAAATAAAAACGGATTTCCCATGTTAATCTCCTATGTTCAGGGTTGCGCTGGACACCCTCTATACTAGCTCGTTGGTAAACGGGCCATGGCCATACGCAGTGTTGCCACCCCTAGTACAATTGTACTAGATCTAGTTCTTTCGCATCCCAAATCTAGTATAATCTTCACAGTTCACGTATCATCCTCATAAGCTGAGGGCATCCAGGATCTGTTAAGACTCAAAACAACACGTTTTTACGTCAATAGTCATGTTCATGTATGATATATACCCCGTGTTCATTAAAAAACGTCCTCTATAAGGCTATGTGTTGACTGAAATGGACTTTTGTTTTTCATTCTTTTCTATTGATATTTCTCAGCCAACTAGATCACGTTTTCAAATGCACACCCTCCACATATATTTTGTATGTCTACGGAGTTGGGTCCCAATATCTTGATAAGCTGGAGTGATATGTCTAGCGCGCTATCTGACGCTAGAGCGCTCGGGATGTATTTACCGAAGACGAGACGACAGAAGTAATAAATAAATGAATAACAAAAATTCATAGCATTTTAAAAATGGTTTATTTTATTATTATTTTGTGATCTCTATCAGAGGTATCTTTTTTTAATTTTCTTGATTTCTAAAACTTAGTTTAGTTTAGTACCTGAGAAGGCAATCTATGTAGTACAATTTTCGGTAAATGTTACTGCTTTCTAAACTTATCAAGGTGGCAACACTGGCTATGGTTGTACGCGATTTTACACGTTTTTGAGGATCAAAATTATTTCATGTTGACCTTTAAAACGCCGAAAAAAAACAACAAAGTGAAGCACATAATATTTGTATTCTATATATTTTTTTAGTTTTACACAATTTTTCGGAAGTAGATGTAAATATTTACAAGTCCTCTGTCAGCGAGACCAAACGTTAAAAGACAAATCATCTGACTCGAAAAGCACCATCGTTTTTTGTCACCTTCGATGCAGAAACCATAATAATTTCTATATATAGAGAGCTATCACTGTTACATTTCCATAAAACAGATACTACCATATTATAAGCAGGGGTTCGTGGAAAAAAAAAACTCTTCAAGTTTGCTCATTAATAAAAGGGCAATAAACCTAACGAAAAAAAACGACATCAACATTTTCAACTTGACCTATAATTTCAATGTCAAATTTTTTTAGTTTCTCAGTAAGGAGATTGAATGCACACATTGTGTAATTGAGCCTAAATGATAATCTAGTTAAAATCGCAAATCTGCGAGTTTTTTTTTTCATCGAACACCCTTTATATTTTCACGATTTACTCCATTGCGTTCGCCTAGATAAGTTGAGTTCGGTCATTGCATCCCGAGCGCTCGGGTATCAATCTATCTCACTCTAGCTCGTTAAGATTTTGGAAGATGGTCTGTGTCCGGAGCGCTCGGATGGAATTACCGAACTCGGCTTAAGTAACGCGAATCCGGTTAATTTCACATCATAAACCTCTAATAAATATCTGACGGATCGTTACGTTTAGGACAGAAAAGGAATTACGTTATTACGAATGAGGCAGGAGATAACGGAGGGAGCACAATAATTGAGGAGCAACTTATCAAAACGCATTATGTCCATTCGAGAACGAAATTCAGTTTGTAGCGGTTTTGGACTTGCATCTCTTCCATACTTCTGTAAACCTAGAATGAATGAAATAGAGTTATGTCCCTATCTAATTGTGAGTAGAATAAAGAGTTTTTTTAGGTTTAAAAGGAACGGGGAACACAAATATTCGTTTTTTGTTACTTGCGAAAAAAAAACCGTTTTGGTGGAGATAATGCCTTTTGAAAAGTTAGGTACTCCTCAATTGAAGAATTTTACGTAATTCTGGACCTGTTTTTTGGCTAGAAGTCAGTTTCATTTGTGTCTTTCAAGACGTCAAATAATGACAATTTCGAATCATTTGACATAAGACTAAGGCTAAAACGGGGGATAAAACTAAAAAACTGTGGTCCTTCCATTAACTCCTACGTCATTGTATTATGTCTTTTTCATATGTGACCTCTAAAACGTTTTTAGAGTATTTTCAACAGTCCAATTACAGAATTTAGTCTTATTAATAAAATACTCTTAAAATGCTATAAGGCCGCCGTCACATTCAGCGGAACGGAACAGAAATGTCAATAACGCCATTACACATGTCAATAGCGTCACATGTCAATAGCGCACACAAATTCAACTGTCAAATTACGCTTTGTTCCACTGTATGTGACGTCGCCCTAAGGCCCACAATCTTCAAACTACGTGTAACTGAGATATTTATCGGAAAATACCTGCATTTGCCTCTACACAACCTCTAAATCCTGTTAAGAGAGTAAAACAATTATTATTAAAGACAAAGGTGCCATTAGGTTGTTAGAACAATTTTCTATATAGATAGCAAATTCCTGTCTCGCTTACTTTGCCTATAAGTTAAAAAAAAATCTAAAAATTATTTTAAAAAAAGTATCACCTTGTAACAATAAAACAAAATAACATTTACACAGATGCTCGGGTCTCGGTAAAATTCGTCCTTCTCGTTGTTCGTCATCAACAACGTTTAATAATATTACAAATGGCTGAACGGTTGGTTTCATTCCCTGACATTCGGGTCCGTCCACAATCGGATTATGTAACGTATTTTGTACTTGGGCTAGTCTACACGCTGTATGTACAAAAAAAAACCCGGTTTTCGCAGCTCATCATCGAGGCGCAAATGCTAATTCCTAGGTAAAATTCCAAAATTTGTGGTAAAATGGTTTAAATTTTTCTTGATTGAACTAATTAAGCAGCCTCGATGTGCCTCGATGCGATTAATAAAACCGCAGGAAAACAACAAAACGACGAATTAGTTCTTTTTGGGAGTACCCCGTTGCGTCAGTCCCTCGAACCTTTTGAACGTGTAATTGATGAACACCCAGTCCTTGTAGTTGATTTCGCCGTCTTGATTTATGGGAGCGGCAGCTGAAAATGAAACATAAATTAAACAAATGTGCCACATCTTTAAAGAGTTTTTTTAAACTATAGGTACGACTGTTCAAAACCTCCAACTGACACTCAATGGAAAGGGTTTGCTTAAGGACACCTAAATTGCCAGCAAATTAAAAAAAATAACTTACGAATTTCCAATTTCACATCGGGGAAATCATCAAAATTGGACGTGTCGTCTATCGATCGCACCTCGACAGGAATAGCTGCCGGTCGTTCCCTGATGTGTTCCCAGTCCACTCCCCTGAAGAACGGGATAATTTTCAGGTCCTCGAGGCCTTTTTGCGAACCTAATCGTCGTTCCGCTTCACAGCAGTACCTAAATTAGTTCAAGAGGTTCAAAGGCGGTGTTCAATTTTGATAGTTTATCAAAACTATCGTAGTGGAATAACAGTTTTCGACAATTTTTTTTCTAATATAAAAGTGTTTCAGGATTTTTTGGCATCCTAGTAGCCATAAAATGTTCTTTTTTTCCTATTCATCTCCCTTTCGCTCGTGTCAATAAGTTTAGCAAACAACGTCAAGGTCAAATTTCCAAGGCTAATGAAATCCCAAACTTATATAATATATAAACTCGGTAATAGTTTTTTTATCACTGTTTTCAGTTCTTTTCGTTTTTCGTTCGTTTTTATACTGACTAGAGTCACGTACGCAGTTTCATTGATCAATCCTCCGAGTGATTGATTATCTGTCCTTCTTGAAAAAGTTTATAAATAGGGTGCCAAAAGAATGGACGTTTTGTCCCAATACACAGAGTTAAATATATTTGACCCAAAATACAAGATAAAAGTGACGTATTGATGTCAAAAATGGTAAATAAAAGGTTTCCCAATAATCGCAAATGAAAATTAAGAAACTTACTTAATGATCCCGTCCTTTGCCTCTTCCGAAATAGGAACCTCGGCAGGAAAAACGAGAGTCTCTCGCCAGTTCATCACTTTTCGGTAGGTGTCCTGAGGATTTTCGGAACAGAAGGGCGGATACCCGATCAGCATCTCGTACATGATCACGCCGAGCGACCACCAGTCGCACGCCGGTCCGTAACCCGTTTGCAGGAACACTTCTGGCGCTATGTAGTCGGGGGTGCCGACCGTGCTGTAGGCGAGAGCCCGTCGGTTTTTCTTCCAACTTTCCGCACGTCGTTTCGAGTCCATCGGAGACGACGTTATTACTAAGATAAATAGGCAAGTGAATTTTTGCTTTCTGAATGTTTTTGTTAATTGTTTTAAGCACAAAATCGACCGAAAAAAAATCTAAAACTTTGAAACGGATTCTTACTTTTGGGTATTTGGCGCCTCAATACAGTTAGTTGTGTTTGGTTGGATGTGGAAAAACGAATTTCACCCTATTCAGTTTGGAAGGGCTCCAAAGAAACACATAGTTAATAGTTACTTACCTGACTAGTGCAGAAAGTAGTTCTTAAACCAGGCACGATTGCAGTGCAATCAAGTGCTATGAGCACTTCCGCACGCGTTGGATACAATAATATTTTTCCGAAAATTTTTAAATTGCACTAAAGAGTTTTTCTACTCGCGTGCGCGAATGTATACTTTTCCGCGCGCATTTGAATGCGGGAAGTTGTACTTATCCGCACTAGTGCGGAAAAACCTCAAAGGGCTGTTATTTTGCCTTAAATAACCTTGGTAACTATGGTTGATAAGGAAGAACTTAATAAGAACCAGTAAAACTACCATGATTTATAGTTGCAGGAATGGTGGCCTTAGGTGCCTGGTATACCATCTTACTTATACCTGTACTGCATCTTTAATTTTAGTTTTGCAAAAAAGGCAGGATATCGATCTAAATATTTTTTAAATGAAAAGGTTGATTTCTTTAATTATTGTTATGTACGATAAAAGTAAGCAAACATTATCCATCGCGCAGCTGAGACAATAAATACCAATATATTGACAAAGTTTTAGGACGACTTTTACAACTATGAGTAAAACTTCAGTTTGAAGTTAAAATACCAGATATGACGTACATTGTATTGTTTACCTGACAGATAAACAACGCCATGTCTGGTGTTTTAACTTCAAACTGAAGTTTTACTGATAATTGTAAAAGTCGTCCTTACTCGTAGAAAAAATATTTTTCTTAACACTTGCGGAAAGTATCTTTTCCGCACTCGACTTCATGGCCGAACGACGCGTAGCGGACTGCAGTCGCGTGCGGAAAAGTATCACTTTCCTCACTTGTTCGGAAAATGACTATTTTCGCATGCATATTAAAGATAACAAGAGTGCGGTGATAGTTGATTACTTGACAAATGCGGAAAGTAATTGAATTAACGCACGTAAAAGCGTTAACAGAACGAGCAGAAACAACTTAAATTCGTTTTGAAGGAATGGTGGTTATGAATTCACAAAATAATTCAGAAAATGCGCATTCACCCCAAACCATTCAGAAAGTTCCCAGCAGAGGTCGCAAACTCTATGGACGGAAGTCGTGGAACGCTAGATAACACTGTATAGGGGTGATTAAAAGTACAGAATCCGCAAAGCAGTTTAGAAAAAGAACATTCACCAAATGATTCAGGAAATAGTCCAAACAAGGCGCATTCGCCAAACCATCCAGAACGTCCCTAGCAAAGGTGGCAAACTTTATTGGCGGCACTCGTCGAGTGCTAGATGGTACATTCATCAAACCATTCAAAAAGTTCCTAGCGGAAGTGGTAAATTTTAATGACGAAAGTCGTTGGATGTTTGATGGCGCATTCACCAAACAATCCACAAAAAGTCAAAAAAGGCGCATACACCAAACCATTCAAAAGGTTATATTTTAGATACTCTTTTTTTTTGCTGGTTACTGCACTATCAAAGGATAGACATACATTTGTAAAGAACGCTATCAGTGCCTCTTTCGTATCCTGTGAGGAAAGTGATCCATTGCAGTCAACTTAGGTATAGGCACTGCCACATTAGTTAGGTTTCCCACAAACGCATGTGTATTAACTTTGTGATCTTACCGGCACAACCGTGCGGTTTAAAGTTTTACGGCACGCATGTCAATGGTGGTAAATGTGCGGTAAAGTCTTTCTTCCAACTTGCTCATGGTGCGGTAAAAAACTTTACTGCACGTAAACTAAAAAAAAAAAAAAAAAACTCGAGCACCTAAAAAGTGTCTTGAAACGAAATACCCAAAAATAAGTACCAAAAACGCACATTGGTTTGTTTTAACATTTTGAATAAACAGAATTTTACTTACTAAAGTCCGACGGTTTCGCCTGACTTAAGTCTCTGTAAAAGTCCGTCCGGTGGGACTTTTTCAACCCGGTGCACAGCCCAAAGTCGGACAGCTTCAGGTGGCCCTTGGCGTCCAACAGTAAATTGTCCGGTTTAATGTCCCGATGAATAAATCCTAACTTATGTATAGAGTCTATCGCTAGCGCCGTTTCGGCTATGTAAAACTGCGTGCACTCCTCGGAGAGCGTGTCTTTTTTCATTAAAAGCGTCATCATATCACCACCCGGCAAGAATTCCATTATTAAATAGAGATTTATGGGGTCTTGAAAACTGAAAAGAAAAATAAAAACCTAATTATTTTAATGACCCAATTTGGTGCTGTATATTTCTTTGATTTAGGTTGCATTAAGGGGCATAGTTTCTATTTTTTTTTCTATATTATAAAGGTATCTTCAGCACACTAAAAGAAATCATATATTATATAAGGATAGACTAAAGGAGACGAGTATTTAGTTTTCTTTAAAATACTCGTGTCCAGTGGTGGAAACTAATAGTACAGAAAGCAATAAATAGTAGAAAGTTGAATGCCAAGTCAAGGATGTGCTTTGATATAAATAATGTCTTCATAACTTAAAGATAAATTATGGTTCCTCGTGAAGTAACAAAATAACAAAACCTGAAACCCCAAAAACCACTACTGCAGTTACACATAGATAAAATATTACTTAAGCACTCAGATTAGTAGTTGTTTATGATATAAGACCCGTTTCTCAACAATAATCTCTGCTTACGGCCAATTAAACACCTACAATTAAGGTTTTTTGGTAGATACACCCTTGGAGACCACCAGAAATAAAATAAATTATTAAGAAACTCTCTTCTTAAAAACGACTGTCTCGGAGATCAAAGAAACTGTTATGCTACTGCAGTGCTCGGAGTTCTGTGTGTAATGGGGTTTTTAGAAATTATGATTTTGTTTGAATTATATTTTCCTCTTGAAGGTTTTAATCGGATAAAGCTGATGATTAGTCGGCTTTAAAAGCTCGACACAATTGCCTTAAGGTGTTAAAAAGCTTAGGTTTTCTTTTACTTTCTCGTCTCTTCAATCAATTTCCACGTTTTTATCCATCGCTAATTGCTACCTGCAGGTAACGAACGAAATTGAACAATTTTTTTGTACGGTTATTGACCGGAATGAGACGATTTAAATCCCTTATGAAGGTAACAAATTTAATACGAGTCAGATCTGTTTCATAAGTGAGTATTTTACGGTTAACTTCTTTTTCTTATTTTTGCAGAAAACATCTAGCGATCAATAGATCTTAACGTTGCCTCTTTATTAGTTTTTGGGAGGTGGGCTGTCAGCTGTTTTACCATTTTTTTGATGCCCTTTCAAGTGATATTTTTTGCGAGGGCCCTTTCTATGAATAGCAGTCTGTTTCCGTTCAAGCGTGTTCAACACTCAACACAAAGTATTTTGCTTTGTCTGCACCATCTTTTTACATTTCTTCCATTTTTCCGTTTTCAATTTTTTCGTTTGTTTTAAGCATTATCCAGTTATTATTTTGGTCTCCGTACATGTGAATAATGTTCCATTATCACTAATGTTTTTGATGCATTCCTTGAAATAATTATGAAAATCAGTTTTTTTAAATGTTTACTTGTATAGAACCACTTAAGCTTAGCTGGTAACGTGCTTTTTACGCACGAGAAACTAAACGCACGCTGCTAGGTCTACGTAAAGGTGGAAATTTTTGTGTGTTTTCCCCTTGTCTTGAGGAATTTTCTCCAGTTTCTTCACAGGTTTAAGTAGAAGCTTCTAGGCTTTGTCTTAAAAAAAAGTTTTTCTATTTTGACTTTTTTTTACTATCTGAGGTCCTTCCTCAGACATAAGGCCACGTTTCCAAGCATTAAATTTTAGTACTGTTTCATTTTCGACTACTTTGTGTGGGTCAACTTGTGGCTTTCTCGTCAGCAGCTTTTACTGTTTTGGTAAAATGAATCGGTTCCTCTTTCTTAAATAGGACAGCTATCTTCTTGCTCACTTTCTCTTCTTTAATTTCCACTTTTCCTTTTTGTAATTATCGTTTTTGTTTTTCAGTTGATTTGGCATTTCTTCTTAATTTTTCTTCTACTAAAGTTGCCCCTTCATTTACTTCGAGTTTCTCTTTGCAGTCAAATATAACCTTATCTTCAAGTCGTTTAATGGAGGCAATTTCTTCTTTTGGCTTTTCTGCCTCATTCTCAATAACTTTCTCTTCTTTAATTTCCACTCTTATATTTAATTTCTTTAGCGGAGGCAATTTCTTCTTTTGGTTTTTCTGGCTCATTCTTGATCTCACTTTCTCTTCTTTAATTTTCACTTTTTCTCCTCTAATATTTTTTTTGTTTTTCTTCAATTGCTTTAGTATCTATTCTCTATCGTTATTCTACTAAAGTTGTCTCTTCCTTGACTTCGACTTTCTCTTTGAAGTCAATTTCTTTCAAACTTTTCCACTAGAAGCACTTTCTTTTTTGGCGTTTCTAGCTCATTTTTGATCACTTTTTCTTCTTTAATTTCTTCTCTTATCTTCAACTTGTTTAGTGGAGGCAATTCGTTCTTTTGCCTTATCTGGCATATTCTTAATCACTTTATCTTCTTTATGTTCACTTTTTCTCTTGTAATAATCAGTTTTTTTGTTTTTCTTCAGTTGCTTTCGCATCTATTCTCTTCTTTAATTTCCACTTGTTTAGTGTAGGCAATTTTTTCTTTTCACTTTTCTGGCTTATTCTTAATCACTTTCTCTTCTTTAGTTTCCACTTCTCTTCCGCTAATAATCGGTTTTAGTTCTCTTCAGTAGGTTACGCATCTCTTTTCTACCTCTTTTCTACTGCAGTTATCTATTCCTTCTATTTTTTCTCTATGGCCACCTTATATTCAACTTATTTGGTGGAACACAATTTCTTTTTTGGCTTTTCTGGATCTTAATCACTTTGTTTTTTTTTTAATTTTCACTTTTTCTCGTCTAATTATCAGTTTTTTTTGTTTTTCTTCAGTTGCTTTCGCGTTTATTCTTCACCCTTTTTCTACTAAAGTTGTCTCTTTCTTGATTTCGACTTTCTCTTTCCAGTCACTTATAACCTTATCTTCAAGTTGTTTAGTGGAGACAATTTCTTTTTTTGGCTTATCTAGAACGACTGTTCCAGGCGTTGGTTTTAAACTGATTTCTTGCTTCTTTTACTGCCCTTTTTCTTTCTGAGGCAGTGTTTTCGTGAAATCCTCTACATTAACCTCTGTTTAGGTCCTCTTTGCCATCCTTTTCCTATAAGAGTGGTTTCTTGAACCTTTTCTTGCACGTTTATGAGAGTTTTATCTTCAGTATGTTAGACTGCACTGCATATGGAACTTTTGATGCTTCAGAAACGATTTTTTCCAAGGGACAGGTTCTTCTTTTTCAGTTTTTTTGTTCAAGGCGATTGGTTTAGGGCCTCTACGCCCGCACCGCTTTGCACCGCACTTGTTTGTTTCGTCAACTTGAGAGCGAATCTCACCGATGATTCAGTTTTCTGTCGAGATTTGATTTGTGTTCTCTGTCTTTTGGTTCTTAGTCTTGCGATCTAGGACGTGCAACTTGGAAGGTTTGCTATAGCCTTCGGGCATTGGAAATTTCTAATTTATAACAGATTCAGTGCTGTCAAATGGCTTTTTTGTGTTGTTTATAATTTTGCTGTTTATTTTTAATTACTTTTCGCTTTTAAGAGTTTTCGCGTTTTAAGTATTTGGTGCTGATGATGGTCTGTGTGCCGAAACTGATTACTCAAAGCAACGACTTATTTAACATGGAATTAGTTTGTTTGTAGTAGTTGACAAATTTGTCAACTTATTCAATATGGCATTAAGTGAGACTTACCTATAATACATTTTGACCACCCACTGGTGGTCGGCTTCGACTAAAATATCCCTCTCGGCCCGCACGTGCGCCACCTGCTCCTTCTCCAGCATGTCGGCCTTCCGCAGGATCTTCATGGCGTACACGTGGCCCGTGTCCTTCTTTTGTACTAATCGGACCTCGCCGAACGCCCCCCGCCCTATCACTTTGAGGGGCTCGAAATCCTCCACGCCAAGCCTAAAAGCGATCAACATTAAGCAAAAATTGTCCTCCAAAGCCTTAGGTCCACTCAAATAAAGTCGAAACCGTCGGCACTTTATTTAAATGTCTAGGCAAACTTTTCATAATGGTTGTTTAGTTGAAAACGTCATCTAGTGGGTTGTGAAATGTCAAAAAAAAATCAAGGAACAAATGTACTTTGATTACGTCATCCTTTTCTGTCAAAAAGTCATAGCCTTATCTGTATAAACCATTCACTTATTATTGTCATAAAGTAGGCGTTGGAAAAATGACTTTGACATTTTTATCGTATCTTCTCAACATATGCCGAAAAGAGATAGGTATAAAAAAATGACGAACTCAAAGGTATCGTGATGCCAAAAATAAGTGAATGAGATATATGTGAAATTATCGTATAAACGTATAAATACGGAGTGTTCATTATAAACGTCAGATGATTTTTTGATAGAAAAGAAGAAAGTTATAAAGGCACGTGATAACTTGACTCGCCTATTTATTATTTGTCACTGTCACTTGTTGACATTTGTCCCTTGCTTATTAGATGTCATTTCGGTGACAGCACTAGACAGGTCTGAACGTATTCCCGTCACTTACATTCTTATTGAGAAAACAAAAAATGAGGATGCTTTCAAAGCGCTCTGGAGCCATCAGCGTCATCTCCGGATATTTGACTTTACAAAAGTGACAACTTAAGAAAATATCGAAGGAAGTAATTCACGACATGCTTCAAAATAACAAATGAATTGCATCGAGCGGCTAGACGACGGATTCTAATGAACACCTGGTACTAACCTGGAACGTTTCAGTCTAAGGAACTCTGTTTCTTTTTGCGCGTGCTGCAACCGTTTTTCATGTTTTTGTTCTTCTGAGAGATTGTCGTCCTTCAGGGATTCCTCTAATTTCGCTAACCTAAAAGGATCGCAAATGTTAACAGTATCTTTAGAGAAAAATGCAATATGGCTGACTGAAGATAATAATTAGAAACAACGATTCTGATGATTTCTTGAGGCGGATCAATGAAATTGCAAAATATAGAGAGGCTGTATGAATTGCTAAAACCTTCAATATCTTGTTTTTTTGGCGGTAGAAAATTTTTTTGTGACTTGGGTGATCAAAGTTTTGCAAATGTTTAGGTAAAAATTCTTACAAAAAAGTATTTGTAACTTGGTGATCAATGTTTTGCAATTTTGCAAATATTGCGGTAAAAATGTGTTATCTGAACATAGAGACTTGCAGATAAATGGAGTCAAAGCCTCAATTAAAAACAAATATAAAAATATTTTTAAATTACAGTGGTAGAAAAAATGTCTCTGTACTTGGTGAAGGTTATTAATCAATACTTTTTTTTTTTTAGAATAGATACATCTGGAGAAAGTATTCTAAGTCGAACCCAACTGCAGTGCATTCATATTTCATAAAAAAAAAAAAAACAAATTGAATTAAAATGGTAGAAAAAAAAGCCGATCTACTTACCTCTGCTTTCTTTCCACATGCTGCGCCACGAGATTGCTATAGTAATTTTCTAAAGTGACTTTGGCCTTTGTAGCCTTGTCCATGGTGTGGACACTAAAACGGATAGTGTTCTCCGTCGCAGTCATGTCCAAGACCCCTGGAAAAGACAAACGAGAAAAGTTAAAAACTTTGTAAAAAAAGTCATAAATTTCTTATGGCTAGTTATTTATATCAATTTTTGGCCTAAGTAAATATCGCCAAGACTAAAGACTAAATCAATCCTTTATTAGTGCCATTATTGGAAACTCAGAAAAAAAATGAAAAATTTTAGGTAATATGAGCTTGTGAGACTCTATGCGGGTGATGAGGAGTGAAAAGCAGGGCGCTCTTCTAAAATAGTGCCCTTGCTGTTTGTCAGCCTTTGCACTGTGTCTGCCCTTGCAATTGGTTAGCCCTTGCGCTGATGTGTTTTGTTGTTTATCGGACTTGCACTGTGTGTGCTCTTTTGGTCAGTCCTTGCACTGTGTGTTAACTCTCGTTAACATATTAATTTGCATTATCATATTTATGAGTATCCAAGAAGCCATTTTTATTGGGCTATACTCACTATTTTCACATTTTTTTTACGTAAAAAGTATAATATGTTTATGACCAATAACTTTAGCAGTGTTTGTAAATAAACGTCGCTAGTCGGGTGCTTTTCTAAGTAATGTTCCAACTCCCACACGTTTTGCTTATTTTACTCGCCCATTTTACAAACGAATTATTATGAAACGGTGTAGGTGGGTACACAGAGAATTACCCTTGAAGTGCTTCCACAGGCCGACGGGTAAACAACAACGACGGGCAAAGTCAAGAACGTGTATTAACGTGTGGGCATTTTCAAGTTTAAAACTCTCGGGACAACAACAACAACAAAACGGTTTCACTTGTTGAACGTCGGGACGCAGAAAAACGCTTTCTCCAAGTTCAAATACCGCTCAGCGTGGGATGGAGAGATAAAATCTTTCCGAAGAGATTCCTTGTATGAGGGTGGTTTGTGTACCTACAAATATTTATCTTCCCACAAGTGTACTTACTAGATCAAAATGATTCGAAATATGAAACAGCAATTTTCCGTATGGGTGCAAAAGGCCAGATTCTCTTTTTTTTTACATAAACGACTAAGGCTGTAACTTAATAATATTTAAAACATTTTTTTGCTGTCCAAAATGTCTTTATGTTTCGTATCTTGTAATTTCATGTAGAGGTCTGTAGTCGACACAACGACAACCGTGTGCAAATCGATTTAAGCAGCCTAGGTAAATGTCAAAAATAGCTACAATGTCTACAAAGAAAAAAACGTTTATAGAGAAGAAACAATGTAAGAAAAGGAAGTTGAAAATAAGTGAAAATAATAAGAAAGTGAGCAAGGCAAATTTAAAGAAAAACAAATTGTACCTTTGGACGAAAACGCTCGGTATTTCTAAGCTACATTTATGGTCATATTTGTTTTACATTGTTTTTATCAAGTTGAAATATTCACCTCTTTCAACTTATTTTCCATGGATCCGATATTGATTTAAATTATTGGAGATGCACAATTTACACACAGAGACAGAGGCACTTATGGAGAAGACAGCTTTTAGAAGAGAGATGCATAGATCTTTTTTTTGCATTAATTAGTCTTAGTCTTGTAAGAGCCCACTTTTATATAATTGTTAGAACAAGTTATATCTGGTTAATTTAAGTTAGTTGCTCTCAGCTCTTTTGATAAAGCCAAAAATTACAGTGAAATATCTCGCAAGAAAAAAAAAGTTTTAGAACCGGTTTTTAAGTAATAACGAGTGGAATAGAGACAAGCTTATGGAGAAAACAGCGTTTAAAAGAGAGACGCATAGATCGTTTTTTGCATTAGTGCGAAAGGGCCCACCGTAAGAGCCCACCTTTATATAGTTGTTAAAACAAGTTATATCTAGTTAATTTAGGTTAGTTGCTTTTAACTCTTTTGATAAAGCCAAAAAATACAGTGGAATAACTAGCGAGAAAAAGTTTTCGAAACAATTTTTAAGTAATAATGAGTGGGACAGAGAGGCACTTATGGAGAAGACAGCGTTTAGAAAAGAGATGCATAGATCTTTTTTTTTGCATTAATTAGTGCGAAAGGCGGACCCGTAAGAGCCCACTTTTATATAATTGTTAGAACAAGTTATATCTGGTTAATTTAGGTTAGTTGCTCTCAGCACTTTTGATAAAGCCAAAAATTATAGAGAAATATCTAGCAAGAAAAAAAAGTTTTCGAAACCGTTTTTAAGTAATAATAAGTGGGATAGAGAAAGACTTATGGAGAAGACAGCGTTTAGAAGAGAGATGCATAGATCTTTTTTTTTTGCGTTAGTGCAAAGGCAGGCCCCAAAGGGCTCATTTCTCTATAATTGTTGGAACAAGTTATATCTGGTTCATTTAGGTTACTTAGAGGTTAGTTGCTCACAGCTCTTTTGATAAAGCCAAAAATTACAGTGAAATATCTCGCAAGAAAAACTAGAAATAGAAAGAATAGAAGAAAAAAAAAGGTTTTTACGGTTTTTAAGTAATAATGAGTGGGATAGAGAAAGACTTATGTAGAAAACTGCGTTAAGAAAGAGATGCATAGATTTTTTTTGCACTAGTGCGAAAGGCAGGCCCGAAAAGGCTCCCTTTTAAATAATTGTTAGAACAAGTTATATCGGGTTCATTTAGGTTACTTCAGGTTAGTTGCTCTCAGGTCTTTTGGTAAAGCTAAAAATTACATTACAAGTTTCGAACTGGTTTTTAAGTAATAATAAGTGGGATAGAGAAAGAGTTATGGAGAAGACAGCGTTTAGAAGAGAGATACATAGATCTTTTTTGCCTTAGCGTGACAGGGGGGCCCGTAAGAGCCCACCTTTATATAATTGTTAGAACAAATCATATCTAGTTAATTTAGGTTAGTTCAGGTTAGTTGCTCTTTTGATAAAGCCAAGAATTACAGTGGAATATCTAACGAGAAAAAAGGTGTTCGAAAGAATTTTTAAATAACAATGAGTGAGACAGAGAGACACTTATGGAGAAGACAGCGTTTAGAACAGAGATGCATAGATTTTTTTGCATTAGTGCGAAAGGGAGGCCCGAAAAGGCTCACTTTTATATAATTGTTAGAACAAGTAATATCTGGTTAATTTAGGCTAGTTCAGGTAAGGTGCTCTCATTCTTTTGATAAAGCGAAAAATTACAGTGCAATATCTTGCAAGAAAAAAAAACGGTTTCGAACCGGTTTTTAAGTAATAATGAGTGGGATAGAGAAAAACTTATGGAGAAGAGAGCGTTTAAGAAAGAGATGCATAGATCTTTTTTGGCATTAGTGGCGAATGCAAGCCCGAAAGGGCCCACTTTTATATAACTGTTGGAACAAGTTATATCTGTTTAATTTAGATTACTTCGTTAGTTGCTCTCAGCTCTTTTGATAAAGCCAAAAATTACAGAGAAATATCTAGCTAGAAAAAAGTTTTCGAAACCGTTTTTAAGTAATAATGAGTGGGATAGAGAGAGACTTATGGAGAAGACAGCGTTTAAAAAAGAGATGCATAGATCTTTTTTCTTTGTATTAGTGCGAACGGCGGGCCCGTCAACCCAAAGATGGTGAACTAAACCGAAACTTTTTAGCTCAAATCTACATATGTCATTTAAAAAAAAAAAATAATATGAATGGCCATAGAAAAGGCCATTCATATTATAAATTCGGAAGAAATAAACACAATTAATGATGAATGTCGATTGTTATAGAAAAATCTATTTGTGACGTTTCATAAAAAAAAAATAAAATAAAGTAAAATATCTCACGAGAACTCAAAGTTTTTGAAACCATTTTTAAGTAGTAATGAGTGGGACAGAGAAAGACTTATGGAGAAGACAGCCTTAAAAAGAGAGATGCACAGATCTTTTTTTTGCATAGCTCAGAACCGAGACAAAACCTACCTTGTTGTGTTAAGTAGTTGCAAGTGATTATAGTTTTGCTATATGTAAGTACGGGGTATTCATTATAAAACTTCATCTAGTTGGCTGTGAAATGTCAAAAGAAAACGATGGAGAAACAAAAGTCTCTTTACTTTGATTATGTCATCCTTTTCTGTCAAAATTTCATATCCTGCTAGATGAAGTGTTATAATGAACACCTCGTATACTTATATTGTAGCACTAAGGAGAACCTGAATAAAGGTTTTAAAACGTTGGCAATTTCCCAAAAGTGAACAGTGTTTTTTTTATGTCCTACATCCGCTACTCACCTCTTATATTTGTAATACTTTATCGTCACACGTTTTCAAGTAAAATTTCTCATGGTGGACGTAAAAATTAAATTTTTGGCCTTTAGTTAGAATTATAAAATGAAGTTTTCTTGATTGATTACTGTTAAATATTAAAAAAAAACGTCTAAGAAGAATTAAACTGTTATATAGTGTATCTCATATCAAAGCTACGGAACCAACAAAAAATATATAAATAAATCTTTAGCTAGCTCAAACCTTTTAATTTAAATTGCCACGAGTTGCGTTGAAGTTTATCAGTAAACGTCATATTATTATTATTATCAAATTTCCAATCAAAATAACCGTTTCCAAGGAAGACGTCGATGTTCGTAACATCACTTTCGTGCAGAGAAAATAAACTAGTAGTCAAGGTCCACTTACACAAATATCCGAATTTATGTATAAGTTTGCCATGAATCGATCCAAACATTTCGTTGGCGCAAGAAAACAAACTAACATTTTTGGCAGGTATATTTCGGCATGTTATGAACCATAAACAACTAAAACTGGAGGATTTAACATGAGACAACCTTATACACAGAGTTATATGGTGAAAATTTTACGGATTTGTTGTCCACTTAGGGATAAAAATATCTTTTTTTTTAGCGAAGACGCAAACGGTGACGTAAAAAATTATGTCCTGGTTTTGAATATTGCAAATGATGGGTTAAGTTTACAAGTATCATTTTCTTCTTTTCTCAACGTGACGACACATTATGGAATAAAAGAAATCACTAATTTTTCCTGAAAGGTGTGGTCCTTTACCTCTCGGATCTCCAGATCTAAAGCTACTAGATTTTTTTTTCTAGGCTTTCTGAAAGAATAACGCACATCTGTTACGAATCGTGAAGAAGTTGTAGCGCGTATTCATGGTGCTGTGGCAATTATTGTTGAAGAAATGCCCCCAAGAGTATGTATATTATAAAGCTTAGGTTTATGCCTTTAAAACTTTCTGATATTATGTCGATAAGACCCCAGATTAAGAAAATGTGACTTTTTATCTCCATTATTTAATGCTCTCCAAGATATGTATAATGCACGATGATAGAATTTTTAAAGTAACTAGAATGAAACTAGTATTATACAAGAAATAACATTTCAACTTTTAAACTCCTCTTAAACTTTGCATATCACCCATGCCTTATTAAAGAACGACGAAATTTTGATTTTGATGGATGACAATTATTAAAGTTTTATTTTTTTTAACCCAAAATTAATTTGCTGTTAGGGGGGGAGGGTCTCCCAAATTAATACCAAATTTTTATTCTTGAAAATATTTTGAAAATCTGTAATTTTGCAGAAATTTATATGAAAAACCAGTTTGTTTTGAAATTCTCAACACTTACCTGTTCTGTGTCTATTGAGTGGTGAATCACACTGTATATCTGTAATTTACTTTACCTGTATTCAACATATCTAATAGATTGCAATTTAGGAAGTTTTAGCGGATTTAACAAGCAAAGCCGTTGATCTTCGATGTGAATTGGACCAACCACCTCTCGCTATCCATTTTCTCAATAATAAACCTGTAACGGGTCACCATCTTTCTCCTTTAGTGACACCCAGGCATAAGGGGAAAAAAGTTTGAAGATTACATATTCTTTTGGGTAATTAACTAATTAAAAGTTTTTCATCGTTTTAAATTCAAAAAATAGTACATTTTCAAGTTTTTATGTGATTGACAGTTTTCCAACGATCGTCACAATCTGTCAAAATGTCGCCATTTTAGTCCATAAAACATATCCACGGGGCTATGAACCGGAATGAAGATAAAACTCTAACCACTAACTAACAGAGAGAACTAACACCTTCACAAAAACAAACTTTTACTTTAACCTCTCATTACTGAAGAGAGATATTCATATTGCAGTTATTGACACGCAATATTAACGAAATTTTAAAGTGTCTCCTTATCGTAATCTAATCAGTAGATTTTGCAGCCAAAAGGTATAGAAAAGCCAAAAAGGCGAGTTAACTGAGTTTAAGTTTGTTGCTTATCTCACGTGAGTACTGAATTAGACTTTTGAAAATATGAATTCGTGTTCATGTAACTGCTCTTCGATTTATTATCGCAAACATTTCTAATAATTTACATTGAGCAATTATTGTTAGATAGACCGATAAACAGACACAAATAAATAAGCGATTTTTTTAATTTTTAAACATTTGCCATTCAGTTGTACTAACTTTAGTACATTGGTACAGAAAGGAACCACCCTGGTTAAAACAGACGAGATATAGATAATTTTCGTAATTACTGTTATCTCAAGATTTTTTTTTCGCCTAGATAAAACAGATGGACGTACAATGAAACGTATCAATATTAGTAACATAAAATATTGTCGATTTGCAAGTGCGATTGCACCGATATTAGTACATCTGAACTAACCGAAACACTATTGGCTTGAAGAACAGAATCAGAAGCTGACACAAAATAGAATATTATGTATCTATATGCAACTGATACTTCTACTTCTTCGACTGAATAAGTTAACTCTCACATTTGATATAGTTCACATAAAACATTTTTACCCCACATTGGGCGCGAAAAGATATGTTTCAGATTGCATAAAAAATACATCAAATTTGGGCTGTTAGTCTCGAAGACATTATGATATTTGGCAATATATAAGAAAAAAAAGTTAACAAGCTGTGGTTCCAGACTGGGCGCCAAATGTTTTATTAAAAAATCCTTTTTTTTTTCTTAGTTTTTCTTTAAAATTTAGACTGTTGCATTAAGTTATTGCAATATGACGTAGGTCTGTATATGGTACTGAACTAACTTGAAGTAAAAACGAGAGTAAAAAGCTCATATTTGCTCCAGACTCGGCGCAAAATGTTGAATTATAAAATTTTCCTAGTTTCACTCGTTCACATGAATATAAGACATTTGACAACAGAAAAAGAATACAAAATTGACATAAAAAACATTTTTACCCCACATGGGGCGGCAAAAGGTCAGATTAGAGAAAAAACAGTTAACAAGTTGCTGTCCCAGACTGGGCGCCAAATGGGGTATTACAAGATCCTTTCTTCGCAGTTTTTTCTCTGAAATTTAGAAGTTTTGCATTAAGTTCGTGTATTTTGACGTAAGTCTATATATAGGGTGTTTTTTTTTAAGTGTGTAAAGTATTACCGAGGGTTTTAGTATCTCCAAAACGATCTAGTTACGGAGACAGTTAAATTATCAAAAAGTTGACTATTGTAGAGCTTAGAAAACACTTATAATGTTTTGATTGATTTCTGAAATATTTTAAAAAAATAAAAAAATATCAAAAACCAGTTCTCTATTTTTAAAAATTAACTTTATTCTGGTAACTCAGTTGATAAGCGTCACGAGCTAATCGAGATGTCTATGGGAAGAGTTAGAGTGTAGTGAAACTTGGTAATTTAAACTTTTTTCTGTGTCACCAATAGTATTTCAGAAACTACTTAAACTGTGGCAACACTCTAAAAGTTTTCTAAAAAGTCTCCACAAAACCCAACTTTCAGGTAATTTAACCGATCTCCGTTTAATCCGAACTCACTTAAAAAAGACACCCTGTATACAACTGAACTAAATAATGAAGTGAAAAATGATACTCATATTTGCCCCAGATTGGGCCCAAAATTATAAAACCCTGTTTAAGCACTTCGCCAGAATATAAGGCAACTCTCACATTTGAACACATTTTTACCCCACATTGGGCGCCGAAAGTTATGTTCCAGAATACATACAAAATACACCAAATTCGGGTTTTTTGTCTCAAAACATTATGAGATTTGGCAATATATAAGAAAAAAAAAGAGTTTAAAGCTGACGTCTCAGACTGGGCGCCAAATGTTTATTACAAAATCCTATCTTTTTAGTTTTGTTTTCGACATCTAGGTTTTTCGCATCGAGTTCGTGCATTTTGCATATGCAACTGAACTAAAAAGCCCATATTTGACCCAGGTTGGGCGCAAATGTGTATTATAGAATCTTGTTTTAGCCACTTTTTCGCTTGAATATAAGCTAACTCCCACATTTGACAGAGTGTGTGCAGAAAAGAAGACAAAGCTGACATAAAAAAACATTTTTACCCCACGCTGGACCCCAAAAGTTGTGATATAGAAAAAGACAACAAATTTGTCCTTTTTGTCTCATATGCATTATATTGATAATTGGCAATATATATAAGAAAAATGTACAAGTAAATCGAACTAACTTGAACTAAATAGGTCATATTTGCCCCAGACTCGGCGCAAAATATTATATTATATATACAAAATTGACATAAAAACCCGTTTACCCCATGTTAGGCGCCAAAAGTTACGTGCCACAATACCGTAATTGGCCATTGATGTACTGCTTTGTTGACGGCCAATTGACTCGACACATACATTGTGTGGACATATAAAAAAGGGAAGTAAGGAGGACATATTTACCCCTGACAGAAGAGAAGTGGCCCTGGACGTCGGATTTCCGTAAACACATTTAATTATATTCATGATGCCGATGACGGCAGCAATTTAGCGATTAAATTTAAAAATCAAGGGCAAACATCGCGGAGCTGTATTGTTTCGGAGCAATTTGCTCGGAAAATTGTCCTTTAGGCGTATAATAATAACACGCACCATAGAATGTGAGCATAATTTATGACACATTACCATCAAACAAAAGTTCGTAACATTTTTGTATGCTAAAATAGAAATTATTTAAGTTTATCGATTCCGGTGGCGACCTTGAACTAACCCCAATTAATAGTAAACTCGACTGTAATATTCGTTTTCACCCTAATGATGGCTGTTTTTGGCCTCGGTAAATAATGAAACAACCCTATTCGAACGAAGCTGGTTAATTATCATAATACAATAGGTATTCTATGACAGTGCGTTAATAAATTATAGTCGCGCTGTAAATAGAAATGCTGACTACATGCAAACAGGAAAATAGTAAAAGTTCAAAGTACAGGCTCGTGCAAAAGAGATACTGCAAAATTCTATGATAATCCAGAAATATAAATAAATATTTTAAATGTCGAGTTAGCCAAAAATAAGTGTTAGCGAGCCTACTACAGGAAATTCGGTTTACTAACTAACTGATGGATGTTAGTTTCGTAAATTTTCATGAGTCATAATATAGTAAAATAATGGCCTTCCGCCATGAAGCTTGCGAATATTGAACACACTTATAAATAGACATGAAAATTTGTTTATTTTAATAAGTTCTAATGCCCAATTTAGGTGAAATATTATAGGAATCTAGTACTTTAGATAGAGGGTATTAGGTATTCCATCAAGAGCCGGGTCCTAAAAACTACTACCCGTTACATCGCTAGTACAAACCATATTGAAAAATGTCTTTTTCGGTCCTTCGAGCCGGTCGAAAAAATAGGAAATTCCGAAAAAATTCTTAAAATAGATGTACAAAAGACAAATTTTTAAAATAACATGTTTGGTTCTTCGATTTTGTCAATTTTTCCACAAAAGGCGAAGAAATTTTACAAACATTCTAAAAGTTTGATGCAGATTACTGTAAAATGCAGAAATCAATTTCTAGCCGTCGGTACTATGAAAACGCTGTTTTCGACCTTTTAAACGAATGATGAACCAAAATTTCGCAAGCTCTAATTGTGCTCATCCCCAGACTAGTTTTAGACAGAACTTGCAAAATTTTCGGTACTCAAGACACGTTTCATAGCAGCACCGAGAAAAGTCTCTCGGTGGCGCCATCTGTGTCCGTTTGTTGAACTAACGAGATTGCACTCGTCCAGTATCAACGTCATTGCCCCGTCTAAAAAGTGATTGAAAAAAGTGATTGAAAACCGAAAAAAAAAATGATTCAGAAACACGACAACAATTCCAACAGGAAGGAGGAAATTACGTTTCTAAATGAAGACTGGAAGCGAATTCTACGACATACTGAGTGCGCCAAAACCTCGCGTCACCACTACCCCCACCCCAGTCCCTCCACTGAAGCGCGACGGCGAGGGAATAAATACCACGGAGCTCGCCACAATCGAATCAGCAAACGTCATGAAGCACTGGAGATCACTTTGCCCATTGCCTCATCGCCTTTGATAATGTCTGCCACAGCTGTAGACAAAACATCAGGAAAAAATTTCATTAGATCACGGCTTCAAAGCCCGGAAAACACTTTAGATTGAAAACAAAATTGATTTAGACAACACAAAACTAAAAAATATCAAAACATTTCAAAAATTGCTTTTTTGGTCCTTCGATATGACAAGTTTTGTTAAAAAAAAAACAGAAAATACAAAAAATTCCAAAAAGATTCTTGAAAGCGATCTAATAAAAGTGGATTTCTACATATTTTTTGCAAAATTTCGTTGAACAACGAAAGAAGAGAATAATTATTTCTAATTCTTTGAGCTTGCCGCTTTTTCCACAAAAGTCAATAAAATTCTGGAAACATTCTGAAATTTAGATTCATTAATTTGCTTTTCTTCAGCAATTGATCTGCGCAACAAAAAAGTAAAGAGTATCAACTATTTTCACAAATTACATTTTTTGGTCCTTCGGGCTGCAATTTGTCAAAAAAAAACAAAACAAAACAGGTAAGTAAAAGGCAAGTTTTTAAAATAACATGTTTGGTCCTTCGGGTCGGTCCACAAAAGACCGGGAAATTCTACAAACATTCTAAAATTATATTCACCAATTCGCTATTTTATAGTAATTGATTCACACAACACACAAATAGAAAGCATTAGGTTTTCCTAAAACTTGCGTTTCTCGTGCTCCGCCTATATTTTTTTCAACAAAAAAAAACAGAAAGGAATCCAAAGAGTTTCGTAAAACAAACCTAATACTAGGCAATTTTAATAGTTTTCCTTTAAATGAGTGACAAAATTACTTTGAAAAAAGTGGATTAGTCATCACTAAATATAATTTGTGGTCCTTCGAGCTTGCAATTTTTCCACAATTACAAACACTCGAAATTTTGATAAAAGTAGATAATAATTATATTTAAAATATAATTTTTAGTTCTTTGAGATTGTCATTTTTTCCAGAAGTCACAGAAATTCTGGAAACATTTTGAAATTTGGATTCATTAATTTGTTCTTCCGTAGCAATTGTTCCTCACAAGACAAAAGTATTTTGTAAAAATATAATAAATAAAAAAAAAAACTTTGGTGTTGCGTGGATCAATTGCTAAGAAAAAACAAATTAATGAATCTAAATTTCAAAATGTTTCCAGAGTCGACAATCGACACAACAGAAAATGCTTTTGTGTGTCGGATTATTTTCAAAAATTACATTCTTGGTCGTTCGAGCTGCAATTTGTCAAAGAAAAAAATCAAAAAAGTTCCTTGAAACAGATGTAATAAAAGTTGCTTATCATATCATTAAACTACAAACATACTGATAAAAGTAAAAAAATAATAGTTATTTTTAAAATATATTATTTAGTCCTTTGAGCTTGCCGCTTTTTAAACAAAAGTCATTGAGAATCTAAAAACATTCTGAAATTTATGAGTCATCAATTTGCTTTCCTTAGCAATTGATCCACACAACACAAAACTAAAGAGTATTAAGGATCCTCAAAAATTGCTTTATTGGTCCTTCGATCAAAAAAAGGACAAAAAAAATCTAAAAAGCTCATTGAAACTGATGTCATAAAAGTAGCATTCCATAATTTTTAAATATCATTAAACTGTAAAAGATACTGATAAAAGTAAAGAATAATAGTTATTTTTTAAACATAATTTTTTGTTTTTTAGCTTGTCGATTTTTTCACAAAAATTTTTGAAATTCTGGAAACATTCTGAAGTGTATATTCATCAATTTGCTTTAACTTTGGGGTGTTTAGGGAAATTCAGTTTAGGATTATTGCCAAAATTGGTTATAAATTACTCAAGGTATTAAAAAATGCTTATTAAAAGTTTTTTTTTAAATCATGTTTGATAAGTGCCAAAAAGGTTAAAAAAAATACTTTAGACGTCTAAAAATGCAAATTTAAAATTTTGAAATGTATTTTACAATTAGAAGCAAAATTGCCTAAAAATTACTTAAAACGTTCAGAAATGCGTATTAAAGGTTTTATAGAAAAATTCAAGTTATCAATAAATTTCAAATCAATTAAAAACTTGCATTAAATGACTAAAAATGTGCAAATTTGAAGGCTTCGAAAGAGTTCAAATAGGAATTAAGCCCAAACCCAGTTTTAAATAACTCAACGCGTCTAAAAATGCATATTCAAAGTTGACGAAAAACGCAGGTTTCGATTAGAGGCAATATTTGTAAGAAAAGACTCAAAGCCCCTAGAGTTGCAAATTGGAAGTTTTTGAAAAAATACACATTAGGATTAAGGCTCAACAAAACAAAGGTTATTAAAAACGTCTCGAAAAAGCGTAAAACCCAAAAAGCGTCTTGAAACACACCTTATATAAGAATAGTCATTCTTAACATATCGAACTTGCCATTGTTTCCACAATATTCATTGAAATTCTGCCTGAAAGTCATTAAAACACTCCGAAATTCATATTTATCATTTTGTTAGTTTTAAAAGTATCAAGCATTCCCAAAATTATTGCATTTTTAGTCCTTCAAGCCGACCAACAGCCGTAAAAAAAAAACAGGAAAAATTTTACAACTTTTGTAACTATCAGATACAAGAAAATTTAGAACATTTGTACGTTAAAAATAGTTGAGAAATATGTATTACTAAGTATTAAGTGGAAAAAAGAAGAGTCGCTACTAAAGATCATTTTTTCACAAAAGTTAGTGAAACTCTGGAAACACTCTGAAATTCATACTTATCAATTTGTTTTTTTTTGTAATTGATCCACAGATAGAGTATCAAACATTCCCAAAATTGTATTTTTGGTTCTTCCAGCTGACAATTTTTGTTACAAAAAAAGAGAAAAAATCAAAAAATATTCTTGAAACTATTAAATACAAAGAAATTTACACAACTTTTAGTTAATTGAGAAATAATATGTATTATTAATACAAGTGCAGAAGAGGAGTCATTCTTAAAAATCATTTTTGGTCCTTCGAGCTTGCCATTTGTTTCACAAAAGTTATTGAAATTCTCCAAATACTCGAAAATTCATATTTATCAATTTGCTTTGTTTGTAATTGATCCACAGGTACAGAGTATCAAGTAGGGATGTAAAAAATACCCGGTGTACTCGGTTTTACTACCCGGCCAAAAAGCAATAAAATAGGGAGTGTTCATTTGAAAACACCATCTAGTAGGTTGTAAAATGTCAAAAGAAAAGGACGAAGAAACAAAAGTTCATTTACTTTGATTGCCATCCTTTTCTGTCTTCTAATACTAACCTTCTAGATAAAGTTTTCTAATGAACACACGGTAGCGCCATATGTGTTTCTAAAGAGTAAAACATTTAAGAATAAATAAAGCCGTAAGGGAAAAAATAAGTTTTTTTGTTTAATAAACGTTGACAAAAGTTACTATAATATAATGACTAATAATATTTAAAAAAAAAAACAAGACCATTTATCTTATTATTCGAACTCTAACCGAAACCATAAGGATAGAGGCGACGCCTATACAGGGTGTCCCACCACAGCAAAATTTTGGAAAACTTGTTTTTTTAAGTGTAATTTTAGTTGCTATGCCCACTTTAGGTAAAATATTAGAATAATCTAGTACTTTAGATAAAGGGAACTAGGTACTCTAACAAGAGCCTTTTGGGAGGGTACTAAAAACTACTACCCGTTACATCTCTACTTACTATGTAAAGTAAAAACAATCAAGTTTGAAAATTACATGGAATAAGAAAGAAACAAAAATAGTTACCTTCTATGGTCATTTATAACGGTACTGTTGCTAACCCACCCCAGGTTGTAAATTCTTTAGAAAAGCATTTTATTCAATGGCTTAAAGCACCCAACGCCGACCCAATTTCACAGAACCGCAAGCCGTACTGCTGACATTTCGGTCGTACTCTACCTCAAGTCTTCACGTTTTAAAAGGCCAACGTGAAGTAGTGGTCGAGATAGTACAGAAGGATAAATGACCGACTGAGGCCGTTATTGAATCGGCAATATGCACAGGCCATTTTAGTGGTTCGGTTCAGCGAAGTGACCGTGAGTACCACCAGTTATAATATTTGAAAAAAGTGACTTTTGCACGCAAAAGTAAAATTACATCCTGGTAGATAGAGACTATACTATCTACGACCACAAGTGGAACATTTTAATCACTATTATGTTTTTGGGTCACCTTGAAATTTTAAAATATAGACTACGTAAGAGGCATAAATTAGTATTTTCTTCCAACTCGACATTGATAGTGAAACCGCTCTCTGACATTGAGTCCACCACAGCTGATTATCGTTTTTATTGGTTATGTATTATCATTAAAAGCTTTATTTACTTACCAATAATGTATATACTTTTGAGGATTATAACAATAATTACGATATCCCGCCGCTTAGAGGAAGGTATGTATAAACCATTCATTTATTATTGACATCAAGGTCAGTTGGAAATCTGACTTTTGACATTTTTATCTTAACATGTGACGAAAGGAGATAGATATAAAAAAATTCAGTTTTCAAAGGTAACGAGATGTTAAAAAATAAGTGAATGAGGCATATGTACAGCAAATACTTCCGATTGGGGCTCTATTGAAATGTTCACCCTCTTCAGTTGAGTCATGCCTGGAGTTTGATTTCAAGATCGGGTTATACTGAAACTAAGACATGAAGTAACTTCCGGCAAGGTGTATAGTTATAGTGTACTTGATATGTCAGCAGTTTCACTGTTCGTCACGGCAAGAATGAACGTTGGAATGTGCACATTATTTCACTCGATTTATTGTCATGTTGTACATAAAAGGAGATGTATTGTGTCTAATGGAAACAATAAAATATGCAAGTAGATGAACGGTATGGAGAATGGCTAAACCTGTGAATTAATTGCAATTTCGTGTCTTTGTTTTTGAAACTACAGCATTTTTTTTGTATTATATTCGGATATACAGAGTGTTACAACAAAAAAGATCCCTCCCGTTATTTTTTCGGCCACGTCAATTTTAGTTTTTAGGCGAGGTCAAGTTTTTTGAGCAGTTTCAACCCTTTAACCCAATGACCTAGTAGATATGGACAGAGCCAGTAAATGTCGATATTTTCCTAAAAATGGGTCTCGCAGAAGCCAATTTGGTTGTAGATTTTTGGTATTTTTTCCATTTCGACGCCTATAACTCTGAAACTGCTCACTTGACGGGATTTTCGTTCGAGGGGCGTAGGTACAGAAATGAATGGGCTTTCCAAAAATGTGGTCGGTTTTTGGTACGTGCGGGGGGGGGACTGACCAGTGGCGTACCAAATTCAAAAATGCGGTTTTTTAGGTACCCAAATTTACGACGTCTTTACCGTAACTCCGGGGCTATATGGGATATAGGACTCTCCATGGGTAGATTTCCTCATATATGTAGATGATAAATTTTGAAGTCTAATTCCGATAAGTTAAATAGGAAAATTTACAAAAAATCGCAAAGTTGGGACGGTTTTTTAAAAATAATTTTGTAATGGTCCACTTCTGGGCCTTCTGGACCCCTTTAGTTAGACGACTGGCCCAATAATGATGGTACCAGGGGAAAGGGCATATCCTTGGCTACTTTTAATCCTATCTCGCCAAAGGCGTCACTTTAATACAGAGTGGTCAAGGAGGTAGTTTTTTGTGATTTTTACGAAAATTATGGAGCGGTCCAGCTTCGGTGGTATATGGGCAACTAGAAGACGTGGAGAGAAAAAAAAATCAGTTATTAGTTTTGGTCTAGCTCTTATACCGGGTGAGCTACAAAAGTTTTTTTGTGCCGCATTTTTTGCCAATTTTGGTGTACTTTTCTCACATTTTACTCTGTACATTCGACATTTTTTCAGCAAAAAATCTGAAATAATTCAGGGAGGTAGTGCACACATGGGCCCTTAACCATGCCAAAAATCAAGGGCCTAGCTTTGAATTTGGAATTTTGACAAATTTTTAAACTTTAAATTTCAAATTGTTCGTTTCAAATTTCGAAGCGAAAGATGCAGATTTTTTGAAATTTTTGCCGAAAATCCCGAATGGTTCCGAAGCGACGTCCACCACGGGGGTGTCGGAAGCATTCGTCGGCCGCGCCCATCTGCAACTGACAGCTGAGATTTCCGAAATGTAAACATTAACTTTAAAGCCTCAGACTAAGGAAAATCGGCCGAAAAGCGTGAAAAACTGTCTGGCCGGGGAAAATTTGAACATTTCTAGGACGATTAATGGCAAAATGCCCAATCCTCGAGAACGTTTTCACAAAGACTGGTCGATTTGAAAATTTCGTGTCCGGATTTATGTCAAAAACATTCTCCTAAGTCAAAGACCCACTTTATCGGATTTAGAGTTTCAACTCGAATGTAAAATGTAGACTAAATATAACTACCGGCCGTGACGTAAGCGATTAAAGATATCGGTGATATCTTTGAAACGATTAAAGTTAGAAAGCTGAAATTTGGTATGTGCCTTACTACGGCTACATGGTGCCTTACAACGTTTTGTTCGTTCAATATCCGCCATCACCAGGATTTTAAATTACGTCCGTTTACCCGTTGGTTCAAATTTGAATGGTGGGTAATCTACTGAGGTGCCGTAAAATATGAATAGCTGATGTAGATATCGTAGCGACCATAGCTGAGATATGGCTGTTTCATAAAGTATTATAAACCGATGGTGGTATCGAGTTGAAAATCAAATGGTAGGTTTCGCTTATGTAATATTAGCGCAAAATAGCATCCCAAAAAGGCGGCGACGGCAGCAACATAGCACATAACCATGTATTTTAAATGGGAGGAATATAGAAAATGTTGTATTTATGATACCATTGATGGTACATGGTTCAAATTTGGATGGTAGGTACCTATGTGGGTATCATAAATTCTGATGTAGCTGACTCAGCTATCACACCTACAGTAGCTGAGCAACGTTAATATTTAGAGAACTGTTAATGATACATGGTCAACTTTGGATGCTGGGTGCCCATTGTGGTATCATGAATGGTAGTATAGCTGACATAGCTATGTAGTTGACGGTAGCTAGGTTATAGCTGTTTTATGAACCGATGGTGATATCGACTTCAAAATCGAATGGTACATTTCCCTTAAGTAAATTTCGCTAAAAATGGTATTTTTTAAAATCTAAGATGGCGGCCGGAAAAATTTTGGTTTTAAGCCGATATCTCTGGAACCGTTTGAGCTAGAAAGCTGAAATTTGGTATATGGCTACTTTATGGGTTGGGCTAGAGGCCTCTAAGGTCCTGAACCTTGCCGCGGGTACCAAAGATTCTATTTTGGAAACTTTTCTAACAAAGTTACATTTTTTTGCTACAACTTACTCACTGTTGCTAAAGGGCGCTGAAACCAAATATATCCGACGTTTCGACTTTACACTTACTATAGGCCATCATCAGCGTATTCTATTTTATTACAATTATTGCTTTATTAATGTGCCACGCCCAAACAATTAGTTTTTCGTATATGACTGACAAAATAGCTTTAACGAAGCCCATTCGACTGGTACTAACTGTTCGATTTTATCGTTTCTAGGTTCCGAGATTTAACTGATTAAATTTTTCACTGATAGGGGTAGAGTGACTTTTGCCATTTTATAGCAAAGCCATTTATGACAATAGCACAACAGTGTCTCAATTAAGTGTGAGTCGTCTCAAATACTGCTCAAAACGTTAATTACTATTTTGCTAAGTTTAATAACGGTCTCATAGGAAGTGAAAAACTATTAAAATTTTGCAAAAATTACCTAATGTTTTTATTTCATCGAGCATTACGTCAACTAAATTAAAAATCTTGAACAACAAATTAAGCAGGTATTTTGTGGTCGAGAATGCTCTATTCATGGGTGTCAATAGCATCGTTATACCATGTTTAGTTTTCAAATTATATAGATGTAAGTATTAAAATGTTGATAAAAAGTGGAAAAATAACGTTTTTGGCGCCATTTTGAAGGGGAAGGAAATTACCGAAAATTCCAAAATTGCAAATCTTTTTACATATTTTTGTCCCCTCTTTCATATGAGACTATTTTTGATAAAATCTATGACAATCGATTTTGGCTGAAAATTTTCACGACCCCCTTTGAAAATTTTGAAATTTTTACATTTTTCTGTTTATCTTGGAAACGGTAAGGTTTTTCGATATGCCGGTTAATATGATGTGTGAAGAGGTCATCAAGGGCTGTCAGATGCATGTATCAGAAAGAAGCTAGCTTTCACGGTTTTTGAGAAAATTAAAAAAAAGTGCAAAATTTGTACCTTATTTTTGGGCCACCCGTGCTCAGTTACTGTTCCAGTCAGAGCTTCGAAAATGGGCTCTACGTGTAGCTCTATTCTTCTACTTCCTTAGCTGTTCTTATACATTTTTTGATAAATCTTCATCGAAACGAGATATTAGCTGTTAAAGGCAGCAATGCACGATTTTTATCTCAAAATTTAGTTTTTTGGGCCGGTTTGAGAGCCCCATATGTTTAACATAGAATTTTCTATATGTGTCATTTAAATCTATAGTAATCGATTTTATTTGTTACTTCGAGTCGTTTTATAATGAATAGGACGTTGATTTCTGTTTTCGATAGTATAGGGTGGGTCAAAAAATGATGCAGGAAGCTAATATATGCTAGTAATGCAGAAAAGGTCCATAATCAGTGTGTATTTTACATAGAAAGGGCGGATTATTTAGTACGTAGACAAGCCAGAATAAAATGTTAGATATAGGCGATGAAAGAGTAATTAAAATTTAGTAATGAAAGCAATTTTAATTATTCAAGGAGTCTGGTGTTGTCAGATATTAGTAATATTTACTGCAGAACATTTCCGTCGCCATTTTATCCACAAATTGTTAAAAAACACTAAAATTATTGTACTTTTTTTGCTCCTCTTATAGCTTTTGGGATAAATCCTCATTAAAACGCGATATAAGCTGTTGAAGGCTGAAATTCACGATTTTTATCTAAAAATTTAGGTTTTTGGGCCAGTTGGGGAGAGTCTCATATGCTTAATATAGTAATCGATTTTATTCGTAGGTTCTAGTAGTCGTATGATAAATAGGGCATATATTTACGTTTTGGATAGTATAGAGTGTCCCAAAAAAGTGTTGTAACCTAGAATTTTAGGATATTTTCATGTAAATTGATATCTGTTAATTTATTGCGTAGGTTCCAGTAGTTTTATGATAAATAGAGCGTTGATTTCTGTTTTAAATATTATACGGTGTCCCAAATAATTCTGCAACATTTAACTTTAGTTTTTTATTTGTTTAACAATACTTTTTTGTAGGTTTTTTATTCTCTTATTATAAATAGTGCCTTTGGTTTCTGTTTTAGTATTACATTTTTAGGGACATCTAAAGCTAGAAAACTGAAATTTCAATTGTAGATTCTGTTCACAATCACAAACAATATGTCATAAATGGCAACTTTGATATGGGTACTCGTGGTACCATTTTATATCTTTTAGCACGTTTTTTACCTGTTTACCTATTACTTAATATGAAATAAGGTATTTGAGACGTTTCAACATTTCAGTTACTTTTAGGTATCTTCAGGTTCTTTGTTAATAATTTTACGGCAGTTTGGGCTACATCTGTGGAACGTTGGGATATTTCCTAAACTATGGGTGCCCCGCGCGCGTGGTCAAACGAAAAAAAAAAAAAAAAAAAAAAAAAAAAAAAATGACGCGCGTGTGTGACAAAAGCACACCATAAACAAACCAACTCAAGATTTTTGCTGACCAACTTGTTAGTCAGAAGTCCTTCGCTTCAATAGTTCCCCTGACGTAATTTTGTCGTCAGCATACGTGATACAAGAGTGTAACCCGGACCGGAAATTGTTTGTCGATTGTTTTTGGTTTTTGTTAGGTTGGAAGATAAGTTTTAGAAAACCTTGGAGCTAGGTCAGCTAAGGAGCTCTAGATAGCGCTCTAGCTAGGGGATAAGTTCGATATTCGATAAGATTGGAAATAAGAAATAATAAAAACAATGACAGTGACAACTGTTTTGCAATAATTTGACGTAAGACGCCACGACGTAACCGAGACGTCACTTCCGCCGGAAGTCGTCATCAATTCAAATGTTCCCATTGCTAAAAGGAGGGTCAAAGCTGTAAAAGAGGAGGGGGTCTCCAGATAGTTCCACGCTTTAACCTGTCAGGAGAATTAAAACCCATTTCGCACCGCTTAAGTTAAAGCCTGTAAAATTCAAAAATTTGTAAAAATTAACTTTCCGCCATTTTGATATGGTTTGATAAATGACATAAAATATGGCAAATTAATAGACCTTAAAGAGACCTTCAAAAAGAGGTATCACTTGACCCCTCTTTCCATAAAACAATTCAAAGTCAACGCTTACCCACACTTAAGGGATTGAAGTTGCTCAAAAAATTTGTACCCCCTACAAACTAAAGATAACGTACAGTCTAAAGGGTTTTCCGGGCTTTGAAGCCGTGGTCCAAATATATCATAAAATATACCTTATCATATCGATCATATCAATATAATAATGATTATTCTATTGACCGATTTTGAGAAAGTCACGCTAGAATAAAGGGCAAAATTACTCAAAGTGTGTAAAAATACAAATTTTAAGGGTTCGGAGAAATTCAAATTAAAATAAAAGTTTTCCCGTTCTACTGCTTGACTTCATTGCAGGCTGAGTGTAGTAAAAAATGAAAGAAATTCTTCCTCAACCTGTAACTAAAAATTGGTTTCAGATTTTTTTTCTGCAAAAAAAAACTGATTGCAGAGTGAATGTATTAAAAAAATTAAACCAATTCTCTCTCAACCTGTAACTGAAAAATGATTCTTCAACATATATTTTTTTAAATTTTTATACTAAAAAACTGATAAAAAAGTAAAAAAACTTCAAAAACTGTCACAAAGTTTTCTCGTTCTACCGCTTGTCTTCATTGCAGGCTAAATGTAGTAAAAAAAGAAAAAAAATTCCTCAACCTGTAACTGAAGGATAGTTCTTCAACATATATTTTTTTCAGAACTGTTATACCAAAAAACTGATAAAAAAAAATCTGTCACAAAGTTTTCTCGTCCTACTGCTGCCTTCATTGCATGGTAAATGTAGTAAAAAAAATTGAACAAATTTTTCCTCAACCTGTAACTGAAGGATGATTTTTCAACATATATTTTTTCAAAATTTCTATACAAAAGACTGATAAAAAAAGTGAAAAAACCTTTCACAAAGTTTTCTCGTTCTACCGCTTCCCTTCACTGCAGGGTGAATGTAGTAAACAAATGTTTCCTCAATTTGTAACTGAAGGATGGTTCTGCAAAAGTGTTAAAAATTACTCAAAGGGTCAAAAAATGAAAACAAGTTTCTAGAAAAAATTAAGTTAAGATTAGGAGTAATTAGGACTAAAAACGATTAAGAACGACTCACATTTTTTAGAAATGTAAATTTTGATGTTTTTTTTTTTGCAAAAGTCGGGCTAGGAATAAGGCCAAAATGTAAGAAAAATTACTCAAAGCATGTAAAAGTAGAAATTGGGAAGGCTAGAGAATTGTAAATTAAGATTATAGCCAAACTCGGTTAAAAATTACTAAAAGCAAAACATGCAAATTAAAGTTTCTGGGCAAATAGAAGTTACGGTTAGGGCCAAACGTGTTTAAAAATGTACACAAGTCTAAAAATGCAAATTTGGAGTCCTTGGAGAAATTCGGGTTAGAATTAGGACATTTCATCTAAAAATGATAATTTGTTTGATTTTTTTTGTGAAAGTTTTTCTAATTAAAGCCAAAATCAGTGAAAAATCTTTCAAAATGTGTAGAAAATGAAATTTGGCATGTTTTCCTTGCAAATTATGGAAAATATGCAATCGTGAAAAATTATCGGTAATTTTAAAGCTCTCGTGGTATTACCCCCGAAAATCGGTTAAAAATTACTGAAAGTATCTAACAATACAAATTATGAGTTTCTGGACATTTAAGATTAAGGTCAAAATTCGTTAAAACATAACACAAAGCGTCTAAAAATACAACTTTGAGTCTTTGGCGAAATGCAGGTTACAATTAGGAATAAAATAAATTAAAAATTATTCAAAGTGTGTAAAGGTAAAAATTTTGAGGTTTTGGAGCAATTTAAATTAAGAATATGACCAAAATCAGTTAAAACTTACTGAAAGCGTCAAAAAAGCATATTTCTGAGCAAATTCAGGTTAAGGTTAGGATGAAAGTAATTAAAAGCTTACACAGAGCGTCTAAAAATGCACATTTTGGGTTTTTTTGTGAAATTTACATTAGAACTAGGGCTAAAATTGTTAAAAAATAAGCCAATTCAACTAAAAATGACAATTTGTATGTTTTTTTTTTATGAAAGTTATTCTAATTAAAGCTAAAATTAGTGAAAAACCTCTCAAAGTGTGTAGAAAATTAATTTTGAAAGATTTGGAAAAATGTATAATAATGTTATGACGAAAATCGGTTAAAAATTACTGAAAGTGTCTAACAATACAAATTAAGAGTTTCTGGACAAATTCAGGTTACGATTAAGGTCAAAATGCGCTAAAATATATCACAAAGCGCCTAAAAATGCAACTTTGAAGTCTTTGGCGAAATGCAGGTTACAATTAGGAATAAAATAAGTTTAAAATGATTCAAAGCGTGTAAAAATAAAAATTTTGGAGGGTTTAGAAAAATTTAAATTAAGATTATGACCAAAATCAATTAAAACGTTAAAAAAGCATATTTCTGAGCAAATTCAGGTTAGGATTAGGATGAAAGTAATTAAAAAATTACACAGAGCGTCTAAAAATGCAAATTTTTGAGTTTTTGGTGAAATTTAAATTAGAACTAGGTCTAAAATCGTTAAAAATAAGCCATTTCACCTAAAAATGACAAACAAGAGGTCTTTTTTTTTCGAACTAGGATTAAATAGGCTAAAATACGTGAAAAATAAGTCAGCGTGTAAAAATAAAAATTTTGAGGGTTAAAAAAAATTCAAATTATGCCCAAAATTAGTTAAAAATTATTTAAAGTCTGCGAATCACGGCCGTTCAAAACACAATCTAAAGTTTTTTCCGGGCTTTGAATTCTTGGTCCAATGGAACTTCTTCCTGACGTCTCGTCTACAGCTGCGGCACACATTATCAAGGCGATGAGGCAATGGGCGAAGTAATCTCCCGTTCTTAGGGATGGCAACGATGCATCAATGTATGGTTTGGCACACATCCATGGTTGGTCATTCGATATATCGATGTCTCGATATCGAATTGTTCAATATCTTATAAATATCGTCATAATAATCGTTTGAATGTCGGCAGCGACAGGCCACCGATAGGGCGATTTTTAAAACTCACCGGTGCGTCTTCTGGTTAAGCTGGTCATGTGAGCGTCATCTAGCAATTGAATGGATTAAGCAGACTGATCTGGTGTATACACCGGAACACTGATGAGTTTCGGAATTTGCCCATAAATAAAATAAGTCGTAAACAGAACGTAGACAGAATAGCAAAATATCAAAATGTCATTTTATTTTACAACATTAACAACACATCCCATCCCACCGTACAACACTGCTATATTTTACAATATTTCTTTCCATTTTACCCTTCAACAATCAACACCTCAACTAAACATTACAATACACTCAATGGCTTCTCTCATAAGGAGTAGGTAAAGTATGGAAATGGTTTTTAAAACACATTTACTAGTTTAACCAAAGTTTCAGAGGTAAAAATTAACCCATATTATTAATAATTCTTAATTTACTGGGTGTTCATTATAAAATTTTATCTAGCAGGCTATGAAATTAAAAAAAAATAACCAGGATATGATGACGTAATCAAAGTAAATGGCTTTTGTTTCCCGTTTCCCTATCCTGTCATTTTGACATTTCACACCCAACTAGATAAAGTTTTATAACGAACACATGATACTTGTAGTTTGTAGTTTATTACAAAAATATTAGTTCTGGAACTTTACGAAACTATTGTTGAATATTACCATTGTCTTTATTGAGTTTTTTACACGACGCTTCGAGCAGTGGAACCTCCGCTCGTTTTCAAGTGAAACTGAGCATTAAGCTCGAGGCTACTTGCTTATGTACTATCACAGCTGACCACGCCCACCATTCCTATTGGTCAGATCGTCGCCACCGTCGTGCGTCAAACGACCAGCACTCGTTTGCAGTATCAACGGATGCCATACCCAAGAGACGTCGCAACTTGGTTTACTAAATACGCCCTCATTGCTTCCAATGAAGACTGTTTCCTTAAACTTTCGTGTCTTCCAGTGCTGTTCCCTATGCACAATTTTGGCTTCCGATCACTTACTTAATGGTATGGTAAGCGTGCTCTGCAATTCCCGATTTTGATGTTTCTCCTCTTATCATACGATTTCTGTGTTCCTGAACATGAAAAGGACGCTATGTACGCCATGCCATACTCACACGGGATCTGATTTGATATTGTTGCGAACTCAGGGTTCAATAATTCCAGTGTAGCGATTTAACACGAAAACACTATTTATTTATTCCACAAATACACAAAAGTACAATTCGACTACTAAATAACTCACTACTTAACACTTTATACTTTTTATTTAACACACTATAGCTCGGTTAAATAAGACGACTACTCTTAACGGCGGCGCTATTCGCCTTTATACAAAATCTTAAAAATACAGAAAGGACTATAACATTCTTAGAAGAAAGAAGAGATACATAAAAAAAGGTCGTAAATAACTGCCTTCTAAATAAACAGAGCAATAAATCACTCGTTACAGTTCCCATGCCGCAGCGTCAGGATAGGCCACGAGACGCGAAGGTCCAACCTCCATTGTCGCTCCTATTCCCAGCCACCGCTCACCGTAACAATATACCGGGTGTCCAGCAGAACCCTGGACATAGGAGAAACCAAGCGTCGTTTGCAAGTAAGAGTTCAGGAACACAAAACTCATACGATAAGAGGAAAAACATCAAAATCCAGAATTGCAGAGCACGCTTGGTCCGAACACCATAATATTAAGTGGTCGGAAGTCAAAATTATGCATAAGGAACAGAACTGGAAGACACGAAAGTTTAAGGAAACAGTCTTCATTGGAAGCAATGAGGGCGTCTTTATTAAACCAAGTTGCGACATCTCTTCGGTATGGCATCCGTTGATTCGGCGGCCGAGTGCTGGTCGCTTGACGCGCGACCGTGGTGACGATCCGGCCAATAGAAATGGTGGGCGTGGTTAGCTGTTAGTATATAAACAAGTGGCCTCGAGCTTAATGCTCAGTTTCACTTGAAAACAAGCGGAGATTCCACTGCTCGAAACGTCGTGTAAAATTCTCTCGATTGCAATAATCGATTATTAGGCAAACGTAAACCTAATCTTTTTTGAGGATCAGAATGTGAGTTTACTATTCCGCGCGTTGCCCAGGACAGCAAGCGATAATAGTATATTATGCAACAAACATTTAATGAGAGTCGTTATTCTAGAGGGTAACGTTTGAGCCCACGAGCGAAGCGAGTGGCACAAGTTGCCCGAAAGAATAACGCTCATTAAATGCGCGTTGAATACTATACTTTATCCACGACCAAGATTCTGGGTTTTCTCAAATATGATAGGTTATAGGTGCCACAAAGATAATTCACAATTTTAAAACCACGACCACGACTAGTTTCGCTATTCAATGGCGCGACGTTTGATGCGTCTTGTCGATAGATGACGGTCTAGTCACCCGCGCATGTCACCGCATGTTCATTTCAATGCTACGAGGGTGGACGGTAAATTACTTCATTTTATGGCCTATTTTAAGTATTTTTCAGTGAAAAGTACATATTTTAGTGAAAAAAAGACACTGTAACCTACATTTGCCTCAATACATCCTAATAGAAGGATAATTATTTGAATGAACCAGTGGTAACTACCGATTTCATGTTTAGGGCAGTTTACTTTTTGAGTTGTCAGTTGCCTACGACATGTTTCGTTTCCATGACAACTCATTATTCACTTGTGAATAATGTTCATTATTCACAAGTGAATAATGATTATCGTTAGTCTTGAGAATGTACAAGAATAATGTGATTATTATAGTATGGTCGTGGATAAAGATTTTTTCGCTTGCTGTCAATAGCAACTACTACCACTCAACCAATTATCAAAAACGTCATTGTCACTTTGATTTAAATTTACAAATTGTGTCTTCAGTTATGGTCAGTTGTGATTCACATTATTTGAAATTGATCGTTTGCAGAAAAAACGTTGTATGTATTACGAGCAAAAAGTAACTTTTTTGCTCTCGAGTGATTGCCGCTCTCCGCTTCACGTCGAGCGGCAAACTTCACACTCCGAGCAAGAAAGTTGTACTTTTCGCTCTTAATACATAAATAACTATTTCTTCGTGTAGAATATGTTTAATTTTCTATCTACCAATCCCTACTGGGGGCTCGCTGCACTGTACAAGATTTTGTTTGCGTAACCAGCTGTTGCAATTCAGGTCAGACAAATTCCTTCAAATTTGCCATATCCTTGGCCAAAAAATGACACCGCCATGCACATATAATAATAATAATATCAGCTGGCTGTGGCCCGGATTTTTGGCCAACTTCCTTGTTGAGGTCGGCCCGGCTTTCTCCTCGCCAGGCCAATTCCGTTATTGTCTAAGCACCAAAACAGAGTTTATAAATAATAAATGAGTTCGTATTCGCCGCATAATTTGCATGTTATTGAATTATCTGAAGCATATTAGAACAATACTGCTTTTCGAGTGTGTGTGCAATTACCGACCGGTTCCGTTAAAAGTCGCCCGGTACAAGAATAGGAAAGAAGCACAATGAACGAGAGGCAATTAGAGCGGCTATCTTTTACACGCCAAGGTAGGCAAGCTAGACGGACTTTTTATTTTTTTTGTTATACATAAATATACTCAGAGATAGCAAAAAATACCAATTTTTCTTCTGTCTGAAAAAGACAGCAAGGAAGAAATGTTCCTCACAAATCCGCATGTTAATTAATTCAATGACGTCAGTGGATACAAATGGGAGAAAACAGGTGCTGCAAGTTCAAGGTTGCAGAGGTTAGTGATGATCAGATGGAGAACAATAAGTTCTAATTAGCTTTACAAAAAAAATAACTGTTCTGCTCTGCCTCAGTGGTCTTTTATAAAGAAATTCCCTGAGGGAGTCCCGCTACAAAGTGACACAATGTCTGCAGAATAATTATTAAATGTAAAATCTAAAAGAAGTGGTGACTCAACCTAAAAACAACAAATGACACGAGACCCGGCACATCATCGGTATTTTTGAATTGTACGCATGCAGACGTAAAGGTCAAGAGAATGCGACTTGAGCTTGAAATAATAATTTGTAAAAACTCGTTAAGCCCTGTGGCCCCAGGTTATTACAGGAAATCGTTTTAAGTACTGGGTAATGGGTAAATATCAACAGGAAAAGTAAATAAAAGCTGGGCTAAGTATCTATTTACCTCCTCCTTTTGGATCCCATGGTACTCCGGTGTACCATGGAATCCAAAAGTTTTGCTGCCCCTGTATAAATTCCTGCCACTGATATAAGCCGAATTTGACCAATGAATGAGGTTAAAAATTTTTGAAATGTGTAATTTATTTCTGAAATTTTGCCAGATTAATCATATCATTAGTTTGTATGAGGACATTTTTTATTTCTTTATCATGCTTCCCTCTTGAGAAAGAGAGGCCAGCTGTTATAATTAATTAGAAGCCCCAGAAAACCATGACAGGAATTATTGCAAGACTATGACCGCTCTTGTCCACAATCGATCTTACTATCATGTCTTCATTAGAATTCGTGATTTAGCCGCCTCTGAAATTCATTTGTTCACATGCATTTTGAAGCATGTGAATAACTTCCTGCGATATTTTCTTAAGTTGTCACTTTTGTAAAGTCAAATGTCTGGGGATGACACTGACGTGTCTAGAGCGCTTTGAAAGAATCCTCATCCTTTGTTTTCTTTATAAGAATGTAAATATGCTCAGACCTGTCTAGGGCTGCCACCTGAAATGACAGCTAATAAGTAAGTGACAAATGTCAGCGAGTGACAGTGACAAATAATAGATCAAGACGAGTCAAGTTACGACGTGCCTTTATAATTCTCTTTTTTTGTATCAAAAAATCATAGCCAACCAGTTTTATAATGAACACCCCGGAGTGGCCGGAGTACAATTGAACGCAAAGTGTTGTGATAATGGATTCCTCCATCCAATAGAATATATGCAAGGTGCAGAAAAAAATATTAACTGCAGAAGAAGCACCCATAGCATATTAAAATGAAATAAAAACAAAAATTTATTTTTTATTCTTGAAAATATTAATAAAAAATTCTTGAATGAGTTACATTCTTAGAAAAAGAAACAGAAATAAGACAAAAGAAATGTATTTATAGTACATTACCCATTTAAGCTCATGCAGCACATATTTGATTTTTTTCTTTTATGATTCCGGCTCTAATGCAACAGGTGTTCATTTTCAAAAGCGATCTAGTTGGCTGCGAAATGTCAAAAGAAAAGTATGAACCACCAAAAGTGCATTTACTTTAATTATGTCGTCTTTTTCTGTGAAATATTTGTAACCTTCTAGATGACGTTTTCTAATGAACATATAGCACATAAACAACTCATTTATAACCATTTTTGCAACATAAAAAAGGTAAAAATGCAATTTAAAAAAAAATAATAAAATTTCTTATAGAGGAATTGAAAACTGCAAAATAAACAAAACAATTCCAGCTGTCACTACTGTAAATGCAGTGCAGTACGTCAATTCGCTTGGCTTTTTTAGGCCTTGTTGCCAGGTATTAGAAAACCTAGTAAATGTAGTAGGTTATGTAACTGATTACGGGTAACGGATTAACAAATATAAATTAAAATGATAATAATACAAGTGGTGTGTTAAGGCCGCTCCGTTTTAAGACTTAGGTTTTTTTCTGAGGTTAAGTTAGTCTAGGCTCATTCAGTTATGTGTGCCCAAGGTTTTCCTGCGGGGAGCGCAAAGCGACCCCTAAGAACCGCTCGGTTTTTCGACGAGGAGCCCTTTGGTTAGATTAGTCCAGGTCACTTTAGTTATGTTTTTGCTTTGGTTAGCTTAGGTTAGTTCAGTTAGGTTTTTCCTTTGCTTAGCTTAATTCATGCTAGTTCAGTTATGCTTCTTTTTTGATTCGGTTACTTAAGGCCAATAATTTGTGTTCTTTTAAAACACATTTTATTTGTACACCGTGTTTGATACGCAAGATAATTTATTTCAACATTAAGATAAATCTACGCCCCGTATGGCAACGTTGCAAATATCATTTTTCCTTGCTAGTGCTGGCATAGTAAAAAAGTTTCGCTTTGCACTAGAAGCGATTTTTTATGATTTTCTCCGTATCCTAAGGAACTTTTTAAAAATAAAAGTTTAATTTTTAAAACAGCGAGGGGTAAAAAAGTCCTTCAAACCTCGGTGGAATTTCTGGAAAAGCATTAGAGCACTGACTCATAATTTTAGAGCCCACCTGTAACTATTGATTCTTTAAGAAATGTTGTTAATTCACTCTATATTCCACAACTTCCACACTCTGTATAACACCAACTTATTTTTGCTCTTACTTGCCTTCTAATTTTACCTACATAACCCAAGTTCAAAACCGCACCGGCTTAATAGAATAATCTCTGTTCCTTTTCTGTATTGTTTTGTGAAGAAAGTTCGAATAGAGCACCCAAACTTATTCGTGTTGTTATTTAAAATAAAGAGATTTCTGAATTTATAATTTTGTTCTTGTTTATCGGAAATGATACTTATTTCCGGCGTTAGTAGTAGTAAGCATTGGGGTGGGGGGGGGGGGGGGGCGAAGCCTTGCGACTAGGCCTTTTTCCGAGTCCCCCAATCCACCCACCCCTACTCCGCCTGGGCCCTCATTCCCTCCACGAGTCGACCCGTCTAATGAAGGAGAGTATCCCGTCTCATCTCAGACTCGGAAGCTCCTTTCGATGGAGGAAGGCGACTTCCAGTGTAATGTGACGCAGTCGCGGCCTCCTATAGCACACTTCCTCTGCTCCACAGTGGGTGCGGAGTGGACTGTCCACCATTCCTAGGAGGTACATGTGTCTGTTTAGCCTGCAGTGGCCAGTGAGGGTTCCTATAAGGTCTCCCAGTCGACTTCTCCCAAGTAGCCACGATTGGTCTACATATTCCTGACTGTGTCCAGTTTGACCTTGTAATCTCCCATGTCACTCATTTAGAGTAGGAGAAACGTATCTATTGCTTACTCCTAACATGACTTGGTTGGTTTCCCTCAATGCCCCTATATCCAGGAACCCATCCCAGAGTTACCCTTTTTTTTTCTGCGAGCATCCCTGCAGTCCTGAACGAGCTTTGAACTCGTCCTGTGCCTGCAGATGGCTCGCAGAGAAGCCTGACTGTCAGAGTAGATGAAGACGTTGTGTTCTGCTCCTGGTTTGACTTCTGGTCGTGTGGCCCCTTCGAGTATTGCAAACACCTCCTCCTGGAAAAGAATGACTGTGAATCAGTCATTCTTGATCCATCTGTATACCATACTTGATTAGTGCTGTTTTAGTCTCAGTCAACTGCAAGGGCGGCTCTCCTGCGACAGGACAATTGGGATGTCCCGCTGGATGAGGCTGGCGATGTGCGTGTGACCGC
Source organism: Taphrorychus bicolor (assembly GCA_951812265.1). Classification (NCBI taxonomy): domain Eukaryota; kingdom Metazoa; phylum Arthropoda; class Insecta; order Coleoptera; family Curculionidae; genus Taphrorychus; species Taphrorychus bicolor. The sequence continues at coordinate 45,407,047 of OX638303.1, forward strand.
TTCCATGACTATTTTATCCGAACGCAGTGAGGATTATAAAGGCGAGCCAACGGAGACATTTTGGTGGTAGATATTTGGTATTTTTTTGGTTCTATCGCTTATAACTCTGAAACTGCTCATTTGGCGGGATTTTGAAGTATTGCGCGTATGTACAGAAATGAACGGGCTTTTCAAAAATGTGGACAATTTTGTTGCACGTGCGGGGGGGGGGGGGGGGGCTGACCAGTGGCGTACCAAAGTCAAAAATCTAAGCGTCAAAAGTCAAAAGTCTAGCGTCTTTACCGTAACTTCGGGACCATGTGGGGTATAGGCCTCCCCCTGGGTTGATTTTCTCATATGTGTAGACGATAAATTTTGAAGTCTAATTCCTATAAGTTAAATAGAAAAATGTATAAAAATTCGCAAAGTTGGGACGGTTTTTCTAAAAATTTTTGCAATGGTCAACTTTTCGGCCTTCTGGACCCCTTTAGTTAGACGACTGGCCCAATAACGATGGTACCAGGGGAAAGGGCATACCCTTGGCTACTTTTAATCCTATCTCGCCAAAGGCGTCACTTTAATACAGAGTGGTCAAAAAAATGTCCAAAGACAATTAAGGAAAAGTGTCCAAAATTTTAAGGTAGTTTTTTGCGATTTTTACGAAAACTATGGAACGTTCCGGCTTCGGTGGTATCTGGGCAACTAGAAGATGTGGAGAGAAAAAAAATCAGTTGTTAGTTTTGGTCTAGCTCTTATACCGGGTGAGCTACAATAGTTTTTCTGTGCCGCATTTTTTGCCAATTTTAGTGTACTTTTCTCACATTTCACCCTGTAGATTCGACATTTTCGCAGCAAAAAATCTCAAATAATTCAGGGAGGTAGTCCACACGTGGGCCCTTAATTGTGCCAAAAATCAAGGTCCTAGCTTTGAATTTTGACGAATTTTTAAACTTTAAATTTCAAATTGCCACTTTGAGGTATATTTGTCCGGAGACCGTGCATCGAATCGAATGGTTTTCTATCCCAGGGGATACGTTGGAATGTTTTCTTTTTGGGACTTAGGAACCACTTTTAGCTGGGACGTCGCGAAATGCTCTTAATTGAATTTCGAAACGAACGATGCAAAATTTTTCAAATTTTGGCCGAAAATCCCGAATGGTTCCGATTCGCCAGCCACTAACTAGTAATCGGAAGCATTCGGCGGCCGCGCCCATCTGCAACTGACAGCTGAGATTTCCGAAAGGTAAACATTAACTTTAAAGCCTCAGACTAAGGAAAATCGGCCGAAACGCGGGGAAAACTGTCTGGCCGGGGAAAATTTGAACATTTCTAGGAAGATTATTGGCAAAATGCCCAGTCCTCGAGGTCGTTTTCACAAAGACTGGTCGATTTGAAAATTTCATGTCGGAATTCATTTTTGGCTGATGACGTCAAAGCGAGACCACGCGGTTTTCGCCCAGACAGTGGCGGTTACAAATTCGGGCAAAAATGTATTTTTTTGCTTTTTTGGCAGACATGGGCGTAGTTATATTTTTTTTGCCATATCTTCCGTTTTCCCATAAGAAATACATTGTGCAATGCTTTTTAAATGGGACAATATTGATTTCCTCATAAATAAAAGATGGAGGCGAAAAAAAAATGGCCGCCGTAGACAGGATAATTAAAAAATGGATATCTCTGAGGCGAATAAAGTTAGATAGCTGAAATTTGGTACCATGGTTCATTAGGGAATGAACTGTAAGTTGTCATGGGTCGAAACCTTATTTATGGTACCAAACCCATGGGTACCATTAACGAAATTTTGCATATAAGTTTTCAGCCTTTTGCACGTGTATTTCCCATAAGAAATACATTGTGCAATGCTTTTTAAATGGGAGGAATATAGAAAGGGTTATATTTAGGGTACCATTGATGGTACATGGTTCAAATTTGGATGGTAAGTACCTACGGGGGTATTATAAATTGTAATATAGGTGCCGTAGCTATCATAGCTACAGTAGCTGAGTACCGCTGATATTTAGAGAACTGTTAATGATACATGGTTCAACTTTGGATGCTGGGTGCCCATGGAGGTACCATGAATGGTAATATAGCTCACATAGCTATATGTAGCTGACTGTAGCTAGGTTATAGCTGTTTTATGAACCGATGGTGATATCGACTTGAAAATCGAATGGTAGGTTTCCCTTATGTAAAATTCGCTAAAAATGGCATTTTTAAAAATCGAAGATGGTCGCCTGAAAACGTTTGGTTTAAAGCCGATATCTCTGAAACGGCTACCTTGTGGGACGGGCTAGAGGTCTCTAATGTCCAGAAACTTGCCGCGGCTACCCAAGGTTCTATTTTGAAAACTTTTTTATTAAAATGACACTTTTTTGCTCCAACTTACTCACTGTTGCTAAAGGGCGCTGAAACCAAATATATCCGACGTTTCGACTTTACGCCTACTATACGCCATCATCAGGGTATTCCCTTTTATTACAAATATTGCTTTATAAATGTGCCGCGCCAAAACAATCAATTTTTCGTATATGACTGACAAAATAGCTTTCACGAAGCCCATTCGACTGGTACTAACTGTTCGATTTTACCGTTTCTAGGTTCCGAGATTTAACTGATTAAATTTTTCATTGATAGGGGTAGAGTGACATTTGGCATTTTATAGCAAAGCCATTTACGGCAATAGAACAACAGTGACTCAATTAAGTGTGAGTCGGCTCAAATACTGCTCAAAACGTTAATTACTATTCTGCTAAGTTTAATAACAGTCTCATGAGAAGTGAAAAACTATTAAAATGTTGTAAAAATTACCTAATATTTTTATTTGATCGAACATTACGTCAACTAAATTAAAAACCTTGAACGACAAATTAAGCAGGTGTTTTGTGGCCGAGAATGCTCTATTCATCGGTGTCAATAGCATCGTTATACCATGTTTAGTTTTCGAATTATATAGATATAAGTAATAAAATGTCGATAAAAAGTGGAAAAATTACGTTTTCGGCGCCATTTTGAAGGGGAAGGAAATTACTGAAAATTCCAGAATTGCAATTGTTTTACATATTTTTGTCTTCTCTTTCATTTGAGACTATTTTTGATAAAATCTATAACAATCGATTGAAAAACCCTTTGAAAAATTTGAAATTTTTACATTTTTCTGTTTATCTTGGAAACGGTAAGGTTTTTCGATATGCCGGTTAATATGATGTATGAAGAGGTCATTAAGGGCTATCAGATGCATGTATCAGAAAGAAGTTAGCTTTCACGGTTTTTGAGAAAATTAAAAAAAAGTGCAAAATGTGTACCTTATTTTTGGGCCACCCGTGCTCAGTTACTGTTCTAGGCAGAGCTTCGAAAATGGGCTCTACATGTAGCTCTATTCTTCTACTTCCTTAGCTGTTCTTATAAATTTTTTGATAAATCTTCATCGAAACGAGATATTAGCTGTTAAAGGCAGCAATGCACGATTTTTATCTCCAAATTTAGTTTTTTGGGCCGGTTTGAGAGCCCCATATGTTTAACATTGAACTTTCTATATGTGTCATTTAAATCTATTGTAATCGATTTTATTTGTTACTTCGAGTTGTTTTATAATGAATAGGACGTTGATTTCTGTTTTAGATAGTATAGAGTGGCTCAAAAAATGATGCAGGAAGCTAATATATGCTAATTATGCAGAAAAGGTCCATAAGCAGTGATGTGTATTTTACATAGAAAGGGTGGATTATATAGTACGTAGACAAGCCAGAATAAAATGTTAGATATAGGCGATGAAAGAGTTATTAATACTTAGTAATGAAAGCAATTTTAATTATTCAAGGAGTCTGGTGTTGTCAGATATTAGTAATATTTCCTGCAGAACATTTCCTTCGCCATTTTATCCACAAATTGTTAAAAAACACTAAAATTATTGTACTTTTTTGGCTCCTCATATAGCTTTTCGGATAAATCTTAATTAAAACGCGATATAAGCTGTTGAAGGCTGAAATGCACAACTTTGATCCCCAAAATTAGGTTTTCGGGTCGATTTGAGAGCTCCATATGCTTAACAAAGAAATAACTACTTTTCCCACATAAATCAATAGTAATCGATTTTATTCGTTGGTTCCAATAGTTTTGTGACAAATAGGGCATATGTTTACGTTTTAGATAGTATAAAGTATCCCAAAAAAATGTTGTAACCTGGAATTTTAGGATTTTTGCATGTAGATCGATATTAATTAATTTATTGCGTTAATTCGAGTAGTTTTGTGATAAATAGAGCGTTGATTTCTGTTTTCAATAGTATACGGTGTCCCAAATAATGCTAAGTGCTAATGCTAAGTTTTATTACCTTATTATAAACACTGCCTTGATTTCTGATTTAGATACTATAGGGTGAGCCAAAAATTGGCAAATATTACATTTTTACGAACAATCAAAGCTAGAAAACTGAAATTTGAATTGTAGATTCGTTTCATAATCACAAATAATATATCATAAATGGGAACCTTGATATGGGTACTCGTGGTACCATTTTATATCTTTTTATGAATTTTAGCACGTTTTTTACCCTTCTTCAAAAGCTGTTAAGTTTGCGAATATGAAATAAAGTATTTCAGACGTTTCGACATTTCAATTACTTCTAGGTATCATCAGGTTCTTTGTTGATAATTTGACGTCAGTTTGCGCTTTATCAGAGGACCGTTCGGATATTTCCTAAACTATGGGCGCTCCGCGCACGTGGTCTTAACCCACAAAACTTCTACAGAACTTTGCCCACAGCGTTCAGATGTAAAAAAAAAAAATGACGCGCGTGTGTGACAAAAGCACACCATAAACAAACCAACTCAAGAGTTTTGCTGACCAACTTGTCTTCCCCTGGTCGCACCAATCCATCTTCCTGCAGGAAGCTATCACCTCTCTCCTCATCTAGATTGGAAGCTCCGCCAGACCCAGTAAGCATTGAGAGCTGCTCCCGATGTTGTTCTGAACGCCTGTTACTTTGACTTTTCCAGGTCAGCCCGCTGTAGATGGTCACCCCCAGGTACTTAGCCTCAGCCTTTAGTAGCAGAGGTTCACCGTACCGCGTGGGTAACCGGAATCTGGCAGTTTGGTTTAGAGCACAACCTCTGTCTTGTTGGGATTGACTGACAGTCCCGTCTCGGTACATCATTGTTCTATCATTTTGCATGCCCTTTGCATTCGACCACAAACGCTGTCAAAGAACCTTCCTGGCGTCATGACCAGTCCGTCATCCGCATACGCCTGCGCACTGAACCATTCGGCCTGTAGTCTCTCCAAAGACCGTCTATTAAGAGACACCATAGTTGAGGTGATAAGCAGCTGTCGACAGGCGCCCTCGACCTCAATTTCCTTCTGGTGATCTCCCAGAGAAGCAGTCACCCTACGGTTGCGGAGGTCCGATCTGAATCAGCTTATCAATTGTGTTGGAGTGCCCCGGGCCCTAAGGGCCTCGCAAATATTGTTTGATCTGGTTTTGTCGAATGCTCCCTCAATATCGAAAAAGAGTACCAAAACGAGTTTCCTTCTCTAATTTATGCACTATAAAGTGGAAAGCCGTGTTGGTCGACTCCCCTTTACTGAATCGGCATGTAGACCCTTGATTATGGGTTGTCTTGCCAAAATTACCTCTGTAATATACCTATCGACTAACGTTTCCATTAGAAAGGATGTCAAACTTATGGGTCCAAACGATTTAGCGACATTGTAGTCACTTTTCGCAGCATTTGGTATGAAGACCGCGTTCGAGGATCTCCACGCCTTAGAGAAGTATCTCAGTGCCACGAGAGCACATTGTCCAGTCCCTTATGTAGCATTGCTGGAAATTATTTCCGGCGTTAAGTTTTCTGTGAATTTTGTTATGACTTAACTGGAAGAGCGTTTCAACGTCCTTAATGGTAACGGTAAACCGCTGGTCAACGAAATTGAACCCCCAGTTTTTATTTTTTTATATTTTTGAGGTCACAAATTAAAAAGTAATTTAGTTTTTAAATCATTTTAATATGCTGTAGGAATATAATAGATGTTGCTCCTGCAGACTGTATAATTCGTATTGCCTTAGTTTTTTTTGCCTTCCATTTTAGTAAAATCGGCTGTGGAAAAAGCGGTCACAGTCTTGCAATAGTTCCTGTCATGGTTTCCTGGGGCTAAATATATGATATATGATACGATTCATCATACGATATGATATGATGAAAAAAAATGTCTATTAAGGAGGTAACTTAAAAATGTGAAGAAATACATTTTTAAGTTACTTGGCCAATGGGTTAGTAGTGTAGCGCCAAAACAAATGACAATCGTACAACAAACGGATCTTGAAAATTTGTAGCGGTATCCTAAATGGGTTGTATTCGGACAACCCATTTAGGATACCGTGTACTTCCCCAGTTCCGACTAAAATTTTACCTGAAGCTGACGATTGTTAAAATCTGAAATGTACCCAATCTTGGACTGTCTCAAAGAACTAATAGTGCGCGCGTAACGAACTTTATGATTTTTAGACTTTGACCATCAGATCATGTTTTTACTTACACACCACACACACACACACACACACCGCCAAACGTTTTGACTAAATCTAACACACAACCGCTACTAATAATTATTCGTAATTATTGCAAAATGGTTTGAAATCCATCACATCCGCGAAGGTCGGTCAGACGGTAGAGTACCAAAGAGTTCAATTACCTTTCTTCGTTTTCGATGACAGCCCTATTCTACTGCATCCGGCTTTAGCCACTGAGAAACAATACACGAACATGCACCCAAATTTCTGTTACGTAACAAATGAACAAACTCCAAAGACAACATTTACGATGTCTGTTTTTAAGGCACACTCGATGGGAAAATTTACATATTATTATTATTATTATCGACACTGAACTTCATTTTTCAACGATGGCAATAATCGTCGAAGAGAGAAAGAAAAAAAAACGACTGCTTAACAGTAAACGTTCTTCCGGTGTTCAGCAAGAAGAAGAAGAAGAAACCACCACTATGAGGAAACCGCGATTTTTCGTCGTCTCGGACGACGATGACTTTTTCGTCACGGATCCGGGAAAAGCTCGAGGCATGACAGGCACCGGCCGTGTCCGTCTCACAGAGTCGACTACATCGGCTGATGACTTTGATCAGGGCAGAAATCGCGGCATTCGCGGCCCGTTCGCGCAATATACCGCGTGTGTTAGAGAGCGGACGCGAAGGTTTCGTTTCCACACTCCACAACACAATAATAATACCGATCGTGTGCGTGTATTAGTTGGTTGTTGCCGTCGACGATTTATTATTTTTATCGATTTGTCACTATAATGTCCTTGTCAGCCGGTTATACGATTTTCAATCAGATACTTGATGGAGCGATCAATTAACGACTTACTGTTGTTGGTTTGATTTGCCTGCTGACTGGCTCACTCGATCGTAATTTACATATTTTGTTAAATAAAAAATTAAACAGAAAAAAAATGTGAAAAAAAAATGTTAAATTTTCTTTCATACTTATTTATACAAAAAAACCTCAAATTAGGATATTCAGATCATCTCCAAACCTATCACCGACTTGCGTTTGCGTAGTCACATTTCCAAAGATAATCCCGAAAGAAAGCTGTTTATTTTGGTAGTTTTTTGAAATACAACTAGCTTCGAATGATGTCGCAAAAAAATTTTTCCAAATTTTTTTTTGAAAATGTCCAAGGGGGGGGGGTGTTACGACTTTTTCTCAATTCTCAACTTTGACCCCTTCTATCTTAAGAACACCTCGGTCGATTCTAGTAAATCCAACTGTTTTTTTTCCTCTTCTCAAGGTCTTTCCACCATCGAAGGTGTAATATTTTCGAAGATAGGCCCCTTCGGTTGTCGGTTTTCGGATCATTTTTAACAAAACCTCTTTAGAGGTTAATTTCATTCGAATTGAGTTTGTTACGTTGTTAGGAGATTGCAAGCGTGCCATTCTGACCAATAACAGCAAAAAATATTTTGAAAATTATCAAAGGGGAGGGGGATATTACGAATTTTTCTCAATTCTCAACTTTGACCCCCTGTAAGTTCAGGGCGCCTCGACCGATTGGAGTGAATCCAATTGTTTTTCCTCTTCTTTATCTCTTTTTTCACCTCCCACCATCGGAAGTTCCGTAGATGCAATATTTTGGGAGATAGACCCCTTCGGTAGTCCATTTTTTGGCACTTTTAGAATCGTGTTTTTGGACCATTTAAAAAAAAAAACATCTGTAGAGGTTAATTTCATTCGAATTGAGTTTGTTACGTTCTTAGGGGCTTGTGAACGTGCGTGCCATCTCCATCAAAAACGGCGAAAAAAAATTTCTATGAATTCGAATGAAATTAACCTCTAAAAAGGTTTTTTTTTAAAAATGGTCCAAAAACGCGATTCTAAAAGCGCCTAAAATAGACTTCCGAAGGGGTTTTCAAATAAATATTATTACTATACAACCTAAAAGGCTTAGATTTTCTACACTTTGATACTATTTTAGTTAAGCAGCCACTTTTCTTTAAACACATATTAATAGTGATGTGCACAATCGATACATTTCTAGAGTCGAACGAATCTAATAAATCGATCTAAATAATCGAATGTTCATTCGACAGATGAACTATTTCAAAAAAAGCATTTTAAAATTCGAATTTAAAGTTATTTAGAGTTTCTCGAGACATTCAAGTTAGAAGTTGAACTAAAATCGATTAAAAATTATTCATCGAAGAGTGCAAAATTTGAAGTTTTTTTGAGAAAGTCACGTTAGAATTAAGGCCAAAATCGGTAAAAATGATCAAAGTATATGAAAATATATTTGAAAAGTTTGAAGAAATTTAAATTAATATTATGACCAAAATCCGTTAAAAATTACTCAAAACGTCTAAAAATTTAATTTTCGAAGTTTTTTGCGAAAATCAGGTTAAGGCCAAAACTGGTGAAAAATGACTCGAAACGGATAAAAATACAAATTTGGAGGGTTTAGAGATATCGAAATTAAGATTATGGCCAAAATTTTGGTAAAAATTGCTCAACGCCTCAAAAATTGCAAATTAAAGTTTCGGGGAGATTGAAGGCAACAGTATTAAAAAAAATACATAAAGCGTCTAAAACTGCAAGTTTGGAATCTTTGCAGAAATTCAGGTTAGTTCAGGTTAGTTCTAGAATTAAGACTTAAGTCAATTAAAAATGCAATTTTTTTGGGGAAATTCAGGCTAAAATTAAAATCAAAATCGGCGAAAAATCAAAAGTGTGTAAAAATTCAAAGTTTGAAGGTTTGGAAAAATTCATATTAATATTATAGCTAAAATCGGTTAAAAATTAGTGTCTAAAAATGCAAATGTAGAATTTCTCGACAATTTCAGTTTAGGAGTTGGAGTTAAGATATGACACAAGGCGTCTGAAATTCAACCTTCAAAAATATTGCACCTACGGAACTTCCGATGGTGGGAGCGGGGGAAGAGGACCTCAAAAAGAGGACAAAACAGTTGGATTCATTTCAATCGGTCCAGGCGTTCTCAAGTTACAGGCGGTCAAAGTTGAGTATTGAGAAAAAAGTCGTAATACCCCCTCCCCCCCTATGGAGATCTTCAAAAAAATGTCGGAAAATTTTGCTTGCTGTTTTTGATCAGAATGGCACATTTGCAATCCCCTGAAAACGTAACATACTCAGTTCGAATGAAATTAACCTCTAAAGAGGTTTTTTTAAAAATGGTACAAAAACGCGATTCTAAAAGTGCCTAAAAATCGACATCCGAAGGAGTCTACCTCCGAGAAAATTTCACCTACGGAACTTGCGATGGCGGGAGGTGAAAGAGGACGTAAAGAAGAGGACGAGACAGTTGGATTCATTTTAATCGGACCAAGCGTTCTCAAGTTACAGGCGGTCAAAGTTGAGAATTGAGAAAAAAGTCGTAATACCCCCCCCCCCCCCCCGGAGATTTTCAAAAACATTTCGGATTTTTTTTGCTGTTTTTGATCAAAATGGCACATTTGCAATCCCCTGAGAACGTAATATACTCAGTTCGAATGAAATTAACCTTTAAAGAGGTTTTTTTTTAAAAATGGTCCAAAAACGCGATTTAAAAGTGCCTAAAAATCGACCTCCGAGGGGTCTATCTCCGAGAAAATTGCACCTACGGAACTTCCGATGGTTAGAGGTGAAAGAGCACAAGACAGTTGCATTCAAGTTACAGGCGGTCAAACTTGAGAATTGAGAAAAAAGTCGTAATAGGTCTAAAGGGGGTGGGGGAGGGGGGGGGCCCTTTATAGATTTTCAAAAGAATTCCGCAAAATTTTTTTTTGCCCTTTTTGATCGAAATGGCACGTTGGAAATCCTCTAAGAACGTAACAAACTCAGTTGGAATGAAATTAACCTTTAAAGAGGTTTTATTTAGTTATTTTTCTTAAATGGCCTAAAAAGGCGATTCGAAAAGTGCGTAAAAATCAACTTCCGAAGTGGGAGGAGAAAGAGAACATCAAGAAGAAGACGAGACAGTTGGATTCATTTCAATCGGTCCAGGCGTTGTCAAGTTACAGGCGGTCAAACCCCCTCTTTGGAGATTTTCAAAAACAAATCGGATTTATATATAATAATATTAGAGGTTAAGAATCGAGTTTGTTACGTTCTTTCAATTTTTTTTTTTTTTTTTTTTAAGTATTCAAAGGGAGGGTATTATGATTTAAAGATATTTTTTTTCTGTTTAAGATGAGCCAATCAGATATTCTTTGAAAGCAGTCATTTTTTAAATTATGATAAAACTTAAGAAAGAATAATTGCAGTAAATCTGCCATTTGGAAAAGCATTAGTTCATTTATTGGTATTAATTTAAAGAAAACAAAAAAAAACCTATTAAATAACTTACTTTTTTCTTATCTTTTTTTAGAAAAAAGCCTTAAAGGACCAGAATAAAAACCGAGCATAAAAAAATAAAAAACAATTGCGTAAAGAAGTCATATTAAGGAACAAAAGTGAAAAGGAAATAACAGGAAGTGAAGCCCAATAAAGCAGAACTCGAGTGATCAATAATCCCAGAAAAAAAAGCAATTTCCAATAATCAAACATCAAAGTGTTTCTTCTACATACTTCTTATGAGTTATTTTTTTGTTTGAGGTTATTTCAACCATTCTCGATGTTTGATTATACACCCACGAATTTTGTGCTCATTTCCAGCCAACTTCAACAACGGAGGAGCCAATGCTTTAAAACCTCGAGTTATGGTTGTCAATTTAAACAAAAAAAAACTCAAAACGTTATCTTTTGTTACCTTGATTAAATCTTAAAGTTAAAAGACAATTTTGAAAAAGCAAACGTTTCAATAATATGGGAATAAACGGTTACATAGTTGTTTTACATGATTTATACAAAACGCGACAGACAAACCACTAAGATCTAATGTATGCAAATGACCGTAGTTTAGGCTAGTGATTCGTGTACAGAGTGGGTGACACGCATGAAAAATTCAAATGTATGCATATAGCGACGCCCTAAAAAGTTGTCGCGACTATACAACGAACAGGTCAGGCCAAAATAGAGTCAACACACACGCTCAAGACTCTACTAATTAGGTAGAGATTGGTGGACAAGAGAAAGTAATTAACTTCTATAATAGACCATGTATCAAACTCATCATCACAATGTAATTATTGGTTTCGTCAGTGAATGTTTTTGCCTAACACAATGAACCATTTTTTTTCAGTTGACATGACAATTCAGTTTCCCTTCGTGATTGAAATTAGAACTTTCATTCACTGTTATAATTTACTGCGCCAATATAAGGTAATAAGTGAAAGTTATTTTCAATGGGAATTTGCATGGTTTAACTGCGATTTCTATGATATAATCTGAGAACATGTTATCACGTCTTCAATAATAAAACCTATTTTTTTAAAGTTTTAGTTAGTTAAAGAAAAATTAATTTTACTCTTTAGTTCGGGTAGAAGTAAGTTGTATGAATTCCTAGCCTGATGGATGGAGTCGGAAAATTGACAAGAATCAATGCTGTACCCTAAAATGATTAGTGAATGATATACTTGTGAGTCTTCTACAGCCAGAAGCCCAATTAATAGATCATATTCAATAATTTATGGGGTGATAATTTATGTAGAAAATAGAAACATTTAAAATTTACTCAATAAGTCTCTTAGATTACTTTCCCTGTTTTTATTACATTAAACATTTAGGAAATTCTGCAATAGTGCTACGCTTTGCTCGTAATATCTGAAACATCCGAATAGAAGACTCCTGAGACAAGAAATACGTCCTGCCACAACACAATGAGACGAAACTTATTGTTTCCTCTGAATGACGGCTCGTAGCAGTAAAATGGGAAAAATGTCGGACTTATTCGGCCATTATTCCTCGCGGAGAAGCCAAATAATATGGAAAATTGATTATGGAACGTTGACAAATTTATTGTCGACATCGGAATCGAAAACTATAATGGATGCATGGAGCGAGGCATCATCAGGCAAACAGTAATATAATCGATGGCCTAGCCTTTTCAGTTTCCGCTGTTTAAACCTTTGACCTTTTCATCCCTCACCTTTATTATTATTAGGTACGTGAAGAATTGTCGTCGGCGAGGTCGCGCACGCTTTGGTTGGTCGGTCGACGTGTTGTGGTTCAACTTCCTCGTTCTCAAAACCGTAATAATCATCATTTATTATAATTCATTAAGTACAGAGTCAGCCAACGTTCATGTCAAAGCAATATTTACACACCGCAGTTGTCGTGGTCGAATCGATTTGGTTGCAAGTTATGAAAGGGCCAGAGGTTTCTTGATTAGAAAAGGTCTAAACACACGATTTTCTGTTAAACCATTATGGTGCTCGCTTGTCAGCTGTTTTTATGACGTGCTCAAATCAGTCTAAAATAAGACCTTTTATTCCAGCAGGCTTTAGGCGTTTCTTCATGGTCTATCCCATCCTGGAATATCATGAATAAACACATTCGAGAATGGACTAGAGCATGTATAAACTGTCAGAGACCAAAAATAAATCGTCATACATTTACCCCTTTTCAGAATTTTCAGATTCCAGAGGAAAAGTTTCAAGTTGTCAACATAGACATTGTGGGAACTTTACCACCTTCAAATGGATTTAATAATTATTGTCTGACATGCATTGACAGATTTTCATGTTGGGCAGAGGTATTTGCTTTAGTAAATATAACTGCTGCAACTATAGCAGTTTTCTATAATAATTGGATTTGTCGTTTTGGTGCTCCTTTGAAAATTGTCACCGATCAGGGTAGACAACTTGAGAGTGCTCTACCCCTTACCACCCCATGTCAAATCGCAAAATAGAAAGATGGTATAGAACACTCAAGGCAGCTATTATGGCTCATTCTACTACACACTGGTCAGAAAATTTCCTATAAATATGGGTCCGAAAATGAACCCTCTCCCCCCTACGAGCGCTCAGTTTGAAAAAAAAAAATATATAATTTGTGGCGGTAGCTATTCATGAAAATTTTTGAAAACTTATGCATCCCCGTTTCTCAACAAGCTTTTTTTTAATTTCTTTTCTCATAAATAAAAAAAACAACAGTTGCCTTAACTACAAAGTCCCAGCCTCCTATGTTTTTCCTTATTATGATGATGATACTGCAGCCGTTCAGTCAAAGAATTTTTTTTTCGAAAACGCTTAGTTTAGTCAATACACTTCAAGAAATCAAAATTAAAGATATTTGTTAGGCCTACTAGATAGTGACGATGAATTTAACAAAACTCTCGGGAAACATAAAATGTTCGTCATCATAATGACGGTCTTTGAAAACTGTTAAAACGGGGATGTACAAGTTTTTAAGAATTTTCATAAATAAATACGGCCACAAATAAAACAAGAAAGATTTTTTTTCCAACTTTGAGCGCCCGTAGAGGGGAGGAGGTTCATTTTAGGACCCATTTTTATAGGAAAAAAAACGTCTTATTTTGACCCCAGAAATAGGCCCTTAAAATCTTTATACTGAATTTTGAATCACCCTGTATTTAAATTCCATTAAAATGTTACATTTTCTGCCTTTAAAGACACTTTTTTAAGTAAGTTATTCAACCGTTCCTCAACCGATCAAAAATACTTTTATTTTGTTTTATTAACTTAAACGAATGTAAATTTTCTGCAGTCTTGAAGAAGTTGGTTTTTTTCGAGGTTTTTTCTATCTATATTATGATTACGGGGGAAGAGGTTCATTTTAGGACTTTAGGATGTTTATAGTAAAAAAAAAATTTTGACCCCACAAATATGCCCTTTTTTTAATCTAAAAAGTTTTAAATTGTTTGTTATCTTTAGCTAAAGCTACAAAGACATCGAATTTGTTTCGCCCTGTTTTGTCTTAAGCACTACGAACATTTTTAATTTTGAAGAAGGTAAACAAACATTCAAAGATAATCTAGCAAGGCACTAAAGTACATCACCTGTCTCTGTAGTCTTCTAAAATACTAGAAATAGTTCTTTCTGACTTTTGAATATCGAGGGATTTCAAAAATGTCTTTGGACGCTACAGGGCGTCGACAAAAACTAGACTATGTCATACTTGAATCCTCACATAAATTACTATTTTTGATGACTACATTACTGATTAGTTAACCTCCTTTTAAACAAATCAAAGATAAATACATCATATGTCTCTGTAGTCTCTTAAAATATCATATATGAGGTTTGTAAATTTTTTCCAAAAATAACTTTGAATATTTGGATATTCAAAACGTGTTTTTGAACGCTACAGGGACATCGACGCAAATTAGTTCTTGTTTCGAAAAGTGGTGTTTTACGTTTTAATTTCTGCAAAATTTACTAATTTTGTTCACTACAATTATTAGATAATTATAAGAAAACTATTTTGAAAATCTAGAATCACTAAACATTTTCTTAAAACTCCAAAATCAATTAGGTTTCTGTAGTTTAGTAAAATAATAAGAATTTTCTTTCTAAAGCTTCATAGGCATTAATTCTTTAAAGCTACCTAATCTTAATCACTACAGTAATTTAAAATTTTAAAAACTACAATTAAAACACTACAACTTTTAATTGTTGTGTCGATTAAATTAATACTACTTAAGCACTAAAGTTAATTATACTTCTGTAGTCTGATACAGTACTAAAATCCTTTTTCTAGAGCTACATAAGCTTGATTATCTACTTTCAAAGCTACATTGGCGTCAATTGAAGCTTTAAAATCAACTATGTCTCTTTAATCTTGTATAGTAATAAGGGATATTTTTCTAAAGCTACAAAAACATCAATTTTCTGTCTCTAAGGTTAAAACAATTGTGCAAATGCAAGAAACTATTTAGAGTATTCTGGCGTCTTGAAATGTATGTTGTGGCAAGCTAGAGAGACAGGAAAAACACATTTTATTCCGAAAAGTGTTACCTTAACCGCTAGGTACAGACTTTTCAAATCATTAAGACTACAATTTTTAGATGCAGTGTCATTTAATCGAGAAGCTCTAAAATCAATTACACCCCTTTTGTGTCGAAAAATAATAGATAGACATCGATTTTCCACAAAAATAGTTTAGAGTACTTGAAATGTTTTTTTTTGTTAAAAGCTACAAGAAACATCGAAAAATAAAACACATTTTATTCCGATCGTAAGTGTTGCCTTTATCGCTACAGTAATTTAAAATTTTGAAGACTAAAATTGTTACTGTTACTATCAATTAATTGAAGAGTACTAAATTTCTAAAATCAATCATGTCTTTGTAGTTTTGTAGTTAAGCATTTTTTTGTAAAGCTACTTAGTCATCAATTTAGTGCTTCTAAGACTACAAAGACATCGATTATCCGAAAAATCCTTTAGAGCAATAGGGCGTTTTGAAATGTTTTTTGTTAGAACTACAGAGGCTCATTTTATTCCAAAAAATGTTGCCTTAACCACTACAGAAATTTAAAGTCAAAAAGACAAAAATTTTTGGATGTAGCATCAATTAATTGAATACTATTGAAGCTCTAAAATTAATTTACACCCCTGTAGTCTGGTAAAGTACTGAAAATCTTTTTTCTGAAACAAAATGGGCATCAATTTTGTGATTCGAGGGCCACCTAGACTTCGATTCTTCAAATAATAGTTTAAAGTAGATTAACGCCATGAAATATTATTTGTTGAAAGCTACAAAGACATCGAGAAAAACACATATTATTCCGAAAAGTGTTACCTTCACCGTTGCAGTAATTTAAATTTTTGAAAACTACAATTTTTAGTTGCGGACTAGAAATTTAAGCTTTAAAATCAATTATGTCTTTGTAGTCGTATGATAGTAGTAGTTGTATGATACCAAGAATCTTGTTTATAAAGCTACATAGGCATCAATTTTTTTGCTTTTAAGGTTACATAGTTAGTTACATCAATTGTCCAATAAATACTTTAGAGTATTAGGGCGTTTTGAAATGCTTTTTGTTAAAACTACATTTAATTCTAAAAGGTGTTGCTTTAACTGTTACCGTAATTTAAAGTAGTAAAGATTATAATTTTTAGTTGTAGCATCAATTAATGGAATACTATTGAAGCTCAAAAATCAATTACACTCCTGTGGTCTCCTAAAACACTAAGTGAAAGGTGAAAGAGGACATCAAAAATAGCAAAAAAACAGTTGGATTCACTCCAATCGGTGCAACCGTTCTAAAGTTACACGCAATCAAAATTGAAAAATGAGAAAATTGACGTAAACTTTGGTCAATCTGAACAAAAAAATCAGATTTTTTTCCAATTTTTGATGGGCGGAGATGGCGGGAGATGAAAGAAGAGCAAAAAACACATGAATTTGCTCTAATCGATACAACCGTTCTAAAGTTACAAGCGGTCAAAGTTGAAAATGGAGAAAAAAAGACGTAAACTTTCCTCAATTTAAAAAAAAATTCGATTTTTTTCCAGTTTTGATCAGAATGGGACGTTTGCAAATCCCCTAAAAACGAAACAAACTGAATTCTAATAAAATTGGCCAGGAAAGTGAGTATTTAAAAAATGGCAAAAACGGCGATTTGAAAAGTACCTAAAAATTGATCACCGAAGGAGGCTATCTTCGAAAATACTGCACCTGCGGAACTTCCGATCGTGGTAAATGAAAGAGGACATCAAAAAAGGCAAAAAACAGTTGGATTCACTCCATTCGGTGCAACCGTTCTAAAGTTATACGCGGTCAAAGTTGAAAATTGAGAAAAAAGACGTAATTTGAAAAAAAAATCGGAGTTTTGATCAGAATGGGACGTTTGCAAATCGTTTTAAAAAACGACAAAAAAGTCGATTTCAAAAGTACCTAAAAATTGTTCGCTGAAGGGGTCTATGTTCGAAAATATTGCGCCTACGAAACTTTCGATGGCGGCAGTTGAAAGAGGACATCAAAAAAAGCAAAAACAGTTGGATTTACTCTGATCGGTACAACCGTTCTAAAGTTACAAGCGGTCAAAGTTGAAAATTAAGAAAAATTTAAATTAAGTAAACTTTGCTCAATTTGAAAAAAAAATCAATTCAAAAGTACCTAAAAATTGATCACCGAAGGGGTCTATCTTCGAAAATATTGCACATACGGAACTTCCGATGGCGGGAAATTAAAGAGGACATCAAAAAAAGCAAAAAAAAACCAGTTGGATTCACTCCATTCTAAAGTTATACGCGGTTAAAGTTGAAAATTGAGAAAAAAGAAAAATTTGAAAAAAAAATCGGTTTTTTTTTGAGTTATGATCAGAATGGGATGTTAGTAAATCCCTTAAAAACGAAACAAACTGAATTCTAATGAAATTAGCCAGGAAAATGAGTGTTTTAAAAATGGCAAAAAAAGTTGATTTCAAAAGTACCTAAAAATTGTTCACCGGGAGTTGAAAGAGGAGATTAAGAAAAGCAAAAAAAACAGTTGGATTCACTCTGATCGGTACCACCGTTCTAAAGTTACAAGCGGTCAAAGTTGAAAATTGGGAAAAAAAGACGTAAACTTTGTTCAATTTGAAAAAAAAAATCGGATTTTTTTTTCAGTTTTTGATCGGAACGGTACTTTTGCAATCTCTTAAGAACGAAACAAACTGAATTCGAATGAGATTATCCAGAAAAGTGGGGATTTTAAAACTGACAAAAAAGCTGAAAATTGAGAAAAAAGACGGAATAACCCTTTAAATAGGCTGTTAGAGATGTTATATAGGCATTATGTTTTACACGTACAATTTGGGGTGTTTATTATAAAATTTCATCTAGTTGGCTGTGAAATGTCAAAAGCAAAGGATGGAGAAACAAAAGTCCATTTATTTTGATTATGTCACCTTTTTCTGTCAAAATTTCATAGCCTGCTAGATGAAGTTTTATAATGAACACCCCGTATGTTTTATACAAAACGTATTATGCATTCCCAAATTTGCATTGATGTGTAGCGAAATTGGTTTGATGACTGTCTAAGGAAAACACCATTCCGAGGTGCAATAAACTTTATCTGACCTCATGAATTGCAAATATCGATACAACAGCGACCATTTTCGCGACGAAGAAAGTGAGAGTTCTCTGGTTTAATTAAACTTTCCCGCAGTTTCGATACCTTATCGACGATAGGGCAGGCTGAACTAATTTGCAAAGTTAAACGTAAACAACCCCATAAGGATGCAGACACCGCTATAAGTAAGTGGTGCATTGACTTGATATAGTAGTTGGGCTTAATGAGGTAGAGGATAATGGAGAGAGTAAACGACTGCCCAACACTTTTTTAAAAATGGGTACATTTGTAACGATGTCATACGTCAATTGTTATTAAAATAGGACGTTACCTTTTTGCAAACTTAGCCCCCATTTTATGTAGTTTTTATTGTTAAAAAAGGGACAAAACTGTAAAAAAAAAAGATGGTCGCTCCATTATCTCCTACCTCCAGCCACCGGGCAAATAATAATAAAAAACGAAGTTCGAAAAAGTTATGTATATTAAATTAAAGATCAAAGTATTGTAGTATTTGTTTTTGTTACTTTTCTACAGTTTTCGAACCCTGCTTATAAAAAAAATTCAACTAAACGTCGACTAAAATTATCTAACTTTTGACCCTTGAAATGTATTTTTATTCTTCTACGAACTGTCTTGGTATAGTTTCATACAACGTTTTCCGGTTTCAAGAAACGTTTCCAGGGTGAAACTAATTTATTTAGCAGCGAAAACTTGACGCAAAGCTGCAACTTTCTAACTCCGAGATAAGTTTTTAGTTTTTACGAGGTTAGAGAACTCTTCTTGTGCCAGACGTCACTAAGTGGCCGGCTTCCATATCGCAAGGACACGAACCCATTCCCGGCCGTCGAACGTCCTTTGAAAGGACGACGGCGCGGATATCACGTACCTCCACTGAATCTAAATATATATACAGGCGGAACCGAATCAAAGAGGAACGAAGGAAGATTGAAAGAAGTGTGCTGAATACGAAAATCTTTTTTTAGTTAAATCAACGAATAAGAAATGGTATTTTTTCATTACGAAAGTGAACAACAATCAGAGAAAACTTATCATACCGCACAGTCGTGCGTTAGAAATTTCTAACGCACCGTGCGAGAAAAAGTGAATGATGGATTTCTCTGGCGAAGTTAAAATGTTCATAGAACATAATATCTTGGGTATTTTGCTTAGGAGGCAAAAAATAAACTCTAGCTAGTAACTTCGCATATTTTATGTGGATTTAATAAGTAATCAAAGGAGGAAAAACTTGTTATTTATTGTATATAAATTGTCAAAATTATGCTAACATATTGATAACAATCAACTACTATGTATATGGCTGCTACTTTTTTTTGTTACCAATTTCGTATGTGAAATTAAAATAGAATTTTAACAAAAATATGTTCGTCAACGTCGTTTAACAAAAATATGTTATGCAACGTCAAGAAATCGGCCTCCACCATTATGTCAAGAACGTTGTATATAAGATTTTCTATCTTTTCATAATTCTGTATATAGTCGTTCCCAAGGCCGTTGCAGTTTCGGGCTTAAACCTATTTTCCGTCAAAACTGATCACCATCCGACAAGTTAGTTCACACTGCGCACACAATACTCCACATTTCGGTTCTGACGACATTTTTGTCAGTTTGTTGCCTTCTCGACAATAAAAACTGGCATATCCTTCCTGCAAGGTCAGAGTTTTCTGCTTCAATCTTGCCTATGAACGATTTTTGACATTTTTCCTTTTCAAAACTCAAATTGCACACTTCCTGCAAACTCAAATTGCACAATTTTTGACACCTTTTCTCCTTGCCCTTTCGCCTATAAAAATGGCATATTCTTTCTTCAAACTCAGATTTTTCTTCTTTTAATAATTAGTAATTGCAAGATAAGTTCTTTATTCCACACATACACACAATAAATGTTGCCTCTAAAACCTTCTCTGCACTAAGTTTGGTGGTTTTTTGCCTCGTCTCGTCAATAACAAAAACTAGTATATCCTTCCTTCAAATTAAGATTTTTTTTTTAATTTTCAAAATTGGTAATTGCAAAGTAATTAATTGCAGGATAAATTAGTTCACACTGGTGGCCAGCGATCGACAGGGCAGGCTATGTGCTGAGGTTGGCCAGACTGCAGGACTTTTTTCTCGAATCTCAACTTCGACTGGTTGTAACCTGAGAACGCCTGGACCGATTAGAGTGAATCCAACTGTGTTGTCCTCTTCTTCATGTCCTCTTTCACCTCCCACCATCGGAAGTTCCGTAGGTGCAATACTTCCGGAGACAGATCCCTTTAGAAGTCGCTTTTTACGCACTTTTACAGTCGGTTTTTGGACTATTTTTTAAAAAAAAGCTCTTTAGAGGTTAATTCCATTCGAATTGAATTTGTTAGCTTCTCTGGGGATTGCAAACGTGCTATTCCGATCAAAATCAGCAAAAAAAGATTTATATATTTTTTTAAATCTCTAAGGGGGGAGGGGGTATTATGACTTTTTTCTCAATTCTCAACTTTGACCGCCTGCAACTTGAGAACGCCTGGACCGATTGGAGTGAATCCAACTGTGTTGTCCTCTTCTTGATGTCCTCTTTCACCTCCCACCATCGGAAGTTCCGTAGATGCAATATTTCCGGAGACAGACCCCCTTGGATGTCGCTTTTTACGCACTTTTACAGGCGGTTTTTGGACTATTTTTAAAAAAAAGCTCTGTAGAGATTAATTCCATTCGAATTGAGTTTGTTAGTTTCTCAGGGGATTGCAAACGTGTCATTCCGATCAAAATCAGCAAAAAAAAAGTGTCTATTTTTCTTTAAATCTCTAAGGGGGAGGGGGGTATTATGACTTTTTTCACAATTCTCAACTTTGACCGCCTGTAACTTGAGAACGCCTGGACCGATTAGAGTGAATCCAACTGTGTTGTCCTCTTCTCGATGTCCTCTTTCACCTCCCACCATCGGAAGTTCCGTAGGTGCAATACTTCCGGAGACAGACCCCCTTGGATGTCGCTTTTTACGCACTTTTACAGGCGGTTTTTGGACTATTTTAAAAAAAAAAGCTCTTTAGAGGTTAATTCCATTCGAATTGAATTTGTTAGTTTCTCAGGGGATTGCAAACGTGCCATTTCGAAAAATCAACACAAAAAAAGTTCAATTTTTTTTTTAATCTCTAAAGGTGGGGGGGAGGTATTACGACTTTTTTCTCAATTCTCAACTTTGACCGCCTGTAACTTGAGAACGCCTGGACCGATTAGAGTGAATCAAACTGTGTTGTCCTCTCCTTGATGTCCTCTTTCACCTCCCACCATCGGAAGTTCCGTAGGTGCCATATTTCCGGAGACAGACCCCCTTGGATGTCGCTTTTTACGCACTTTTACAGGCGGTTTTTGGACTATTTTAAAAAAAAAAGCTCTTTAGAGGTTAATTCCATTCGAATTGAATTTGTTAGTTTCTCAGGGGATTGCAAACGTGCCATTTCGAAAAATCAACACAAAAAAAGTTCAATTTTTTTTTTAATCTCTAAAGGTGGGGGGGAGGTATTACGACTTTTTTCTCAATTCTCAACTTTGACCGCCTGTAACTTGAGAACGCCTGGACCGATTAGAGTGAATCCAACTGTGTTGTCCTCTTCTCGATGTCCTCTTTCACCTCCCACCATCGGAAGTTCCGTAGGTGCAATACTTCCGGAGACAGACCCCCTTGGATGTCGCTTTTTACGCACTTTTACAGGCGGTTTTTGGACTATTTTAAAAAAAAAGCTCTTTAGAGGTTAATTCCATTCGAATTGAATTTGTTAGTTTCTCAGGGGATTGCAAACGTGCCATTTCGAAAAATCAACACAAAAAAAGTTCAATTTTTTTTTTAATCTCTAAAGGTGGGGGGGAGGTATTACGACTTTTTTCTCAATTCTCAACTTTGACCGCCTGTAACTTGAGAACGCCTGGACCGATTAGAGTGAATCAAACTGTGTTGTCCTCTCCTTGATGTCCTCTTTCACCTCCCACCATCGGAAGTTCCGTAGGTGCAATATTTCCGGAGACAGACCCCCTTGGAGGTCGCTTTTTACGCACTTTTACAGGCGGTTTTTGGACTATTTTTAAAAAAAAAGCTCTTTAGAGGTTAATTCCATTCGAATTGAGTTTGTTAGTTTCTCAGGGGATTGCAAACGTGCCATTCCAAAATCAGCAAAAAAAAAATTATATATTTTTTTAAATCTCTAAGGGGGGAGGGGGTATTATGACTTTTTTCTCAATTCTCAACTTTGACCGCCTGTAACTTGAGAACGCCTGGACCGATTAGAGTGAATCAAACTGTGTTGTCCTCTCCTTGATGTCCTCTTTCACCTCCCACCATCGGAAGTTCCGTAGGTGCCATATTTCCGGAGACAGACCCCCTTGGATGTCGCTTTTTACGCACTTTTACAGTCGGTTTTTGGACTATTTTTAAAAAAAAGCTCTTTAGAGGTTAATTCCATTCGAATTGAATTTGTTAGCTTCTCAGGGGATTGCAAACGTGCTATTCCGATCAAAATCAGCAAAAAAAAATTATATATTTTTTTAAATCTCTAAGGGGGGAGTGGGTATTATGACTTTTTTCTCAATTCTCAACTTTGACCGCCTGTAACTTGAGAATGCCTGGACCGATTAGAGTGAATCCAACTGTGCTGTCCTCTTCTTGATGTCCTCTTTCACCTCCCACCATCGGAAGTTCCGTAGGTGCAATATTTCCGGAGACAGACCCCTTTAGAAGTCGCTTTTTACGCACTTTTACACTCGGTTTTTGGACTATTTTTAAAAAAAAGCTCTTTAGAGGTTAATTCCATTCGAATTGAATTTGTTAGCTTCTCAGGGGATTGCAAACGTGCTATTCCGATCAAAATCAGCAAAAAAAGATTTATATATTTTTTTAAATCTCTAAGGGGGGAGGGGGTATTATGACTTTTTTCTCAATTCTCAACTTTGACCGCCTGTAACTTGAGAACGCCTGGACCGATTAGAGTGAATCGAACTGTGTTGTCCTCTTCTTGATGTCCTCTTTCACCTCCCGCCATGGAAAGTTCCGTAAGTGCAATATTTCCGGAGATAGACCCCTTCGGAAGTCGATTTTTAGGCATTTTTAGAATCCGTTTTTGGACCATTTAAAAAAAAAGCTCTTTAGAGATTATTTCTATTCGAATTGAGTTTGTTAGTTTCTCAGGGGATTGCAAACGTGTTATTCCGATCAAAATCAGCAAAAAAAATTCAATTTTTTTTTAAATCTCTAAGGGGGGGGGTATTATGACTTTTTTCTCAATTCTCAACTTTGACCGCCTCTAACTTGAGAACGCCTGGACCGGTTAGAGTGAATCCAACTGTGTTGTCCTCTTTTTGATGTCCTCTTTCAGCTCCCACCATGGGAAGTCCCGTATGTGCAACATTTCCGGAGATAGACCCCTTCGGAAGTCGGAAAAAGATCCTTAGAGGGTAATTCCATTCGAAATGAGTTTGTTACTTTCTCAGAGGATTGCAAACGTGCCATTCCGATCAAAAACGCTTAATATTTTGGTTCTAATGCTTGTTCGGGACAACTTTTTTACTGGTCTTCTCGATAATAAAAACTTGCATATTTTTCCCGCCAGCTCAAAATTTGCTGCTTGTTTCGTGGCTATGGATAATTTTCGACTTTTTTACCTTGTTTGCTCAATAATAAGAAATGGTTTATATTTCCTGCAAACTCAGATTACACAATTTTTGACACTTTTTCTCTTTGTCTTTTCGCTTGTAAAAACTAGCATATTCTTTCTTCAAATTTAGATTTTTCTTCTTTTAATAAGTAGTAATTGTAAGATAAGTTCTTTACACACTCCACACACAACCTATTTTTGCCTCTGAAACCGTCTCTGGATTAATTTTGACAACTTTTTAGGTACTTTATTATCATCCAATTGGACATTATGAAAGTGATTAGTTCGTTAATGTGTGTGGCGCGTGTGGATTTGTGGCGGAGCGCTCGCATTGCGGTCGCGAGATCACGAGTTCAACTCACAGTTCCCACAATTTTTTAAAAATTTTTTATTATGAACGAAAATCGTGTGCACAAATCAAATAAAAAAATCTTTTAACACACTCGCAACTCAACTAATTACGAAGATTCTGCTGTGCTGCAATAGTTGCTAAGCTTTTTGGTAACGAAAGTGGAATTTTCAAGAATAAAACTTTTATTCTCCGTAATACCAATAGCTATTACTGTGATAGTACCGTCGCCTTCGACCTTGATTCGAATCAGTTCCATGAAATCGGGAGCGTTGATCCGTTATAATTTTATTAGGCTTTTACAACATCTGAAATAGGATGATTGTGAAAAATAGTGTAACCTCGCTTGGGTTTCGATCGGGAAATTATTAACAAAAGTTGCAAATGTTGTTTTTTCTGCTCCTGACTGTTCAATAATAATTCTATTAAAGGCGATTTCTTGTTACCATTCCGCAATAAATTAACCTTGTTTTCTACATCGCAGCAATGGTAGGCAAAACTCTTTGTTCTGAGATTGCTATAAGAGGTTCATTAGTCTACTTTTGGCTTAACTGCAAGTGTTTCCACCACCTACATCAGCGTGCGTTTATTTAAAATAACTGTGCATTAAGTTTATGCAAACTGGGACACCACGGCCAAGAGCCCTAGAAAACGCATTTTAATACAAAACCATATAGTTTACCATAAAACGAAGAAAATTGCCTGGTATTCTCTTCCGAGTCCGCAGGTACGTGACTCGATGACTAACTGTACACATTTAATTTCCTGCAATTGTTTCATATGTACTATAGTTAGTTCAACTTTCTACAAAATTGGTCCTACTGGTTTTAGGTCCTAGCAAAAAGTCGATTAATGCGACGTGAAAGTGTTTTCAAATGGGCGTTCGAAAGTAAATTAGCATCATGATTGTCTAAATCGGTTCATAATCGACAAACTGTATTCATAATTGCCTTGTAATGGCAGTGTTTCGGTTGTACAAAAATTTTATCACACAAAACTGTAGGTACACTAATTTCTAAACATTTTTAGTGAATCATTCAGCCCTTGACCTTTATATAAGCTATATAACATTAATCCCTGGTGACGCAATGTTTTATTTACTTATACGTTCTTGAGCGTAAAAATAAACACAGATGTTGATTTTAAATTATTATAATATATTCGTAAGTATTGCCCATTCACTTATTTTTGTCATCAAGTTACCTTTGGAACCTTATTTTTTTTATACCCATCTCCTTTGAGCTCATGTTGAAAAGATACGATAAAAATGTCAAAGCCAATTTATCAACGCCTACTTGGTGACAATGATAAGTGAATGGCTTAGACTTCTAGACATTTGCATGACGAGAAGCCAAAACTTGAATGTCAATCAACAATAATTCCCAAAAATAGAAACTAATTTTCTTGAAATACTGGCTCTAGTGATTCCTAATAGGGAATGTTTGAAATTTGATCTAGTTGGCTGTGAAATGTCAAACGAATTTACTTTGATTATGTCAAACATTCATAGCCTTCTAGATGACGATTTCGAATAAACACTCGGTATATTTGTGAGTGATGATTGCTTGATGTGGAACAATGAAACTAAAGGATGTACAAACGCTGCATAATGTCGACATTTCGGCACTACGGGTATTGCTCCTTGAAATAAATTTTGAAACCCGAAATCAAACTTTAGTGCATAAATTTATCGTTTTAGAAGATGCTAAAATTATTGGCTAAAAAATTAAAATTTATTTATCGATTTATATTTGACAATTGAGTTCGAAAACTTACCTTTAAGAGACGAAAAAATTCACATGTGTCATCAATTTTAAACGATTTTAAGTCACAAAATTGGACTTTTTATTACTCTCAAACCATTGTCACAGTTTTTCTCAACGGCATCTTTTTTATCAGTTTTGATAAAAAAATTCGAATTTTATTTCTTTAACTTTTAGACGATTTTAATTCAAACAACTGTATTTTTTGTGTCCCAATATTAACGATTTTTTCCGTAAAAAGCCGTCTTTGTACGGAAAATTTGCCGTAAGAAATTTTTGAAAAGTTGTTTTTTATTATTTGAAAACGATTGTGACTGAGTTTTAGTTGAAAATAACGTTTCTCAAAATGAATTAAATTCTTGGCTAAAAAATCCAATATATTTATCGGTTTTCGTCAAATAAATAGAAATATTTCGTCAAAAAATAAATGACTTAACTTTAAAAGACGGGAAAAATTACGTGAGTCATATTTTTTAGAGAATTTAAAGTAAAAAAAAAAATGGATTTTTTTATTATTTGGAAACAATTATGACAGTCTATTACTCAAAAAGTATGTCCCTTGAAGAAAATTTTAAAACTAAAAAATCAGGCTTTACTTCACAAATTTACCGTTTTAGAAGGTGCTAAAATTCTCGGCTAAAACCGCTTTAAACCTCTTAGGTTTAAGAGGTTGAAAGTTGCTTCGAAAAAAAAATTAAGGTTCGAATTAAGGCCAAAATCAGTAAAAAATTAACCCACATTGTCTATAAACGAGAAACTGATTCAAATTTTCTTATTTGTTGTTTTTAGTAAAATTAATTTTTAGACCCAAACGTTACTAGACATCATAAAATAAAAATTTCATGTTTTCCGAGGAAGTCAGTTCGAAAATCATTGAAAATGACTCGAAGCGTGTAATAATAAATATTTTGAGATTTTTTGAAACTGCAAACTGCCAAAAATTACCCATATTGTCCAAAAATGCAATTTAGATTTTTTTTGTAGTTACTCAATTTTAGGACAAAACTGACTCAAACTTTCTAATTAGATGTTTTTGGTAAACTTACATTTTTTAACTAAAATAAATAAAATCTGGTTCTAAAGGATTTAAAATGCGATTTTGGCACTTTGCGTCTAAAATAGCAAATTTAAAGTTTTTTGAAAATATGAAACAGTTATTAGTGTTAAAATCGCTTAAAAATTAGATACTTAAAGCGTCTAAAAATGCAAATTTGCGAAGGTAGGAGTAATTCAAATAAAGGTTATGTCCAAGTCAAAGTTGGTTAAAAATTACTAGTTAAAAGAACCAGTTATAAGTTTCTGGAAAAATTTAAATTAGGATTAGGGCCCAAAACGGTTAAAAATTATTTACGTCGAAAAATGCAAATTTTGAGTTTGTGGAAAGATGCAGCTAGGATTGAGGCCAAAGTTGGTAAGAAATGGCTAAAAGGATCTAAAAATGGAAATTTAAAATTTTTAGAATGAAGGCCAAAATCGGTAAAAAATTAGTCAAAGCGTTTAAAAAGGCTAACTTGGAGTTAGTGGAAAATCAAGTTAAAATTAGAGTCTCTTAAAAAAAATATAGGAGCATCAAAAAATGCAAATGTGGAGCCTTTAGAGAAATTAATGATAGAATTATGACTAAAGTCAGTAAAAAATGACTGACATTGTCTAAAAATAAAAATTTTGGGAACCAAAATAAGTGAAACTGTACTAAAGACATCCTAAAATGAGAGAAAGTCAGTAAGAAAAGCATTGAACATGACTCAGTGTGCAAAAATAAAAAATTGAAGTTATTGGAAAAATGCAGCTTAATATAGGTCTAAAACTAATAAAGAATTACCCATAATATAATCTAAAAATGCAAACAAAATATTTTTGTATAAACTCAACATTAGGACAAAATTAAGTTCAAAGCTCCTAATTTGTTTTTTTTTTTAATATGTCATTTCAAGACTAAATTAAATGAAATTTGGCTCAAAAGGCTTTAAAATGCAAATTTGGTGTTTTCGAAAAAATCGCATTACAATTAAGGCTAAAATCGGTGAAAAATGTCTCAGAATGTGTCAAGAATCAATAATGGCCAAAATTGTTTAGAAATCACTAAGAGCAAATATTCAGAGTATTTGGAGAAACGCGGGTTAGAATTAGCGATAAAATTGGTTAAAAATGGGCCACATTGTTCAAAAATGCAAATTTTTTGTTTTTTGTAGTAGCTCAAGTTTAGGGCAAAATCAGGAAAAACTGAAGGCAAAACTGACTCTAACTTTCTAATTAGCTGTTTTTGGTAAAATTAAATTTTTGGACTAAAATGAAATCTAGTTTAAAACGCATCAAAATGCAATTTTGGCATTTTGCGTCTAGACTGCAGGCAAATTCGTTTTTTGAGTTATTCAAGTAAGAATTAGGGCCAAAATCGTTTAAAAATGACTCAAAAGCTTTTGAAAATAAAAATTTCAAGTTTGTGCAAAAATATCCAAAAAAATGCAGGCTAGGGCCATAATCGATTACAAATCAGTTAGAACAACTCAACAGTTGTCTTGACTAGCTGGGCAAGGGTGGGCCCCTGTACTACTCGACGGCCTACAGAAAACCTTTGATCTTGGTTATATCCACGATCCATGTCGGAGCGTTCTTTTTGTCGCTGCAATTTTTCTTCGCCCTCAAAAAACAATATAATAACAATAATTATTATGTGTTATACATATAGTGGTCACACAACTTATAGGATCGTGCACACATGTGAAATGAAGAAAAGTGTTACGCTCCGGCATGAAAGCATAGCAGGTGTAGGCCTCTATATTCCATCTCTCTATACGTTTCTCTCTCGCGCGAAGGCAGCAGATCGGTCCCACGCGCCTAGACCGCAGCCTAAGCGCTTAGTACAGATATAATTCTTATACTGAATCATAAACAAAAGATTAATACGTAAAAAACAAAAAATCGGTTGTGCATTAAACGTTAAAGTCACCATGGGCACAATTGGATATAACACCCTCGGTCGAAGTACATGCCTCGGAATATACACTATCGACCTCACGCGTTAGTGTCTTTCTAATGGCCTTGGTGTCTAAATTACTATTCTTTTAAAAATTGTAATAGTTGCCATAATATGGGGATGCACTTTAGCCCGAGAAGCAATAAATAAAACATTCGCAATGCATAGAGACAAAAGCACACATTGCATACAGTGTTGTCATTCCTTACTTAAGTTTTTGTTAAATAATTGCTTACAATAGAACCAAGAAAATTAAATTTCAGAACGTTGCCGATTTAAAGTTGTTTTTATAATTAATAAGGTTCAGTGTGCTACAATTTCAAATTTGCATAGCCACGTGATTGTGTACGGTGCGGAATATTTTGACCCGCGATCGGTTTTTAATTTAATTAAGGTCACGACGCTCGGCAAAAAAATGTTTAATTAATGTCTGAGCTGGAATAATCAACTGGTGGAGTGATTGGTAGGAGCAGGTAGAGGTTCACAATGGAAAGCGCCTATAAAAGAAGTATATAGGCGCTTTTATTGAATATCTATAACAGCAACATATCTATAACAGATATTCAATAAACTCATAGCGATAGATGATGAATTTCAGGTGTACGACAATTAAAAACTTTTTAGTACTTTGTACCTACGTTTCGATCTTTACTTTTTTCTACAATCATCAGGGCTATAAGATTATTGACAAGAAAAAAAGTCTACTTAGAATTAAGGCTAGCTGCACGAACCTAGCTGAGTTTTTATATGAATGTAATATGTTTTAGTACTTAGTACATAATAGAGCTTCACGAGACCGAGACCGAGACTTACATACTCTCGGTGTCGGTCTCGAATTTATAATTGAGTCTCGGTCTCGGTCTTGTGCATCGAGACCGAGACTCGCGTAATCTCGGTCTTGGTCTCGTAGTAGCAACTCGAGTCTCGATCTCGGTCTCGGTCTCGAAAAATCTCATTATGTTTGAATTGCATATTCAACTTTCTTCTGAATTTTTGAGTTATAATGCACAATTTTCAGAGAAATTTCCGTGTTTGTGCATCAATGTTTACTTAAAATCAAAATTTTAAATTATTGAGGGTTCCAATTTCCAATGTAGAATCAGGTTAGTTCAGGTTAGTGTAATGTAAAACTGCATTAGACCAAACAGCTCATAGGTCCGCCACTGATGCTACTGAACATATTTTTTATAAAAAATATGCGTCCTATATACTTAGCTATCGAACCAGCTACAAAATTTCATTGAAAATATGGAAATATTTCAAATTAGGTTTTATATTATGAATTAGAATACCTATGCATTTCGAAAAAGTGCACATACTCCTAATGAAAAAGCTGCTATTTTTTAGCTTTATTATGTGGTAGAATGAAGTACGGGGTGTTCATTATAAAACTTCATCTAGTTGGCTGTGAAATGTCAAAATTACCTTTGAAAATTTTCATGAGAAACAGATGGAGAATCAAAAGTCCATTTATTTTGATTATGTCATCCTTTTCTATCAAAATTTCGTAGCCTGCTAGATGAAGTTTTATCATGAAAACCCCGTATACTTGTCTTAATCGTCTTTGGTTCTTACTCGCTTTTAATCGATTTGATAAATGAGGAAAATAGAAAACTCCGGTAAGGAGTACTAGGAGCACTTCTATTAAAGTGGATTTTAGTACTAAGAATAACTATACGCAACCCACTATTATAAGGACCTGCTCGTCTTCAGATTATATAATACCTAATATCTTGCAAACGAATGATGTTGTTCGAGACCGAGACCCTCGAGAGTCTCGATTGGCAGTATCGGTCTCGGTCTCGGTTTCGCTGACCGAGACCGAGATCGAGACCTAGACAGTCTCAGTCTCGGTCTCGAAGTTGAGATTAAAGTCTCGGTGACCGAGACTTGTCTCGTGGTCTCGTGAAGCTCTAGTACATAAAGTTCCACCATTGATGAACACCTAAATTAAAAGTCAAAACGTAGGCATTTTTCGATCAATTTAAGAAAATTTTAAAGAGGAATAACACCCAATAAACTAAAAATATATTTAGCATATTATATTACATTATAGATAACAAATATGTTTCCGCTTGGCAAGACAATTTTATTTTTGCTTTTGGCACAATTTTCAATATCATACACGTGCCTGGTCTTTTTTGCGACAAAATTACGAAGATATTTTGAGTTTTAATGTACATGCGGTTGACATGTGGTTGAAACCTTCAATACAAACGCACGACAGCAACAATTAGCATTGTTGCGAAAGACTCGATAATGATTATCCACTTAGCGCTTAACAACAAATTTAAAAAACCAGTAGTAAGTTGTTTTTTGCCTTGAAATTCTTCCTACAGCACGGTAATGACAGAATCAATAACGCCGATCTCTTAATTGCCGCAGAAAATCATACATTTTCTTGAAGCTAATTAGCATCTGGGACAAGTAGACGTCATGTATTGTGTAAAAACGTGTTTATTAAGAAAGTGATGTGATTTTTTTTGTGCAGCTGAACTAACTTACTTGTTTGTAGAAGTTCAACATCTTATTAAAAGTTATGGCCAAGAATAACAGTGTAAAATTATTTTTACAGAAGGTGAATTTTTTACCCTTTATTGATATTTCTTAGCAAATTTGTAGAATTTTTGGAATTTTGTCATATCTCTTTCATTATCTTTTTCCTCATTAATTTAGGTGGTCGTACATTTTTTATAACAAGCCTAGAAGCACAGCAGTTTAATCAACCTTGACACGGCTTGACAGCACGGTTACCAAGGAGACCGTCTCCGTAACCAATAGGAATTCACTTCCGGTTGCAAAGGCTAACAATAAGTTGTAGGCTTATCTGTTGGGCCTTACGCTCTATTTATCATAATTTTTCTCTCCTTTATTGACATTTCTCAGCCGTGTGGACGATTTTTGGGATGTTGTCATATCAGTCTAGGTCAGAACAGCCACGAAACTTTATCAACAATATTTGGAGCATATTAATAAATCCTCATTAGGTCAGGTGGTCGCCACAACTTTGACACGGCTTGACAGCACGGTTACCAGGGAGACCGTCTCTGCAACCAATAGGAATTCTCTTCCCGTTGCAAAGGCTAACAATAAGTTGTAGGCTTACCAATGCCCCTCTATAGTTAAAACCTACAGTTACTAGCAAAAATTGATCTATGTCAAAATGACGAGATTTGGAACTACCCCATTATTAATTCCCCTCTTCATATTAAATACTGTGGTCAATTACCTTCGAATTCAATTAAAATTTTGCCCGATTTTTTATCTGTCTTTGTCTTCTATGATGCAGATGACTCAGGTCGGGAACGTCGGTGGGCACAAGGATAGCTGAGAAGGAGCCACCTCTGATATGCTAGAAAAATTATTTTTACGGAAGATGGTTAGGAGGCGGGGCCCGCCGGGCTTGATCGACGTTTGTGCTACCTGTCGACGATGCAACAGGCGGCTTTTTGTTTATTTACCTCGTTTACGATATTTTGAGTAGTTGGTGAAGTTAGCGGGATTAGGACAAATAATGCACCTCTTCTTTATTCGAAAATGGCCGACGTTTCGACTGTTTATTTAGTCTTCATCAGGGCTAAAACCCAATGAGTTAAATAGTAACAAATCCCTGGGCCCAACATAAAATTGCAAATAATGTTTGTTACATAATGGAACGTAAAATCATATACATCTATAACATCTATAAATTTTTTTTTTATTTAAAAATTTTAAAAATTAAAAAAAATTAATAAAATTAAATATACAGAACAAATTATAAACAACTACAAGAATTTGGGACTACCGGGATTTGTTACTATTTAACTCATTGGGTTTTAGCCCTGATGAAGACTAAATAAACAGTCGAAACGTCGGCCATTTTCGAATAAAGAAGAGGTGCATTATTTGTCCTAATCCCGCTAACTTCACCAACTACTTACAACTTAAGGACGCTAATTACAACAATGATATTTTGAGTGTTATTTACATGTTTAAGGGTATTCTTTTATTGTTCCAATAATTATAAAAAAAATTCTAGTTTTTAGGTATATTAAAGAACAGATGTTGCGGTCAGTTAGTGTGATTTTTAACGAGTGTAAGAGTAAGTTAGAAGTAAAAAGGGATTATTAGTGGACTATTGTTAGAAAGTGTTTAATTGTCTAGTCATTAAATCGGGTTTAAAGTAAAATCAGTGGCACTGGAATTATTTGAATCTTGAATCCGCAACATTATTCTCATTACACACCGTTGAGCCGAGAAAATATTTTGTTTTAATAACCCGGTATGTTCGATTTTTTACTAAAAATTGCCGCATTAAAAGCGATGATATATGGTTACAAGGTTACGGGTTAAAGAAGTTGGATTATTTTAGTTTTACAAATGCCTTCTAATGCCATTTTTTAAGTGTTAGTTGGTTTGGCCGATTTAGACATCACTACGATTTTGACGGGGATTTCATTACGTATTAGCTTCCATTTTTGTCATTGCATGTTTTTGGTTTTGTACTTGGCGGTTGTTTAAATGTTCTTTTATGATTTTATGTCCTCTAAAAAATTAAAACTAATTTTTCTTCCTCTTCTTCTTTAGGTTTTTTTAATGGCTTTAACTTTAATTTCTTCCCTTTACAGTTGCAGCATTTGTGGACAAGTTCTGGATGCTCCTAACCTTCAGTTTAGTAACTTCTGGGTGCTTCTAATCTTTTTTTTTTCAAGCGCAAGTTTCTTCTTTCAGCACCACTTTAGCCTTAACTTTCTGTTTCTTGTTGAGAGAAACTTCCACTTCTTCAGGCTCCTTTTCCTCCTCAGGCCACTCAGAATTCTCAAATTCAAGTTTCTCAGTTTTCACTTGATCGAATTCGCTTACCGGCAAA
Source organism: Taphrorychus bicolor (assembly GCA_951812265.1). Taxonomy (NCBI): domain Eukaryota; kingdom Metazoa; phylum Arthropoda; class Insecta; order Coleoptera; family Curculionidae; genus Taphrorychus; species Taphrorychus bicolor. Next base: position 45,440,998 of record OX638303.1, read on the forward strand.
GAACTCAACATAGATAACTCTGCTCTTCAGCTTCAAATCCAAAGCACCAGGTTTCTTCAAGTTTTTTTGGTATTTTCGGCTTCCTCAATAGGTATACTGGGGTGTTCGTGAATCCAAGTTCAAGTTTGGAGGCTTCGTCTTCTTCAGGCTTTTTGAATAATTTTAGCTGCGATCTTTCCTGCTCTCCTTTAAGTTCTGGGTGCGCCAAATCTTCAGTTTAGTAACTTCTGGATGCTTCTAATCTTCTTTTTTTTTTCAAACTCATTCAGAGCCACTTTAGCCTTAACTTTCCGTTTCTTGTTGAGAGAAACTTCCACTTCTTCGGGCTCCTTTTCCTCCTCAGGCTACTCAGAATTCTCAAATTAAAGTTCCTCAGTTTTCATTTGATCGGATTCGCTTACCGGAAGGAACTCAATATAGACAACTTTGCTCTTCAGCCCCAAACCCAAAGCACCAGGTTTCTTGTTTTCAGATCTTAGTGAATTTAAGTTCGAGTTTGGAGTCTTCGTCTTCTTCTTGGTTTTTTGAATAATTTTAGCTGCATTTTTTCCTGCTCTACTTTAGGTTTGTACCGTTTACTGTTTGCATTTGTGGGTAAATGCTGGGTGCGCCAAATCTTTTGTAACTTCTGTATGCTTCTAATCTTTTTTTTTCAAACGCAAGTTTCTTCTCTTTCAGCGCCACTTTAGCCTTAACTTTCAGTTTCTTGTTGAGAGAAACTTCCACTTCTTCAGGCTCCTTTTCCTCTTCAGGCCACTCAGAATTCTCAAATTCAAGTTCCTCAGTTTTCATTTGATCCGATTTGCTTGCCGGAAAGAACTCAATATAGACAACTCTGCTCTTTTGCCTCAAATCCAAAGTACCAGGTTCTTTATCTTCAAGTTTTTTTGGAATTTCTGTCTTCTTCAAAAGGTATTGGGGTCTTCGTGAATCTAAGTTCAAGTTTAAAGTCTTCGTTTTCTTGTTCAGGCTTTTTGAACAATTTTAGCTACGGTTTTTCTTGCTTTTTTTTGGGTTTGTACCGTTTACTGTTTGCATTTGTGGGTAAATTCTGGGTGCGCCAAATCTTTAGTAACTTCTGTATGCTTCTAATCTGTTTTTTTCAAACGCAAGTTTCTTCTCTTTCAGCGCCATTTTTGCTTTAACTTTCCGTTTCTTGTTGAGAGAAACTTCCACTTCTTCTGGCTCCTTTTCCTTCTCAGACCACTCACAATTTTCAAATTCAAGTTCCTCAGTTTTCACTTGATCGAATTCGCTTGCCGGCAAAGAGCTCAACACAGACAACTCTGCTCTTCAGCCTCAAACCCAAAGTACCAGGTTTCTTGCTTTCAAGTTTTTTTTTGGTATTTTTGTGTTACTCAACAGGTACTTGGGTCTTCGTGAATCCAAGTTCAAGTTTAAAGTCTTCGTTTTCTTGTTCAGGCTTTTTGAACAATTTTAGCTGCGGTTTTTCTTGCTTTTCTTTAGGATTGTACCGTTTACTGTTTGCATTTGTGGGTAAATTCTGGGTGCGCCAAATCTTTAGTTTAGTAACTTCTGGATGCTTCTAATAATTTTTTTAAGCACAAGTTTATTCTCTTTCAGCGCCATTTTAGCCTTAACTTTCCGTTTCTTGTTCAGAGAAACTTCCACTTCTTCAGGCTCCTTTTCCTCCTCAGGCCACTCAGAATTCTCTAGTTCAAGTTCCTCAGTTTTCACTTGATCGAATTCGCTTACCGGCAAAGAACTCAATATAAACAACTCTGCTCCTCAGCCTCAAATCCAAAGCACCAGATTTCTTGTCTTCAATTTTTTTTTGGTATTTTTGTCTTTCGCAACAGGTATAGTGGTGTCTTCGTGAATCCAAGTTCAAGTTTGGAGCCTTCGTCTTCAGGTTTTTTGAAAAAGTTTAGCTGCGATCTTTCGTGCTCTTCTTTAGGTTTGTACCGTTTGCATTTGTGGGTAAATTCTGGGTGCGCCAAATCTTCAGTTTAGTAACTTCTGGATGCTTTTAATCTTCTTTTTTTTTCAAGCGCAAGTTTCTGCTCTTTCACCGCCACTTTTGCCTTAACTTTCTGTTTCTTGTTGAGAGAAACTTCCACTTCTTCAGGCTTCTTTTCCTCCTGAGGACACTCAGAATTCTCAAATTCAAGTTCCTCAGTTTTCACTTGATCGAATTCGCTTACCGGCAAAGAACTCAACACAGACAACTCTGCTCTTCAAACCCAAAGCACCAGGTTTCCTGTCTTCAAGTTTTTTTGGTATTTTTGTCTTCCTCCGAACGTACTGGTTTTCTCGTGAATCCAAGTTCAAGTTTGGAGTTTTCGTCTTCTTCTTCAGGCTTTATGAATAATTTTAGCTGCGGTCTTTCCTGCAGCCTGCTCTTCTTTAAGTTTGCACCGTTTGCATTTGTGGAAAAATTCTAGGTGCGCCAAATCTTCAGTTTAGTAACTTCTGGATGCTTTTAATCTTCGTTTTTTTTCAAGCGGAAATTTCTTCTTTTTCAGCGCCTCTTTAGCCTTAACTTTCTGTTTCTTGTTGAGAGAAACTTCCACTTCTTCAGGCTCCTTTTCCTCATCAGGCCACTCAGAATCCTCAAATTAAAGTTCCTCAGTTTTCACTTGATCGGATTCGCTTACCGGAAAGAACTCAATATAGACAACTTTGCCCTTCAGCCTCTAACCCAAAGCACCAGGTTTCTTGTCTTTCAATTTTTTTTTGGTATTTTTGTCTTTCTCAACAGGTACTGGTGTCTTAGTGAATCCAAAAATTCAAGTTGGGAGTCTTCGTCCGCTTCTTCAGGTTTTTAAAATAATTTTAGCTGCGGTCTTTCCTGCTCTTCTTTAGGTTTATACCGTTCGCATTTGTGGGTAAATTCTGGGTGCGCCAAATCTTCGGTTTAGTAACTTCTGGATGCTCCTAAAGTTGGTAGCTTAAGTTTAAGAAAAACCTTCATAGCTTCTATGAATATCTCGAGAACGGTTAGAGATACAAGTTGTTTTTTTTTCTAGTACACATTTCCTTTTGGACGCAAGAGGGTTCGAAGCATTACAATTCGCACAAATGTTCCAGGTATTAACACAAACACACTCTTAAAAAACACATTAAAATCAAAAAAAAAAACATTTAAACACACCATCTTGAATGAAAACAGACACTTTTTTATAATGTATAAGTGCTCTTTTCTAAAGCATTTTTACTGATACGCCTTTTAAAATAGAAGAGTGGCGGTTAAGATTCTTATTAAATTATATATAATACAATGTGACAATTTGAAAATGTATAATGTTTATACAATTTATTATATAATATATCTGAAAAACGGTAACAATATATCTCAAAACCTGTTTTATAATATGGAGGAAGGATCTTACTCCTACTTTGGTTACTCCAGTATTTTTTAAGTTTTCCAGTTTTTATTAAATAAATTGAAAAATGTTTGATGAGTGAAGTAACACCGAAAAAACCATTTTAAGAGCTTTAAGAGAAGGAAAAACACAAAGAGGGGGTTACTGCATATGAAAGACTATTTAGTGTGGGTGAGGGTGACAGTTAGAACGAGTTACTTGATACCTCACTTGTGCCCCTCCCCTCCCCCTTTAAAACAGGAACTTTATATATTTTGTTATGTTTCTCACATACAGTCGTTTTAATTTATTAAATTGCCATCCTGTAATGCAAATCCCTTACGTAAGAATGATTTCTTTATTAAGGCGTGGCAGTAGATCGCCTTGACTCTGCACTGAGCAGTCTGCAACTTCTAAAAGTGCTTATGCTGATTATGTCTTCACGTATTAATCAATAAATTTATGCTTCGGGCTGATTGTATTATAATACCTTAAGCAATACTAAATGTATTCCTATAAGCAATCGTGTCACTTCAACAATTTACTTTCTTCGAGTTTCCCACAAAAGACTTAAAATTTTAATTAGATATTCAGTAAAACGTGACAAATTTCCATTTTCCCGTCATAATACATTAATATGTGGACCTCTAATAAATTACACCGTGGCTCAATTAGACTCAGATTGCGTAATTACCTGTCTCGATGATGAGAAATCGATTATTGCCCAATCGTTTCGCAGAGGAAATTGAAACGGACGGGGGAGTATCGGCCTTCTTGCGGTAATAGTTTTCGTTTTTCCATTTGCAATGTATCCATCCCAATGGTTAAATTTAGTATTGGTCGTGAGCGCGTCTTTAATAAGCTAAAAGCCCTCATACATAGAAGGCTGCAAGATTCGTGTTCAGTGTGGCCAATTTTGCTCAAAGTCATGAGGATAATATTAAATATGTAACAGAGTTACAAACAGCCCTCCTGCTTCGCGTTTGTAGAAATAATGTATGACATTCTTTCACTTTTTCAAGTGACACTAACTTACCAATTAGCACTAAGGAGTGGCACTAACTTGAACTAGTTCCAGGGCCTAAATTGTCTTATTCAGAAAATCGACATGAAATAGTTGCTAGATTTACTATCTTAAGTTTAGTTTCTGGACACTATGTTTATGTATAACATAAAAACTAAACTTATTTGCAAATTATAAATCACTGGAACAAGAGAAGATTTCACTGAGAAACCTGAACTTGGGAAAACTAAATGTACTGAAAAGAACAAGGAGAGACTTGAAGAAGAAAAGTTCCTCTGAACAAGAAACGGAAAGCTAAGCGTGAATGAAGACAAAACACTTGTGCTTGGAAACTCTAAGAAAACTGAAAATGATAATAAATCTCAGCAGGAAACACCGCAGCTATAAAACCGTTTGAAGAACGTGAAGAAGAAGACCAAGGCTCCTGAACCTTTTAAATCCACATAAATACCAGTACCTGTTGAGGATATAATGAAGGAGAAAAAAAAGTACTCTTCTCTATCGCATCCTACTCCAAAAAATTTCAGCGAAACATCTTGCACTTCGATTGTCTTTAATGAGTTTTATACACGACGTTTCGTTCCTATTGGACGAACCACAACACCCACAGAGAAATATCACAAAAGAAGAGTGAGCCTTGAGGAAATTGCAGAGAGACAAATCAATCAAGATCCTTCTAGCTGACAAAGGAAATGCGACTGTCATCATGGATGTGATACAGTATGACGAGAAAATAGGGCAGATTCTGCCGAAAGGTAAATATAAAATAATACCTAATGAGTACTACCTACAGAGCCCTAAAAAATATGAACGTCACATTCCTGAAGGTACTAGGAGGTCTCTTACTCCACACCATAGTAAACCGTCACATCTCTATGGGTTACCTAAAATTGACAAAACAATTATGCCCCTAAGACCAATCACAAGCTCTAGAGACTTTCCAACAAGTTGTTTGCTGTGCAAATTGGATGATAGGGACACATTTGTGAGTTTCGATGCAGAAAGCCTTTACACCAACGGGTCGTTGGAGGAGTCGTCATGCCACCACGTCAGCGTAAACGGTATGGTGTACAACAATGAGGACAAGATGGAAGCATTGGCCAAACACTCGAAAGAGAGTGTAGGCTAAATGATCACCCTGACGATGATGAACGTCACATCCTGGCGGTTGACCTGGTCACCCCAGAGAAGTCAGGGACATACTGAGGACCCTTGTGGAACGTAAGGCTCCAGCACGGGACGGCACCTGCAACAAGGTGCGGAAAAACCTGACCAGGAAGGGTACAGCCTCTGCGTTGTGGCGAACGCAACGCTTAGACTACGGCACTTTCCATCAACGTGGAAACAGGGAGTGGTGATAATGCTGAACAAGCGGGAAAAGGATAGGAAATTTCTACAGAACTTCCGGCCCATCACATTACTGTACGGTGCTGGGAATGTCGTGGAACGTATTATCCTGAAGAGACTCCAAGACGAGTGTACACGCCTAAACGTGGCGCCCGTCGAACAATACGGTTTTCGGGGGTTGCATTCGGCAGAATTGCAGGTCCTGAGACCGTTGAGAATGTTGCAGAAGGCAGGAGCTCCAGACAGACCTCTGGGTTAGTCATGCTGCACAAAAAAAAGTTAATGCTCAGTTTCACTTGAAAACGGGCAAAGATTCCACTGCTCGAAACGTCGAGTAAAAAACTCAATAAAGACAATATGTTACGCTTAATAGTACATCATTATCTCCCACCTTTAAACAAACGTCAAAAAAATTGGTTGTCCGTTGTCAAATATTCGTTGTTCTTGCATATTGGGTGATGATACTAACTTAATATCGAAAGAACATAGTGGGTAAAATGTTGCGAAACTTGGATGCTACGTAGCGTATTTAGTATCGATTTACACTAAAAAATTTAATAAAAGCCCATAAGATTCTGCAGGATTGTAACTTTTACTAGCGACTAACTTTAGTACTGCTCCTAGTTGCAGTACTATGAGAAGGAAAGATGGAACCCCCTGTTGTGTACATATCCTATCAAGCAATAGCGTGTTTTATGTTACGACATAAAAAACAATCGCGCACTAAACGATCGAAAATACGTCCGTAAGAGCCGTATTTTACGAGATGTTGTTAGGCAGCTTTACTGCACTGCAACCGCTCATCAAAAATCCCGGGGAACAGAGCACATCGACCGAGTGTGTATTACACAATAGAATATGAAAAGACCGACAATCGCAATTGATTAACTATTGATCAATTGCAACGTTTCGCAAGAGTAATATTATTTTAACCGTTTTGGGGTTAGGTAAGTGGAAATGAAAGTTTTTGGTGCTCATTCGTCATTGTAACAACAAGTTGTTTATGGCTTAACGACCTTAAAGCGGTTTTCAAATTTGGTTGCTTCTGGTGTGGTTAAATTGCATTTTGTTTTTAAATCATTTCTGTAGGCTATAAACTGCTAACAGAAAATATTAAAAGATCGATACAGCCATTAGTATCTATTAATAATTTATGTTCTCATTTGGGTCATTATAAAGTATTACATTTAAAGCCCACAAAGTCCAACAACGCGAATTCGCTTGCCCCTAATGTTTGCCAAGCGCAAATTTGCAAATGGAATTGTTATTATTCTCGTGTAGGTAATGTAAACATTATCAGCTGACAGTCGCAAGTGATGACCTCGCGTTTGTGATTCACCCGTACGACCGTGCCCATTTCGTGCTTGAACAAGTTTCTATATATTTAGTACCAGTGACGTCATCAGAGTCATTAATTTCGGCCATCCATCAGCTGGTCCGCTACGACCGTAACGATGCTACATAGTTTTGCCGCAAAACCCCTCAACTTCCATAATCTTCACTTTTGTGTGTGTTTAGGAAAGAAATGCTTTGGCACTAAAGAAATCGCAGTTGATCGACAGGCATTAAAACCAATTGTTACCTATATGTCAAGTAGGCGATCAAGCGCATCGAACCACGTTAAAAACTGGGAGAACCAGCTGCCTTTGCATATAAGGGTTTTTCCAGACTTTAAAGTTTCATGTGACCTGCCTCAAACCAACTGTTCGCTCAAAGTTTCCGTTATTATATAAGGCAAATTCACTATAATATAAGGCAAATTCACTATAATATAAATGAAAAAATGGAATTTGTTTAAACCGGGCTCATGTTATAATAAGTAATTGTTTTTCAAGTTTGTTTTTTGTTCTTTACTAGTATCTTTTACCGTTATTTTACAGGCCATGAGAAGATTCATGGGTTAATGTTTATATTGTTGTTTTTATTAAACCGCATATATTTGTTTGCCAGACGGCTATTTTAGTGACGCATTCCTCCAGCTTTGACTTATCAAATATAGGACAACGTGTAAAGAGGCAACGTCAAAGCAACGTCAGTATTTCTTTTATTAGTATTAACCGATCACCTGGTTGAATAACGGTCGGTGGACCGTCTTAATTGAATAATAATATCAATTCGATCAACAAATCACGTTTTTCTAACATTTTTTGGTTGACGAAATTTGTGACTTATGGTCGAACGTCGTATTAACGTCATTTTTAGACAACCGTTATTTAACAACCGCCTGTAACCAACTTAACGTTACGTGTAAAAAGGCGACGTCAAGCCAACGTCAGTATGCCATTTTGTTAGTAATAACGGATCATCTGGTCGAATAACGGTCGGTGGTCTGCTTCGATCAACTAATAATTATACCTAATTCGATCAACAAATCACGTTTTTCTAACATTCTTGGCTGACGAAATTTGTGATTTATGGTCAAACGTCATAGCGACGTTTTTTTTAGACGATCGTTATTTAACAATAGCCTATTACCAAGCTTAACGCTAGTGTTCAGGCCAGTCACTTAACGTTACGTGTAAAAAGGCGACGTCAAACCAAAGTCAGTACGCCATTTTGTTACTAATAACAGATCATCTAATCGAATAACGATCGGTAGACTGTCTCGATCAAAAAATAATTTTAATTCGATCAATAAATCACGTTTTTCTAATGTGTTATTTAACAATCGCCTATACGTAACTTAACGTTACGTGTAAAAAGGCGACGCTAAGCCAACGACAGTACGCCATTTTGTTAGTAATAACAGATCATCTGGCCGAATAACGGTCGGTGGACTGTCACGATCAAAAAAACAATTTTAATTCGTTAAACCGTCTTAATTGAATAATAATTTCATTTCAATCAACAAATCACGTTTTTCTAACATTTTTGGTTGACAAAATTTGTGACTTATGGTCAAACGTCGTCTTGACGTTATTTTTTACCGTTCAACAAATCGCCTTCGTAAACAATCGCCTATAACCAACTTAAAGTTTATTACACGTAATCGTTTTATTAAAAATGTTTAATAAAGCAATCGCTTTATTAAACCAACGTCAGTATACTATTTTATTAGTATTTAGTATTAACCTAGTCGAATAACGGTCGGTAAACCGTCTTAATTGAATAATAATTTCATTTCAATCAACAAAACACGTTCTTCTAACATTCTTGGTTGACGCAATTAAACCTCATGGTCAAATGTCATGGTATTTTTTAGATAACAGTTATTTAACAATCCTCTATAACCAAAAAACGTTACGGCGACGTCACACCAACATCAGTATGCTATTTTATTAGTATTAGCATTTTAGCTAGTTGAATAACGGTCGGTGGACCAGAATTGAATAATAATTTTAATTCGATCAACAAATCACGTTTTTCTAACATTCTGGTTGACGAAATGTGTGACTCATAGTCAAACGTTGTAGCGTCGTTATTTTTTAGACGATCATTTCTTAACAATCGCCTATGACCAACTTAACGTTCCGTGTAAAAAGGCGACGTCAGACCAATGTCAGTATGCCATTTTGTTACTAATAACAGGTCTTCTGGTCGAATAACGGTCGGTGGACGTCTCGATTAAATAATTTTAATTCTATCAACAAATCACGTTTTTCTAACATTCTTGGTTGATACAATTAAACCTCGTGGTCAAATAGTGACGTTATTTGTTCTGGTCATTGTTATTTAACAATCATCTATAATCCAAATCAATGTTACGTGTAAAATGACGACATCAAACCTTACGTCTGTATACCATTTTGTTAATTAATAAAAAATAAATAGGTGTGCTGTTGTTTTCAGCTCAAATCAGGAGAAATCGACGTAAAACGCCTTAAAACGTTTTAAAATACGTCTTTTAAAACGACTTGAAACGTCTTAAAATGCGTCTTTGGGTGTTATTACTGGTATTTTTAATATTTCCAACCAAAATCAGTAGCAATCGACGTAAAACGCTTTGAAACGTCTTAAAATACGTCTTTTAAAACGACTTGAAACGTCTTAAAATGCGTGTTTGGGTGTTATTAGTGGTATTTTTAATGTTTTCAGGCAAAATCAGTAGAAATCGACGTAAAAGGCCTTAAAACGTCTTAAAATGCGCCTTTGAGTATTATTGGTGTTTTTTTTTTAGTGTGATATAGTTTTTCGCTAAAATCAGGAGAAATCGACGTAAAACGCCTTAAAATGCGTCTTTGGGTGTTATTACTGGTATTTTTAATATTTCGAGCCAAAATCAGTAGCAATCGACGTAAAACGCTTTGAAACGTCTTAAAATACGTCTTTTAAAACGACTTGAAACGTCTTAAAATGCGTCTTTGGGTGTTATTAGTGGTATTTTTAATGTTTTCAGGCAAAATCGGTAAAAATCGACGTAAAACGCCTTGAAATGCGTCTTTGGGTGTTATTAGTGGTATTTTTAATGTTTTCAGCCAAAATCAGTAGAAATCGACGTAAAGGGCCTTAAAACGTCTTAAAATGCCCCTTTGAGTATTATTGGTGTTTTTTTTTTTAGTGTGATATAGTTTTTCGCTAAAATCAGGAGAAATCGACGTAAAACGCCTTAAAACGTTTTAAAATGCGTCTTTGGGTGTTATTAGTAGTATTTTTAATGTTTTCAGGCAAAATCGGTAAAAATCGACGTAAAACGCCTTGAAACGTCTTAAAATGCGTCTTTGGGTGTTATTAGTGGTATTTTTAATGTTTTCAGCCAAAATCAGTAGGAATCGACGTAAAAGGCCATAAAACGTCTTAAAATTCGCCTTTGAGTATTATTGGTGTTTTTTTTTAGTGTGATATAGTTTTTCGCTAAAATCAGGAGAAATCGACGTAAAACGCCTTGAAACGTCTTAAAATGCGTCTTTGGGTGTTATTACTGGTATTTTTTATATTTCCAGCCAAAATCAGTAGAAATCGACGTAAAACGCTTTGAAACGTCTTAAAATACGTCTTTTAAAATGACTTGAAACGTCTTAAAATGCGTCTTTGGGTGTTATTAGTGGTATTTTTAATGTTTTCAGCCAAAATCAGTAGAAATCGACGTAAAACGCTTTGAAACGTCTTTTAAAACGACTTGAAACGTCTTAAAATGAGCCTTTGGGTGTTATTAGTGGTATTTTTAATGTTTTCAGCCAAAATCAGTAGAAATCGACGTAAAACGCTTTAAAACGTCTTAAAATACGTCTTTTAAAACGACTTGAAACGTCTTAAAATGAGCCTTTGGGTGTTATTAGTGGTATTTTTAATGTTTTCAGTTAAGATCAGTAGAAATCGACGTAAAACGCCTTAAAACGCGTCTTTGAGTGTTATTAGTGGTATTTGTAATATTTCCCGCCAGAATCAGTAGAAATCGGCGTAAAACGCCTTGAAACGTCTTAAAATGCGCCTTTGAGTATTATTGTTTTTTTTTAGTGTGATTTTGTTTTCCGCTCAAATCAGTAGAAATCAACGTAAAATGCCTTAAAACGTCTTAAAATGCGTCTTTGAGTACTACTAGTGTTTTTTTAGGGAAATTTTATGTTTTTCGCTAAAATCAGTAGAAAACGTCTTAAAATGCGTCTTTGAGTAATATTCAATCGAAATTCGAAATCAGCTGTATCTTGGAAACCACTGAGTTTTGAACTAGGGACGACTTTTACAACTAAGAGTGAAACTTCAGTTAAACGTCAGATCAACAAACATTTACGATTTATAACCTATCGTAAACTCCAAACTAAATTTTAACTAATACTGACACAGTCAGAATCTTTTTCTCGTTGTCACCTTCGAAGCATTCAAGTGACAGTTGAATTCATCATGACATTTTCATATCTTCAGTGTTACTCCAAGTTTTATCCGAAGTTTGAACTAAAGTTTAAACTGAAGTTTTACTGAAAGTCGTCCTAAAATATATGTGGTTCAATCGTTCCTAGTACCCCCAATTGCAAGATTTACAATATATACAACAATAAACATTTTTCAAGGTTTTTTTTCGCCTATTTTTAGTAGCAATAATTTGACGTTAAAGCATCACAACAAATAGTTAACGTATTATTACAAAGTTTGTAATCAGCGTTCCGAAATCATTATACGGTTCATTAAATATAGGAAACGCCACACTGCCAAAGCTGGTTTCACTTTCACTAGTAGGTAGATATACGAACAACATGACATAGAAAAGGTTAACAACACGTGTTTGGTTTGGTTCCTTGTGCCCGTTTTATATTGCGATGTCAGATAGTTTATGTAATGTTTTGTACGTACAGGGTGCTCAAATATAACAGGTTTTCAGTAGTGTTGTCACAAGAAAGGAGTACAGAGCAACCAGAGAAAAATATTTTTTGAAAAAAATCTTTGGAGTTTGTCAACATTAAAAATTTTCTAGCACAGCTTGTGAAGTTTCACTAACCTTAGAAATTGTCTTATATTTTATCCCTAAATAAGAAAGCAACTGGAAACAAACTGAATACTCATCAATTAATTTTTTGTTCTTGTAACGATTTCACAGTTGTGAGCTCAACAATTACAGTTAGATTGCAGCAGAAACTTTCCGCATCTCATTCGAACCGACATCTGTTCCTTCATTCGGATAGAGACCGCTATAAAAATGAATGAAAATCATCAATCAAAAACACGAATCATAATAGGCACGCTTCGTAAAGAGGCTAAATTGATATTCAAGTAGGCGAACCTCTGGTATGTATTTTTAAAACACCTGTATCTGATTTAGGTTAACGCTCCCGGGTTTGAGGTGTTTTGCTTGTGACAATTTTTGACTTTCTCTTCTAATTTCTTTTAATAAATAGCCACCAACAATATTGGTTTTATTGAAGCACGTAATCCATAAATATCTCACAATAATTCGAAAGTCGTTATATAGGTGCCAGATGTATTTTATTTTCGGTGATCGTATGTGTATAATACCGGACATGAATCGGGTCTCGATGGAAATAGATCTACTATTATTAGTCAGAGTGAATCATAAAATGTATCGAACAATGATGCACATTTTTATCATTAATCCAATTCACATAGAATTAATAAAATTAAACCATAAATAGGTCCAGAATTTAAGGTATCACATTACAGACACTGACTGAGAACCACATCAATATCAGTTATCCTAAATACGCGTACCTACGTTAATAGGTTCTTTCACTAGAGTACACTGACGGTATTTCTATCCTTATACTTTGCTTTATGTTAGCAAAAGAGAGAAATACATTGGTTGGTAAAAAAAGCTAGTAGGCAAACCTAACTGACAACCTCTAAACGTCAATTCTATCGAAGCGCATGCTTACGTTAATAGATTTTTTCACTAGAGTGCACGGAAAGTGTTTCTATCCTTTAACTGCGCAATGAATTAAAAAATGATAGTTAGTAAAAAAAGCTATGGTCCATTTCAAATAGATATTCATCTAGCAGACTGAGGAATTCGCCCTATTCCATCCATATAAATATGTCATTTATATGTCAATATCTCAGCTTACTACGAATATCTATTTGAAATGGATTTTAATAAAATTGGGATTCTTTATAGTACGTATTACAACTCTCGCACTCTACAACTCATGTTAACTTTAGCAAAACTGATTTGCATGTGTGTATAACTCATTCACTTATTAATAACATCAAGTAGGGAGTTGAAAATGTTAACTTTTTTAACTCAATATGTGCTGAAAGGAGATATATATAAGGGAATGAGTGATATATACTGAAAATGAACACACAGTTCTAAGTTAGCTCAAATGATGGTTTAGCTTACGGCCGCTTACAAGATGACAGTAATTAGCATAATTCTAGCAGAACGTTAATGATTATTGTATGTGTGAGATGTCCATCGAACTATCGCATTCTCGAGACGTATCGGCTCTGGTTAACGAGGCCGTGAACTTGTTTCCTTTTCGTTTATATTCAGAGCATGATTTACGCATCAGTTCAGTGCCCACTTTTCAATTAACATACTAAAAAGTCTTAATTGAAATTCGCCTTAACCAAGTTCGGTGGCCAATGTACGCGTTCCGTTGACGGATTTATGGGCCTCGAGATACGCTATCTGATCATGAGAGAGAGAGATAGAAAAGCAGAAAGAAGTTTGACGTGCAAAAAAGTGAACAAGATTACTTACTATTCAGAGGAATTAGTCGTGAGCGACATCTATGGAGCTTACCTGAAATATAGAAAATAATGCTTTAAATGGTTGTTGTTCATTTAAAGACGTTTAGACCATATAATTGTCTAATTATTCAGGTAAAAAAGAGGGCGCATTGACTCTTTATAGTTTACTGAATAAGTAGACGTGTGTCTATTTGTTCAATAAACCCTGAAGAAGACCCTAAATACATGGTTGAAACGTGTAGACTGTCAAAACAACAGTTATATTCCTTTTTTTGTCATATTGGTTAATAATACTTCTTTTCGTTTGACAATAATTTACCAATGCCAATGTGGATAATAAAAACTAAGAAAAATAGAAATTAACGGGGCAATACTTGAAAGCAAAAAGTTGTATTTTTGGTACTATTTTTGGTAAAATATCTTACATCACCTGATAAATTGGCTTTGAAATGCTTTTGGGATACTGCTTTTAATTAAAAATCTTTTATTTCATTACCTTTTTTAAAAGTTTTTTCAGTCGCATTTTCATAAATATCCACACCAGTTACCCACACGTGACCAAATATCTAAAATAGCCCTAAGCGTCCGAAAATAGTCCAATAAGTAACCTGTAACGACGTTCTAAATTTAAATCTCGACATGACGGAGTGCACACACCCATGAACCGAATCAGCAGCGTTTCAACTAAGTTGCACTCACTTCAAATTAATTTTTGGTTCTACATTTTTCTGAAATTATCAATAAAAACATTAAAATAAACCTCAAGAGCCAACAAATTAAAGGATCTACATTAGACATATCCATAAAAACCAATCTAAGGAATCTTCTTAAAATGAAGTTTTCTTTGCAAACTCTTTTATTACTTGCTAAATTGTAGAAACAAAAATCCACATTTACTTGTTTTAGGAGAAACTAGCAAATTGGGTAGAAACTCGCGGTTTTATATTACAAGGAACTTTGAAAAAAATTAAAAATCATTTTAAGATCAAAAAATCTTAAAATGATGAAAATCTTTGCAAATTCTTTTAAAGTTGTCCTTTCTGACATTGAAAATGTTGAAGATTTGAGAAAAACATTTCGAATAATCGGAATAAAACTAGCAAGGGGGGCAGGAACTTGAGGTTTGATATTCCATGGAACATAAATCCTTAAATTGAAAAATTCTTAAAATGAAGATTTTGTTACAAATACTTTCAAGGTTATCGTTACTGAACCCGAAAAAGTTGAACTTGTCTTCAGCAAATTTTAGAGAAAAATTCTGTGAGCATATTTGTAGGGACAAAACGTGGAAATTAGCAAGAAAGTTGAGGTTTTATAATCAAAAAGACAGAAATGCAATAAATCTTCTTGAAAAAATGGTTAATTGTTTTTTTTTGCAAATTATCTTAAAATGTTCGTTTCTAAATCCAGAAATGTTGAACTTCTCTTGACTACATTTTAGAAGAAAATTTTATTTTCAGATTTATGGGGACAAAACGTGCAAAATGGGTAAGAACTTGAGGTTCCATATTCCAAGGAACACAAAGCAAAAAACTCTTTTTAAAATTAAATATTTGCAACTTCCTTTAAAGCTGTCGCTTCTGAATCCAGAAATGTTGCCCTTGCCTTCACCAAATTTTACAGAAACATTTTATTCGCAGATTTTTCGGAACAAAACATGAAGAGTTGGTAGGAACTTGAGTTTCCTATTGCAAGGAATATACATCTACAAATCTTCTTAAACTGACTTTACCATACTATACATCCAAAAATCTTAAACTAAGTTTTTGTTGCGAATTCCTTTAAAGTTGTGGCCTGAATCCAGAAATGTTACCTTTGCCTTGACCAAATTTTACACAAACATTTTATTCGCAGAATTATCGAACCAAACATGAAAAGTGGATAGAAATCTGATGTTTCGTATTCCAAAGAACATAAATCCAAAAAATCTTCTTAAACTGAGCTTATGTTGCAAATTCCTTAAAAGTTGTCGCTTATGAATCCAGAAATGTTGCCCTTGCCTTCACCAAATTTTACAGAAACATTTTATTCGCAGATTTATCGGAGCAAGACATGAAAAGTGGGTAGAAACTTGAGGCTTTGCATTCCAAGGAACATAAATCCAAAAATCTTCTTAAATTGAGTTTTTGTTGCAAATTCATTTAAAGTTGTCGCTCCTGAATCCAGAAATGTCGCCTTTGCCTTGACCAAACTTTGCAGAAACATTTTATTCGCAGATTTATCGGAACAAAACATGAAAATTGGGTAGGAACTTGAGGCTTCGCATTCCAAGGAACATAAATCAAAGAAATCTTCTTAAACTTAGTTTTTGTTGCAAATTCCTTTAAAGTTGTCGCTTCTGAATCCAGAAATGTTGCCCTTGCCTTGACCAAATGTTATAAAAACCTTTTATTCGCAAATTTATCGGAACAAAACATGAAAAGTAAGTAGGAACTTGAGGCTTCGCATTCCAAGGAACATAAATTCAAACATTTCCATTAACTGAGGTTTTGTTGCAAATTCCTTTAAAGTTGTAGCTTCAGAATTCAAAAATGTTGCCATTGCCTTGACCAAATTTTACAAAAACATTTTATTCGCAGACTTATCGGAACAAAACATGAAAAGTGGGTATAGGAACTTGAGATTTCGTATTCCAAGGAACCTAAATCCAAAAAAATCTTCTTAAACTGAGTTTCTGTTGCAAATTCCTTAAAAGTTGTCGCTTATGAATCCAGATATGTCGCCTTTACCTTGACCACATTTTGCAGAAACATTTTATTCGCAGATTTATCGGAACAAAACATGAAAAGTAAGTAGGAACTTGAGGCTTTGCATTCCAAGGAACATAAATCAAGGAAATCTTCTTAAACTTAGTTTTTGTTGCAAATTCCTTTAAAGTTGTCGCTTCTGAATCCAGAAATGTTGCCCTTGCTTTGACCAAATATTATAAAAACCTTTTATTCGCAAATTTATCGGAACAAAACATGAAAAGTAAGTAGGAACTTGAGGCTTTGCATTCCAAGGAACATAAATCCAAAAATCCTCTTAAATTGAGTTTTTGTTGCAAATTCATTTAAAGTTGTCGCTTCTGAATCCAGAAATGTCGCCTTTGCCTTGACCAAACTTTGCAGAAACATTTTATTCGCAGATTTATCGGAACAAAACATGAAAAGTGGGTAGGAACTTGAGGCTTCGCATTCCAAGGAACATAATCTCCTAAATTGAAGTTTCTCTTGCAAATTCCTTTAAAGTTGTCGCTTCTAAATTCAAAAATGTTGCCCTTGCCTTCACCAAATTTTACAGAAACATTTTATTCGCAGATTTATCGGAGCAAGACATGAAAAGTGGGTAGAAACTTGAGGCTTTGCATTCCAAGGAACATAAATCCAAAAATCTTCTTAAATTGCGTTTTTGTTGCAAATTCATTTAAAGTTGTCGCTTCTGAATCCAGAAATGTCGCCTTTGCCTTGACCAAACTTTGCAGAAACATTTTATTCGCAGATTTATCGGAACAAAACATGAAAAGTGGGTAGGAACTTGAGGCTTCGCATTCCAAGGAACATAATCTCCTAAATTGAAGTTTCTCTTGCAAATTCCTTTAAAGTTGTCGCTTCTAAATTCAAAAATGTTGCCCTTGCCTTCACCAAATTTTACAGAAACATTTTATTCGCAGATTTATCGGAGCAAGACATGAAAAGTGGGTAGAAACTTGAGGCTTTGCATTCCAAGGAACATAAATCCAAAAATCTTCTTAAATTGCGTTTTTGTTGCAAATTCATTTAAAGTTGTCGCTTCTGAATCCAGAAATGTCGCCTTTGCCTTGACCAAACTTTGCAGAAACATTTTATTCGCAGATTTATCGGAACAAAACATGAAAAGTGGGTAGGAACTTGATGCTTCGCATTCCAAGGAACATAAATTCAAACATTTCCATCAACTGAGGTTTTGTTGCAAATTCCTTTAAAGTTGTCGCTTATGAATCCAGAAATGTTGCCCTTGCCTTCACCAAATTTTACAGAAATATTTTATTCGCAGATTTATCGGAGCAAGACATGAAAAGTGGGTAGAAACTTGAGGCTTTGCATTCCAAGGAACATAAATCCAAAAATCTTCTTAAATTGCGTTTTTGTTGCAAATTCATTTAAAGTTGTCGCTTCTGAATCCAGAAATGTCGCCTTTGCCTTGACCAAATTTTGCAGAAACATTTTATTCGCAGATTTATCGGAACAAAACATGAAAAGTGGGTAGGAACTTGAGGCTTCGCATTCCAAGGAACATAATCTCTTAAATTGAAGTTTCTTTTGAAAATTCCTTTAAAGTTCTCGCTTTTAAATACAGAAATGTTGCCCTTGCCTTGACCACATTTTACGGGAACATTTTTTCGCAGATGTATTGTAACAAAACATGAAAAGTGGGTAGGAACTTGAGGCTTCGCATTACACGAAACGTGAATTCAAAAATCTTTTTAAAAAGAATTTTTGTTGCAAATTCTTTTAAAGATGTGGCTCCTGAATCCAGAAATGTTGCCCTTGCCTTCACCAAATTTTACAGAAACATTTTATTCGCAATTTATTGAACCAAACAAGAAAAGTGGGTAGAAAGTTGAGCATTACAGGGAACGTAAATCCAAAAATCTTCTTCTTAAACTAAAGTTTCTGTTGCAAATTCTTTTAAAGTTGTCCCTTTTGAATCCAGAAATTTTACAGAAACATTTTATTCGCAGATTTATTGAAACAAAACATGAAAAGTGGGTATAGGAATTTGAGGTTTCGTATTCTAAGGAACATAAATCTAAGAAATCTTCTTAAACTGAGTTTTGGTCGTAAATTCCTTTAAAGTTGTGGCTTCTGAATTCAGAAATGTTGCCCTTGCCTTGAGCAAATTTTACAGAAACATTTTACTCGCAGATTTAGCGGAACAATACATGAAAAATGGGTGGAAACTTGAAGTTTCGGATTCCAAGGAACATAAATCCAAAAATCTTCTTAAACTGAGTTTTTGTTGCAAATTCCTTAAAAGTTTCGTCGCTTATGAATCCAGAAATGTTAAAATTGTCTTAACCAAATTTTAGAAAAAAAAATTATTTGCGGATTTATTGGGACAAATTTTGCAAAATGAGGAAAAACTCGAGATTTTATACTTCATGGAATACAAATCTAAGACATCTTCTTAAACTAAAGTTTTTGTGGGAAATTACTATAAACTTGTCGTTGCTAAACCCAGAAATGCTAAATTTGTCATGACAAAATTAAAAAAAAAATTTATTTGTAGATTTTTCGAAAGAAAACCTGGGAAGTGGGTAGAGACTTGATGAGGTTTCATATTCCATAGTTCTCAAATCTAAAAAAATCTTTAAAAAATAATGCTTTTTATGCAACTTCCTTTCAAGTTGACGTTTCTAAATCCAAAACTGTTGAACTTGTCTTGACCAAATCTGAGACAAAAAAATTTTACTTGCAAATTTATCGGGACAAAACGTGCATAGTACATAGGAACCCGAGGTTTCATATTCCAAGGAACACAAGTACAAAAATCTTTAAAAAATAAATGCTTTTTAAGCAACTTCCTTTCAAGTCGACGTTTTTGAGGCCATAAATGTTGAACTTGATAATACTTTAGAAAACATTTTTATTTGTAGATTTATCAGCGAAGTGGGTGGGGACTTTCAATTTCACGTTTCTGTATCCAAAACTATTCAATTTGTCTTGATCAAATTTTATTCTCAGATTTATCATTGACAAAACGTGCAAAGTGGGTAAGAACTCGAGGTTTCATATTGCAAGGAAGTCAAATCCAAAAGAAAATCTATAAAAAATAAATTTTTGCTATGCACATTCTTTTCGAGTTGACGTCTTTGAACCCAGATATGTTGTCTTGATAAAATAAAAATTAAATTATTATTTGTAAATTTATCAGGGGGAAATGTACGAAGTGAATAGGGATTTGAGGTTTCATAATCGATGGAACAAACCAAAAAAAATTTTTTTAAAAAAGTTTTTGAACCCAGAACCCCGTACTGTACTGGTATAGCTCAATAGTTGTTTTCAGTGTAGTACGAATATAAAACAAAGATAAAAATTAAAATATCTCGGATGTTTTTTTGAGTTTGACACAGAGAAAGTGGCATGTGTTGTATGCTGTATTGTTTTTCGGATTAAGATATTTAATGTCAAACTACTATCAAGTTTCTATTTGTTGTTCTAGGATAATATTTCTCATATAAGTGAGTGAGTTTGATAGCAGTCATTATTACGGTCACACGAACATTAACTTATAAACAGACTAAGCAATGAAGACTTACCTAAGTAGATAGGTAGTTATAATAAATTCATTACAGACCAGATAAATAAGTTCATAAGATAAGTGTAAAAGTTCTCATGTTATTATGCAAAGCAAATGTTATTTAAAAAGGAAGTTCTTGGGTATTTGCTTTAGGCGTTGAGTAAATAGCTAATAACGTAAACTAAGTTCAGAAAGGTCACTCAACGCTGTCGTTGAGAGTTTTTAATTATAAGTTTGTTTATTGGAATAAATTGAATCCATACATCACAACCGTGTGTGTATCTTTAGTTTTATATGTGCCAAAATCCCATTACGATGTAACGGACTATAAAAGAATGATTCACCAATCACCATCATTAAATCCGCCTTTCGGTTTATTTATTCATCCCACAGCGCGTGTCACTTGTATTATATGCCATGGTTTACTTTCGCATCCCGAATTCTTTTGCTCGAGGCAGCACGTTTACGGTATAATACAACCTGCGAGGCACTTGAATAATAAGAATCGCAAAAGACCTTTCGACTGACTCATCGGGCCTGAAAATATTTTCTGCACTGGCAAATAAACCAATTTGTCATGTATTATCAGCACTTCGTTTCACACTAAAAATGCATTTTACTTAGAAAGTTTTAGCGCAGTTTGGCAAGTGGCCTCTTTCATAAAAAAAAAAAAAAAAAAAAAAAAAAAAAAAAAAAAAAAAAAAAAAAAAAAATTGAGCTAGGAATTGAACTCGAGATATGTGGTGCACAATGACGGTCCTCTGCCGCAGAGCTAAGCACCAGCGCATCCGTTAAGGAACAAATGCCGATCAGTTTCATAACGTCCATTTGGATGACTGTGACAGTTCATTGAGTGTCATCGTCCAAATTAAATACTTCGTTTTGTTGCTTTTATCATCCTTTGTAGCTAAATAGAATATGCAAAGTTGCGGATCGTAGTTTATTCTGCCACGGTGAGTACACCAGACCAGTTGTTGACTGGGTTCGCCATTCATCTTTTTTTTAACGCACAATCGTGTAAACAATTTCTAACGCACGGCCGTGTGTTAACAATACTTTTCCGACGTTATAAGAGGTTGTGGAAAAAATATAGAACGATCAAAGCCTTTAACAAAAAAGTTGCTTTTTTCTCATTCCACAATGTGTCTAATTAGTGTTTTGATTCTGTATATTAATAATATAAGAATCTAACGGAAATTACATATCTTAACTTATGAAAATGAAAGTCTTAGTTTATCAAACACTGTGTAGAGCTTCTAAAATATTCAAAAGTTAATTATCTCGAGGAAGTGAAGCTAAATCCTAATTAAGCATCTTGACTTGTTAACCTTCAATCTCCCTAATTTTCTAAGCGACAAGCAAGTACAACCACTATGCTAAATCCAATAAATAATTTAAGGGCTAATTCGAAGTCGTTTGCCCTTGAGCATGAGAGGATGTAGCCCTTACTTTCGATTCCATTTTCAACTCCGTTTTGCGTCATTCGTTCGGCAACGGTAACTATTTTTCGCACCACAATAAAAAATTAAAATAAAAAAAAATGTTCGGAGCTGGGATTTGAACTCGAGATCTCACGCATGCCTGCGAGGCCAATTCTCTGCCATAGAGCGACAGTTTGCCGCATGCGCCAATGTATTTATGTAGATCACTTTTATAACGTTAAATTGGAAGATGTTGATGGTGTTGATATGATTTAGATTTGAAAGTTTGTTAAGTGTCAATTAAATTGAATTAAAGAACCCGTTTTTGTCACCATGCTGTGACAAAAAAAAAAAACGGGTTATCAGACATTGCCACATTTATCACCGTGCCGGATTCCTGATAATTACAGACCAAGTGTGTAGTATATCTTTAGTTTAGCCAGAGAAGTCGATGGGTGTCCAACATTTCTTTGTTTTTCTTAACGCACGGCTGTGTGTTAAGGTTTCGGGGCTACCATCTCCGATAGTTATGTTTTTGTTCGTAGATTCGTGGGAAAAATTATTTCCGATTCTATGTGCATAAATATTATCGAGTCTATGTGCATAATTTTTTTTTCCTGCGGGTTCACGCCTACGATAAATTTCCACTTTTAGCTTGCAGATGCGTGCGGTATAGAGACTTTACCGCACGCGAATAAAGCGAATAAAAAAATGTAAATAATTCAAATGAGATTTAGATGAAAAAGTTTGTTTAAATTTAATTCCATGAAAAAAAAAATTATTTCATCTCATTTTTGAAATGGTTGAAACATTCACACTTCAGACATTTACAATAAACATCAAAAGCACTCAAAAAATAGATACTCAAACTCAACATTACATTTTTTTTTGTTTTGGCACTCAAACTGGGGCTAAAAAAAATGTAACAATTTCCCACTTAAATATGTAATCATGGCACCTTATTGATGATTAAAAAGTTTAAAAATCTCCGCACAAAATTTTTTTTTTTAATTTTAAACGTGAGGATTGTGGGCTTAAGATAAAAAAACGGGTGTGATTAGGTTACGTTGCTCTGATAATTATAAAACCTTATTTGGTTCGCGAAATCTGTACAAAACACTCAAGAAACTCAACATTTAAAATTTTTGTCACCAAACTTCTAACTTGAATGACCTCTAATTTACAATAAACCTCAAAATCACTTAGAAAATAGATACTCAAACTCAACATTAGACATTTTTTGTTTTGGCGTTCAAATTGGGGCTAAAAAAAATTGTAACAATTTCCTACTTAAATATGTAATCATGGCACCTTATTGATGACTAAAAAGTGTAAAAATCTCCGTACAAAAAAATTTTTTTTTTTCAATTTTTTTGCGTTAAACGTGGGGACCGTGTGGTTAAGATAAAAAAACCGGGTCTGATTATAAAACACTCAAGAAAAACACACTGTACAAAACACTCAGGAAAAAACATTTAAAATTTTTGGCGGCAAACATCTAACATGAAAAAAAAAATTTCTTTGACAACTATTTAAATGTCTAATCAGGCAACTTATGGGAGACTAAAGAGTGTAAAAAAGTGTTAAAATTTTCAAACTTTGGCGCTCATTGTAGGATTTAAATTAAGAAAAAAAGCTTTTTTTTGGGCGTGGTTACTCTGACATTTATTAAATCTTATTACTGGTTTACCTGATGCTCGCAATCTGCAAAAAGTATTCAAAAAAAGTAAGATACTCGACATTCGAAATTTTTGGCGCCAAACCTGAGACTTGGAAAAAAAGATTTTCTCTGGCTACGATTTACATGTCTAATTAGGTAACTTATAAGAGACTAAAAACTGTAAAAAACTTGCTAAAAAGAACCGTCACCTTTTCAAACTTTGGCGCTCATTGTAGAATTTAAATTAAGAAAAAACACTTTTTTTTTGGGGCGTGGCTACTCCGACATTTATTAAATCTTATTACTGGTTTACTTGAGGCTCGCAATCTGCATAAAGTACTCAAAGAAAAGAGCTCCGACATAAGAAAATTTTGGCGCCAAACCAGGGAAAAATAAAATTTCTCTGGCTACGATTTAAATGTCTAACTAGGCAACTTATAGTAGACTAAAAAAAGTAAAAAAACCTGTTAAAAAGACATTCGACATTTTTGGCGCCAAACCTGGGATTTGGAAAAAAAAAGATTTTCCCTGGCTACGATTTAAACGTCTAATTAGGCAACTTATAGGAGACCAAAAAGTGTAAAACATTTGTTAAAAAGAACCGTCACTTTTTCAAACTTTTGCGCTCATTGTAGGATTTACATTAAAAAGCAAAAATTTTTTGGGCGTGGTTACTATGGCATTTATTAAATCTTATTACTGGTTTACTTGATGCTTACAATGTGTATAAAGTACTCAAAAAATAAGATATTCGACATTCGAAATTTTTGGCGCCAAACCCAGGACTTGGAAAAAAAGATTTTCTATGGCAACGATTTAAATGTCTAATTAGGAAACTTATGGGAGACTAAAGAGTGTAAAAAAACTTGTTAAAAAGAACCGTCACTTTTTCAAACTTTGGCGCTCATTGTAGGATTTCCGTAAAAAAGAGTCAATTTTTAAAATTTTAACACCCAATATGGCATTTAAATAAAAAAATTTAAATTTTTTTTAAGGGTTGGGACAGAATTAAATTAAACTATAAACTCTTCGCCGACGTTTCGTCTAATAAACTCAGACTTCTTCAGGGCTATAAAGACATTAATTAAACCGTCAGAAGGAGAAACAGAAAACATCAAATACACCTCACCTCACGTAGCCTGAGTTTATTAGACGAAACGTCGGCGAAGAGTTTGTAGTTTAATTTAATTCGGTCCCAACCCGCCAATTCAACAAACTAATAACAGATCCTGGGACGCAACATTTTACCCACCATTTTTTTAAAGGTGTAGTTGCTTTTACAAAAATTATTTAATAATATAATATATAATAATAATAATAATAACATAATAATAATAATTTTTAATTATTAAAAGTTTTGGAACCCATTGTAAGATTTAAATAAAAAACATCCAGTTTTGACTCAAAAATTTTGTTCACTGAAAAGTAAATTTTATTATTGGTCTATTCCGTGTTTGAAACGTGTACAAATATCGCAAAAGGTAAATTTCCAACGTTTCAAATCTTTGGCGCCTATTCAGGACTTGAAAAATAACAATTTAATAACACAGTAAAACTCGAAATTAGATAAGTTGGAGTTGAAAAGTAAAAAGTGTAGTGAAAAATAGTTAAAAAGACATTAAGAAAATTATGCTACTTTTTATAAGAAATAATTTTACATATACGGAGTGATGCGAAAAAGTAAAAACTGAAAATGGGAGTAATGCGCTTTTCCAGCTCTGACTGAAGAGGTAAAATTCATTAATCGCTTATTTGATGTTTGAAACGTGTACAAAGATCGCAAATTTTCCAAATTTGGCGCCTATTCTGGGACTTCAAAAACAGTTTAATAATACAGTAAAACTCGAACTTACATACAATGGAGTTGAAAATAAAAAGTGCAGTATGAAATAATTAGTCATAAAAAAAATCACGGTACCTTTTACATGGAATTGTTTTACATATACGGGGTGGTGGGAAAAAGTAACAATTGAAAATAGTCAAAATGCGCTTCAATGCGCTTTTCCAGCTCTGACTGAAAAAGTAAATTTTATTGTTCGCCTATTTGGTGTTTGAAACCTGTACAAAAGTCACAAAAAGTTAATTTCGAATGTTTCAAATCTTTGACGCCTATTCTGGGTAAAATTCAAAATTTGATAAGATGGAGTTGAAAACAAAAAGTGCAGTCAAAAGTATGTAATTAAAAACATTAAGAAAATCATGGTACATTTTAGATGAAATAATATCACAGATACGGGGTGGTGAGAAAAAGTAACGATTGAAAATGGGCAAAAGTAACTAGGCAGTGCAATAAAAGAAAATCTAACATTAGTAAAAATTCCACTCCCTTGAGTTGTTTGGTAATATATTTGCCTGATCAATGAAATTGAAAATCAACTGATTTGCATGAGTTTTTACGGTGACTATCTACCAACTTGAAAATGGTAGCTAAAAAAGTGAACCCAATATTATAAACTCGTCAAACAACAGTCGTGTTTTCAAATTAACCACATTCTGCCGACGTAAAATCCTTATACACAATTGGTTCTTATCGATCTATTCATTACTTGGCGCAGATATAATTAACACGTCAACTAGGTTTTATTTGTATTTTAAATTTTTGTTGCAATCAATAGAACCATAAATATTAGAGATTTTTCGAATTTTTGAACGTCGCTCTCAATTATCTCTTGTGTTATTGAATATTACTATGCTTGTTTTTTGTTTTAATCAGCAGGATTCATCTTTTGGCACCCAACATGGTTCTATATTCCTACATTTAAATTGTATTTAAAATCGGAGGAAAACACTGGTATTTTGCAAATAGAAGTATTGAAGTGTTGTACCTGCTTCTTTTCTGGATACGTTTTGCAAGAAAACTTTGCAAGGATACCACATTTCGGTTTCGAATCCGTAATTCCAATCGGCCGGCAACGGTACAATAATCACATAATCACAGAAACGCTTTTTAACAATCGTAGCGACTTTGTTACGCACGCACACACAATGACACCCACGACACGTTTATCATGACACTCGTATCGAACCAATCGACGAAAACAAACTAAGCTAAGCCTATGGAACTGGACTATACAAAAATAACGCGCCTCGGTACTAATTTGCACTAACCTAATATATCTGCAACCAATTAAGGTGGCCCAATATCCGTGGGTTGACGCAACAACGACCCGACGCGAAATCCGGAACCATCATAACTCAATGCATTTTGTGATGTACACAGGTAGGTACCCAGCGAACACGTTCCGATTTAATAACTTTTCGTGTGTGTCACCTGACAAAAAACAATTTTTTGGTAAATTCACGTGCGATAGTCTACCAATAAATTAGATAAGGGCGATAGGTAATCGTATGTCTAAGCGACGTTGCCAATAATTGGTTTTTAACATTTTGGAATGCAACATTCGATTTTAATACATTTTTTATGCATAAGCTTCGCATCTTAGCTTCTGTTTACCATCACGAGGCTTATCAACAACTTGACGGAAGGTTACGTAAAACATGGAACCACACGTTATCCGTGCAAATATCTAATACGAAAATTGTTTACTAACTCGTAAATATATCTAATGGGAAATTATCTTTAAGTACACACACTCTTATCGTAGAAAAAACATAGATTAGCAGTAGTTTTTCAATTTTTTTTAAGCTTTTTGTCGGTACATATTGACTCAGTATTGCTAAAAATGTTTAGAAAAAGCCCGATAAGGTAATCGGCAAGGTTGGACCATCCTAAATCTTGTTTTAAGCAAGGTGAAAACAAAAAAATGCTTCTAGAGTCATTACTCATATCGTAAAAATACTGTGATTGAAACGAAACGGCAGAGAAATTTGGCGCCCAAAGTGGGACCTAACCTTACCTAAGCCACTCACTAAATATATTTTTGCGCCACAACCCTATATGTTTGAAATGAGCCTTTAGATAAAACCATGTAGAATTTGTAAAATACTTTCAAAAATTAAACACATGATTTGGATTTAATCAATTCAATCAATTTACTCAATTTCGACGTCCTATAAATAGACTTTTTTCGGTAATCGGCAAGGTTGGACCATCCTAAATCTTGTTTTAAGCAAGGTGAAAACCAAAAAATGCTTCTAGAGTCATTACTCATATCGTAAAAATACTGTGATTGAAACGAAACGGCAGAGAAATTTGGCGCCCAAAGCGGGACCTAACCTTACCTAAGCCACTCACTAAATATATTTTTGCGCCACAACCCTATATGTTTGAAATGAGCCTTTAGATAAAACCATGTAGAATTTGTAAAATACTTTCAAAAATTAAACACATGATTTGGATTTAATCAATTCAGTCAATTTCGACGTCCTATAAATAGACTTTTTTCGGTAATCGGCAAGGTTGGACCATCCTAAATCTTGTTTTAAGCAATGTGAAAACAAAAAAAATGCTTCTAGAGTCATTACTCATATCGTAAAAATACTGTGATTGAAACGAAACGGCAGAGAAATTTGGCGCCCAAAGTGGGGCCTAACCTTACCTAAGCCACTCACTAAATATATTTTTGCGCCACAACCCTATATGTTTGAAATGAACCTTTAGATAAAACCATGTAGAATTTGTAAAATACTTTCAAAAATTAAACACATGATTTGGATTTAATCAAATCAATCAATTTAGTCAATTTCGACGTCCTATAAATAGACTTTTTTCGGTAATCGGCAAGGTTGGACCATCCTAAATCTTGTTTTAAGCAAGGTGAAAACCAAAAAATGCTTCTAGATTCATTACTCATATCGTAAAAATACTGCGATTGAAACGAAACGGCAGAGAAATTTGGCGCCCAAAGTGGGGCATAACCTTACCTAAGCCACTCACTAAATATATTTTTGCGCCTCAACCTTATATGTTTGAAATGAGCCTTTAGATAAAACCATGTAGAATTTGTAAAATACTTTCAAAAATTAAACACATGATTTGGATTTAATCAATTCAATCAATTTAGTCAATTTCGACGTCCTATAAATAGACTTTTTTCGGTAATCGGCAAGGTTGGACCATCCTAAATCTTGTTTTAAGCAAGGTGAAAACCAAAAAATGCTTCTAGAGTCATTACTCATATCGTAAAAATACTGTGATTGAAACGAAACGGCAGAGAAATTTGGCGCCCAAAGCGGGACCTAACCTTACCTAAGCCACTCACTAAATATATTTTTGCGCCACAACCCTATATGTTTGAAATGAGCCTTTAGATAAAACCATGTAGAATTTGTAAAATACTTTCAAAAATTAAACACATGATTTGGATTTAATCAATTCAATCAATTTACTCAATTTCGACGTCCTATAAATAGACTTTTTTCGGTAATCGGCAAGGTTGGACCATCCTAAATCTTGTTTTAAGCAAGGTGAAAACCAAAAAATGCTTCTAGAGTCATTACTCATATCGTAAAAATACTGTGATTGAAACGAAACGGCAGAGAAATTTGGCGCCCAAAGTGGGACCTAACCTTACCTAAGCCACTCACTAAATATATTTTTGCGCCACAACCCTATATGTTTGAAATGAGCCTTTAGATAAAACCATGTAGAATTTGTAAAATACTTTCAAAAATTAAACACATGATTTGGATTTAATCAATTCAATCAATTTACTCAATTTCGACGTCCTATAAATAGACTTTTTTCGGTAATCGGCAAGGTTGGACCATCCTAAATCTTGTTTTAAGCAAGGTGAAAACCAAAAAATGCTTCTAGAGTCATTACTCATATCGTAAAAATACTGTGATTGAAACGAAACGGCAGAGAAATTTGGCGCCCAAAGCGGGACCTAACCTTACCTAAGCCACTCACTAAATATATTTTTGCGCCACAACCCTATATGTTTGAAATGAGCCTTTAGATAAAACCATGTAGAATTTGTAAAATACTTTCAAAAATTAAACACATGATTTGGATTTAATCAATTCAGTCAATTTCGACGTCCTATAAATAGACTTTTTTCGGTAATCGGCAAGGTTGGACCATCCTAAATCTTGTTTTAAGCAATGTGAAAACAAAAAAAATGCTTCTAGAGTCATTACTCATATCGTAAAAATACTGTGATTGAAACGAAACGGCAGAGAAATTTGGCGCCCAAAGTGGGGCCTAACCTTACCTAAGCCACTCACTAAATATATTTTTGCGCCACAACCCTATATGTTTGAAATGAACCTTTAGATAAAACCATGTAGAATTTGTAAAATACTTTCAAAAATTAAACACATGATTTGGATTTAATCAAATCAATCAATTTAGTCAATTTCGACGTCCTATAAATAGACTTTTTTCGGTAATCGGCAAGGTTGGACCATCCTAAATCTTGTTTTAAGCAAGGTGAAAACCAAAAAATGCTTCTAGATTCATTACTCATATCGTAAAAATACTGCGATTGAAACGAAACGGCAGAGAAATTTGGCGCCCAAAGTGGGGCATAACCTTACCTAAGCCACTCACTAAATATATTTTTGCGCCTCAACCTTATATGTTTGAAATGAGCCTTTAGATAAAACCATGTAGAATTTGTAAAATACTTTCAAAAATTAAACACATGATTTGGATTTAATCAATTCAATCAATTTAGTCAATTTCGACGTCCTATAAATAGACTTTTTTCGGTAATCGGCAAGGTTGGACCATCCTAAATCTTGTTTTAAGCAAGGTGAAAACCAAAAAATGCTTCTAGAGTCATTACTCATATCGTAAAAATACTGTGATTGAAACGAAACGGCAGAGAAATTTGGCGCCCAAAGCGGGACCTAACCTTACCTAAGCCACTCACTAAATATATTTTTGCGCCACAACCCTATATGTTTGAAATGAGCCTTTAGATAAAACCATGTAGAATTTGTAAAATACTTTCAAAAATTAAACACATGATTTGGATTTAATCAATTCAATCAATTTACTCAATTTCGACGTCCTATAAATAGACTTTTTTCGGTAATCGGCAAGGTTGGACCATCCTAAATCTTGTTTTAAGCAAGGTGAAAACCAAAAAATGCTTCTAGAGTCATTACTCATATCGTAAAAATACTGTGATTGAAACGAAACGGCAGAGAAATTTGGCGCCCAAAGTGGGACCTAACCTTACCTAAGCCACTCACTAAATATATTTTTGCGCCACAACCCTATATGTTTGAAATGAGCCTTTAGATAAAACCATGTAGAATTTGTAAAATACTTTCAAAAATTAAACACATGATTTGGATTTAATCAATTCAATCAATTTACTCAATTTCGACGTCCTATAAATAGACTTTTTTCGGTAATCGGCAAGGTTGGACCATCCTAAATCTTGTTTTAAGCAAGGTGAAAACCAAAAAATGCTTCTAGAGTCATTACTCATATCGTAAAAATACTGTGATTGAAACGAAACGGCAGAGAAATTTGGCGCCCAAAGCGGGACCTAACCTTACCTAAGCCACTCACTAAATATATTTTTGCGCCACAACCCTATATGTTTGAAATGAGCCTTTAGATAAAACCATGTAGAATTTGTAAAATACTTTCAAAAATTAAACACATGATTTGGATTTAATCAATTCAGTCAATTTCGACGTCCTATAAATAGACTTTTTTCGGTAATCGGCAAGGTTGGACCATCCTAAATCTTGTTTTAAGCAATGTGAAAACAAAAAAAATGCTTCTAGAGTCATTACTCATATCGTAAAAATACTGTGATTGAAACGAAACGGCAGAGAAATTTGGCGCCCAAAGTGGGGCCTAACCTTACCTAAGCCACTCACTAAATATATTTTTGCGCCACAACCCTATATGTTTGAAATGAACCTTTAGATAAAACCATGTAGAATTTGTAAAATACTTTCAAAAATTAAACACATGATTTGGATTTAATCAAATCAATCAATTTAGTCAATTTCGACGTCCTATAAATAGACTTTTTTCGGTAATCGGCAAGGTTGGACCATCCTAAATCTTGTTTTAAGCAAGGTGAAAACCAAAAAATGCTTCTAGATTCATTACTCATATCGTAAAAATACTGCGATTGAAACGAAACGGCAGAGAAATTTGGCGCCCAAAGTGGGGCATAACCTTACCTAAGCCACTCACTAAATATATTTTTACGCCTCAACCTTATATGTTTGAAATGAGCCTTTAGATAAAACCATGTAGAATTTGTAAAATACTTTCAAAAATTAAACACATGATTTGGATTTAATCAATTCAATCAATTTAGTCAATTTCGACGTCCTATAAATAGACTTTTTTCGGTAATCGGCAAGGTTGGACCATCCTAAATCTTGTTTTAAGCAAGGTGAAAACAAAAAAATGCTTCTAGAGTCATTACTCATATCGTAAAAATACTGTGATTGAAACGAAACGGCAGAGAAATTTGGCGCCCAAAGTGGGACCTAACCTTACCTAAGCCACTCACTAAATATATTTTTGCGCCACAACCCTATATGTTTGAAATGAGCCTTTAGATAAAACCATGTAGAATTTGTAAAATACTTTCAAAAATTAAACACATGATTTGGATTTAATCAATTCAATCAATTTACTCAATTTCGACGTCCTATAAATAGACTTTTTTCGGTAATCGGCAAGGTTGGACCATCCTAAATCTTGTTTTAAGCAAGGTGAAAACCAAAAAATGCTTCTAGAGTCATTACTCATATCGTAAAAATACTGTGATTGAAACGAAACGGCAGAGAA
The DNA here is from genome assembly GCA_951812265.1 of Taphrorychus bicolor. Taxonomy (NCBI): domain Eukaryota; kingdom Metazoa; phylum Arthropoda; class Insecta; order Coleoptera; family Curculionidae; genus Taphrorychus; species Taphrorychus bicolor. Next base: position 45,472,793 of record OX638303.1, read on the forward strand.
ATTTGGCGCCCAAAGCGGGACCTAACCTTACCTAAGCCACTCACTAAATATATTTTTGCGCCACAACCCTATATGTTTGAAATGAGCCTTTAGATAAAACCATGTAGAATTTGTAAAATACTTTCAAAAATTAAACACATGATTTGGATTTAATCAATTCAGTCAATTTCGACGTCCTATAAATAGACTTTTTTCGGTAATCGGCAAGGTTGGACCATCCTAAATCTTGTTTTAAGCAATGTGAAAACAAAAAAAATGCTTCTAGAGTCATTACTCATATCGTAAAAATACTGTGATTGAAACGAAACGGCAGAGAAATTTGGCGCCCAAAGTGGGGCCTAACCTTACCTAAGCCACTCACTAAATATATTTTTGCGCCACAACCCTATATGTTTGAAATGAACCTTTAGATAAAACCATGTAGAATTTGTAAAATACTTTCAAAAATTAAACACATGATTTGGATTTAATCAAATCAATCAATTTAGTCAATTTCGACGTCCTATAAATAGACTTTTTTCGGTAATCGGCAAGGTTGGACCATCCTAAATCTTGTTTTAAGCAAGGTGAAAACCAAAAAATGCTTCTAGATTCATTACTCATATCGTAAAAATACTGCGATTGAAACGAAACGGCAGAGAAATTTGGCGCCCAAAGTGGGGCATAACCTTACCTAAGCCACTCACTAAATATATTTTTGCGCCTCAACCTTATATGTTTGAAATGAGCCTTTAGATAAAACCATGTAGAATTTGTAAAATACTTTCAAAAATTAAACACATGATTTGGATTTAATCAATTCAATCAATTTAGTCAATTTCGACGTCCTATAAATAGACTTTTTTCGGTAATCGGCAAGGTTGGACCATCCTAAATCTTGTTTTAAGCAAGGTGAAAACCAAAAAATGCTTCTAGAGTCATTACTCATATCGTAAAAATACTGTGATTGAAACGAAACGGCAGAGAAATTTGGCGCCCAAAGTGGGGCCTAACCTTACCTAAGCCACTCACTAAATATATTTTTGCGCCACAACCCTATATGTTTGAAATGAACCTTTAGATAAAACCATGTAGAATTTGTAAAATACTTTCAAAAATTAAACACATGATTTGGATTTAATCAATTCAATCAATTTAGTCAATTTCGACGTCCTATAAATAGACTTTTTTTTTCTAAATTCCTACAAAGCACTAAAAATGCACAACCCTATATGTTTGAAATGAACCTTTAGATAAAACCATGTAGAATTTGTAAAATACTTTCAAAAATTAAACACATGATTTGGATTTAATCAAATCAATCAATTTAGTCAATTTCGACGTCCTATAAATAGACTTTTTTCGGTAATCGGCAAGGTTGGACCATCCTAAATCTTGTTTTAAGCAAGGTGAAAACCAAAAAATGCTTCTAGATTCATTACTCATATCGTAAAAATACTGCGATTGAAACGAAACGGCAGAGAAATTTGGCGCCCAAAGTGGGGCATAACCTTACCTAAGCCACTCACTAAATATATTTTTGCGCCTCAACCTTATATGTTTGAAATGAGCCTTTAGATAAAACCATGTAGAATTTGTAAAATACTTTCAAAAATTAAACACATGATTTGGATTTAATCAATTCAATCAATTTAGTCAATTTCGACGTCCTATAAATAGACTTTTTTCGGTAATCGGCAAGGTTGGACCATCCTAAATCTTGTTTTAAGCAAGGTGAAAACCAAAAAATGCTTCTAGAGTCATTACTCATATCGTAAAAATACTGTGATTGAAACGAAACGGCAGAGAAATTTGGCGCCCAAAGTGGGGCCTAACCTTACCTAAGCCACTCACTAAATATATTTTTGCGCCACAACCCTATATGTTTGAAATGAACCTTTAGATAAAACCATGTAGAATTTGTAAAATACTTTCAAAAATTAAACACATGATTTGGATTTAATCAATTCAATCAATTTAGTCAATTTCGACGTCCTATAAATAGACTTTTTTTTTCTAAATTCCTACAAAGCACTAAAAATGCTCAAAAATCGACTTCCGAAGGAACGAATCTTTGGGTGGGAGGAAAAACAGGACAAAAAAAGAAAAAGAAAAAAAATTTAAATATTTTTTTCACACATTTTGTGTGAACTAAAAGCCACACCAAATTAAGCACTATATTTGTAGGTACTAGGGATGAGCTACAGAATCGACTTTCAGCGTTATAAATGAGTTTAACAATCGATTTTGTTACATATGAATTACAAATGCAGTAATGGTTTAAATAAATTAGAAAAAATATGTTTTTGAATGGAAGGGTCCAAATTCATATGACATGAATAGGAAAGATGAAAAAAGGAGATATGAAAAACAATAAAAATGTGTCTATTATTGTTTTTTTTTGGAATGTATGCACTAGTAGAAAACTAGGGATGAGGCAGAATCGGATTTTAAAATCGATATTTTCAGTAGAGTTGTATTCAAAACAAAGAGTGAAAAGAGATCTAGGTATAAGACCTAATAGAGCTTCTGGCTTTGTAAAGAACAATTTCTAAAGTCGCCTTTAGTATTTTAGTATACCATCCACGCATAACATAATTTTTGATTTACCCGCCTTTGGATATTTTCAAATGGTGGGAGACAAAACAGTTGGATTCATTTCAATCGGTCCAGGCGTTCTCAAGTTACAGTTAAGATCCCCTTTAGAAAACACCCCCCTTTACAGATTTAAAAAAAAACTTTGGAAAATTATTTTTGCTGTTTTTGATCGGAATGGCACCTTTGCAATCCCCCTCTAAAGAGGTGTTTTAAAAAATAGCCCAAAAATGCGATTCTAAAAGTGCCTAAAAATCGACCTCCGAAGGGGTCTATCTCCGGAAATATTGCAGTTACAGAACTTCCGATAGTCGAAGGTAAAAGAGGACATCAAGAAGAGGACAAAACAGTTGGATTTATTTCAATCGGTCCAGGCGTTCTCATGTTACAGGCGGTCAAAGTTGAGAATTCAGAAAAGATTCCTAATACCCCCCCCCCCTTTGGAGATTTTCAAAAAAATTTCGGAAAATTTTGCTTGCTGTTTTTAATCGTAATGGCACGTTTGCAATCCCCTGAGAACGTAACAAACTCAATTCGAATGAAATTAACCTGTAGGTGTTTTAAAAAATGGCCCAAAAATGCGATTTTAAAAGTGCCTAAAAATCGACCTCCGAAGGGGTCTATCTCCGGAAATATTGCAGTTACAGAACTTCCGATAGTCGAAGGTAAAAGAGGACATCAGGAAGAGGACAAAACAGTTGGATTTATTTCAATCGGTCCAGGCGTTTTCATGTTACAGGCGGTCAAAGTTGAGAATTCAGAAAAGATTCCTAATACCCCCCCCCCTTTGGAGATTTTCAAAAAAATTTCGGAAAATTTTGCTTGCTGTTTTTAATCGTAATGGCACGTTTGCAATCCCCTGAGAACGTAACAAACTCAATTCGAATGAAATTAACCTCTAGGTGTTTTAAAAAATGGCCCAAAAATGCAATTCTAAAAGTGCCTAAAAATCGACCTCCGAAGGGGTCTATCTCCGGACATATTGCAGTTACAGAACTTCCGATAGTCGGAGGTAAAAGAGGACATCAAGAAGAGGACAAAACAGTTGGATTTATTTCAATCGGTCCAGGCGTTTTCATGTTACAGGCGATCAAAGTTGAGAATTCAGAAAAGATTCCTAATACCCCCCCCCCCCCTTGGAGATTTTCAAAAAAATTTCGGAAAATTTTGCTTGCTGTTTTTAATCGTAATGGCACGTTTGCAATCCCCTGAGAACGTAACAAACTCAATTCGAATGAAATTAACCTCTAAGGTGTTTTAAAAAATGGCCCAAAAATGCGATTTTAAAAGTGCCTAAAAATCGACCTCCGAAGGAGTCTATCTCCGGAAATATTGCAGTTACAGAACTTCCGATGGCCGGAGATAAAAGATGACATCAAGAAGAGGACAAAACAGTTGGATTCGTTTCAATCGGTCCAGGCGTTCTCAAGTTACAAGCGATCAAAGTTGAGATTTGAGAAAATATTCCTAATACCCCCTTTAAAGATTTTCAAAAAAATTTGGGAAAATTTAGTTTGCTGTTTTTAATCGGAATGGCACGTTTGCAATTCCCTGAGAACGTAACAAACTCAATTGGAATTCAATTAACCTCTAAAGACATCAAGGAGTGGATTCATTTTAATCGGTCCAGGCGTTCTCAAGTTACAGGCGGTCAAAGTTAAGAATTGAGAAAAAAGTCCTAATACCCCCCCCCCCGAGGTTTTTTTTAAATGGTCCAAAAACGCAATTCCAAAAGTTCCTAAAAATCGACCTGCCAAGGGGTCCATCTCCGGAAATATTGCACCTACGGAACTTCCGATGGTGGGAGGTGAAAACGGACATCAAGGAGAGGACAAAACAGTTGGATTCATTTCAATCGGTCCAGGCATTCTCAAGTTACAGGCGGTCAAAGTAGAGAATTGAGAAAAAAGTCGTAATTATTATTAGAGAGAGAGATTAGAGACTTTCCAAAAAAAATCTGAGATATTTTTTTGCTGTAATTGATCGCAATGGCACGTTTGCAATCCCCTCATGACAAATTAAGAAATATATTTTTTCTCATAGGAATGAGCTAGTGGATCGACTTTGTTACATCAAACTTGTTGCCAACCACAAGACAGAGGAAAGAAGTAGGCTTTATCGAGCTCTCACCGTTAGGACACCTTCTTTGTTAGGAATAAGCTTTAAGATCGATTTTGGTCCATATGAATTAGAAAAATTATGTTTTTAAATAGAAGAGTGCTATGGATATAGTGAAAATGAAAAAAATCATTGAAAGGTGTCTGTCTGTTTCAATGGGTATTTCAAAATCGATACTTTCGGAGGAACTATCGATTTCAAAAGGAACTAGGGATGAGACCTAATCGAGCTTTGAGTAATACCTAATCGTCTTTCGTATTTTGGATAATTAAATTTATTGTCTCTATATGCTCCAGGAATAATTTAAATATTGATTTCTTACCACATAAGAACTGCTCTTTGACTCATAGGGATGAACTACAGGATCGATTTGTTTATAACATCAATTTTTGTCACCAACTACAAAGACAGAACTAAGAATTTTACTACAACTACAAGACAGAACCAAGGCATAAGAAGCTTTATCGAGCTTTCAGAATTAGGAATGAAAACATGAATTAATTACAAAAATGATGATTTGATTGAAAATAACCATAAACCGTAATCCACATTATTTTTTAGAGACCAAAATGAACGCAGTGACGATAATGATATTCCAACGAGTTTTCTGCTTCCAAACGGCCCATTTTTGACATTCAGTCGCCTCTCTCTGGGTCGTCGAAAGCAAAACACAGCCGCAGAAGTAGCAGCAGCAGCAGCAGCAGGAACAACTGGCACTTTCCCAAAACATTGCCCCGCTGATGCGGACTTTTAATGCTGCAGCCCTGCGATTATTTTAGGCATCGCAGTAGCAGGAGGAGTAGGACGGCGACATCGGCAACCTTGTCGTATTGTTCGGGCAGTTGCCATTGCCGGTAACGCGGAAGTTCTTTTCTTTTTCCAGTTTTTTGGGTCACCATCACAACACCTAAACCCAAATAGACTCCGAAGCGTTTACTGTTTGTGTGTTATGTTGTCTGAACGCGGTTTTATGCGTTGTTTGATGATGTATAAGTGTGATGTAATGAGGTTGTTGCGTAACGAGTAAATATTTATGGAAGTCGCAAAATGATGAATTAGGCATGACATAACGTTGGTTCTGTATGGTATATGAGGAATTTAAATTTACTAGAGTTTTGACTTTTTCTACCCAGTCCAGTAACTCGTTTAAGCTTGACTTGACAGCACAATTGCTATATTAGTTGTGTAACACTTAACAAAAAGGCGACTTCATTTGTTACGGTTATTTTATAAAAATACAAAGATTGGCTTTCCAGCAAATATTTATGAATACTTGCAGGCTAGGGACGACTACAGTGAGAAAAATGCAGTTTAAGTTTAGCAAGATGCACAATCCTACACCCAACACTGCCTTACCTGTTTCTAATCGCCCTTACATGAACGAGATCCTCATGGCTACACTCGAAAAAACGGTCCCCCTGTATACTTTAAAAATCGTTGCTTTTTCTGAAGTGATAAACATTAGAATCGGGAAAAGCTTTCCAAATATAAAAAAAAAAAATTAAGTAATTATAAAACTGTTATTGATGATGCCCACTGTCAAAGGAAACTGTGGATCTACAATTTGACATCCCCATTTTGCAATACACAAAGCCTCCTAACAAAGCAAAAACAAATTTTTTCATATATTTTCTTAGTACGATAGAGGAAATTTAGTTTTTTTTTCAACAAATATACCTAAACTCACCGATGTGGTTTTAAGTCCATGGATAAGATTTTCTTACGATATGTCACTCACCTGAAACAAAAGAAACATTATTAGCGGAAATAATAAAATTGGAAAAAATGACAGATTATATGTGGTCCAATGGAATTTCTTCCTGACGTTTCGTCTACAGCTGCGGCAGACATTATCAAAGGCGATGAGTCATTTGGTGGATAGTGGTGGCGCGGGGTGTCGGCGCACTGGAGAATGTGGTAGAACTCGCTTCCAGGCTGGTTTTTGGAAACGTAATTTCCTCCTTCCCGTTAAAATTGTTGTCGGTTAAAGATCTAAATGGCCCCTCTCATTAGTCTCGGATAGAAACGCTGCCATTGATATAAGATATCCACCTCGTTGAAAAAGATGTCGTGTCAACTGTTGACTTTTGTGTTCGTCCCAGCACACAAAACGAATTGCAGGTAGTGCGCGGAATTCCCGCGCCTCCACTGCCCCACCCCAGTTCCTCATGCGCAGTGCGAGGGCGCGGCGGGGGAATAAATACCACGGAGCTCACCACAGTCGAATCAGTCGATGTCTCATCGCCTTTGATAATGTCTGCCGCAGCTGTAGCAGCTGTCGAAAGGTCAAGAGGAAAATCCGTTGGACCAGGGCTTCAAAGCCCGGAAAACAGTTTAGATTGTATAATGACATATAATTTGTTATTTTCAAAGACTAGGTTCATTTTCTGCTATCTTTTTGTAATAAGACGATGATGCAGTCAGACTTTTGATATCTCTAACAGTAACTGAGATATTAGGTATCTTTGTTATTTTCAAAGACGGACTCCTAAAGTTGGTAAAGTTGCTAAAGTTTTCAGCGGAAATGAACCGTTATTTAGACACCGCGGAATTTCCGCTGGAATTTTTTGAAAATTACCCTCCTCTTATGGGAAAACATTTGTCAAATTTAACAAAAAGTGGTCGTGACGCATGAAAAAATTTCACTCTATCCCCCCCCCCCCCTCCTTCACAGAAGGCCAGATCCACCACTGTTATATATATCCTAAAAGAGTAAAAGCCATATCCTAAACTAACAAACAGATTTGATATTTTGAACGCAAAATCTGTCAAAAAGCCTTTTTTGTTTTTCGAGTTAGATAGGCTAAGTGATTCCTCATTTTTAGCTGCTTTGCACTCACGAATTCAATGGTGAAAATATAAATTACATATCTAGATCCTTAAAAGAAGAACGGCCAAGGAATGGAGATATGTCAAAAATTTATTTAAAAAATCAATTGAAATTGAGAAAAAACACTTAAAATGTCACTTTTATAATCGTTAGAAACTGGACTAGAATATTCTGAAAAAGTAGTATAAGTAAAAACCATAATTTCGATATTTTACATCTAAAATCTTTGATTCAAAAATTGTTTTTTGAGTTAGATAGTCCAAGTCATTTTCAGCTTCCTCGAACTCGTTGAAAAAACTGGACTAATTGAAAAATTGGCAAAAATTAGCCAAACAAAAAATTGGTAAAAAAATGAACCAAAAAAATCTTAAACATTTTTGAGTAAACATTAATGTCCTAAAAGAGCAATTTATCGGATTTTTTGAACCAAAAATGTATCAAACATTTTTTTGTTTTGTGAGTTAATTGGGCCAAGTGATCTGAATTTCTGCTGTCATAAAACTCATTAATTCAATGGTTAAAAGAGAATTTATGCCTCTACATCTTTAAAGAAAGAGCAAAAATAAAAAAATTGTAAACAAATAAACTACAATTGAAAAAAAAAATACTTTAAAAAACTCTTAAACGTTATTGAGTACATATTAATACCCTAAAAGAGCACTTTTTTTATTTTTCGAGTTAGATAGGCCAACTCACAACTCATTTTCAACTACCTACCTACCATTAGGAATGTAACAGAGCTATTTAATAACTCCGTTATTTTTAAAGATGAATTCCCGAAGGGAGTACTCATTGTCGGCTCTACAACTAAGATGATGGTGCAATTAGAATTTTGAAACTTTAGACAGTAACAGATATCTTGGCCAACTTTGTTATTTTCAAAGACAGACCCCTGAAGTGGGTACTCATTTTCAGCTAACTTTTCCCAACTAAAACGACGGTGCAATCGGAATTTTGATACCTTTAACAGTTATATTGTTACTGTTAACTTAATTGTTAATTTACTGTTAATTTAACAGTAACAGAATATAGATAATTCATGCATCAAACTGTAAGAGCTGTTATGAAGCTTCAAAGAAAGGAGGCAACAATCGACCACCACCAGCAAGGCCAGAGGACAATAGTCATATCATCGACCATCTTGAGTTCCACTGAAGAAAAAGTGCTGAGTAAAGGATTGACTTTTGCAATTGCTCTAAAGTCAACTCCAGTGCTTGACATAATAAGTGCTGTAGAATCAACGCCACTCCAGGGGCCAGAAAGAGAGGAATTCAAGTGGAAAGTCAGAACACTATTGGACAAACCACAACACCCACAGGGAAATATCACAAAAGAAGAGGAGTTAGACACGAAGAAACTGCAGAGGGACAAATCAATCCAACTGACAAAGGAAATGCGACCGTCGTCATGGATGTCACACAGTATGACGAGAAGATACCGGAGATTCTGACGAAAGGTAATAAAATAATACCCGACTAAAAGAGTTGAAGGACAAATCTACAGAGCCCAAGAAATATGAACGTCACATTCCTGAAGGTACTAGAAGGTCTTTCACTCCACACCATAGTAAACCACCAAATCTCTATGGTTTACCTAAAATTTAGAAAACAACTATGCCCCTAAGTCCAATCACAAGCTCTAGAGAGTCGCCAACAAGTTCTCTAAGTAGATTTCTCCTTCAAATCATCAAACCTTTGGTTGAAAAAACAACCTCCTTTGTACAAAATTCTGAACACTTTGTTAGTGTTCTTAAGGACTTAGAATTGGGTGATAGGGACACATTTGTGAGTTTCGATGTAGAAAGCCTTTACACCGTTGAACGAGTCGTTAGACATCGTGGAGGTCGGGCTGAGGGCGGAGACATCTTTGAGAACATCGCTGCCTGTGGAGGGGGTAATGGATCTATTGCGCTACTGCCTCAAAGGCTCATAATTTCAGATTAAAGGTCAGTTTTTGAGCAGGAGGATGGGCTTCCGATGGGTTCATCACTATCACCGGTTATGGCAAATATTTACATGGAGTGGTTTGAAACACACGCCATTGAAAAAGCTACGCATAAACCCAAAGTCTGGCTCCGGTATGTCGATGACACCTTTATTGTGTGGGACGGAAATGACAGGCAGTTGAAAGAGTTTCTGAATCATATAAATAGTATAAGACCAGCTATAAAATTCACAACGGAAATTGTTTGTTGATACGGCGGACGAGTGCTGGTCGCTTGACGCGCCACGGTTGCCACGATCCGGCCAATAGGAATGGTGGGCGTGGTTCGCTGTGTTAGTACATAAGCAAGTAGCCTCGAGCTTAATGCTCAATTTTACTTGAAAACGAGCAGAAATTCCACTGCTCGAAAAGTCGTGTAAAAAAACTCAATAAAGACAATGGAAGTCCAAGATGTTTCGCTTAATAGTCATTGTCTACCACCTTTAAACAACGTCTACACAATAAATTGTAGAAAACCGAAAAAAAATCAGAATTCGTGGATTAAAACAATCAAATAATAATAATTCTAAAAACTTTTCTCATTATGGCTACATTCAATAAAAACTCTAAAAATTTGAGCTTACTAAACTTGGAGCTTAAATTTATTACTCCCCTACCTACAATGTGTGTATTTCAAGTTGATAACTGAAAATGCGTGTCGGGGCCTGCTATCGCTATTTACTTTGGCCGTAAAGGAGGCCCGATGAAAATTCTAAAACGAACCTAATTCTCATGGCGATTAAACAAAGAACCCGTGTGCAAACAAAATAAGAACGACATAACTGTGAACTGTTACAAGGAAAGAATTAATAACATGTATGTATTACGTTCTTGGGGATAGTCAAAAAAAAAGCAACCATATATTATTATATTAGGGCAAAGAACTGTCTATGTCAAGAACTAGCAATATTTTTTTGTAATAATAATTTTACTTAACCTTGGGTCAGAAACAATAATGATATGCTTTTTGTAACGTATCAAATTTTAAATAAGAGCCGGTATAATCTAGGATGGTTAATTAAATTTCGTAGTAGATACAATCAAGGGCAGTTAACAATCGTCCGTTTTAATCATCTATCCGAGATAAAGCGTACCCACCCGGTCTGGATGGGAGCTTTGGGGAGATTTTGATACGCGTTGTGGGGCCCCAACCAAACAACAGCCTATTATATATACAGGGTGTCCCATTGAAAAGGGTCCCTCAGAACGAGGAATTGCTCGACCCCTCTTTCTATTTAAGATTTCAAGGTCAATGCTTATCCCCGCTTAAAGTTTTAAATTAAGACGGTTGAAACTGCTCAAAAATTGGTTTTAATCCTGTATACTTGTTAATGATAGTAATAATCAGATTTTTTCCTCTTGGAACATAAAAAATGCTTTCTGGATATGGTTGATAAGACAAGTCCTTCTTGTGGACAATATTGAAATCTTCCTAAAAACGAGAGCAAAGTTGCTGTTGAGAGATAAAAAGAAAAAATGAGGCCACTGCTGAAAATTTCTTTGTTCCTGACGTTACCAAAATGTAAATTTTATAAACCGATATTTCTTTTTCTCTATTGTTCCCGTAGACCCAAATTTACTGAAGCTGCAACCTCACTTTTAACTAGAATTTTAAACCTGAATGTAGTGATTTTAGAGGTTTTTTTGAGGTGTGAGAGCTATTTAAAGCTCCCTCACACATATTATTAAATTTTTTCAAGTTATGTGAAGTTTTCGGAAATATATTATTATATTGTTCTACGCCTGGGTCAAAAATAATTAAAAATCTGTTTTTGAGAAATCTTATCTATGTGGAAACTTCTGTCTCCAAATTTGACAGTCTATAACTTCAGAATCACTAGACCGATCAGAGTAATTCCAACATATTTTTCTCATTTTCGATGCCCTTTTTTCTCTACTATAAACAAAAGCAGCATTAGTTCAGTAATCTCGAAGACAGATCCCTTCGGTCGTTGATTTTTAGGCACTTTTAGAATCAGGAGATTGAAAGCATCCTATTCCGATCAAAAACAGGAGAAAAAAATCCAAAATGTTTTTCTAATAGACCAAAAGGGGGTATTACGTAATTTTTCTTAGTTTTCAATTTTCACCGTCTGTAACTTGAGAACGGTTGGACCAATTCGAGTCAAACGAATTGCTTTTGCTCTTCTTGATGTTCTCCTTCACCTCCCACCACTGGTGGTGTTCCGCAGGTGCAATATTTCCGGAGATAGACCCCTTCGGTGGTCTATTTTTAGGCACTTTTGGCACTTTTAGAATAACGTTTTTGGACCATTTAAAAAAAAACGTTTTAGTGTTTGATTTTATTTCAACTGAGTTTGTTACGTTCTTAGGGGATTGCAAACGTGCCATTCTTATAAAAAAATCCATTTTTTTTTGGAAATGGTCAAAGAGGGTATTACGACTTTTATTTCAATTCTCAATTTTGATCGCCTGTAACTTGAGAACGCCTCGACCGATTGGACTGAATCCAACTGTTTTTTCCTCCACTTGGTGTCCTCTTTGACTTCCAACATTAGAAGTTACATAGGTGCAATATTATCGCAGATAGACCCCTTCGGTGCTCCATTTTTAGGCACTTTTAGAATGGCGTTTTTGGACCATTTTTAAAAAACCTCTTTAGGGGTTAATTTCATTCGAATCGAGTTTGTTACGTTCTTAGGGGATTGCAAGAGGGCCAATCCGATCAAAAACAGCAAAAAAATGTTTCCGAAATCTTTTTGAAAATGTCCGATTTTTTTCTCAACTCTCAACTTTGACCGCCTGCAACTTAAGAGCGCTTCGATCGATTAGAGTAAGTCCAACTGTTTTTTCCTCTTCTTGATGTCCTCTTGCACTTCCCACCACAGGAAGTTCCGTAGGTGCAATATTTCCGGAGATAGACCCCTTCGGTGGTCGACTTTTAGGCACTTTTAGAATCGCGTTTTTTGACCTGTAAAACCTATTTTTTCTCACTTAAGTATTCTTTATATATTTCAATATTTTTCTATTTTTATAAACTTAATTACTAAGTTTATATTCCCATTAATTCGCTTATAATCAGTATACAACTTTTGCTTACTATAGCTGTTTTAATAACCTAATTCAGTCAGGCCTACGTCTCAAGATAATTAAATACTGGTAAAAGTTAAATTGTAAAACTGGAGACCAAAGTCGATAAGAGGAATAAGGGACACATGCCTAGAATACAGGGGGGCTCTGGAATGTAGGAGGGAAGAGAGGGTGAATGCTTGATGTGTGCGAGACTGAGCGAAAAAGAGGAGAATGGTCCCGGCATCGAAAGGGAGTGGTTCTGTGAAAGTAGCGGTGTGTGATAAGTGGTTGGGGGCCCAACCGAAGGGGGGTGTTAAGTTGGTAAAACCTAGGCAAAGTTATTTTTGTTGTTGATATTGTATATGCATATACTGATGAGGAAAAACCCCGGCGACACCTCGAGTGGTGGGGATAGTACTATGCTTCTGGGGTTGCGGATACATAAGAGTTTTGGGGGTACCTCTTATGCTCCCCAGTCGACACTATACTATGTAGTGTCAGTCGGATGACCGTACCTGCTGGTTAGAGATACTCACTGCTTGGCGGCTTCTGAGTTCTCGGGTGCGAGCTTCAACTCGTTTACTAATCAATTTTAGGGGGGCACTAGCTAGTTGTCGAAGATCAGAAGGTAACAAAGTAATTGATGACTTATATTGAGAGCATTTATATTATTTATTTTTACATTTTCCCTGGTCCATGTTACGAGTGTATATTAGTACTAGACGGTACATGGATTGATGGAGTTAGTAAGGCAAGAAAGGCCAGACGCGGGGGTGCTTCGGACCCCTTGTGAGTAGTATGATTTATTGCTATTTTGATGCAGAACAGTAACTGTTTCATTATTTTCATGTGCATATTTCCCGAGCCTTCTCTATCGACGTCTCTATTTGAATTATACTAAAACCACCGATTGATGGCATCGTTATGACCCACAGAAGCATCAAAAAGTAAGTTTATCGTGTTTGTTATGATTTTTATTGAAATCACTTACTGTTTATACTATTAATCCGTTCACATGCTCCCGGGCTAAAATAGCCAGAAAAGACCGAACTTTACAGACCGTTTTTAAAAAACCTCCTCACAGTTTAATTTTATTCGAATTAAGTTTGTTACGTTCTTAGGGGATTGCAAAGGTGCCATTCCGATCAAAAACAGCAAAAAAAAATTCGCGAAATTTTTTTTGGAAATGTCTAAAGTGGTATTGCGACATTTTCTCAATTCTAAACTTTGAAAATCTGAGACTTGAGAACGCCTCGACCGATTGGAGTGAATCCAATCTTAAATTCTTAAAATTAAGAGTTTTTTTGAAAAAAAAAACAATTTACGAATAAGGCCAAAATCTATTAAAAATGAAATCAGGAAAAAAACTTGTTAATGCAAGACCAGAATGTTACAGGAACCAGAATGTTACAGGAAAAGGCTAAACTTGTATCGAGTCTTGTCTTCTTTTCTGAACAATCTAGACCAGAATTGGAGTCAAAATAGGTTTAAAATGGTGTGAACCATCTAAAAACGCAAATTAGGAGTTTTTGAAAAAATAAAATCTACGAATAAGGCCAAAATCTATTAAATATGTAATCAGGGTAAAAACTTGTCAATGCAAGACCAGAAGGTTACAGGAAAAGGCTAAACTTGTATCGAGTCTTGTCTTCTTTTCTGAACAATCTAGACCAGAATTGGAGTCAAAATAGGTTAAAAATGGCGTGAACCATCTAAAAACGCAAATTAAGAGTTTTTGAGAAAAAAAAACAATTTGCGAATAAGGCCAGAATCTAATAAAAAGGAAATCAGGGTAAAAACTTGTCAATGCAAGACCAGAAAGTTACAAGAAAAGGCTAAACTTGTGTCGAGTCTTGTCTTCTTTTCTGAACAATCTAGACCAGAATTGGAGTCAAAATAGGTTAAAAATGGTGTGAACCATCTAAAAACGCAAATTAGGAGTTTTTGAAAAAATACAATCTACGAATAAGGCCAAAATCTATTAAATATGAAATCAGGGTAAAAACTTGTCAATGCAAGACCAGAAGGTTACAGGAAAAGGCTAAACTTGTATCGAGTCTTGTCTTCTTTTCTGAACAATCTAGACCAGAATTGGAGTCAAAATAGGTTAAAAATGGCGTGAACCATTTAAAAACGCAAATTATGAGTTTTTGAGAAAAAAAACAATTTGCGAATAACGCCAGAATCTAATAAAAAGGAAATCAGGATAAAAACTTGTCAATGCAAGACCAGAAGGTTACAAGAAAAGGCTAGAGTTGTATTGAGTCTTGTCTTCTTTCCTGAAAAATCTTGACCAGAATTGGAGTTAAAATAGGTTAAAAATGGCGTGAACCATCTAAAAACGCAATTAGGAGATTTTGAAAAAAAAACAATTTGCGAATAAGGCCAGAATCTAATAAAAAGGAAATCAGGATAAAAACTTGTCAATGCAAGATCAGAAGGTTACAGGAAAAGGCTAAACTTGTATCGAGTCTGGTCTTCTTTTCTGAACAATATAGACCAGAATTGGAGTTAAAATAGGTTAAAAATGGCGTGAACCATCTAAAAACGCAATTAGGAGATTTTGAAAAAAAACAATTTGCGAATAAGGCCAGAATCTAATAAAAAGGAAATCAGGATAAAAACTTGTCAATGCAAGACCAGAAGGTTACAGGAAAAGGCTAAACTTGTATCGAGTCTGGTCTTCTTTTCTGAACAATATAGTCCAGAATTGGAGTTAAAATAGGTTAAAAATGGCGTGAACCATCTAAAAACGCAATTGGGAGATTTTGAAAAGAAAACAATTTGCGAATAAGGCCAGAATCTAATAAAAAGGAAATCAGGATAAAAACTTGTCAATGCAAGACCAGAAGGTTACAGGAAAAGGCTAAACTTGTATCGAGTCTTGTCTTCTTTTCTGAACAATATAGACCAGAATTGGAGTTAAAATAGGTTAAAAATGGCGTGAACCATCTAAAAACGCAATTAGGAGATTTTGAAAAAAAAACAATTTGCGAATAAGGCCAGAATCTAATAAAAAGGAAATCAGGATAAAAACTTGTCAATGCAAGACCAGAAGGTTACAGGAAAAGGCTAAACTTGTATCGAGTCTGGTCTTCTTTTCTGAACAATATAGACCAGAATTGGAGTTAAAATAGGTTAAAAATGGCGTGAACCATCTAAAAACGCAATTAGGAGATTTTGAAAAAAAAACAATTTGCGAATAAGGCCAGAATCTAATAAAAAGGAAGAAGGTTACAGGAAAAGGCTAAACTTGTATCGAGTCTTGTCTTTTTTTCTGAACAATCTAGACCAGAATTGGAGTTAAAATAGGTTAAAAATGGTGTGAACGCAAATTAGGAGTTTTTGAAAAAATACAATTTACGAACAAGGCCAAAATTTATTGAAAATGAAATCAGGATAAAAACTTGTCAATGCAAGACAAGACGATTACAAGAAAACGCTAGAGTTGTATTGAGTCTTGTCTTCTTTCCTGAAAAATCTTGACCAGAATTGTGGTCAAAATAGGTTAAAAATGGTGTGAACCATCTAAAAACGCAAATTAGGATTTTTGAAAAAAATACAATCTACGAATAAGGCCAAAATCTATTAAATATAAAATCAGGATAAAAACTTGTCAATGCAAGACCAGAAGGTTACAGGAAAAGGCTAAACTTGTATCGAGTCTTGTCTTCTTTTCTGAACAATCTAGACCATAATTGGATCCAAATAGGTTAAAAATGGCGTGAACCATATAAAAACGCAAATTAGGAGTTTTTGAAAAAATACAATTTACGAATAAGGCCAAAATCTAATAAAAGGGAAATCAGGATAAAAACTTGTCAATGCAAGACCAGAAGGTTACAAGAAAAGGCTAAACTTGTATCGAGTCTGGTCTTCTTTTCTGAACAATCTAGACCAGAATTGGAGTTAAAATAGGTTAAAAAAATGGTGCGAACAATCTAAAAATGCAAATTAGGAGTATTTTGAAAAAAAAATCTCATTTACGAATAAGGGCCAAATCTATTAAAAACGAAATCAGGATTAAAACTTGTCAATGCAAGACCAGAAAGTTACAGAAAAAGGCTAAACTTGTATCGAGTCTTGTCTCCCTCTTTGGACAATCTAGACCAGAGAGTCAAAATATGTTAAAAAAATGGAGTGAACCATCTAAAAATGCAAATTAGGAGTAGATGGAAAAAAAAACTAATTTACGAATAAGGCTCAAATCTATTAAAAATGAAATCAGGATTAAAACTTGTCAATGCAAGACAAGACGGTTACAAGAAAAAGCTAAAGTTGTATCGAGTCTTGTCTTCTTTTTTGAACAATTTAGACCAGAATTGGGCACTTTGAGAATCGCGTTGTTTGATTATTAAAAAAAAACACTTGCGAGCTTAATTTCATGCGAATTGAGCTTGATACGCTCTTAGGGGATTCCAAGTTTGCCATTCCGATCAAAAACAGCAAAAAAAAAAATTCCGAATTTTTTTTTTGAAAATGTCCAATGGCATTACGACTTTTTTCTCAATTCTCAACTTTGACAGCATGTAACTTAAAAACGCCTTGACCGATTGAAGTGAATCCAACAGTTTTTTCTTCTGCTTGATGTCCTCTTTCATCTAATACAAGTTCACCGAAGTTTCGTAGGAGAAATATTTTCGGAGATAGACCCCTCCGGTTGTCGACTTTTAGGAACTTCGAATCGCCTTTTTTGACAATTTTTAAAAAAACCACTATCGAACTTAATTTCATGCGAATTGAGTTTGTTACGTTCTTAGGGGATAGCAAAGGTGCCATTCCGATCAAAAACAGCAAAAAACATTTCGCGATTTGTTTTTTTTTGAAAATGTCCAAATGGGTATTACATTTTCTCAATTTTTAACTTTGAAAACCTGAGACTTGAGAACGCCTCGACCGATTGGAGTGAATCCAACTATTTTTTCCTCTTCTTGATGCCCTCTTTCACTTCCCACAACCGGAAGTTCCGTAGGTGCACTATTTCCGGAAATAGACCCCTAGGTAGTCGATTTTTACGCGCTTTTAGAATGGCGTTTTTGTACCATTTTAAAAAAAAACCCTTTAGAGGTTAATTGTGGTGTGGTGGTGAGAGTGGAAGTTCCGTAGGTGCAATATTTTCGGATATCCTTTCGGTAGTTGATTTTTACTCACTTATAAAATCGACTTTTTTGTCATTTTTTAATTTTCATTAACGTACATTTGTTATGTTCTTAGAGGATTTCAAACGTCTTATTCAAAATAAAAACAAGAGAAAAAAAAATTTTAAATAGAGAAAAGGAGGAGGGACCACCGTTGGTCGGAAAAGTCTTTTTTCTCAATTTTCAACTGTGACCGCCTGTAACTTAAGAATGACTGGACCGACTGGAGTCAATCCAACTGTGTTTGATGCCCTCTTTCATCCTTCCCATCAACAGAAATTCTCCTATAGGAACATGTGAGATTGTTGTTGATAGGCAATCATCACAAAGTGTTTTATGGTATTGTTGCGAACTCGGGGTTCAATAATTCCAGTGTAACGATTTAACACGAAAACACTATTTATTTATTCCACAAATATACACAGGTACAATTCGTATACTAAATAACTCACTACTTAACACTTTATAGCCTTCTATTATCGCTTTGTAACTTTAGCTTACTTATAGCTCGATTAAAATACGACTATTCTACTCTGCGCGCTCTATGCGCATTTATATACAATCCTAAAATTACAGAAAAACCTAGAAAGTTCTTTATAAGAATTCTTGAATAATCTCACATAAAAAAAAACGGTTGTAAACAACTACCTTCTAGATTAAACCAGCCGAGCAATAAATCACTAGTGTCAGCCATGACGCAGCGCGGATAGGTCGCGAAGCTCCACCAACCAACACGCTCCCATGCGTTGCCCCGCCTCCCATGCGGCGTTGCTGCGAATCGTAACATTATTTATGTATTGTTACGATTCGCAGCAACGCCGCATGGGAGGCGGGGCAACGCGTGTTGATTGGTGGAGCTTCGCGACCTATCCGCGCTGCGTCATGGCTGACACGAGTGATTTATTGCTCGGTTTAATCTAGAAGGCAGTTGTTTACAACCTTTTTTTTATGTGAGATTATTCAAGAATTCTTATCAAGAACTTTCTAGGTTTTTCTGTAATTTTAGGATTGTATATAAAAGGCGCATAGAGCGAGCGGTTAAGAGTAGTCTTATTTTAAGCGAGCTATAAGTAAGTTAAAGTACGAAACGATATTAGAAGGCTATAAAGTGTTAAAGTAGCGAGTTATTTAGTAGTCGTGTGTATTAGTGGAATAAATAAATAGTGTTTTCGGGTTAAATCGTTACACTGGTATTATTGAACCCCGAGATCGCAACAGTATTAATTCCGCTTAATTCAAAAAGTAGACAAAATCTAATATGAAAGGGCTGCACACCGAGAGTCGGACAAATGAATTATACAGGATGGCTTATTTAAAACAATGCACCTGAAATATCTCGAATGGAATTGATTTCCATCTTCCAGAAAGGGGTGGAAATGGTATGAGAGGGTCACGTCAAATGAAAAGTATTTCAATTTTTTTACAAGTGGGCTTTTAATTAATATTTTAAAAAACAGCTGAAATAAATAAAAAAAATATATATAAATGGGTCACAGTTCGAACACTTAATAAATTAAAGCAATATTTTATGTTTCTTGGAATTGTCCGAAGAACCAAATTCCAATCAATATTTTTCTCGTGATCTTTTTTTTTATATAAGTCACCTATATCTTATAGCTTTTATGGGTTTTCTTGTGCCACAATTTAATGCCTTGACGGTCATTACCGATGCCCGACATATGGAACGCTGCGCATGTACCGTTAATTGCACGAAAATGACATCATATGCTGAATACGGTTGTAATTTAACGAGCCATTGCCTCAGTTACATGACAATAAATTAACATTAGTTTTGATTTAGTTATTAAAACCCATATTACGTGCCACTACTTAATATAAATTTAGATTCGTGTTTGGTTGTCAAATATAAAAACTTTTTATGCGCACTTGACAAACAAACATTAATTATCCGGTTGTTTGTTCTCTATTAGAAGACCAATTTTTGCAATTTAGTTAATTGACAATTATTGGTCTATAGGTGACATGAAGGGAAGATTAAAACCAATTAAAGGTGAAGGCTGTTCGACCTAAGGCGCACATACATCGATGTTTAAATTGAAGCCCAGAATAGACTTGGAGCGCAATATTTTCGTTTTATTTATTTTTTTTGTCGTTAAACTTCGCATATTGTCCACGAATTAGTGTTTACGAACCGTTCAAAATTAAAAAGCGTTGCGTGGTGAATTTAAAATTACTCGTATTCGGAAATTGTTTTCGGCACGCTCGTCACTCGGTGGAAATCAAAAGTGTCACACAGCAACGACGAGTCCGGAAATGTGATGAACAATACCAAAAGTATTAGTTTCAACTCTTTGTTCTGTTTGTTTTTTTTTTCTCTCTAGGCACAACGCATCACTTTACCTTGATGTCTGTAATAACCTAACAAGAGTATATGCTAATTAAGCCGTGCAGCTAGGTGCTCTGGCCTCTTTCCTCTTAAGTTGAAGGTTATAGTATTGTTTACTGGTTACGCGTGTACGATGTGAAAATGAAAAACGCATACAAAGTGTGTTTTGAAACCCCAGCTTTTATTTAGGGTTATACAACATATTATAAAGAAGTACTATTATTTGAGAAAAAAAATGTTTTTGTGATGTTATCCACTATTTCAATAACATGTGTGCAAATGAATCAAACCGTTTTTCACTATTATAGATCTGCGTACATATGGCGAGAAAGCAGTGCATGTGCGGAAGACCTGAACCAACCTTGAAACAAAGTTGGCTCCATTACTAAGAGCCCTGAGGAGGAGTGCAATAAAGGTCGAAACGTTGTCAATGTCACAAAACTGTTGTTTATGTCATACATCCGCTATCGTAAATTCTTTCTTCTATTGTCTTATATATATTGTCTTTATCAATGCTATTCTGCTAAACATAAATAACCTTGATAGGACGTCAAATAAACGTCAAAACGTCGGCAAAATTGCTGCAAAAGAGAAGAAGTTTCTTTTCGTTCGAGTCCTGTCCCTGTTAGATAGCTTGCAAATTACCTACTTTACGAAGGACACTATATCACAAATATATATAAAACCATAAAAGGAATAAACGGAATAAAAACTACCCTATGACGGTTTTCTCAGTGTTTTTTTGTTTGTGCTGAAAATTCTTAGGCTACGACAAAAAACTTTAATTACGATTACGTACATTTGGCAACCCTGCCTCCAATGCACTATAGAAAGCTGCGTATCAAAAATCAATTAAATCGTATACCTGGACGAAATCATGGTCAAGGCCCCTAACAAAGAGAAACTCGACGCACGACTTTATGACATTTTTTTTTAACGATTGCAGGAGTTTCATATTCCTTCAGTAAAATTACAATTGTTACACGAATTAATTGCAATTAATGTGAAAAATGCAAATTTTGTTTGCGCTCCCGCAGCTTCACACACTTCTTCAACTTTGCCAAATTTTTTTTTAAATCCTTTTTTGACCGTATGTTTTGGTAATTGTCACCACTGTGTCGTTCGTGTTTCACGTGGCTCCATCTGTCGGCTCCTTTTCGATCAAAGGGCAGTGGTCTGAATACGATATTTTTAGGGCAAAAATTGTATTTGAGATTTAGTACCACAGACGGATGAGCGAGATCCATTGCACACAAGGTTTTGTCTGCCCTCTGGGGAATACTATGCCAGCGTTAGATGGCGCAACTGCATCGTAACTACCGCTCTCGCAGCAAGAACCCGAATCAAATTTGGATCGAACTCTATTATCTGACAAGTTTATTGTTACAATTATTTATTAACTAATTTTTAACATGTATTGAGTACTTGCGTAGGCTCAACAGTATGACTTTGCAATAAATATTATTTTAGGCTTATTTCAGCATTTTGGAGATGAAAAAGACAATTATTCTGACATTTGAGTCACTTAAATCGAAAAGTTTATTTTAACGTTAAAAATTGATAAATAGGTACAAGGACGTTTTGAATAAAACAAGTTTTTTTGCGCTTTTTTCGACGTCCACGAGAAAACGCCAAATTTATATTTGGAAGATTTTTTATACGTCAAAAGTGACAGTTGTGACGAAATGTTAATTTTTCTTAAATTATATATATACAGCCAGAGAAGTTGATTTCAAAAATACATCCTCTTTTTACACCTCGGCACTCGGTTTCGATATACTTACAGGGTGGCAAAGTCCTTGAGTAAAACTAAAAAAAAATCTTTGAATGAGGATTTGGCGTCTTTTTGCCGCCCTTAGTGGCACAGGTGAATTTGTTTGAATTCGCAATAAGAATTGAACACTTGAAATGATTTTGGATAGTCAATTACTTTGCCACTTTTTTGTGTCTATTTCAGTGACAATTATAAAATAGGCTATATTAGGTAAAAGTTGTTAAATTTTATGGTAGAACCAAATTTGAAAGCGGTGTTGCCAAATTTGATTTAGTTTGTGGATTATTAGGGAAAAATACAAATTTATTAAAAAAGGTTTTCCAAAATATTTCGAAAACTGACAGCTCAGGCAAAAAATGTTTGAGATAAAACTTTATTACTCATTTGAGCTCTACACACTGATTTAAAAAAATTTTTTTTAGATTATTTTTTGAGATTTTGGCCCTAACTGATTTTTTTTTAATTACGAGCCTGGATTTTTAAATTTTATTTTGGTAACAATTATAATTCCACATTCAATAACTATCAAGCACTTGCATGTTGCAACACATTTTTAAAAAAAAAAAAAACGTAAAATCATTATAGTTTCGTCTAATGAAACTTTTTAACTTTTTGATTTTTTTTTATATTTTTTTCTAGTTTTTTTTTTGTTAACTTCTATACCGAATGTGTAAGGTCTTTTTCTTGTAATGGCGGAATCATAGGTCAGATTAACACGTATTTTAGCTAGATACATACAAATAAAATAAGTTATAACTAATATATATAAATAATATTTGTTAAATTACAAAAATTAAATAAAATGTAATGATCAGCATAACACAGTTATTTATTATTAAAATTCTGCCAATTAAAATAATTTTTAACACAATTCACAAAACGTGTCGAGACATGCAACTATGTATAGGGTACCCCATTTTGGGGTATCTCCCTTGTTTTTATTTTTTTTTGTGAAAGATGGCGCCAACACAATTGTTATAGCCCTTTTGGTTTATGAGTTAAGGGCGATTTTGGTAATTTGACATTTTGTGAAACTCGCTTTCTTTTCAATTTTTTGAAAAGTAAAAAATGGTCTCTTGTAGTTTTCCTTACTTAGAATCCAGTGGCGCACGTAAGTTTCATCTGCATATACAACTAATGGTTTAATGGTTCAGGCACAATTTAAAAATAAAAAATATATATATAATAAAATAAATATTTGTATAGTAGTTTTTGTTACGTAGAATCCAGTGGAACATCTAATTTTCAAACAAAATTATTATCTCAAAAATGATACTGTTCAATTCCACACTGTATCTAAAAAACCAAAAGGGGCGAAAACAGCAAACCTCCAACTTTTAATATCAAAAAATCAAAAATTATCAAATCAAAAATATTTAATATCAAAAAATAAGGGAGATAGACCGCAAAAATGCCGAAAATGGGATTCCCTGTACAGGGTGGCGCCTTTTCTATAGATTTATGGGGCACACAAAACGTGTCAAGACATGCAACTATGTACAGGGTACCCCATTTCGGGGAATCTCTCTTGTTTTTAATTTTTTTTTATTGTCCCTAGTCTCTAGTAGTTTTTCTTACGTAGAATCCTATGGTTCAGACACACAAATACACCTAATGGTTCAGACACAATTTAAAAATAATTTTTTTTTTGCTACTTTTTGATAAAAAAAATAAAATAAAATTTTTTAAGTAGTTTTTTTAGTTTTTGTTACGTAGAATCCAGTCTAATTTTCATCTACATCTAATGGTTCAAACAATATTAAAAAAAAAAACTGTCTTTCATACGTAGTAATTGATCGGTGTAATTGTGATTTTTTTATTGAGAGCGATTTTCAAAATATAAAATAAGAATTATTTAAATGGGACACCCTATATATTACGGCATCATTTGATAGCTGATTCGGTTGTTATATAATTTTATACCTTTATCTCTAGTAGTTTTCGAAGAAATAATAAAAAAATAATTTTTTTCATGAGTCTTAGAAAGAGACAGCTAATCTCATTTAGTTTTGTTAGATTTTGGAGGTGCTAACTCTTTCTAACAAATTACTCTTTGTGGGTAAAATTCATTTTTTAATAATTATTCGAAAACGACTAGAAATAACGGTATAAATTTTTACATCATTTGAATCAGATAAAAACGAACTAATAATATACAGAGTGTTCTCATAAAAAAACCTAGCTTTATATTATAAGTTGAAAATCGTTTTAATAGAAAATTCAAAACTGCACCACTAAGTAACGTATAAAAACTCAACATTACTTGATATTTGATTTCTTGTTTTATTTCCTATAATAACCGAGATAGAGAGCCATGTTAAAAGTAAAGTTTTTGAAAAAACCCTTTTCAAAAATAAATTAAGCTGGCAGGGAAATAGTTATATGTACTATTAAATTTATCATAAAAATCGGAGTCGAGAATGTGTATCTATTTTACCACTACCCCATAAATCCATTGAAAAGGCGCCACCCTGTACATTTAAAGCGCACTTTCCCTAGATTTAAAAGAGCTTTTTGGTTTGGTAAACTTCTTGAAACATTTAATGTCTAAATAGCCTAGAAGAAAGTAAACGGTTGGGTAAAATCATTAAAAAAAATCTAATTTATTTTTTCTTTCGAGTCCACCATACACGTTCTCTTTTCCTAGCGCTCCTATTAGGAAAAAGTCCTTTCCAACAATTTTTTTTAATTTCATTGCTATAGGTGACAAGTATAAGGTAGATATGGAAATTTATTGGTTTCCACTGATTTTACATATTTTTGAAAGCCAAAATCATTTGTTTTATTTAAATGTTATTTATTAAATATCACGGCTTCGTTTTGACAAAATTTTGCACCCAAATCAGAAAAAAAATGTAAAAAATTTTGTTCTGACTTGGGCATAAAAATTGAGTATTTTCTGCATAGAAAATAAATTAAAAAAAAAGTTCTCCTTCGAGCCGGATTTGAACCAGCGACCTGTGGATATCCACTTGTGAAGTCAACTACAGTCCACCGCTCTACCAACTGAGTTATCGAAGGTGATGTCAAACCCAAACAACATCGCTTAACGCACACATATTAATTAATTACTGTATATAAATAAGAAAGCACCACTTATGTTTATTAGTTTTTTTAATCTGTTTATGTTACCCAATAAATTAAAATAAATTGAAGGCTTTGTTTTGACAAAATCTTGTTTTGACTTTGGCGCGAATTTTGAGTATTTTCTGCATTGAAAATAAATTTAAAAAAAAAGTTCTCCTTCGAGCCGGATTTGAACCAGCGACCTATGGATATCCACTTTCAAAGTCAACTACAGTCCACCGCTCTACCAACTGAGCTATCGAAGGTGATGTCAACACAAACAACATTGAAAGAAATAATACATAATTACACAAACAATTTCTTAATGCACACATATTAATTATCTACTGTTTATAATTAAAAAGGCAATTAAATATCTTTAGGATTTAAAGGACTTAATTATCTTTATTAGCGTCTTAATCTGTTTATGTTATAACAAAATGATCTTTTTCACTTAAATGATAACCAATAAACTTAAAAAATTTTCAAGGATTTGTTTTGACAAAATCTTGTTTTGACTTGAGCGTAAATTTTCAGTACTTTCTGTAGAAAAAAGAAATAAAAAAAAAATTCTCCTTCGAGCCGGATTTGAACCAGCGACCTATGGATATCCACTTTCAAAGTCAACTACAGTCCACCGCTCTACCAACTGAGCTATCGAAGGGGATGTCAATCCAAACAACATTGAAAGATGTAATACATAATTACACAAACAATCTCTTAACGCACCCATATTAATTAATTACTGTATATAAATAATTAAGAAAGCAGATATTAGTTTCTTAATCTGGAAAGTATTTAACTTATCTTTGAAACCAGCTTCTCTGGTGCAAATAAATTGTTAATTAACCTTCACTTGGAATTAATTCGCGTTTTTTTTTTTAAATAATGATTGTTATCTGGGTTTGAATATTATTATTATTGTTAATAGTCGCCTCCTATGGAGAATCCGCTTTAACTTTACTTATGAACACACAAAACCATCATAAACGAAAACTTTCTTCAAAGATTTCGCAAGTTAATGGCCGACATCACAGAAATTATTATTTTATTTAGAGCAGTAAAATTACTGAGTCCAACTATTAATTTTGCGGTTGCAAAAGTCGGTGGGTAATTAAGCCCTCGACTAAAAGATTGTTTATTGTTTGCTTTAAAAACCGGATGAGTGGAAAAGAAATTCTGAAATTCACTGGTTTTTGGTATACCTGTGTGCAAGCTTCCTAAGAATTCTTCACTCAGGTGAAACGGAAAAAAAACACCATGTCAAATTGTTTACCATTTATTATTATATAAGCGAAAAAAATTGATTTTTTTTGTTAACTACACAAAATTATTCATAATACTTGACTAAAAATAGCATTTTGGCTCGGTTCCTGTTTTCTCAAAGTGTCCGGTTCAACATACCCACGTCCATTCAGTTTTACATTTTAGTGAAAAAATTACATTGTTTAAAACGTGATTTAAAATAGATTATAGTTTTCCAAGCCTCAGTGCGTAGGTCGTCTGGTACCTATTACCACTTTTTTTGTGTTCGCCCAATATTGCTTTGTATCGCTTATTGTTATTGGTATTAATAGACCAGTAGGTTAAAGCCAAGGTTAAGCTATAATTCAAAATTTATGGTAGGAAATTTTCTGTCTATTATGAATGCTGGGAAATAATGGGGATATTGTTGTAGTAATTTAATAAGTTTTGCCGAAAAAAAAATTGATAAGATTATTATTTGTATGGAGTATCGGAGGAATACAAAAAAAGAATCCATCAGATGCTTTTAATTAAAACAGGCTAAAATGTTTTTTTTTGTTGTAAATAGTGACGCAAACTAATTAATACTTACCTAATGTTTAAATGTTACACTATTGCTATTTAAAAAAGCTGCAATTAAACTCTTAGACATCAATGCTTCTTCAAAAATTCTAAAATTTCAATTTGTACGCTTATTGTAAACATTCAAGCAAAGTCTTTGAAGATTAACGCTTCTAGGTAAGATTTTCGACATAATACATAAATTTTCCTGCATGCTAATTAAAGCAAATCCTTTGATAGTTTAATGCTTCTAAGTAAGCATTGTTAAATCTTCCGAAATATAAAGCTTTTTGAAGACAACTATAGTTTAATGCTTCTTCAATAAAACTAGTCGATTCCTGAAAACTAAATAAGCTTCTAATGCAAGTACTAATGCTTCTAAAGAAGACGTACTATATATTCTTCTTGATGAAAATTGAAAAATTGTCCTAAATTTAGCGTTTTTTGAAAAAAAAACTTATAAATGCACACAAATGCAACCAAAAACTTTCAGCAATTTAATATTCTTAGATGAGATAGCTAATTCTTCGGAAATTTAATGCTTCTTGCATAAAGTTGAAATTGCACTTCTTCACTAAACTTAGATTAAACATTATTTAATGCTTCTTCAAAAAAACTTACAATTTTAATGACCAAATAAGAGATAACGAAAATGCTTAAATTATATGCAATAACTGCTTCAAAGTTTAAATTTGTTTTTTAAAATTGCCATGAAAGTCGGATAATTACCCTTGGCAATGGGTACAGGGTCTTATCAACAATTTTTCGACCGAAGCGACGTCCGAACTCCGTTTAGTGAAGACGTCTGAATCGCTTCCAAAAAAACAGCCTTAAACTTTCGTTTCTTCGCTTTGTAGACATTTAGATTTTAACGGATATTTTAATGTATTGTTGTGTTTAGACCTATCGTGCTTTGCAAATTCCACGTTTAATACGATTCGACTAAATTTCGAATTGCAAGAATAGCAAAATTTATAGCCTCAATCTGAACTCAGTAAACTGAGATTGGAAGACGCTTCGGTCGGATTGACAATGAGTACAGGGCCTTATCAACAATTTCTCGACCAAAGCGACGTCCAAACTCGGTCTACTGAATCCATCTGAATTAAAAAAAAAAACATCCTTAAAAGGAGTTAGTTAATCAAACGATGTTTTAAATGGGGTGTTTAATAATAAAAGTCATCAAAATCAATTTGCTTCTTTGTCAAAAGTTCGTAACCAAGTTGATGATTTATTATTGAACAGCTTTTAAGTGATGTTTAATTTAAGTATGGAGTGGAATTTATTAATGATTCGTTTACAACGGCAGAAGACATTATCAAAGGTGATGAGACAGAAGGGACCGAGAGATTTGAAACCAGAAAGTCAATCAAGTCTGTCACTTGTACTAGATATTGAGCTTGTTAAGGCTACATCCTGGGCCAAGTCGAAATTTTGCGGGTTTTCAGATTGATGGCTAGGTTGATCATGAATGTTGCTTTGTCCTGTCTAGTATTCAACATTCAATTCAGGAATATGTTAAAAAAATTATTTGTTTGTTGTGTTTATTGGATGTAAAAACGCCATTTCTATACGCACTTTCGGACCTGTCATAAGGTCTTCCCGTCACTTGTGAAGTAGATGTGAAACAAAACTCAGTTGATAAGATGGACCTCCTACGCCTGTTAGTTTGATTAGAAACCGGTGGAACGTGAAGGAATTGTTGTTGGTAAGTTGTCTCGAATAGAAAAGATAAGGGATGCCATGACGCGCCCCATATTATCAATTTTTCTTTCAGTTAGTACTGGGTGTGACGTCCTGTATATCCTATTATTCAAATTACAAATTGATGACGCACTCTTATAAGGAGTCAATAAACCAAATATATATGTATATAATAAACAAATTCTTCAAGGTTTTGACGCCATAAATCTAGTTTGCTAGTAAACTTTAATACCCCCATAACAAACAAAAAATGGCGACGTTTATGGACCGATCGTCTTCTCTTTCGCAATCTCGTGACACAGTTTGCGAAGACTTGGTAGATTACGTCAAGATTGCACAGCTGTCGTTCGTCATTATTATTACGTTTAAATGGAAAACGATTTTCTTTCAGCGAGATTCCGATGATTTATCGGCTTTAAGATCAACAAGGATTTTTAGGTTTTTTTTTTTGTTTCTGTAGTTGCGAGTAAAGTTATTTTTTTTAATATCAAGTATATGCTAAGGAATATTGGAAAACTGTTTCATAAAGTAGGCATCGAATTAACCCAGATTTCGGATATTGCGCTATTGCGTGCTCGCGTTCTTTAATTGGGTTTTTAAACGAATTTTGAGGGGCTTATTATGGCAGCGACTCGCATAATATCTAAATACAGAATTGAATGAACATACGACTGAATTATTTACATAACACCAGTGACCAGGTTAAGGAATCGTTATTTCGGTCGCATAAGATTCTCAATTGCGAGTAGAATTGCAAGTGTAATTGGGCTTGTGGGTCAATATTTTCATACAAAATCGTGTCAACCGATTTGCACCTTAGGCAAGACCGTAATAGCATAGAAAACGTATAATTGATAATTACACTGAGAAAATTGTTATAACTACCTAGAAAATCTAGATGACAACCTTGTCGCTGGATAGAAAAATTAAGACAAATTAGTAGAAGGTATTCATTTGAAAATGTCGTCTAGTTAACTGTGAAGTGTCACCAAAAAACAAAATCCCATTTACTTCAATTATATCATCATTTTCTGTCCAAAATTCATAGCTTTCTAGATAACGTTTTCTAATGAACACCCAGTATTGTTCATATTAGTTAATCTCATTTCAATAATTGTTAATTATAAAGTCAACAAGAAGAGTGTAAATTATATAACAAATTAGACTCCCCCCAATTACTTCTTCAAAAATGCATTATATTAAAAACAAAATTATTACTTAATTTCTTGTTTTTTGTTTTAATATCCCAATTACATTTATTACTGCCACTCACTCTTTTTTTCCCATCAACACGAATCCCAATTCCGCTTAATGAATATCCATTTTCCGCTTTTCAGTTTTAATAAGTCCGCCAAAGATGCAGGCTTTTGAATATTCAACAGAGGAAAGAGGGGGCCGAATAACTACCACGGCATATTTTTAGAAAAATCCATATTGCTGTTGGTTGCAGGATAATGACTGTGGCAGTAGAAAACAACCGCCCAAATTGCTAATATGTACAGGGTGGCTTAACCTGGGTGTTTTAAATAGAAATTTACTAAAAAAATAAAATTCGCCCTCTCTTGAAGCATCGACCTGCGATAAATCTTTCTTCAGTTTTTGCTTAGAAACATGAAATAGTTACCTAGGAGCCCTAAAATTCAATAAGTAATATTTAGATATTTATAACATCATTTTTGTTTTTGTTTTTAAGAATCAATAAGTTGATGAAGCATTGAATTCTAGATCGTCCAGCGTGCGTTTTTCAAGAAAATTACAGCAGAGAAGATATAGAATATTTTCCTCGAAGCATTAAACTTTTAAAAGTGTTTTTTAGATATTTACAACAAGCATTTAAATTTCTTTTTGTTTTTACCAATCAATAAGTTATTTGATAAAACATTGAATTCTAGAGCGTCTGGTCTGTTTCTCTCAAGAAGCATTACAGTAGAGAAGATGTTGAATATTTTACCTGGAAGATTTTACAAGAAGATGTAGAATATTTTACCTGGAATCAATAAACTTTAAAAGTGCTTTTTAGATATTTATCACAAGCATTTAAATTTCATTTTTGTTTTTACGAATCAATAAGTTATTTGATGAAACATTAAATTCTAGACGGTCTAGTCTGTTTCTTTCAAGAAGCATTACAGTAGAGAAGATGTAGAATATTTTACCTGGAATCATTAAACTTTAAAGGTGCTTTTTAGATATTTATCACAAGCATTTAAATTTCATTTTTGTTTTTACGAATCAATAAGTTATTTGATGAAACATTAAATTCTAGACGGTCTAGCCTGTTTCTTTCAAGAAGCATTACAGTAGAGAAGATGTAGAATATTTTAACTGGAAGCATTAAACTTTAAAAAGTGCGTTTTAGATATATATAACAAGCATTTAAATTTTATTTTTGTTTTTACGAATCAATAAGTTGTTTGATAAAACATTAAATTTTAGACGGTCTAGTCTGTTCTTTTCAAGAAGCATTACAGTAGAGAAGATGTAGAATATTTTACCTGAAAGCATTAAACTTTAAAAAGTGCTTCTTAGATATTTATAACAAGCATTTAAATTTAATTTTTGTTTTTACGGATCAATAAGTTGTTTGATAAAACATTAAATTCTAGACGGTCTAGTCTGCTTCATTCAAGAAGTATTATAGTAGAGAAGATCAAGACTTGTTAAGAATCATTAATTTCATAAAGCATTAAATTCTAGACAGTCTAGTCTGTTTTTTTTTTCAAGAAGCATTACATTACCTGGACGCATTAAACTTTAAAAAGTGCTTCTTAGAAATTTATAACAAGCATTTAAATTTCATTTTTGTTTTTACGAATTAATAGGTTATTTGATGAAACATTAAATTTTGGTGTAGTCTGTTTCTTTCAAGAAGCATTACAGTAGAGAAGATGTAGAATATTTTACCTCGAAGCATTAAACTTTAAAAGTGCTTTTTAGATATTTATCACAAGCATTTAAATTTCATTTTTGTTTTTACGAATCAATAAGTTATTTGATGAAACATTAAATTCTAGACGGTCTAGTCCGTTTCTTTCAAGAAGCATTACAGTAGAGAAGATGTAGAATATTTTAACTGGAAGCATTAAACTTTAAAAAGTGCTTTTTCGATATTTATAAAAAGCATTTAAATTTTATTTTTGTTTTTAACGAATCAATAAGTAATTTGATGAAACATTGAATTCTAGAGCGTCTGGTCTGTTTGTTTCAAGAAGCATTACAGTAGAGAGGATGTTGAATATTTTACCTGGAAGCATTAAACTTTAAAAAGTTCTTTTTAGATATTTATAACAAGCATTTAAATTTTATTTTTGTTTTACGAATCACTAAGTTATTTGATAAGGCAATAAATTCTAGACAGTACAGTCTGCTTTTTTCAAGAAACATTAAAATAGAGAAGATGTAGAATATTTTACCTCGAAGCAATAAACTTTAAAAAGTGCTTTTTAGATATTCACAACAAGCATTTAAATTTCAATGTTGTTTTTACGAATCAATAAGTTATTTCGTAAAACATTAAATTCTAGACTGTCTAGAATATTTTCCTCTAAGCATTAAACTTTTAAAAGTGTTTTTTAGATATTTACAACAAGCATTTAAATTTCTTTTTGCTTTTACCAATCAATAAGTAATTTGATGAAACATTGAATTCTAGAGCGTCTGGTCTGTTTGTTTCAAGAAGCATTACAGTAGAGAGGATGTTGAATATTTTACCTGGAAGCATTAAACTTTAAAAAGTTCTTTTTAGATATTTATAACAAGCATTTAAATTTTATTTTTGTTTTACGAATCAATAAGTTATTTGATGAATCATTAAATTCTAGACCGTACAGTCTGCTTTTTTCAAGAAACATTAAAGTAGAGAAGATGTAGAATATTTTATCTGGAAGCATTAAACTTTAAAAAGGGGTTCTTAGATATTTATAACAAGCATTTAAATTTCATTTTTGTTTTTACGAATCAATAAGATATTTGATGAAGCATTAAATTCTAGACCGTCCAGTCTGCTTTTTTCAAGAAACATTACAGTAGAGAAGATGTAGAATATTTTACCTGGAAGCATTAAACTTTAAAAAGTGCTTCTTAGATATCCATAACAAGCATTTAAATTATCTAGACGGTCTAGTCTGTTTCTTTCAAGAAACATTACAGTAGAGAAGATGTAGAAAATTTTACTTGGAAACTTTGAACTTTAAAAAGTGCTCCTTAGCTATTTATAAAAAGCATTTAAATTTCATTTTTGTTTTTACAAATCAATAAGTTATTTGATGAAACATTAAATTCTAGATGATCTAGTCTGTTTCTTTCAAAAAACATTACAGCAGAGAAGATGTAGAATATTTTACTTGAACGCATTTAAAGATCACCTAACAAGCATTTAAATTTAATTTTTGTTTTTACGAATCAATAAGTTATTTGATGGAACATTAAACTCTAGACGGTCTAGTCTGTTCCTTTCAAGAAGCATTACAGTAGAGAAGATGTAGATTATTTAACCTGGAAGCATTAAACTTTAAAAGTGCTTTTTAGATATTTATCACAAGCATTTAAATTTCAATTTTGTTTTTACGAATCAATAAGTTATTTGATGAAACATTAAATTCTAGACGGTCTAGTCTGTTCCTTTCAAGAATCATTACAGTAGAGAAGATGTAGAATATTTTAACTGGAAGCATTAAACTTTAAAAGTGCTTTTTAGATATTTATCACAAGCATTTAAATTTTATTTTTGTTTTTACGAATCAATAAGTTGTTTGATGAAACATTAAATTTTAGACGGTCTAGTCTGTTCTTTTCAAGAAGCATTACAGTAGAGAAGATGTAGAATATTTTACCTGGAAGCATTAAACTTTAAAAAGTGCTTGTTAGATATTTATAACAAGCATTTAAATGTAATTTTTGTTTTTACGGATCAATAATTTGTTTGATGAAACATTAAATTCTAGACGGTCTAGTCTGCTTCTTTCAAGAAGTATTACAGTAGAGAAGATCAAGACTTGTTACGAATCGTTAATTTCATAAAGCATTAAATTCTAGACAGTCTAGTCTGTTTTTTTCAGGAAGCATTACCTGGAAGCATTAAACTTTAAAAAGTGCTTCTTAGAAATTTATAACAAGCAATTAAATTTCATTTTTGTTTTTACGAATTAATAAGTTATTTGATAAAACATTAAATTCTGGTCTAGTCTGTTTCTTTCAAGAAGCATTACAGTAGAGAAGATGTAGAATATTTTACTTCGAACCATTTAACTTTAAAAAGTGCTTTTTAGATATTTACAACAAGCATTTAAATTTCATTTTTGTTTTTACGAATCAATAAGTTATTTGATGAAGCATTAAATTCTAGACCGTCCAGTCTTCTTTTTTCAAGAAACATTACAATAGAGGAGATGTAGAATAT
Source organism: Taphrorychus bicolor (assembly GCA_951812265.1). Classification (NCBI taxonomy): domain Eukaryota; kingdom Metazoa; phylum Arthropoda; class Insecta; order Coleoptera; family Curculionidae; genus Taphrorychus; species Taphrorychus bicolor. Next base: position 45,506,564 of record OX638303.1, read on the forward strand.
TTTACCTGGAAGCATTAAACTTTAAAGAGTGCTTCTTAGATATTCATAACAAGCATTTAAATTTCACTTTTGTTTTTACGAATCAATAAATTAATTGATGAAACATTAAATTAGACGGTCTGGTCTGTTTCTTTCAAGAAGCATTACAGTAGAGAAGATGTAGAATATTTTACCTGGAAGCATTAAACTTTAAAAAGTGCTTTTTAGATATTGATAACAAGCATTTACATTTCATTTTTGTTTTTACGAATCAATAAGTTCTTTGATGAAACATTAAATTCTAGATGGTCTAGTATGTTTCTTTCAAGAAGCATTAACGTAGAGAAGATCTAGACTTGTTACGACTCAATAATTTAGAAAGCATTAAATTCAAGACAGCCTAGTCTGTTTTCTTCAAGAAACATTACAAGTGCAAAAACTTTGGGTTATTTTTCTGCAAGAAGCAAATAGCCTAATTTGAGGTTTCTTCAACAAGCCTTATGTCACTGAGATTTATTCTGTAGTATTAAATTGCGGTAAGTTTTGCCTTAGTTTGTACAGAAAGCATACAAATTTGCAATTTAATTTGTATGAATCAAGCAGTTTCTTGAAGGAGAATTAATCTTCTAAGATCACATTCTCATTGTCAATATTTTTTCTTTCAAGAAGCATTTTATAGAGTAATATTTAGTCTTTCGTCTTAAGAAGCATTGAACTTCCGGAAAGTAAAATTTCAGTTAAAAAAGCTGCCTAAATGTTTCTTTTCATAAAATATAAAAATTTTTACTTTTTTAGAGATCTGTGAAACGAAAACCATTCAGTTAAGCGGTAAAATTTTATGACCTTTTCGACTTTCAATTTTTTTTTTATGAAGTCACCTCAGACCTATAGTTCTAATTCCATGGCTTGCTTGAGGTTTTTTTTAAATGAACGCACGGTATAAGTTTTCTTGCGCCTGCCGTCTCTCGCAGGCAGTAAAAGTGCTGTCAGTTGTACGCCATATAAATTATGACACTTGTATATACAGAGTGTCGTAATAATACTGTAATTCATGTGATATGTATATGGGGTGTCTCAGAAAAGTTGGGAATACTAGGGACGAAAACAGGTCGTTTGAACCTTAGTCGAAAACTAATAATTCTCCGGGATACAGGGTGTCAAAGGTACAATTTTAATTTATTTTTTTAATTGCATGAGAATTGTATTGAATACTCTTTAGAAATTTACGGGCATGAATAGGCATAAAATTTGGGATATGGGGTTTCTTAAAGAAAAAACAACCAATCGTTTTGCGAGCACCACTATTTCTCTAAAAAAACTCTTGTAACGGTTTTATCCCATCCTGTTTGCCTTCTAGACCTATACCTAGGAACTAAAGATTTAGTTTTCTTGTTTAAAAAAAATTTACCAAATTTAATATACATAAGTCCCGGGTCTAAAAAAAAGAAAAAAATTAAATTGAAGCCTCTACTTTTGATACGCTGTATCTCAGAAATACAAAAACTATTAATTTTTTGGAAAAGGTTATATTATGTGGTTCAATCGATCTATTTTGGACTGTCTGAATAAACTGTATCTTCAGATATTGGAAAAAATGCAACGACGGAGGATATACAGGGTGTTTTTAAACAGAGTCACATTATTGGGATCGCAGAGGTACAGGGTCTGAGGAAGGTCTTACTACTCACCTAATCCCGGTTTATTAGCGGGTTGCGATCCAAATTTCGAAATCCATCTCAAAAAACGACAGGCACTTTGAGCGGTGGCGGCGCTACGATACGAGGGCGAGTTGGCGGGCGGCTGGTGGAACATCGCCGCCAACCCTCCGCCACCAGCTGAATCGGACCCCGGCGACAAGGTCCTGTACCGGCTGTAGGGCGACATCCTTTTTTTAAACGTTAAACCAACTCAGCCAAAACACATTATTTATTGCACTCCCCTTTTAACTGAAAGCGTTTTGTCACTGAGCTGCAAAACACCAAATAGTACGGTACGACCTAGAAAAGTACCACTTTTTTAAAAACCGCTACGCGTGACGATGATTGGGCATTAATTATGAATTATCGACCATTCTAGCTGAAAAAAAAACAACGACACGACGTTTCGACAAAACAATTATCCGCGCGTAAGGGCTATTATTTTAGTCAATAGGTGATTTGCGTTAAACACGAGTTCGTCGAGAGCGAAGCGCTTTTACTATTGGTCTAAAACGCCGTACGACCGTGTTGACACTAGAACAGCACACAACACGGCGACCCGTGCAAAAGCAAAACAAACAACTTGAAGTGTACCAAAGCTGAGAGACAGGCGCGCGCCCTCCTTTTGACGTAACAACAATCAGCTGATTATAAAATGTAGTGGAAAGCCTCGCGTGGTTGCGGCGAACCATAAATAACTTCATCATGATGATACGAAAGAAAATCGAACTACGCGGCCTCCCTCCCACGTAAGTTCTTTTAACTAACAGTTTGCAGTAACTGTACTAGAACGAACTTTTAAATAAATTACGTAGATGCTTATAATGGTAAAGCAAAAGACAAAGAGGACGACCGACCCAGTCTTCGATGAGTTCGATGCAGATTGAAGTCACCTGTTGCATGAGGTTCTATTTACCTTTCAGTGGGGGTTAAAGAGTGTTCATAAGGAATTAAAACCCTTGTCTGAGATAAGTTTATTAAAAAGAGTGAACATTTTATGACATTTTCCACTTTTTTTTATGAAGTCATTTCAGACCCACTATTCTAATGGCCTACTTGAGTTTTTTTTTAATGAACGCATGATATTACTGCCACTGCAACAATAGTTTAGATCAGCGCTATAGATTGCATTGCAAAATAGCAACGAGGGGACGTGGTTCTCCAACCCAATAGCTCCAAAGGGTCCAAAGAGGAATTAAAAATCTAAAATCCAAGCATGTGATGATGATTGATTCCAGGCATAGTGGCATGACTATGATCTGGAGAGGATCCATGGATCTGGGTCGAATGTTTTAAATAATGTATTTTTAATGGGCACAAAGGGAAATACGGGCCAAGTATCGGCGTAGATAATGGATAATCGATGGAAGGAAAGGGGTTAGTCGACCTTGCGTTCGTTCTGTATGAAAATTGGCATGAAAGATTTATGAACCGGGTTAATTGAGGAAAAACAAGGCAAATTTGGGAGAATAACTGGTTAAAACTATTTCATTATTTAAACCACCGAGTCAGTCACAAAGTATAGATTCTCTCACCAATTTATCAAGTTACTAGTTCGTTAATAGTATATTATTTCATAAGGAGCGAAAGTGTCACTTTTCTGGCGAGGCTGTGTCACTACGTTCGTCCGCCAACACGGGCGAGCCAGGAAAGTCACTTTATCTCCGAGAAAACATATTATTTTTTTTCCAAACCTTTGAATTATATGGTAATTAGTACTAATAGACATGTAGACAATCTTACCAGCGGCAGGTAAAGTAACAGCCACCAATGTCAAATCCTCTTTCAATCATCGAAAACGTATGGTACTTATTTTCGTAATAATATACCCGACTTTTAAACGACACGGGGGCTGGAAGTCCTCCAGTGTGGCAAAAAGTTATGTTAAAGATTCTCTAAGAAATAAGAAAGATATCGCCAAAAAGATTTTTGGCTCTTCAGAAGGACCTTCCAAAGAAATATTTACTTCCACTAGTTTCGAATTAGCTACAAACCAGACAACTTATAGTTTTGTCGAAACAGAGACTACCCCAAGATCTTCTGATAGTCGCCAAATACCAACCTGTAAAACAATATGTATGTAAGCCAAATATAACATATTTAGAAAACTCAATTATCGCAGATGTTGAAGCTCAAATTCTAGAAAAATTTCAAAACTTAAGTAATAATAATAACATAATTAAAAGACTTAATGAAAACAGAGCAGAAATTGGAAATGTTGCAAAAAAAATAAAGCTTCTAGAAGATGACGCCTCAAAACAAAAACTTGAAAATAAAATAGAAACGATGAAATTGGAAATTAAAGCAATAAGTAGTCATCAAAATGAGGTGGAAGCTATATAAAATAATTTAGAAACAGAAATAGGGGAACTTAAAAAAGCAAATACTGATGTCACTGAAATCACTGAAAACAATCTAGCCATTGAAAATGTTGCGAAAAAAGTAAAGCTCTTAGAAGATAACAACTCGAAAAAAGAAGAATTTCGACAGAAATTACTGATGATTGCAGATGACATAAAAACTATAACAAACCATCAAAGTGAATTGAATGTTTCAAAAAATAATTTAGAAATGGAAGTAAATAAATTAAAAGAAATAAAGGTGACATATCTAAAATTAAAAGTGCTCTACAGAGCGATGTTAAAACGAAATTTGAGACATTTGCTGCTGACGTATACAAAAGAGTTAAGGAAGAAGTAAAGCATTTTGGCCACACTCATAGCGAAATTGACAAAAACATAAAAGAAATTGAAAGAAATTTAACACTACATTTAATGATTCATAAAAATGATATTGATAAATTTAATAGGCTGAAAATAAGAGTTGAAGATGATTTAATGAGGATGAATGAACTAACTGTTGAACTGAAGGACAAATTTGAAAATATTTCAGCAGATATTCTAGATATAAAAAATGAAATTAATAGAAAAACAATTAATGAAGATACAGAAATGATCTCCAAAGTGCATCAAATCAATATTGATATTCAATCATTAAAATCTTCTATAGTAGAAGAAGATAAAAAATTAAAGGATTTATTGAAAGCAGTTAGTGGTATTGACAAATTTAGTGAAGATATTAGATCTTTAAAAAAACATGTTAGAGAAGAAGATGAGAAATTACGTGAACTAATGAACACTAAGTTTAAAGACAAGTTTGAAAATATTTCAGCAAATATTTTAGCTTTAAAAAATGAAATTAATATAAAAACAATTAATGAAGATACAGAAATGGTCTCCAAAGTGCACCAAATTGATATTGATATTCAATCATTAAAATCTATAGTAGAAGAAGATAACAAATTAAAAGAGTTATTAAAAGTAGTTAGTGGTATTGACAAATTTGGTGAAGATATTAAATCATTAAAAAAACACGTTAAAGAAGAAGATGAGAAATTACGTGAACTATTGAACACTAAGTTTAAAGATATTACAACAGACGAACTTTTGGAAAAAATTAATTTAATTAAGGTGGAAGAACAAAAATTAAAAGAAAATAAAGAAAACATAAACACTTATAAAAACAAAAATAATGAGCTTAAGGAAGTACGTTTACAAATAGCAAATATTGAAAAACTAATGGAACTAGTAATAAAAAAAATTGAAATGTTGTTGAATGGTATTAGAATTAAATTCTCACAATGCTTAAAAGCAGAAACATTAGATTCTTTGAATTATTTATATAAAGAGCTTGTAAAACTAAACAAGTTGGTCAGCAAAACTCTTGAGTCGGTTTGTTTATGGTGTGCTTTTGTCACACACGCGCGCATTTTTTTTTTTTTTTTTTTTTTTTTTTTTTTTTTGCGTTTGTGGACCACGCGCGCGAGGCCCCCTTTGTTATAAAAAAAAAAGTTAAAAAAAAATAAAAAACGTGCTAAAATTCATAAAAAGATATAAAATGGTACCACGAGTACCCATATCAAGGTTCCCATTTATGACATATTGTTTGTGAGTATGAAACGAACCTACAATTGAAATTTCAGTTTTATAGCTTTGATTGTTCCTAACTGTTTATAATAAGGGAATAAAACCTACAGAAAAATATTGATAAACAAAAAAACTAAAGTTAAATGTTGCAGCATTATTTGGGACACCGTATACTATTTAAAACATAAATCAACGCTCTATTTATCATAAAACTACTGGAGCTTACGCAATAAATTAACAGATATCAATTTACATGACAAAATCCTAAAATTCTAGGTTACAACACTTTTTTGGGACACTCTATACTATCCAAAACGTAATTATATGCCCTAATTATCATACGACTACCAGAACCTACGAATAAAATCGATTACTATTGATTTATATGGGTAAAGTCGATATTTCTAGATTAAGTATATGAGACTCTCCCCAACTGGCTCAAAAACCTAAAGTTTTAGATAAAAATCGTGAATTTCAGCCTTCAATAGCTTATATCGCGTTTTAACGAGGATTTATCCCAAAAGCTATAAGAGGAGCCAAAAAAGTACAATAATTTTAGTGTTTTTTAACAATTTGTGGATAAAATGGCGAAGGAAAAGTTCTGCAGTAAATATTACTAATATCTGACAACACCAGACTCCTTGAATAATTAAAATTGCTTTCATTACTAAGTTTTAATAACTCTTTCATCGCCTATATCTAACATTTTATTCTGGCTTGTCTACGTACTATATAATCCACCCTTTCTATGTAAAATACACACTGCTTATGGACCTTTTCTGCATTATTAGCATATATTAGCTTCCTGCATCATTTTTTGAGCCACCCTATACTATCTAAAACAGAAATCAACGTCCTATTCATTAAAAAACGACTCGAAGTAACAAATAAAATTGACTACTATAGATTTAAATGACACATATAGAAAATTTTATGTTAAACATATGGGGTTCTCAAACCGGCCCAAAAAACTAAATTTTGAGATAAAAATCGTGCATTGCTGCCTTTAACAGCTAATATCTCGTTTCGATGAAGATTTATCAAAAAATGTATAAGAACAGCTATGGAAGTAGAAGAATAGAGCTACACGTAGACCCCATTTTCGAAGCTCTGCCTAGAACAGTAACCGAGCACGGGTGGCCCAAAACTAAGGTACAAATTTTGCACTTTTTTTTTATTTTCTCAAAAACCGTGAAAGCTAGCTTCTTTCTGATACATGCATCTAATAGCCCTTGATGACCTCTTCATACATCATATTCACCGGCATACCGAAAAACCTTACCGTTTCCATGATAAACAGAAAAATGTAAAAATTTCAAAATTTTCAAAGGGAAAGGGGGGTGGTCGTGAAAATTTTCAGCCAAAATCGATTGTCATAGATTTTGTCAGAAATAGTCTCATATGAAAGAGGGGACAAAAATATGTAAAAAAAATGCAATTCTGGAATTTTCAGTAATTTCCTTCCCCTTCAAAATGGCGCCAAAAACGTAATTGTTCCACTTTTTATCTACATTTTAATACTTATATCTATATAATTCGAAAACTAAACATGGTGTAACGATGCTATTGACACCCATGAATAGAGCATTATCGACCACAAAATACCTGCTTAATTTGTCGTTCAAGGTTTTTAATTTAGTTGACGTAATGTTCGATCAAATAAAAATATTAGGTAATTTTTACAAAATTTTAATAGTTTTTTACTTCCCATAAGACTGTTATAAAACTTAGCAAAATAGTAATTAACGTTTTGAGCAGTATTTGAGCCGACTCACACTTAATTGAGTCACCGTTGTTCTATTGCCGTAAATGGCTTTGCTATAAAATAACAAAAGTCACTCTACCCCTATCAATGAAAAATTTAATCAGTTAAATCTCGGAACCCAGAAACGGTAAAATCAAACAGTTAGTGCCAGTCCAATGGGCTTCGTTAAAGCTATTTTGTCAGTCATATACGAAAAACTGATTGTTTGGGCGTGGCACATTTATAAAGCAATATTAATAATATATATATTATATATAATATATATATAAAGTAATAAAAGGGAATACCCTGATGATGGCGTATAGTAGGCGTAAAGTCGAAACGTCGGATATATTTGGTTTCAGCGCCCTTTGGCAACAGTGAGTAAGTTGGAGCAAAAAAGTGTCATTTTATTAAAAAAGTTTCCAAAATAGAACCTTGGATACTCGCGGCAAGTTTCTGGACATTAGAGACCTCTAGCCCGTCCCATAAGGTAGCCACATACCAAATTTCAGCTTCCTACCTCAAACCGTTCCCGAGATATCGGCTTAAAACCAAAACTTTTCAGGCGGCCATCTTGGATTTTTAAAAATGTCATTTTTAGCGAATTTTACATAAGGGAAACCTACCATTCGATTTTCAAGTCGATATCACCATCGGTTCATAAAACAGCTAAAACCTAGCTACAGTCAGCTACATATAGCTATGTGAGCTATATTACCATTCATGGTACCTCCATGGGCACCCAGCATTCAAAACTGAACCATGTATCATTAACAGTTCTCTAAATATCAACGGTACTCAGCTACTGTAGCTATGATAGCTACGGCAACTATATTACAATTTATAATACCCCCGTAGGTGCCTACCATCCAAATTTGAACCATGTACCATCAATGGTACCCTAAATATAACCTTTTCTATATTCCTCCCATTTAAAAAGCATTGCACAATGTATTTCTTATGGGAAATACACGTGCAAACGCGTGAAAACTTATATGCAAAATTTCGTTAATGGTACCCATGGGTTTAGTACCATGAATACCCATGGCAAATTTCAGCTCTCTAACTTTATTCGTCTCAGAGATATCCCCATTTTTGTAATTACCCTGTCTACGGCGGCCATTTTTTTTTCGCCTCCATCTTTTTTTTATGACCAAATCAATATTGTCCCATTTAAAAAGCATTGCACAATGTATTTCTTATGGGAAATACACGTGCAAAAGCGTGAAAACTTATATGAAAAATTTCGTTAATGGTACCCATGGGTTTGGTACCATAAAGAAGGTTTCCACCCATGGCAACTTGCAGTCCATTCCCTAATGAACCATGGTACCAAATTTCAGCTCTCTAACTTTATTCGTTTCTGAGATATCTCCATTTTTAAATTACCCTGTCTACGGCGGCCATTTTTTTTTCGCCTCCATCTTTTATTTATGACGAAATCAATATTGTCCCATTTAAAAAGCATTGCACAATGTATTTCTTATGAGAAAACGGAAAAAATGGCAAAAAAATATATAACTACGCCCATGTCTGCCGAAAAATCGAAAAAATACATTTTTGCCCGAATTTGTAACCGCCACTGTCTGGGCGAGAACCGCGTGGTCTGGCTTCGACGTCATCAGCCAAAAATGAAACCCGACATGAAATTTTCAAATCGACCAGTCTTTGTGAAAACGTCCTCGAGGACCGGGCATTTTGCCAATAATCTTCCTAGAAATGTTCAAATTTTCCCCGGCCAGACAGTTTTTCCCCGCTTTTCGGCCGATTTTCCTTAGTCTGAGGCTTTAAAGTTAATGTTTACATTTCGGAAATCTCAGCTGTCAGTTGTAGATGGGCGCGGCCGCCGAATGCTTCCGACACCCCCGTGGTGGACGTCGCTTCTGAACCATTCGGGATTTTCGCCCAAAATTTCAAAAAATCTGCATCTTTCGCTTCGAAATTCAATTAAGCCTATTTCGCGACGTCCCAACGAAAAGTGGTTCCGAAGTCCCAAAAAGAAAACATTCCAACGTATCCCCTGGGATAGAAAACCATTCGATTAAATGCACGGTCTCCGGACAAATATACCTCAAAGTGGCAATTTGAAATTTAAAGTTTAAAAATTCGTCAAAATTTCAAATTCAAAGCGAGGCCCTTGATTTTCGGCACGATTAAGGGTCCATGTGTCTGCTACCTCCCTGAATTATTTCAGATTTTTTGCTACGAAAATGTCGAATCTACAGGGTGAAATGTGAGAAAAGTACACCAAAATTGGCAAAAAATGCGGCACAGAAAAACTTTTGTAGCTCACCCGGTATAAGAGCTAGACCAAAACTAACAACTGATTTTTTTTTCTCTCCACGTCTTCTAGTTGCCCATATACCACCGAAGCCGGACCGTTCCATAATTTTCGTGAAAATCGCAAAAAACTACCTTCAAATTTTGGACACTTTTCCTTAATTGTCTTTGGACATTTTTTTGACCACTCTGTATTAAAGTGACGCCTTTGGCGAGATAGGATTAAAAGTAGCCAATGATATGCCCTTTCCCCCGGTACCATCCTTATTGGGCCAGTCGTCTAACTAAAGGGGTCCAGTTTCTTTCGACACTTCACAGCCAACTATATGAAGTTTTCTAATGAAGACATGGTACTACCGTATTGGTTCCACTTGTATGAGGGAGAGAATGGAGAAACCGTCGTTTTGCACTGTTTTTTTGGCTATTTTCATCCATGGGACACACCAATGTGCGATCATTCTGAGACGACAACACCGTTAAGGGGGCACACAACTCCGGCCAAAAACGGAACGAATTTTAAGAAAATGTCGACAATTGTTGCTCTCTCCATACTATCTCTTAGCTCGTTGGATTGAGTATGATAATGACACGACAATGACAATGACAGATGATTAACTTTATTGACGACTCTAGAACAGCTGATTTCGATAAAAGTCCGCCATACTGATTCGTGGGGCAACCAAACTATGTAGCCAACTTCATTTATAGCCAACCGAATTTTCCGTGGTTATAAGGAGACGGTGAATAAGAATTAAGAATCAAAGAAAATTAAAAGCAGAAAGTTGTACCTGAATAACTTTTGTTACCAAGATACAGGGTGATAAAGATTCAGATTTTGTTTCATAGCTGCTTCAGTTCTTCATATAGAATTAAAGTTTGTACATACGATACTCTTTAGAATCTCCACAAAAACAATTCAAAAATTGTGTTGAAAATATGGACAGAGGATGATACTTTTTCAGGGGTCAGGCCTCTTTTTACTTTTCCAAACTGTTTTGTGGTGCGCCACTGAATTTGTTTCGAAAGATCTCTTTCTTCAACTTAGAAACTTTTTGTCTATGGATACTTTTTCGTATCTGTTACCGTTTTGTATAAAACGGTGACAACAAAGTGTATGAAAATATTACAAATACAAATAATTTGCATTTACAAATATATTTTTTTTTATAATTCAAAACCAATGATAGGCATGATAAAATACAAGCAACAAAAAACCTGTAAAAAAATTAAAATTTTATCAATCACCCTGCATCTCGGTTGCAAAGCATTTTCCGTTACGCAATTTCCTTACTAAAACTTTCTGCTTTAAATCCATTTCCATATCGTGGTTTACGTATGACGGTTTAATCCTGACTCATCCTGCAAAAAATAGTAAAAACGGCAACATCGCCGTAAATTTATTAATTATGAAAAACAAATTTGTTATGACGTTTTAGGATTATCTTTCGTACTTCGTACAGCTACAAAACTATAAATCCTCTCTTGGAGCTTTTGCCTAAAAGAGAATTTTGGAATATACTATAAATAAATCTCAAATCAAACATGATGATCAAGATCAAGTTTTAAGTTCGCTCTCATATCTAAATAAGTTGGTCCGCCATATTGCCTTGGGGGCAAATATATCAAATGACGTAATTCGTCACGTTAATTGTCAAGTGGTAAATGTCATTGATTGGATTTCGTGTCGACGGTCGTTACTCGTTACTGTCGTTCGTATTTCAAGAATTAAAAATATATGTGGGCGTGGCAGCGTGGCAACGTGGCACCTAAAAGAATTTTCGCCTGTGGCGCAATTTTTTTGGTGGCTTTCTTTTATTTTACAGAACATATTTCAATCATTCAATCTAAGGAATTCTAGGGATAAATCGTGCTTCCACTAGGGATTTTTTCACATAACATGTTGGCAACACTGACATGCGATGCACTGCCAAAGCATTGACAAAACCGGCCAAAACCGGTTTGGTGGTGAACCGGCCGGCGGCCGGGAGGACGGGGCAAAGTGAGGGGAGTTTCAATTTTTCGACCGACTGACGTTACTGATATAATGTATTATTCCTTATACTGTGATTAAACTTAAAAGTGCTGCTCACTTTAATCCCTACAGAAGGAACTTAACGTTTAACAGGAACTTGTAAATCAACGTTTATGAAAGGGGAAATTATTGCAATTGTACCTATGAAAGGTGTGGTCTCTTTGATCCCTTTGAAAATTTTGCTCAAAAGCCAAAAAGATAACATTTATCCAGCTGAAAGATAAAATTGCCGTAATCAAAGTACATTTTCATTTCATTTTATTTCATCACTTTAGTATCAACAGAATAGCTTAAAAGTTCTCAAAATTATGTTCCATTAAAATGATTTTTTTAGGTCTACTTTTAGGTTTTAAGAAAAAATTCTTAAAATATAACCCAAATAAATGTTTCTACTGAGCTCTTTAATCCCTTTAAAAATTATATTTAATTGTAAAAACTTACATTTATCTAACTAAATATTTCAATTGAAAAAAAGAACATTCAGTAACAAGCTGATTTCAGAAGGATCGAAAAATCGACCATCGATGGGGTCTATCTCCAAAACTACCGAACCAATGAGACTGCCTTTTGAGGTATTTGAAAGGGAACAACTTAAAAGCACATGCAGGTCCATCTCTAAGGTCCCTACAGCCCTCACCTCTTTAAATTTGTTACATGTTGTATGTAAAATTTTCATACTTGTTGACCAAAAAAATGGGATTGAAGTAATCCATTACACATACAATTAGAGATGGTCTACTTGAGCATGCCAATTTGCAAACATGAGTAAAGGGTTGGGTTTAAAGTGTAGGGATTAAATGTGTGGCGGAACTTCATCCACCGACTCACAGATGGCAGCGCCTAAACTTCACCCACCGACTCACAGGTGGCAGCATTAGTCGAAATCTTTCATAACATCACACCGCCTTTCCTGCGTACTTGTAATGCTCACTTTAACACCTATAGAGAAGCTCCAATACCCTGAAAGTTATGGTTGGGCAAACTGTCTCTTATAACAGGAACTACGCAATCAGCGCCTAAGAAACGAAAATGATGATATTACTGAGCTCTTTAATCCCTTTGAAAATTATATTTAATTGTAAAAACTTACATTTATCTAACTAAATATTTCAATTGAAAAAAAGAACATTCAGTAACAAGCTGATTTCAGAAGGATCGAAAAATCGACCATCGATGGGGTCTATCTCCAAAACTACCGAACCAATGAGACTGCCTTTTGAGGTATTGGAAAGGGAACAACAAGGAAAGGAAAAAAACGTTGGATTCACTTCAATCGGTCCATTATTTCTCAAGTTATAGAGGTTTAAAGTAGGAAATCGGTAAAAAAGAAGAAATAGCCACCTTTTTGAAAAAAAAATTTGTATGCTCCTTCTCTCATATCTGAACGTAGCAAACCGAATTCGGGTTAACGTTGAACAATAACTTAGTTTTTAACAAAGAGTGTCTAAAAATGATTTCAAAATGAATCAAAAATCGACTCCAAAACGAGTGAACCGACTAGACTGCCGTTTGTAGTATCGAAATGAGGACAAAAAAAAGAAAAAAAAACCCTTAGATTTGCCCTAATAAGTCTATTGTTCCTCAGGTTATAGAGGTTTAAAATTGGAAATCGCTAAAAAAGAAGGAATGCCTCTTTGGCCACTTTTTTTTGTTTTTCTTAGTTTTTTTTGTTTTTGTTATCGGTTACTTATTTGCTTTATTTTTCAACTATTTTTTTTACATTTTTTGTTTCGTCAACATCAATCAGTTTGCTTTCCTTTTTTATTTTTTTCAAGAGTTTAGTTTAAGGCTTAGTTTAGAGTTAATTTTGTTGTATTTTTTGCCACCTCACGTTCATTTCTATTTTTTTTAATAATTACTCGTAATTCGCAAATCAACCGAATTTGAGTGAAAGTTGAACGATAAGTTAGTTTTTTAACGATGTGTGATAAATACCTGTTCACTTTTTTATTTGATTTTCCATTTTTATTTACTTTCATTTTGCCTTCGTTCTCTTCCGAGTTCCTTAGTTTTTCTGTTTTTGTCATCGGTCACTTATTCGCTTTTTTTTTCAACTATTTTTTACATATTTTCTTTCTTCAACATCAATCAATTTGCTTTTCTTTGTTAATAGTTATATTCTCTTCATTTTCCATGTGTTCCATAACATCTTTTTTTTTTCATTTTGTATTTGTTCCAAATCTTTTCTATTTCCTATTTCGGTGTTAACTTTCCAATTATTGATTAGCAAAAAGTGCAGTAGTTTATAAGTCTTTTTCAATTTGTCACTGTTTCTCATGAGTCTTTTGAGCCTTGTCTTACGATTCATTAATTTTCCATTATTTGATACTCAATACTTGAAAATCTCTTCATCTTCTTTTTCTAATTCCCATCGTTTTTAATTGTAATTTTGTTGCTTTTCTGCCATCTCACGTATATTTCTAGTGTTTTAATAACTACTCGTAATTCGCAAATCAATTTCTTTAATTTTAAAAAATTTTGTTTCTTTCAGTTTACTGTATTAACTACGTTCTCAGTTTTTATGTACTTTCAATATTTATTATCTTTAATTGAAATATCCCTTTTTCCTCCCTTCTTTCTGTTCACACTCATTTCTTCAATTTTTTTGTTTTCACACATCATTAAAAACCTAGATAAACCGAGTGTTTAAAGCTGATTTCAAAAGGATAAAAAAAATCGAGAATCAAAAGCTCGACTATCTCCAAAACTACTGAACCAATGAGACTGCGTAACAAGAAAAAGGAAAAACCGTTGGATTTACTCTAATCGGTCTATTATTTGTTATTATAGAGGTTCCAATTTGGAAGTCCCTAAAAAAAGAGAGAAAAGGGATCCTTTGGTCATTTTTGAAAAATCGCCGTCTTCAAGTTGGCGACATCAAAGTTGTAAATTGAAGTTCTAAAAGTGTCGAAAAATCGACCTCCGAACGAGTCTCAAACTATGGAACTTGCGCGGGAGGTGAAAGAGATCATCAAAAAAGAACAAGAAGCCGTTGGATTTACTCCAGTCGGTCCACTCGTTCTAAAGTTACAGGTGATCAAAGTTGGAAATTGAGAAAAACTGGGAATATCCTCCCTTTGATCAATTTCGAAAAAAAAATGAAAATTTTAAAAAAACTAGCAAAAAAATTTGGATGTTTTTTTTTTGTTGTTTTTGATTGAAATAGTCTGAAAGAGGACGCCAAGAAAAAGAAAAAAACGTTGGATTCACTCCAATCGGTCAATTATTTCTCAAGTTATAAGGATTCCAAAATTAGAAATCGCTAAAAAAAGATAAAATATTTCCCCCCCCCCCTTGCAGAGGGGGGGGGGAAGGGTGCAGCGTTGCAAACTGAATTTGAGTGAATCTTGAACGATAAATTAGTGATTTAACAATGCATTTTTAAAACTGATTTAAAAAAAAGTGCAAAATTCGACCATCGAAGGGTCTATCTCCAAAACTACTAAACCGATGAGGCTACCGTTTGCAGTACCTGGAAAAGGAAAAACAGTTCGATTCACTTCAATCGGTCTATTATTTCTCAAGTTATAGAAGTTGGAATCTGCTAAAAAAATACGCTCTTTGGTCAATTTAAAAAACAAAAACTGAAAATATCTGCTGGTTTTCACTTGAATGGCACAATTTCAATCCCTTCTGAAGGGGAACGCAGTTGGGACTAAGTCATGATAAACCACATACCTTGACGTCTCTTGCTTTACGCAGCTACGTTCGAAACTTCGTCTCTCGCACTCAAAAAAAATATATACGGGGTGTTCATTAGAAAACTTGATCTGGCAGGCTATGAAATTTTGACTGAAAAGGATGAGGAAAAAATTCTTTTGACATTTGACAGCCAACTAGATGAAGGTTTCTAATGAACACCCCGCATAAAAACTTTTAAACCTCTAGTTTTTTTTTTAATAAGTAACCGGAAATAAGAAATATCATTTAATGCAGCGGCTGCCTCTAAACTGATTTATAGTGACTCACAGGTCCAATTATGCGTTTTAGAATCTAAGGGACCCGCGTAATTGGGCCGTTACGTGCACAAAGTAGCCTCGACTTTCGGCCATTATCGAAGCAATGAACTACTTTTAACCTCATTCTGCCCGTCAGTCGGGCCTCCGCAATCGTAAACAAGCAAATTGGCGCCAACTGATAGATTAATCCCCGGTATATTGCTGGGAACTAGCGAACAAGGACGGGGATAGTTCGATAGCACTTAAAAAGGGCCGGTTGTGAACGCTTGCACGGCGACGCTTTAATTAACTCTTTAACAACTTGGTTGGAAAGATAAAAAAGAATGTTTTCCTTGAAAAGTCTAGTTTCTATGGTAGGACAAAATGGTACGAGACTTTTTTGCAGGAAGCGTCTGCAAAACGAGCTCGGACCGCTGATAACAGTATTTAATGGTCTTCACAGAAGCTGCTAACGGAGTTTTTTTTTCTTCCTGTTGCATTGATGCAGCATTTAGCGGACGCCAGAGAAGGCAACAGCAGGCTATTTACGACAAATGTTATAAAACGCATAGACTTCTTCACATATTCTTAAGGAAATGTTTTATACATATAATATTTTAAAAGAAACTAGAGAGTTATGGAAATGGGGAAAGAACTGTAGTTTTAGATCAATTCAAAACCATTTTATGAAGTATTTCAAGGCTCACTTAACTTTTAAATGAGACACCCTAATTATATATTTTCCGCTATTTCAAGCTCACATAGGGAACTTTGGGTTTTCAAAAAAAAAACAATAGTTTTTACATTTTATGACCAGAAAAAAAAATTGAATTTTATTGTTTAGAACTAACTTGGCGCATTCGCCAAAATATCAAGAAACCTTAAAACTTCCAGCTTAGCCAAAAATGTTCTTAATTTCCCACTTTTAAATGAGACACCCTGCATCTATTTTCCGATATTTCGAGCTTAGATAGGAAGCTTTCATTTTCAAAAAAACATTGGCCTTTGCCTCTTATGTCAAAAAAAATTGAAATTTAATGTCTATAAATTTAATAATTCGTCGCATTCGCCAGGATAACAAAAAACCTTCCAGTTTAGCCAAAAATGTCCTTTTAACTTCCCACTTTTAAATTAGACACCCTATATATGTATTTTCCAATATTTCGAGCTCACATAGTAAACTTTAATTTAAAAAAAAACAGTAGTTTTTGCATTTCACGTCATAAAAAAAATGGAATTTAATGTTTATAAATTTACCTATTTTTTGCGCATTCGCCAGGACATCAAAAAATCTTCAAGCTTTTAGTTTAGCTGAAAATGTCCTTAACTTCCCACTTTTGAATGAGACACCCTGTATATATTTCCCGATATTTCAAGCATACATAGAAAGCTTTAATTTTCAAAAAACATTCGCTTTTGCCTTTCACGTACTAAGAAAAATTAAATTTAATGGTTATAAATTCTGACTTGGCGCATTCGCCAGGTTATCAGGAAACGTTCCAGTTTACCCAAAAATGTCCTTTAACTTTTCACTTTTGAATGAGACACCATATATATATATATATTTTCCGATATTTCGAGCTTACATAGAGAGCTATAATTTAAAAAAAAATAGTAATTTTTGCATTTATATGTGAAAAAAAATAACCTTACTGTCTGTACATTTAACTAACTTGGCGCATTGGCCAGGATACAAGAAGCCTTCCAGTTTAGCCGAAAATGTCCTTATCTTCCCACTTAAATGAGACACCCTGTATATATTTCCGTCATTTCGAGCTTACATAAGAAAGAAATTTTATCTTTACAAATTTAACTAATCCGGTGCATTCGCAGTTTTTTTTTTTAATTTTCGTACATCTCAGAAACTAGCAGAGTTACAAAATGGGAAAAAACTGCAGTTTTTGAAAAATTTGACTCACTAGATAATAAACATATTTTCGGTGTTTGAACACCTCAAGTTTTCCTGAACAACACATCACCAGGAACCAAGAAAAACCCTGAACCATAGAAACCACTGGAATTGTTTTTTCTTAGGTTTCGCGCCCCAATTGCACGTTCTATCATAAATCTGCGATTATGCCAGGATTTTAAACTTGCGACATTATAACGGTCAAAATCATGATCGAATGCTACTAGGGCACCTATTTTTCTTAACTGTACACCACTAACTGGTGTCCGTCAGATAACCAGACGATAATTTCACACTTGTGTACAGTTACACGCGATTCCCATATGGCGTGAAAGGCCGTTTGTTTGTGGATTCAAAGATGAATTGGACCGCGAGGTCTCTCTCTCGTTGTGTCTTTGCCATCATCTCAGTTGTTAGCTGGTGCTATGCTTTAATGGCAATGGGTTCTTTTCCCTAAAAACGCAAGACTAACGGTTCATTTCTAAACCGATGCTTCACTGCCCAATGAATAATTTAGTAACAACTTTTTCGCTGTTTCAGCAGTGAAGTGTTGCTTCAGTGCTTAATTAATTGGACACAGAACGTTATTAATACACCCTTGGGTAAAGTTTCAAGGGAAACACTATGAAATATTGTTTAAATCGATTTTCCATTCCATAGCACTTACGGAAATAATTATTGCGGGTACCGCCTTCGGTACGAGCACTCGATTGTTGCAAATTAATGCAAATTTCATTTCTTACCGGCTGTTCAACAATATACGTGTATATAGTGATGAAACTGCTTTTTTTATCGTCCATTGTGTTTGAATAATTTATCGATGATTGTGAGAGGTTTTGGTGGTGTGTTACTGACCCACAAATATTGGCAGCCGTTCATAGTTGATTACATAGGAGCATTATGTAAAAAAAAATTTTGGTAGTGCTTGGCTTATAATGGTAATAGGGCGCGAATATCTCTAAAGAGGCTTTGACTTAAGACATTATGGTACAGGGAAAGCAACTTAAACCAGAGATATATATGAAATCTCAAAAATTTTATTTTTGAGGAATGTGACCAAGCAAAACACCAAGAGAACGTGACAAAATCTCTTACTTCAGAGACTTACCTTAAACTTGAGACTAAAAATATTGCAGGAATATAGCAATTTTTTTTTTTCAATTATATCACTTAAAAAGTGCTAAAAGGACCTACTGGCCGAAGAAAAAAGAAAAAGACTTTCACATTGGTCAAGCATAGATATCCTTCAGCATAGAATATTGTTATCTCCTAAACAAGAGAGTCGCGTTCACCATAATGTCAAGAACTTGAACCGGGTATCAAGCTTCTATCTGCTTTACCAGAATTGGCCTTCAGAATATATTGAATCTCAGAAACTGTAAAAAGTCAGTTAAATGAGAAAAGTTTTATTGTTATTTGTGTGTTGAGCTAACTGAAGTCAAGTGCAACATTTTCAAAGGTTTAATAAAGTGCACAGTGTTACAATTAAGTCAGGTTAAAGTACATGAGAAACTGCAGCGTTTTCAACCAAGATTGAGGAAAAAAATTCTGAATTTAGTCTAATCTCAACTGAATTTGCAGCTACAAAGGGGGTAACTACTTATTGTATATGTGGTGAATACTTGATGCAATGCTGATGATAATATGACCAACTCCGACACAATAGCCAAAATAACTCATGTGCTTGAAGTTCTTGAATCACCTGATGCATAAAGATGCTTAAAAGACAAAATGAAGCATAAGAAAAGCATCGCCCAGAGGATAAACAAGAACAGAAAAAGTAATACCCACAACAACACTAGGAACAAAAACAACAATGAAATAGCCAAAATTCAAAGGTGGTACAGCCTAAAGTTAAATTTGATTCTCTGAAAGGACTGTTTTAGACTTCCCCCGAGGCTGAAACTTATGTCGCATCGAAATGGCAAGATCAACCTTCCAACGAATGAAAACACTTTTTGCGACGATAACCTGAACCTTAAGTTACGCAAGCGTATAATAAGGTCGGTTCTTATGTATGGAGTGGAATGCTGGACCTTAAAGACTAGCTCAATAAATCGGCTGGAAGCATTTGAAATCTGGATCCATCCATGCTGCGTGTCCCGTGGACTGATCTGCTAACCAATGAGGAAGTATTGAAACAAGCAAGAGTGGGGAGACAAATATTGGTCACAGTGAAAAGTCGCAAGATTGTTTACCTTGGCTACATCTTGCGCAGAGAAATTTATCATCTTCTCCAGTTGATCATGAAAGGAAAAGTAGAAGGCAGACGGGGTTGACAGTTGGATGAAGGCAAATCTCTTGGCTCAGGAACATCAGAGACTGGACCCGCATCCGGAGCGCCATTGACCTGTTCAGAGTTGCAGAAGATCGAGATGCACTGTCTATAGTAATCGCTAACATTCAGGAGACCAGACATGGCACATAAAGAAGAAGAAAAGGACTGTTGGAAGGAATAAAATTTGATGGTGAAACCTCATAGCCTTTATAAAGACATCAGTACGAGACTATAACACTGGCAATGCATTGGACTGAAGAACAAAAAGCCACCAAGTTAGTTGTCACACTCTGAGGCTTGAAATCCTGTCGATTATTCCAGATGAAAGACAAACAGACTATTTCCAATTAGTTCCAATTAGTACCTCCAATTGGAGATACATTGAATGGTACATGGAATTTATTGCATTAATTCCATTCGAATTGAGTTTGTTAGTTTCGCAGGGGATTGCAAACGTGCCATTCTCACCAAAAAGAGCAAAAACAATTTCTGAAAATCTCCAAAGGCCCCCCTTTTAGACCCCTTCCGAGGTCGATTTTTAGGCACTTTTAGAATCACGTTTTTTGACCATTTTTTAAAAAAAACTCAATGTAGCTGTATTGTTGTAATGTTGTACACTACATTGCTCAACGTACAGCTACGTTGCTCAACGTAGCTGTATTGTAGCTGTATTATTGTAAACAAATAAAACATAATGTTCAAGGAAAATTCATACATAATGTTCAAGAAATTCAAACACTTAGTGGGACTGGCATAACTGCAAGCCCCCTAAGATTTCTTTAATTCAATCAGTTTGATTTTTGACCTGTGTAAAAATATGCCAGAAGCCTAGTTTATAGTCTGGAGCTTAAGCCTAAAAGGAAGGTGTGTAACAAGAGGGAGATAATCATGAAAGCAAAATTTTTACCATTTTAACAACATGACAATACCTACATCAGACAATAAATCAGAAAGTTGATGAGATTTTTGAGTATGTGGAGAAACTATGAAGAACAATCCAATAGCACCCAAGTACTAAGAGGGATTTTAAGTATTGCAAAGGAGGTCAGATTAGTAGGAACTGTAAACAGTATTCAACCCCTGAAAATGATTAAAAGTGTCTTTATGGTCACAGAGGACACATTAGCAGAACTGCAAGCAGCATTATGCTGAACTAGCAGGCTCCATATCATGAAAATTGCCCAGTTCAAGAGACACATAAATAAAAGTATTGAGATAACAGGTTTATAGGAAAAATGGTTTTTAGTTATCAAATATTGATAAACCCTTTTTTTTTATCCACTAAATTCACACCTTGCTACTCATAAAAATAAAAACACATTGAAATTTGGTGGGTTCTATATAAATATAGGAGGTGTTCATTTGAAAATGTCATCTAGTTGCCTGTGCAATATCAAAACAAAAGGATAAAAGAACAGAAGTGCATTTAATTTGATTATGTTATCCCTTTTGAGATGTCGTTTTCTAATGAAAATGGGGTAAAACCGAGGGTATAACTTAGTACTTGTAGCAGGTAAATAACAAAATAAAACCAAAAAATGGGTGACTTACCTTCTGAATTTAATGGGGTAATGGTGGTGGTTGAAGTGGGAGCCAGTGCAAGAAACTGGGGGCAAAACAAGCCCCATCCAATAATCTGACACCTGTGAAGCAAACCACTGCCCACACTGAAACAAAGAGATTATTGTGTGTGAGACAGGACAGCAGCTATCGTAAACCCATTAAAGTACAATATTTAATCATACTATTTAAACTGCACCAACTTAACAAAACGCTGATAAATTTATAAGAAATCTAGAACAAAACTTTGATTAAATATGTTCTTGTTTCAGCTCCATCCAGATAATAGTTGTTTTGCAGTATATAAACTTACCACAAAGTTGCTGCCAGCACTATTTCAATTTAAAGTTAAAACATTGTCCATAGTTTGTTGCTAAAAGTGTTGCACATACAATGTACCAAAACAAAAGGACAAAGGTGCTAGAGTTACAAAAATTGGTGTCCTGCTCGCGTTATTACCAAGGGCGAGGTGGAATGGCATTCACAAAAGGTCCATAAACGCACTAGAGCAATTCGAAACCGGGAATTTTTTATTAATTTTGAACAATAAACAATAATTTTATCGTCAATAATCGGAATGCTGTATAAACGATATTGACGTTTTTATCGAATGTGCTGCCCTCAACGAATTATTTAAGAACTACCAGCTGTCATAGTTGTGATACGTATGGCCTCCTATAGATGGCAACATGAACCTCCAATCTCCAATAGAGTGCCCTCATCTCTGAAACCTGTTTGCAGTATTGCCATATTCTAATTATTTTTTATTTTAATATTCTTATACCTATACATATCACCATCACCTGTCTGGAGACCATCTCATGTTTTACAGTTTTGGATCCCCCCCCTTCTAGCAATGGGAACCATTAAACTTAAACTAATGAGTACTTCCGGCGAAAGAGACGTCTCGGTGACGTCATGACCTCTTACGTCAAATTATTGCAAAACAGTTGTCTCTGTCAATTATTTTATAATTTCCAATCCAATCGAGTATCGAACTTATATCCATCTCCTAGCTAGAGCTCTAGAGCCGTTCGCATCAAGATATTTTCAAGTACACTTAGGTAAGGCTTCCATTATTACCATGGTACCATGGTTACTCATGCTAACAGCTATGGCTTAAGGGCCTTTAACTTTAAGTTCACTTAAAATTTGCTTCGTGGAAATGGCCATTAGCCCTTAGCTGACGGAGCTCCAAACTCCAAAGTTTTCTAAAACTTAAGTTCCAACCTAACAAACAATCGACACAATCAATATATTTTATGATACGCTGACGACAACATTACCTCAGGGGAACCTTTGAAAGTTTGAAGCATTGTCTATGTATCAGACAAGTATCAGTATTACAAATATATATAAATACAATGTTTGAAGCGACGGACTTCCATTCAAAAAAGGGGGCCATTTTTAAGAAAATATCGGCATTTGTTTGCTCTCTCCATATCTGCTAGGTCATTGTAGTATTGTAGATTGTCAATTTTTTTAGGGTTATAGTTATATTATTATTTATTTTCCTGTTTTCTAATTCTAATTGTTTTTATACCTTTTTTTTGACCTAATCCCGAAGAATAACATACTAAAAAGCAATAAAATATTGTATTAAAATTACCGTCCCGATACTAATAATTTAAAATGGATGATATCCTAAGCAAAGAGAATGTCCACGACATGGGAACCATGAGCAACCTAAAATACCACTCGTTTGGTTCTTCACAATCGGAAGACGAAGATTTCGAGGATGTTACCAACGATGACTTGTGCATCAAAACCGAATTGGATTTTGACTACTCATCAAACAGTATGAACTTAAAAAGTGAAATCAAAGAAGAGGTGCTGGATCTCGGAGTGGACATAATTATGCCCGAAGCCTCCAATCATGTGTCTAGTCAGGGAAGCGCAAGTATGACCCACACTAATTTTAATAAGCCAAAGAAGGATGTTAAAACAAAAAGGGAAATTGAGGAAGAGGAACGTGAAAAAATGCAGTAAGACTAAGCACATAATGCAAAGAAAAAGTTGGTAGCTAAACCCAACCACTTCTAGGGTTTTAGTATCAAATTTCACCGAAGAGCAGCTGGATAGATATGAAATGTACAGGAGATCAGCCTTTCCGAAAGCAGCAATCAAGAGATTAATGCAAACAATAACCGGATGTTCAGTGTCTCAAAATGTTGTTATTGCCATGGCTGGTATTGCTAAAGTTTTTGTAGGTGAAATAGTAGAGGAAGGTGTGTATGTGACTATTATGTGGATTTTGGTTATTACACATATATGTATGTTTTTTAGGATTAGATGTCATGGAAGAGCTAGGAGATAGTGGACCATTACAGCCAAAACACTTGAGGGAAGCTGTAAGGAGAATGAGAAGGATTGGCAATATACCAAATGGCAGAGATGCAAGATCACATTTTAAAGTTTGACTTTGTAATGATAACGTATTGCATCCTCTCAATTTACAGATGTAAGATATTGCAGGTCAAGCCAACATTTCAACATTTAATTCACATCTTCTTCAGGGCTATATTCGGTAATAAAGGATGATGTCAACAGTATTGTTCGGCACAAGCTGTAGTCGGTGGCACCACAAAACAAAGATCCATTGACCTATCTCGATCTCATTGTGGTGATAATGTGTGACATGAATCATGGATGTAATCTCTTTTATTGATGTCATCCTTTGTTGTGGAATATCGCCCTGAAGAAGATGTGAATTAAATGTTGAAATGTGGGCCGTTATTCAAATGACAAGGGAGTTTTTTTATTTGTCCTATACTTGAAAAGTATAAGGTGATTCAGAAAAGTGTTGCCAAACTCTAGGTTATAGAGGACTGCAAATGCATAATTTCTACCACACTGTCTCAAAGAAAGATACCACATTTTGCAATGGGTGCATCACTTCATAAACCAATGGACAAATTTAAGCACCAAGATTGGCTTTTTCAGTTATTTCTGTTGCTGTTTTTGTCATGTTTTTTCCTCATAAATTATTATTTAACTTAACCCTTTCGGTACGGATTTTATTTTTGAATCTTACAATTAATATGGCTTTATAGACGGCTTAAACATGATCATATGAAGCTATATTAACGATTTGAATTTTTTTTTTTTTTTAGTTTTTGAAAAATAGGGGTGGGACATCTGTGTCCCAATAGTAATAAAACTAGGGTATTACCAGAGGAAAAAGTTTATTCCCAATATATGTTTTCCTCCAAATCATGAAAATAAACTCTTGCTAGTATATCTGCAGTGCAAAATTGTTTTTTTGAAATATTACAAACTGATTATTTGTGGTAGTTCAAGAAATAATCTTTACACAACGGGACGTTACAAGCGACACAAAGAGTGCGTGTTCTTTTTTCAATGTTACGTTTTGTGCAGGAAGTACACCGACGTCTAGTTCTTCCTTCCCTGGGCAAGTGCTCCCCAACGTTGAACATACCTTTGGCTCTAAGTGATGGCCTACCTAAAACATATAAAAATATCTTAGAAGTTATGACGCAAATGAAGACGTTTCATACCTGACCCAGCTTTTCTTTGAAATTTTGCTCTTTCTTTACCATAACCTGTCAGTTGCTCTGCCAGAACTACAACAAAATCTATAAAGGGTGTTTTGTTGTGTTGGAGTTCCTGATATACAATCCAACTATTTGCAACAGCAGTCATTAGAAGCTTTTGGAAAACTTTTTTCCACCACTTAGCCGACTTTCGATTCGGATCATATAACGCAGAAAACTGATCAGCCAAATCAACGCCTCCCATGTAGTTGTTGTAGAAGGATATAGCTTCTGGACACGTAATATTTTTCTTTGTACCATCCTTCATTGTTCTGGAAACATTTACTATGGTTGCTTCATGGCAATTGCTAAGAAGCAAGACTTCTTTGGTATCCTGCCAAGAAATTGCCAGCGAACCAAATTTATTACAAACGATCTGTGATTCTCCCCTTTGGTGAAGTTTCTCAAACTTTGGCACGTTCTTCCGATTTTTCATGCAGGTACCCACACAAGCAAATTCTAGCTTATTCATTAGTTCCACTGAAGTAAAAAATCGGTCAAAGCAAATGACAACATCCGGATCTTTTATTGTAGCACACAACTTCTTCACTACCCGTTCCCCTAAAGTTCCAGCAATCTCTTTTGGCACAGTTTCTTTTCCAGCATATACATTCATGTCATACACATATCCTGTCTTAGAATCACAACGCTGCCACAACTTGATACCTCTTTTGACTGGTTTCATTGGCATGTACTGCTTGATAGCCGAACGGCCTTTGAATTTCACCATCGTTTCGTCTATACTGTGAAAGGTTGAATCCGTTCGAGTACGTTGAAATGATGTTTTCATGCAACTAAGTAATTCGTCCACATAATAAGTTTTTCCGGCATTAGTTGGTTTTTCAGGTTTATTGAAATAGAGTTTTGATGACAAGAGCAAATACCTATCTCTGCTTATTGCTGCTTTCAAAGTAACATTACTCAATGATGTATTTTGTGACCAATACATATGAACTTTAGGAACTCGGTTATATGACATTACCATCATACATCCTACAACTGTCATTATCTCATACGGGTCTGTGTTTGGAGTTGTTTGCTTATTTTTCTTCTCGCGCCTAAGAATGTCAAGTCTTTCGTTTGTGCAGTCAGCTATGAACATAAACAAACTTTTGGGAAAAAGCTTGAAAAACACGTCCAGATGCGAAGAAGCCCGGTTTAGGTCAGCCAAAATAATGGGAGATTTTTCATCGGGAATTTTCTTCCTTGGTAAAAAAGTATTATCTACCGTAGTCCATATTATATTAGGAGGTTCCGCTTCATCTTCTATGTCTGATTGTTGCGGTTCCCCTTCGTGAACTAGATCTGGACTCAATTTTCTTTTGATTCCATGAGGTTGATTTTCTTGAACCTGTGCATGCTCATCGTTACTGACCAAATTATCGTCCTCGTGAGATGAATCATCAGACGGATCATAGTCAGAATCTTCATCAGTAGCGTATGGATCTGATTCTGAATCTAGGTCTAAGTTATCGATGCATTGTTGGAGTTCATTTTGTGTCAATGCTCTCCTAAAAGTAATAAGGATGGATACTGTTGGGACATAAAAAACCCACTTATTAGTAACTAGTGGAAAAAATATGTCCCGTCTAGTGGAATAAATTTATTATATTACTATTGGGACAAATACGTTGTACGTAGTTCTGTTACTGTTGGGACATATAAACCCACTTATAATTTCTAATGGGACAAATATGTCCCACCTTCATTTTACTAGTGTACATATTCAATTTGTGGCATGTGTATTAGATAATATTGTGATAGAAGCTTACCTATTCATGTTCACTAACTTGCTTTATCACTTTTGGCCAGTTTTAGCACAATTCTAGGAGAAAAACGGGCGGCATAACCGCACTCGATGTCGCTCAACATGTGACTAAACTGTACCACACATTGTTTTGTTCTGATAAGTTGGTTTCAATGACATCTATGGCGCAACCGCTAAACTAACAACAAGTAAATAGCCTATAGACACTATTGGGACAAGCTTAAGCGATATTTACTGGCCAAAGTATCCATCAGTGATTTACCAACATGCCATGGGACATATAAGTCCCGTCAGAACCGAAAGGGTTAAAGACAGTGCACATTTATGTGTTTTGACCAACAGTACTTAGATTTTTTGCATAGAGAGCATTGGCCTTTCACAATGTGCCTTTAAATAGTGATTTTCCCAATTGTAAATAGGTTAGGAGCAAAACAATACCATACAGACCAACAGTTCAGTTATCTATCTTAAAGAGCAAGGAAATAATAATAAAAACTAAAAAAAAATATATATATTTCATTGTATTCTGTATCTCAAAATTAGTGTGATTGTGAATAGAGGTTTATAAGCAACATTTGTATGACTGAACCCTTTATAAACACCTAAAGTTTTGCAACATCTTACTGAAATACCCTTTAAGTAATTTAACTCATTAGTTTAGGTTATAATAAGTGAGAATAATAAGTAAAAGAAACACAAACTTTATTAATAAGAATTAAACAAAAATACAAGTCCTGAAGTTTGTGACAACCTAATTGCTATTTTACTAGAAAATTATAAAAAAACTACCTAACAGTATTATTATGTCCAAATGGTTACAGGACTATATCTCGTTAATTTATTATTTCCATCCAGTGAGTGTTGGAAAACTGACTGATAAAAAATTACTAAATATAACTGGATGACATTAATATGTCAATGAGATATAGTTATATGGTTACAGGTGTGATAACAGTAAGTAGCTACAATCAAACAATTCCTCACTTAGTCTGCATCTTGGAATTCATCCTCATCATTACCATTTTGAATGTAATTTACATCTACTAAGTTCTCCTCCATCCTTCTAGATATGTCATCAACATCTAGAGATTTGACTACTCATTATCAAGTTCTGATGTGAAATCTAACACATACCTGCATCACCTGCCCCTCGCTCTTCAATTACATAATGGCCTTCCTCAAATTCGTCTTCTGCATCTGCATACATATTGTCATCATCGTCTTCATCCATGTCTTCAGGATCAGGATTGAGCGCCTAAAAAAAAAATCCTGATGTACCAAAATATAATAAGTTGAAAATAAAATTGGCTGACTTGGCAGACTTTAATGGCTTCATAAATGGAAGATACACTAGATGAGTCTTCCTCATCAGGAACTAAAACTAATTCGCTGTTTTCTTGTTCCGAATCCTCCTCACTGTCACTGTTTTCGGCATTCACATTGGCTGGTTCATCACCTGGCATGTACAACTTTCCATCTAGCATTAGATAAACACATTCCCTTGGGTAGACTGATTCATCTCTAGTTATAGCATGTAGAGATATACTTTGATAGGGAATACTGAAGCCTAAGGCATCTTTTTCTTGCCAACAAAGGGTGCTGAGGGAATCAGATATTACAAACAGTCTACTTTTGAGGAGGAAAAAGGTACCTTTCACTAATGAACAGCGTCCCTACACCCAGATCCTTCTTGTCCAAAATAGCCCGGATATTCCGTTCTTCATATCTGATGTTGGATTCGGGATATCTGAAGGAGTTTAGAAGAGCCATCTTTGAGATTCTACAAATCAGACTGTAAAGATAATCTAGGAAAACCGCACTATAAACTAATAAATCTGACAGAGATTTGTTTAAGTTTAACAAAAATCCTGAGGAATATGATGAGGAACAAAACGTAAACAAAAAACATTGATATCAATTATCAAACGTTTTTGGAAGTCTGCTCTACAACGACCTCAGACTATTGCTGTCCTTAATTCTACTTTGAGAGAAGAAGGGATGGGAATACTCTTAAAACACCATGGACCAGGCACTTGAAAACGCCGTCAAACATAATATGGAACATGTCTTTCATACGTCAATTGTCAGTGTTTGTGGCGCCATTTCTTGTTGGATAGTCTAACTGCACGCCAATGCCGGCTCAGGAGAGCGCTCTGAACAGCGAGCTATATATCTCAAATTGAAAAAAAAATGGATATTCTGAAATTAAAAGCAATTTACATGGTTCTTATAGGCATTATCCATTTTTATAAAATTTACTATTCTTAGCAATAAGTGAACTTTGTAGCAGTAAAAAAAAGAAAATTGGATTTTGAAAAGATCGTTTTAGACATTAAATCGCTTCAAATTAATCGATTTTTTGGAAAAAATAATCGATCTTTGATAAATATTAATTCCGAACAACCCTAAATGAGAAAAGCAAAGCCTTAGAAAATGGAAACCAGAGGAAGTAGGATACGACGCCGGGGTCTGTTACCAGTTTGCTCCAATCTGTCAAGTGTGAAAATGACAGTGAAGTAGCATTGGTATTGTAACACATAAGAAAATGTTTTATTAAAAATAATAATGGAACTAAATTACTATTTGTAACATTAGTAATATTATACGTAATATTATTAGCAAACATCGAATTTCTATTAAATAAATAAAAATAATTGTGAATTAATAGTCGTTGATAACCCTGGGATTACATCTCCTACGCCACTGAAAAAACTGCTCAAAAATTTAAATAAAAAACTGTCTACAAGTTACAGGATTAGAAAAATATTTTTCAAATCAGCATTATTGACTTCACTGCGGTATATATGCTAAATCATATTTCGAAGATTTGGATGTAAAATTCCTGGTTTTAGAGTTATTTGAGATAATTTAATTGTTGCTGAAAAACGCCATTATCTGTTTACCTGTGAAACGTAACTCCAGGCTCCTTTCTATAGCCGCTGCTTTTACAACCGTAAGCTGCACATCCCACCATTGTAAACAACACAATTATCTATATTATTAAAGTCTTGCAAAATGCAATTTATTGCAAAAAACCACAGAGCCGACGAAACGTTTGGTTTTCGCCTTAGCCATGGCGTCTCATCATTTTTGGTAACAGCTGCCCATATAGCGGAGAATTGCGCGAGTGGATTCCATGGTTTCCATTTTCTAAGAGCAAAGCTCTGGTTTTCTCTGCGTCTTCCCCGGGTTCAATTTGTTGATAGAATGGCGAAGGAAAACATGTTTTAGTTATTCCTTTACCCAGAGCTCGTAACCTTTTTCGCAGGTAAAAAAGATAAATTCTATTTAGGACGCACCCTGTATAGGTACTGAGGTTATTGCACATGAAGACGTACCATTAAGGTCATTTTCGTTTCGCACCGGTTTAGGTTCTGGTTGACATATAAGAATGACAGACCAGGTGACTTTCAACCAATCAGCTTTGTTGAAAATCAGCTAGTCTGTCATTTTTATGTCAACCAGGACCAGAACCGCTGTGAAACGAGAATGACTTAAAACTTCACATACTTTATAACCCATTTTTACTGACTGATACCTGTCAAAAGTCATGCAGTTCAATTTTAACTCGATTAGCAAAATTCGCATTTCTCACTCGCGCCTCATCGGCTTATGTGCACTCAAGCCTTCACTTAATACTCAGGTAAGACGTAAAATCTATACAGTTCAAAGAAAACCCTGCACGTTGATCTCGACTATAGATCAATAAGTGCTAATTTCGAGGCATAATAATAGATGATTAATGACTCCGAAATGGTCTTTTGATGAACCTAAAAGGTTTTTGTTTGTCGGCTCTGTAAGCTGTAAGAAATCGATTTCCCTGGGGGTGTCACACAGAACTGTATCGTGGAGGCGCTAATGCGCGTAATATTGAAAGCTCTTTGTCGTGGACATTTCTCAGGATTAAGCTTTAACGTTTATTTTTATAGAAAATTTGTAAAATTTCATGGTGGGTGCATTAAGCAAAATTTTCCGCATATTCAGTCCACAATGTGTCGTTTTCTTGTTTTTTTCGTTACAGTTACACTTTTCGGTATAAAAAAAAGCTAAAAATAATTTTTGGTTAAAATAAGGTGGGATACCGATTGTTTCGTTCCAAGGGAGCGTTTCTAAATTAATTCTGTTCCTTGATTACCACCATAACATGTACTTGCTATATAGCATTTCACGTCAAGGACATCCCGGTTGTTACGTCCTCAAGCACCCGGATGTCGTGATGCATTTCAGAGCCAGGCAACGGGCATGCAATAGAGGGGCTCTAAATTATAAATGAGTTTTATATGAATAATCACATTTCTACGCAGTTACGACTAAAGTTTGACTAATTAAAGAGTTAAACAGATGGAAATATTCACTTAAAAACTACGACCATTCTACGACAAAGCCGATACTACAGAAATGCTTTAAAATGCTCGACGCAGTCTTTATTTACCGTGGGTTTTATAATATATTAATACTCTAAAAGAAAGTTTTCTAATTTTGCTTACGAATCTGTATAGTTTAGATACTCATCATTTAATGCCCCAGAGAAGCTAATTATCAGGGATTAAAGAGACATTTTAGTGACAGACTACCTTTCTGAGGATTAAAGGCCAAATACACTCTATAAGAGACTGGCATTCTTTAAAGGAGGTCATCAAAAAGAACCAGAAACAGTTTTAATTCACTCCAATCGGTCCACTCGTTCTAAAGTTACAGACATTAAAGTTGAAAATTGAGGAAAGAGGGAACACACCCTTGATCAATTTCGAAAAATTTATTTCGTCGCAAAGCGACATTTCTCAGTTTTCTATTTTAAATACACTACAGTTAGTGCCCGAAAGAATATCTTATAAGCTAATAATTATCAGGGATTAAAAACCCCTTTAGTGACAGAGACTACGTTTATGAGGATTAAAGTTCATGTGCCCTTTTGAGGTTAAATTCTGCATTGAGCCAAGTGCAACTAACCTGAACATTTTTATTTTTTTTTTAAATATCCTGCAAATACTTTCAGTTTAATCCGTCAAGAAAGTATTTTAAAAAGACATTAAAGAGACACTTTAGTTACAAAGCCTGATACTCGTTCTTCGAAAAAATATTTCCTGACAAAACGATTTATAGTTTCTCGTTTTCAATAACGACGTAATTTAGTGCCAAAAAGTAATATCTTATAAGCTAATCATCAGGGATTAAAGAGAAATTTTAATGACAAACTCGTCGTTTGATCAAAATTAATTCAGCACAAAATGATTCCAAATTTTCTTCATTTAATGCCCAAAAGAATACTTCATAAGCTAATTAACGGGGATTAAAGAAACACTTTAGTGACAGACTACGTTTCTGAGGATTAAAGTGCATGTGCCCTTTTGAGGTCAAATTCTGCATTGAGCTGAGTGCAACTGAACTGAGCAAAACATTTTCTATTTTTGAAATATGCTGTAAATACTTTCTGTTTAAGCCGTCAAGAAATTATTTTAAAAGGCATTAAAGAGACACTAGTTACAACAGACTCGTTTTTCGAAATAATAATTCCCCACAAAACGACTCTTTACAGTTTCTCGTTTTAATACCTTAGTAATTTAATGCCAAAAAATAATACCTCATAAGTTAATCATCAGGGATTAAAGACACATTTTAACGACAAACTCGTCGTTTGATAAAAATTAATTCAGCACAAAATTATTACCAATTTTCTATTTTAAATACTCTTCATTTAATGCCCAGAAGAATACTTCATAAGCTAATTATCAGGGATTAAAGAATCACTTTAGTGACAGACTATCCTTGTGAAAATTAAAGTTCAGGTACATCTTTTGAAAGAGGACATCAAAAAGAACAAATAACGTTGGGTTCACTTGCTCTAAAGTTACAAGCGTCAAAGTTGAAAAATGACAAAAAAGATGAAATATGCCCCTTTTGGTCAATTTCAAAACAATTTTGGATTTTTTTTGCTGTTTTTGATCAGAATGAAGCGATTTCAATACCTTATGAACGTAACAAACATATTTTTTGAATTAGTTTCATAAGTGGACTTTTTTTTTAATTCCTTCAAAGCACATTCTAAAAATGCCTAAAAATGGACTAACTGAAGAGGGTTTTCTCCTAAACTATTAAACCTACGGGACTTTCTAATAATAAGGAACTAAAGTGACAGTTTAGTTACAGTAGACTCGTTCTTTGATAAAAATTATTTGGACACAAATAGCCATTTCTCTGTTTTTTTATTTTCTACACTTTTCTTTTAATGCCCAAGAGAATATCTTATAAGTTAATTATCAGGGATTAAAGAAACACTTTAGTGAGAGACTACGTTTCTGAGGATTATGTGTATGTGCATTTTTGAGGTCAAATTCTGTACTGAGCTAAGTGAAACTGGACTGAACAAAAATTGATTTATGTTTTAAATATACTTTAAACGCTCTTTATTTAATCCCCAAAGAAAATGCCTTATGAGGGATTAAAAAGGCACTTTAGTTACAGCAGATTCTTTATTTGACAAAATTTAGTACGTCATCAGACGAATCATTTCACTCTCTTGTTTACTCTCCATTTAATCTTCAAGAAAATACCTTACAAGCTAGTTATAAGGGATTAAAGCGACACTTTAGTTACAGTTGACTCGTTTTCTGATAAAAATTATTTCGTCACAAATCGACATTTCTCAGTTTTTTATTTTAAATACGCTTCATTTAATTCCCAAGAAAATTCCTTATAAGCTAATTATCACAGATTGATGAAACACTTTAATGACAGACTACGTTTCTGAGGATTAAAGTGCACGTGCCCTATTGAGGTCAAATTCTGCATTGAGCTAAGTGCAACTGAACTTGAACTGAACAAAAATTGCTTTATGTTTTAAATATACTTTAAATACTCTTTATTTAATCCCCAGAGAAAATGCCTTATAAGGGATTAAAAAGACACTTTAGTTACCGCAGATTCGTTCTTTGACAACTAACTTTCACAACGCGACACTCTAGTTACAGTCGACTCGTTTTCTCGTCACAAATCGACATTTCTCAGTTTTTGATTTTAAATACGCTTCATTTAATTCCCAGGAGAATTCCTTATAAGCTAATTATCAGGGATTAATGAAAAATTTTAATGACAGATTACGTTTATGGAGATTAAAGTGCAAGTGCCCTATTAAGGTCAAATTTTGCAATCTAAATGCAACTGAACTGAAAAAAAAAAATTGCTTTATGTTTTAAATATACTTTAAATACTCTTTATTTAATCCCCAAAGAAAATACCTTATAAGGGAATAAAAAGACACCTTAGTTATAGCAGATTTGTTCTTTGACAAAATTTAATACGCCATCAGACGAATCATTTCACTCTCTTGTTTACTCTTACTCTCCATTTAATCCTCAAGAAAATGCCTTATAAGCTAGTTATGAGGGATTAAAGCGACACTCTAGTTACAGTCGACTCGTTTCCTGATAAAAATGTTTTCGTCACAAATCGACATTTCTCAGTTTCATATTTTAAATATGCTTCATTTAATTCTCAGGAGAATTCCTTATATGCTAATTATCAGAGATTAATGTAACCCTTTAATGACAAACTACGTTT
This sequence comes from Taphrorychus bicolor, assembly GCA_951812265.1. Lineage (NCBI taxonomy): Eukaryota > Metazoa > Arthropoda > Insecta > Coleoptera > Curculionidae > Taphrorychus > Taphrorychus bicolor. Next base: position 45,540,789 of record OX638303.1, read on the forward strand.
CTGAGGATTAAAGTGCAGGTGCCCTTTTGAGGCCAACATCTGCATTGAGTTAAGTGAAACTGGACTGAACAAAAATTACTCTATGTTTTAAATATACTTTAAACACTCTTTATTTAATCCCCAAAAAGAAAATACCTTTTAAGGGATTAAAAAGACACTTTAGTTACAGCAGATTCGTTGTCAAAATTTAATACGCCATCAGACGACTCATTTCACTCTCTTGTTTACTCTTCATTTAAACCTCAAGAAAGTACTTTATAAGGTAGTTATAAGAGACTAAAGCGACACTCTAGTTACAGTCGATTCGTTTTCTGATACAATGATTACGTCACAAATCGACATTTCTCAGTTTCATATTTTAAATACGCTTCAATTAATTCCCAAGAGAATTCCTTATAACTTAATTATCAGAGATTGATGAAACACTTTAATGACCGACTACGTTTCTGAGGATTAAAGTGCAAGTGCCTTATAAAGGTCAAATTTTGCATTGAGCTAACTGAACTGAACAAAAAATGCTTTATATTTTAAATATGATTTGATGATATGACTGTTTATTTAATCCCCAAAGAATGTACCTTATAAGGGATTAAAGAGACACTTTAGTTACAGCAGACTCGTCCTTTTGATTGATGCAATTTTAAAATTTTTGTATATAAATCTATATCAATTAATTAACTGCGCTGATTCGAATAGTTTGATGACAAAAAGGCGTTGATTTTTATTATTAGCAAGAAAAGTGAAATTGCGGTTGTTATTAGTAACGAGTTGGTCAGCAGAAATCTTGAGTTGGTTTGTTTATGGTGTATGTCAATTTTTTTTTTTGCTGATGACCACGCGCGCGGGTTAAATTTTGAGATAAAAATCGTGCATTGCTGCCTTGAACAGCTAATATCTCGTTTCGATGAAGATTTATCAAAAAATGTATAAGAACAGCTAAGGAAGTAGAAGAATAGAGCTACACGTAGAACCATTTTCGAAGGTCTGCCTTGAACAGTAACTGTGCACGGGTGGCCCAAAAATTAGGTACAAATTTTCCACTTTTTTCTAATTTTCTCAAAAACCGTGAAAGGTAGCTTCTTTCTAATACATGCATCTGATAGCCCTTAATGACCTCTTCATACATCATATTAACCGGCATATCGAAAAACCTTACCGTTTCCCAGATAAACAGAAAAATGTAAAAAATTCAAAATTTTCAAAGGGGGTAGGTCGTGAAAATTTTCAGCCAAAATAGATTGTCATAGATTTTGTCAAAAATAGTCTCATATGAAAGAAGGGACAAAAATATGTAAAAAATTGCAGTTCTGGAATGTTCAGTAATTTTCTTCCCCTTCAAAATGGCGCCAAAAACGTAATTTTTCCACTTTTTATCGACATTTTAATACTTATATCTATATAATTCAAAAACTAAACATGGTGTAACGATGCTATTGACACCCATGAGTAGAACATTCTCGACCACAAAATACCTGCTTAATTTGTCGTTCAAGGTTTTTAATTTAGTTGACGTAATGTTCGATCAAATAAAAATATTAGGTAATTTTTACAAAATTTTAATAGATTTTCACTTCCCATGAGGCTGTTATTAAACTTAGCAAAATAGTAATTAACGTTTAGAGCAGGATTTGAGCCGACTCACACTTAATTGAGTCACTGTTGTTCTATTGCCGTAAATGGCTTTGCTATAAAATGGCAAATGTCACTCTACCCCTAAAAATGAGAAATTTAATCACTCAAATCTCAGAACCTAAAAACGATAAAATCGAACAGTTAGTACCAGTCGAATGGGCTTCGTTAAAGCTATTTTGTCAGTCATATACGAAAAACTGATTGTTTGGTCGTGGCACAGTTATAAAGCAATATTTGTAATAAAAGAGAATACCCTGATGATGGCTTATGGTAAGCGTAAAGTCGAAACGTCGGATATATTTGGTTTCGGCGCCCTTTAGCAACAGTGAGTAAGTTGAAGCAAAAAAGTGTCAATAAATTGAAAAAGTTTCCAAAACTGAACCTTCGGTACCCGCGGCAAGGTTCTGGACCTCAGAGACCTCTAGCCCGTCCCATAAAATGGCCACATACCAAATTTCAGCTTTCTAGCTCGAACCGTTCCAGAGATATCGGCAAAAAACCAAAATTTTTCAGGCGGCCATCTTGGATTTTTAGAAATGTAATTTTTAGCGAATTTTACATAAGGGAAACCTACCATTCGATTTTCAACTTGATATCATCATCGGTTCATAAAACAGCTATAACCTAGCTATGGTCAGCTACATAGCTATGTCAGCTATAGTACCATTCATGGTACTCCCATGGACACCCAGCATCCAAAGTTGAACCATGTATCATTAACAGTTCTTTAAATACTAACGTTACTCAGCTATTGTAGCTATGAGAGCTGAGTCAGCTATATCACAATTTATGATACCCCCATAGGTACATACCATCCAAATTTGAACCATGTACCATCAATGGTACCCCAAATATGACGTAATCTACATTCCACCCATATAATACGCATTGCCCAACGTTTTTCTTATGGGAAATACACGTGCAAAAGCGTGAAAACTTATATGCAAAATTTCGTTAATGGTACCCATGGGTTTGGTACCATAAATAAGGTTTCGACCCATGGCAACTTGCAGTCCATTCCCTAATGAACCATGGTACCAAATTTCAGCTCTCTAACTTTATTCGTCTCAGAGATATCCCCATTTTGTAATTACCCTGTCTACGGCGGCGATTTTTTTTCGCCTCCATCTTTTTTTATGACAAAATCAATATTGTTCCATTTAAAAAGCATTGCACAATGTATTTCTTATGGGAAATACACGTGCAAAAGCCTGAAAACTTATATGTAAAATTTCGTTAATGGTACCAATGGGTTTGGTACCATAAATGAGGTTTCGACCCATGGCAAGTTGCAATCCATTCCCTAATGAACCATGGTACCAAATTTCAGCTTTCTAACTTTATTCGTTTCAGAGATATCCCCATATTTTAATTACCCTGTCTACGGCGGCCATTTTTTTTTCGCCTCCATCTTTTATTTATGACGAAATCAATATTGTCCCATTTAAAAAGCATTGCACAATGTATTTCTTATGGGAAAACGGAGGAAATAGCAAAAAAAATATAACTACGCCCATGTCTGCCGAAAAATCGAAAAAATACATTTTTGCCCGAATTTGTAACCGCTACTGTCTGGGCAAAAACCGCGTGGTCTGGCTTCGACGTCATCCGCCAAAAATGAATCTCGACACGAAATTTTCAAATCGACCAGTCTTTGTGAAAACGACCTCGAGGACTGGGCATTTTGCCAATACTCTTCCCAGAAATGTTCAAATTTTCCCCGGCCAGACAGTTTTCCACGCTTTTCGGCCGATTTTCCTTAGCCTGAGGCTTTAAAGTTAATGTTTACATTTCGGAAATCTCAGCTGTCAGTTGCATTCGGGATTTTCGGCCAAAATTTCAAAAAATCTGCATCTTTCGCTTCGAAATTCAATTAAGCCCATTTCGCGACATTCCAGCTAAAAGTGATTCCTAAGTCCCAAAAAGAAAACATTCCAATGTATCCCCTGGAATAGAAAACCATTCGATTAAATCCACGGTCTCCGGACAAATATACCTCAAAATGGCAATTTGAAATTTAAAGTTTAAAAATTCGTCAAAATTTCAAATTCAAAGCTAGGATCTTGATTTTTGGCATGGGTAAGGGCCCATGTGTGTACTACCTACTTGAATTATTTCAGATTTTTTTCTGAAAAAATGTCGAATCTACAGGGTGAGATGTGAGAAAAGTACACCAAATCTGACAAAAAATGCGGCACCGAAAAACTTTTGTAGCTCACTCGGTATAAGAGCTAGACCAAAACTAATAACTGATTTTTTTTTCTCTCCACGTGTTCTAGTTGCCCATAGACCACCGAAGCTGGAACGCTCCATGATTTTCGTAAAAATCGCAAAACTACCTTGCTATTTTGGACACTTTTCCTTAATTGTCTTTGGACATTTTTTTGACCACTCTGTATTAAAGTGACACCTTTGGCGGGATAGGATTAAAAGTGCCCAAGGATATGCCCTTTCCCCTGGTACCGTCGTTATTGGGCCAGTTGTCTAACTAAAGGGGTCCCGTAGGCCCAGAAGTTGACCATTACAAATTTTTTTTCAAAAAACTTTGCGATTTTTTGTAGATTTTCCTATTTAACTTATCGGAATTAGACGTCAAAATTGTTCGTCTACACATATGGGGAAATCTACCCGTCGGGAGTTCTATACCCCACAGAGTCCCGGAGTTGCGGCAAAGACGCCGTAAATTTGTGTACCTAAAAAAACGCATTTTTGACTTTGGTACGCCACTGGTCGGCCCCCCCCCCCCCCGCACGTACCGCCAAACCGCCCACATATTCGAAAAGCCCGTTCATTTCTATACATTTGCGCAATACTACAAAATCCCGTAAAACGAGCAGTTTAAAAGTTATAAGCGTCGAAATGGAAAAAGTACCAAATATATACAATGGCTTCTGGGAGACCGCTTTATATCCTCACTGGCGTTCGGATAATTACCATGGGAACCGTGATATGGGTACCATTTTACACCTTTTTATAATGTATAACACGTTTTTTACTATTGTTCCTATGTTGTTAGGTTTGCGAATATGAAACAAACGCGTTTAGACTTATCGACGTTTCAGCTACTTTTAGAAATCATCAGGTTTTTTGTTCATAATTTTACGGTAGTTTGGGCTACATAAGAGAAGGGTTCGGATATTTCCCAAACGATGGGCGCCCCCCGCAAAAAAATGAATACACAAACAACCATAAACACCATAAACAAATTAACTCAAGATTTCTGCTGACCAACTTGTATAGTCCTGGATAAAAATTTTGCAACTTTTAAGATTATAATTGTTTTTCGAAAAAATTAAAACAAAAGCTGTCTTTCAGTGGTACATACACCCTTTATTGTAACAACAAAAACAGGTGCTTTTTGCAACACGCAAATCCGTGCGGTAAGGAGATTTTACCGCACATAAATTGGAAAAAAAAATCAAAAAATTAAATAAATATGTAAATAAAGGACCCCTTGTCGCACTTGCGAAGTAAACAACTATTTTATAAGCATATAATCTGGACGCTTTTTTTACCACCTGTTTGTTTTCAAGATTCCAGAGTCGGGCGGCCGATTCGAGACGCAAGCGCGCCACCTCTGGCACGACGTCGAAGACGCCGAAGAGGCCTCCGCTCCAACGAAGAAGTGCTCCAGGTGTCGAACGACGCGGTTATCACGCCCGAAGGCCGGACCACGTTTCCCGATTGCGACGACGGAAGGTGATAAACAGCTTCATCGTCCACGATGACACAGTAATTAAACCAAAATGCTTAACTTTTTGTTACGTTACATTACGCACCTAGGATGGGTTTTTCGTTGTTTGTTAGAGCACCCGCACACGTGACTGTAAATACTCTAAATTTGCTGGTTTTTGGGGGACATGGTGAGTTTAAACAACAACAACAACAAGTTTTCGTTTTTGACCCTAATTAAGCATTTGCATGCCTGCTCGACTTGCCTATTAAATTCTCCTGATGCCAACATTGAACTACCCACGAATTTTGCTAGAAAGGCGAGGTGGCAGATATTTATGTCAACACTATTTTTAGCCGAAACAGTGGCACTTCTTTAATTTCACGCCGACCAATCCTTTGACACACCTTAAAGGTCGCCAGTTGGGGGTCTTAAGCTAAATATAGGGCGAATTAGAGATTTGGGCGCGATTAGATGCGGAGATTGTGTCACGGCTTTGTAGTTGCGTTTCTTTTTCGAGGGTGTTTTCAAGCTCCTGACCTTGGTCGATCTGAATGGTGCTTCAATTTTCTCTTCTAATATAAAGACGGATTTTTTTTAAAAGATGATATATAGAGAATTAACGCTTTGCTTCGGAGTGCCAAAATGCAAAAATTTACTTATTTTCGCCGAAACTTAAATTTCACCGAAATGTCAAGAAGTATTTTATTCTTGATATTATGGTAAAGACAACATTTTCACAAAACATTATTAACTAGTATTACATCTAGGGAAACCCTCCCGTTTTACCCTTTTGGCATTTTTTTTAACATTGGAAACCTTAAAAATAGTGGCGGTGACGTCACCTGACATCTTACATCAAATAATTCGAAATCCCGATTCGCCGATTGATGTGCTGTGACGCCATGGTAACCTTAAAAATGGCGGATTTCCGGCCACAAAAACAGGACCATTTCTCTGTCCATATCTCCTAGGTCATCATGCGATATAAGCGATTCAGTTATTATTGTCGTCAAGTAGGCGTTGGAAATTTGACTTTGACATTTTTATTGTACCTTCTCAACATGTCCTAAAAGGAGATGGGTATAAAAGAAATGAAGGTTTCAAAGGTAACTAGATGACAAAAATAAGTGAATGGGTAATACTGTTGCGAACTCGGGGTTCAATAATTTCAGTGTAACGATTTAACACGAAAACACTATTTATTTATCCCACAAATACACACACGTACAATTCGACTACTAAATAACTCACAACTTAACACTTATAGCCTTTTATTATCGTTTATAACTTCGGCTTACTTATAGTTCGATTAAAATACGACTACTCACTAACTGCGCGCTATTCACCTTTTATACGCAATCCTAAAATTACAGAAACACCTAGAATATTTTAGAAGAAAAATAATTAATACGAGACACATAAAAAAAGAGGTCGTAAACAACTACGTTCTAAGTAAACAGAGCAATAAATCAATCACTCGTGACGACATGCTAAACGCCGAAACGCGAAGATTCTACCTCCTTCGCCCGGAGCGTAACGGTCACCGTAACAATATAGTATGGGGTTTTCCATGGATGCTCATTTATTAGAATCCGGAGTATTTGGTGTGATTTTATATACTGGTTTTTGGTTTACTATAAGAGGTATCAATTTTCTCATACGGATTCGTTTAGCAAATGCTAGTGTGCGATCGACCGATTGCCATCCTTAAATCTCTAGAGAGAACACAATGCACACAAAACACTCATGGATAGAGCCATCAGATATCTATGCCGACATGTTTCTAAAATTGGGCCTGTTTTTTTTGACCAGAAATCCGCCATGTTTGAGTGCTTCATGACGTAAAGTCATCATCAGATCACGACAAGACCTCAAGTGATGTCAATTAAAACGTTAGTATCGCCTTCATTTTTAAGTGACCCACAAAACTGTAAAACATGAAGGTCTCGCCAGATGTAAAATGAACTAGCTCGTTGATATTGACCATTTCTAGAATAACGTCATTTGATATGAGTGCCCTTCAAGACAATATGGCCGACCGACCCATTAAAATTCACTAGACCAATCAAAATATGAAAACATTTAAAATGTGTATGCAGAGTTACCATTTTTACTAATTTTTATTACATCTACTTATCTGCATTACACGGACAAATAATGTTATTATGATCTTCGAACAGTACCAAAAGAAGTCGTAAACAACAATCCACCAATGTACTAAAGTATTAAATTGAATTGAAAAATGAAAAAATAAACAGCCATTTTATTATTATTTTTTTTTGATGCCCTCTACATAGATGACTCTGTAAAACATCAATGTCACCTACTGACACTTGTATGGTGCTTTCGATGGGGTGGACGCCATTTTATTAGAGTTGGAGTACTCGGAGTAATATTATACTGTATTCTTATGAACTAATAAGAGAGGATAGAGCTTTGTCTAGCATATTCGTTTAGGAATTGATATCAATTTTTATTTTATAGGTTAAGACTAAAGTAGGTACACTGATGGTTTCAGTAGAGATTGTAACTGTTTTCTGACATAACAGGCCTAAAAAAGCATATATTTATTGTTCAAATGTTCAAGCTGTGGGAGAGTTCAAAAAAGTGTGCACAACTGCAAGCCCAACCATTTTGAATTATCCAGATTCACAGATTTTGCACACACGATTAAGCAGAAAACTGACTAGGTAGCTGACGAGCTACTCATTTTATTGCATTTGTATTTACCATTTCAGAACAGCTGACTGACAAACTTTTTTGAGGGGTATACAAACAGTGTAATCAAATATACCGAATTTTCTGTGTTTACACGGAAATGTTGAATAAGTTCCATGTTTGCTTGTTTAAACCCTTTTTGTCGTTTTTAACCAACTTTGGTCCTAATTCTTACCTGAATTTCCATAAAAAATCTAAGTTTGTTTGCTTAAACGCTTTTTATCATTTTTAACCAGTTTTGGCCCTTATTCTAACCTGTATTTCTAGAAAAATTTAAAATTTGCTTGTTTAAACGCTTTTTATGATTTTTAACCAACTTTGGCCCTAATTCTTACCTGAATTTTTAGAACAATTGAAAATTTGTTTGTTTAAATGCTTTTCGTAATTTTTTACCAACTTTAGCCTTAATTATAACCTGTATTTGTAGAAAAATTCTAAATTTCCTTGAATAAAGACTTTTTGTCCTTTTTAATCAACTGTGGCCCTAATTCTTACCTGAATTTCTAGAAAAATTCCATGTTTGCTTGTTTAAATGCTTTTTGTAATTTTTAACCAACTTCGGTCCTAATTCTTACCTAAACTCCTATAAAAATTCTAAATTGCTTGTTTAAACGCTTTTTGTCATTTTTAGCCAACTTTGGCCCCATTGTTACCTGAATCTCTAGAAAAATTCTAAATTTGCTTGTTGGAACGCTTTTTGTAGTGTTTAACCAATTTTTGCAATATATTGTAACCTGAATTTTTAGAAAAATTCCAAATTGGCTAGTTTAAACGCTTCTTGTCATTTTTAATCAGTTTTGGCACTTATTCTAACCTGTATTTTTTTTTTGAAAAATTTCAAATTTTTTAACCTACTTGACTTCTCACCTGAATTTCTATAAAAGTTGTAAATTGGCTTGTTTAGACGCTTTTTGTTATGTTTAACCAATTTTTGCCCTTATTCTAACCCGAATTTCTAGAAAAATTCCAAATTGGCTTGTTTAAAGCCTTTTTGTCATTTTTAGCCAACTTTGGCCCTATTCTTACCTGAATTTCTAGAAAAATTCTAAATTTGCTTGTTTTAAGGCTTTTTGTCAATTTTAACCAACTTTAGACCTAATTCTAAGTGCTTACAAATCGACCTTCGAGGGGGCCTATCTCAGAAATTATTGCATCCATGGATCTTCCAATAGTGGCAGGTGAAAGAGGGCATCCAGAAGAGGAAAGAACAGTTGGATTCACTCCAATCGGTCGAGGCCATTGTATATTCATTGTAAATTCTCAAGTTACAGCCCGTCAAATTTGAGAATTGAGAAAAATGTCGCGATACCTCCTTTTGGACATTTAAAATAAAAAATCGGAAAATGTTTTGCTGTTTTTGATTGGAATGGCACGCTTGCATTCCCCTAAGAACGTAACAAACTCAAACCCAATGAAATTAACCTCTAAAGACGTTTTTTTGAAAATGGTCCAAAAACGCGATTTTAAAAGTGCTTAAAAATCGACCTCCGAAGGGGTCTATCTCCGAAAATATTGCACCCACGGATCTTCCAATTATGGGAGGTGTAAATAAATATCAAGAAAGATTTTTTGTCAATTGAACGAGAACTTCAAAAATGATTGTGAAATATCTCAGTGGCGTACCATTTATTTGTGATAGAATTTTTTTAGCTTTTTCGCAGGAAACTCTAGTTTAAAATATGCAGAAAGATAATATTTACTATTTGGAAATTGAAAACTTATCTGCTTTCAATATTTCCAAAAATATTGAAGCTGTTAAGAAGGAAACAAACACTAACAACTACTCCGAGGGCTAATACCCCTACCGGCATTGAATTGCACTGTTTGTATCAAAGCTCATTTTATAAAGCAACAAAATATTAAAATGAATTAATAAAGTAATAAAAAATCAATGCTAAAAAGCCAAAAAATATTAAGCTTTTTGCAAAAAAAATACAACCAGAGTTTAATTAAGATATGCGAAAAATGCACATGTATAATTACAATTTGGAAATTTGAAAACTTGTCTGCTTTCAGCATTTCCAAAACCTTGTAGTTATACATAAAGAAGGAAACAAATAGAAACAACTACTTCGAGGGCTAATACCCCTACCGACATTGAATTATACCATTTGTTTCAAAGCTTAAACATTATATAAAATATACATAAAGCAAAGATGAAATACAAGAAAATGCTCTAGAAAGAAAAAAGTAAACATAAAAGACAAATTAAAGTTTCCTTTTGAATTTCACCTCCCATCGTACCTACGCATATATCTTCATTAAAAAAGTATTTTTCTGCAGTTATGCGCATTTTATTAACAGTATATTTACCCTTATATAACATAATCACACATAAATAAATTTAAGTATAAAAAAATAGTAAGAATGGCAGCACCGCAGTCAGTTTATTAATTATGAAGAGTAAATATATTTTGATGTTTTAAGATGTTCTTTAGTTCTTCAGCTATAAAACCAGTTTTTTGGGAGCGACTCCGGGCCGAAAAATCTTTTCGGCAAGGCGCCGGGCAGCCTCTCACTGTTATCCGGTTCTCACCAACTAAAAAAACCTGTTTGTGGTTGGGGACTCCGGGCCCGGTTGCCTATAAATCCCCGGATCATCACGTTTTAAGTTCCATCTAATATTTAAATAGGCTAGTCCGCCATATCACTTTGAGGGGCATTCATGTCAAATAACGTAATTCTGGAATGGTCAATTTGACGCTTATTGACCATTCCAGATTCCAAAACAGCTGTTTTTGACAAGCTTTTTTGAGGGGCATACAAACAGTGTAGTCAGACATATCGAATGTTCGGTGCTTATACGAAAATGATGAATAAGAATCGACAATTCATTGTTCTTTTAGGATGATATATCCTCACTGAAACAATATTTTCCTGTTATTATTCGCATTTTATTAACATAATCTTTACTCTTATATAACTTATAAAGGCACATAAATAAATTAAACTATAAACAATAGTAAGAACGGCAACACCGCAGTCAGCTTATTAATTATGAAAAGCATACTATTTGTTTTGACGATTTAGGATTTTCTTCAGGACAGCTACAAAAATATACATTCTGCCTTGGAGCGTTTGCCTAAAAAAGACAATTCAGGACTATATTATAAACGCATTTCAAATCCGTCTGACATTTTAATAGGTTGGTCCGCCATATTGCCTTGAGGGGCAAACATATCAAAAGACGTAATTCTGAAATGATCAATTGATAGGTCTACGAGACGTCAATGTCACTTGCTGACATTTGTATGGTGCTTTCGATGGTTGCCATTTAATTTTTAAAGTCGGAGTACTCGGAGTAATCGTTTACCCCATTTTTGTTTAATATATGAAAATGTACAGATTTTCCTTTATGCATTGAGAAAAACTGTCGACTATTCATTGCCCTTGTCATTAAATGTCATATTTATTTTAATAATAATTGCAACGGTGGGAGAATATGCAACGAATTTTTGTTTCCTCCTTATTTCATTGATTCTTGCACATTTTATTCTGCATTTTTCTGTCCTTTTAAGTACTTTTTTGTATATTTAATAGTATGTAGTGTTGAGCACGGCGGAAAGTTCTGGCTTTTGAAACTTTCCGGAAAGATAAGAAACGACTGAAAATTTTCTATTAGACTTTATTGGATTTTAATTGTTAAACCTAACGGATGAGTAAGCTCGAATTTCCAACCATTGATCTTATTAATATGGTCATTGACATACCCTCAGGGTCACGCCCTCAACCCTTTCCCCGCACATACCTAGCACTATTCGAAAACAAAACAAAACCCTAAATCGTTGTTTAGCATGTCGTAAACTCAAAAGTACGATGATTGTTCTTGGAAATCCTGGTGTTGATTTCGTAATCGATTTCCAAGAACAAACATCGCGTGTTCTTTGGAAGCTTTGCCAAAAAGGAAAAAAAAGATTCTTTGCCGTTGATCGATTCGAGGCCGACTCGTTGCTTGAATTATTGAGTGAAATGAAGCTTTCTGCTTCGTTTTCCGGGGCTATTTTTTGAGGTGCGAGAATTGTTTTCCTTTCGGGAATGAAGTTACTAGGTACTCGAAGTAGGTAATTAAGACCGTCCGTTTAGGGCAAAATTCAAGCCCAATAAGGATATAAGGCCATTGTTATGGGATATCTACGTGTAAAAGATTTAAAGAAGAAGATTAGGCCCAAGAGTGAATGAGGGCGTAATTTTGGTCAAGGGCGCAATTCTTCTTTCGGTCCGTGGTACCTACAATGTTTTAGGCACAAATTACAATTGATTAGACTGTGAAGGCTTCACGGCCGGTCAAAATTCATTCTAAAGAGCTTTCCCGGCTTTGAAGCCGTGGTTTAATAAAATTTCTTCCTGGCGTTTTGTCTACAACTGCGGAGGACATTATCAACGGCGATAAGACAATGGGTCAAGTGGTTTCTTTTGCGTCACGACGTTGACTCATTTGACCAATCCCACTAAACATGTAACTCACTTAAACTTGTCTGGACGCTAGACTACCTACCATGAATTGTGAAATAGCTGAATCATAGCTACGGTGACTGTTTTATGTTAACTGTTTAATGGGTTATGTAACTCAAAATTTCACTTAAAATTGCTTTTGTTTTAATTGAACTAGAGATAAAAAAAAAATGAGGTTCAATATAAAATTGCTTCACTGATGTAAACAGATTATCAAAATTTGAAGAGTTGACTGACTTATGAAGAGCACGCGCCTTCACCATTTTGATCAGAAGACAAGAGAAAGTAGAAATCGAGAGTACCACAAAACCGTTGGACTTGCACAAATCGGTCCACTCGTTATAAAGTTATAAGCGATCAAATTTCAAAATTTAGAAACTTATAAAATTTGACTCTTTACGATTTTTTTTTAAACTGAACTAGATATGAGAAAATGATAAAATTTATGCCCCAATATATAATTGCTTTACTGAAGTAAATTGATTATTTAAATTTGAAAAGTTGACTGACTTATAAAGAGCACGCGCCTTCACCATCTTGATCAGAAGAAGAGTCATTGTAAGCAAAAGTAGCACTCAAGAATACTGCAAAACCGTTGGATTTACTCCAATCGTTCTAAAATTATAAACGATCAAATTTGAAAATTTAGAAACTAATAAAACTTTTTTTTTTAACTAAACTAGAAATTAGTGAGATGATGTGTTAACTGTTTAATGGGCATATCGAATTCAAGACGGCCACGGTGGAAAAAGTGATTAAATGGTGATATCTCGGGAACGGTTAAAGCTAGGAAGCTGAAATTTGTTATGTATGTTCATCGTTTACCAGCTATAGGAATCATTCTGATCCAGAATCACAATTTTCGAAATTGAAGTGAAACCAAGCCGAAGTGGTCGCTTCCCACAGACAGATGGCCGAGACCTATACTGTCTGTGGACGACGTTCACCAGAGTATCGAACTCATTTCTCTATCAGGCAGGTTTCGCTCTTATTAGAGCCCATCAGCATGATATACCTTAAACCTGACAGAAATACGAGTTCGAATGAAACTTGGTCTCCTCTCTTGCTCAAGGCACTGTGTACATATGCAAGTGGCGCCATCGGACGACGGCAGGTGCTTCCACTCGGCCATCTGTCTGTCGGAAGCGGCAACTTCGGCTGAAAACTAGCTTGGTTTCACTTCAATATATCTCGCATGCTCTAGTGGAGTAGAATGCCGTCGTCCGATGGCGCCACTTGCAAATTTTCGAAATGTTTACTAAATCAACTATTTTGCGACTATAGTCACATAATTGTCAAAAATTGTACAGTTTTTTTGAATACTTTCAAGTTTATTCCCACTTTTAATAAGTTGACTAACAAACAACAAATCTGTGGTCAACTCAGGAACACAAACAATAGTTTTAATTTCTATACCATGAACATTATACCACAAAAATTTCGACATTTTGAATTTTTTTTACATTTTTTTTATGGAAGGTACGGTTTTGCACGTGGATCGTCATGGGATAAAAGATCCTGAGTTCAATTCTCATCAACTCCAAATATTTTTTTTATATTGATCATGCAGTGTAGGGTCTGGGGGAACTCAAAGTTGACCATTACACCGCAAAAATGTTAATTTTTTGCCAATTTTTTGCTACGGTTTTTCAAGTGTATCCTGGTGGGATGATGCCCGATTTCTAATGATTTTCAAAACTTTACGGCTCTGACAGATCGGGGACTCAAAAATCCGTGTTACATACATTTGAAATTTCAGGTCTGTGGCAGCGGATTGGCAGTGCGTGCGAGAGATCCTGAGTTCAATTCTCATCAACTCCAATTTTTTTTTTCTTTTCTTGAGAATCGCTGAATCTCCTTCGTGGGTATTGAACAAAAGGGAGTCATCTTGCAATCACACCAGACAGGCTCTTATTACCGCTGTATTGTTTTAATAAAAGTAGGGTTTTGTTATCCGTGGCTGCAAAGATTAAAAATGCAAGAGGACATGTAGAAATGTAGCTTCTAAAGGTCAATAATTGTTTCAATGATTTTTTCATGTTTTTACGTCCGGGCAAACAAAATCGTGTAAAGAGTTAAATAGATCTGATCCGCAATAATTTTTAATCTTTTAGAGCTCAGATATCGACATAAATCCTGTATCAAACCAAGATATTATAGTTATAGTACGGGGTCGATCTAGTTGGCTATGATTTTTTTATAGAAAAGAAGATAGTTATAACGTGACTCGCTATTTATTATTTGTCACTGTCACTTGTTGACATTTGTCACTTACTTATTAGCTGTCATTTCGGGTGGCAGCACTAGACATATCTGAGCGTATTCCCAACATTGTTATCAAGAAAACATAGGATGAAGATACTTTCAAATCGCTCTGGAGCCGTCAGTGTCATCCCCGGACATTTGACTTTACAAAAGTGACAACTTAAGAAAATATCTAAGGAAGTAATTCAAGCACGACATGCTTCAAAATAACAAATGAATTTCATAGGCGGCTAGATGACGAATTCTAATGAACACGTGGTATTATTCAGGTTAGGATTAGGGCCAAACTTGGTTAAAAATTACCTAAAGGGTCAAATATGCAAATTTGTTGTTTTTAAAGAAGCTCAGTTAAGAATTAAGGCCAAAATTGGTTAAACATCACTCAAAGCGTTTGAAAATGCTAATTGGGAGTTTATGGAAAAATCTAGGTTAGGATTAGAGCCAAAAACGTTTAAAAATTATAAAATGCTTCTATAAACGCAAATTGTGGAGCTTGTAGCAGTTAGAGAAATTTTAGTTGGAATTTAGGGCTAAAATCGCTTAACAATGATTCACAATATGTAATAGGGCAAAGTTTGAACTTTCGGAAAAATTCAGATTAGGCTCAGGGCCAAATTAGATTACAAATGACCTAAAGCGTCAAAAATGCAACTTTGTTGTTTTTGGAGACGCTCAGTCAAGAATTAAGGCCAAAATTGGATAAAAATCACTCAAAGCGTTTGAAAATGCTAATTGGGAGTAATTAAAAAAATCCAGCTTAGGATTAGAGCTAAAAATCGTTTAAAAATTACAAAATGCTTCTATAAATGCAAATTTAGAGCCTTTAGAGAAATTTTGGTTAGAATTAGGGCTAAAATCGGTTAGAAATGATTCACATTATCTAATAGTGCGTGGTTGAACTTTTGGAAAACTTCAGGTTAGGATTAGGGCCAAACTAGGTTCAAAATTACCTCAAGCGTCAAAAAAGTAAGTTTTTTTTTTTTTTTTTTTTTTTTTTTTTTTTTTTTTTTTTTTTTTTTTTTTTATGTAGGATAGGTTCAGGGAGGGAGAACTCAAAGTTGACCATTACACCGCAAAAATGTTAATATTTTGCCAATTTTTTGCTACGGTTTTCCACGTGTAACCTGGTGGGATGATGCCTGATTCCTAACGTTTCTCAAAATTTTAGGGCTCTGACACGTCGGTGACTCAAAAGCTTTGTGGCAGCGGATTAGTAATGCGTGCGAGACATTTCGAGTTCAATTCAAAGTTCCATTTTTTTTTTTTTTTTTTTTTTTTTTATGCCTAATATAATGAACACAAAGTAACTACAAACTTATGTGTTAATACCAGCCCTTAAGGAAAACTATTCGCTAAACATTGAAGAATAATACATAAATATTCAAAAGCTTTATTGTTCCCAATTAGGTACTTATAAATTTATATTTATCGATGTTTAGTTTCCATTTCCACTAAGCTCATTCTTATTTAGCAGAGAATGGGATTCGATTGCCATACCATAACAGGTCGCACCCAGTTTATTGTATCCCCATTTCCATATTATTAAAATTTCCCTTAATAATATAATTCCATAGTAAAAGGTAATTTCAAATTTCGCATGCAACGAGGATACCTACGCTAATGTCAAGGCGAATTTTGCACGAGCCTATTGATTTTATTCTAAAATGGGTGTGAGTTAATAACAAATAGGACAATTTATTCTATTCGTGGTAGGTTTGTGGGGGAGGAAGGAGTCCTCTTTTGTTTAATGGACTGAATGGAAGGAGTTGTCAATTTTTTACGATAATTGTTGGCTCGTCTGGTTTAATAACCAGTAAAGTGAATACCACGCGCTAATACTCCTATTTTGGGGCGGACAATAGCTTTATTAACTGTCCTGACCTGAATTTCTTATTAAATGGATTAGCATACACGAATAAAATCAATTATTCACTTCTAGGGAAGGACGATTTATTTCCCTTGCTTTGCAAAACATTTTTATAGGTGCACAGTACTTATAAAACGTAGCATTGCTCATTGCTAATAATTATGAATAAACTAACTTGAACTAACCTGAACTAACACTTCTTGTAAATGCCTTTAGCTTGCGGCTTTCTTGATCGCTCATTATTTATTATGTATATCCTGCTACTTAACTAGGGGTTGACAAATCGAATCGACCCCTAGTAATATGTTTCCGGCAAATTTTTAAAAGAACTTTATTAAGTATACAAATAAAGGGCACATTATATTATGCGTTCATTAAAAAAAAAGCCTCAAGTAGGTTATGGTATTAGTCCAGGAGGTCTGAGATGACTTCAAAGTCTTCACTCGAAAATGTCATAAACTGTTCCGATTTTAATTTTTTTCTGAACTTATCTCCGACAAGTGTTTTAATTCCATGGCTTGCTACGAGGTTTTTTTTTATGAACACCCTTTACTTATTGTTATTGTTATTCTGCTAAAGTTTTTGCAACAGACATAGCCTGCTTTTCTCTCTCTCTCTCTCTCTCTCTCTCGCTTTCTAGTTTCCGGCACTTTTCCTATAAAACCGCTTCGTTGTTGCAGCGGATACGAAGGTGACGAAGAATCTGGAGCCAGTTCCTGCAGCCTGCAACAATACGCCAGCCCATTCAAGGACCTACGCGCCCTTCGTTTAGACGGAGAGCGTTGCGGCCTGCCATGGACCACCGACACGTCGGAGCGATTTATCGTTTGTGCCTTGCCTCAGCATGACTTCAAGTTCATCGAGGACTTGAGGATCAGGAAGGATCTTCACGATCGGTAAGTAGATCAGTAAATAACGCCAATGGACGCACAAACTTGGAATTATTGAAACCGTCGGGTTCGGTTCTGTTCTTAACGTCCTGCTGACTAAAGTCACGTACGCATTTCGAACGAACAAAATGTTGAATATACATAGATGGATGGCTGCATTTCGTAAATCTGCGACCCTTGCAACCACAGTCGAGTTCCTGACATGATCGTGATCTTTTTATAAATTGCGAAAAGTCTTACGCTTGATGAGAAGGATTAAAAAGGGACTAAAGAGCTAAATTAGTACATTTTTAAATGTAATCGAAAGAACATACTAAACTTAAAAACAAACGTAAGAAAGAACACTACACTTTGTTAGTGATTTTGAGAATAAAGAAACTGTTAGTATATGACTTTTGAACTTGTTGGCGGATTAAAGGGCTTTGCATATAGTAATAAGTTTTCTTAATTTCTTTTAGCACTTTAATCTATAAGTGAAAAAAAAAGTTAATATTTAAATATTTAGTTTTAAAGCTCTAAAATTATTAATTTCTAATTTTTGAAAAGGATTGAAAAGATAGATTTAATTCAATTAAATCTGAGACAAGAACGTACTAAAAGAACAACTTTGAAAAGGATTGAAGGGAAAGTTTTAGTTCCTCTAAATTTTAAGCACGAGGACTAAAAGGATAATTTCAGACTCACGAAACACGGGCGTGCTGTTGAAAAGAAGTGATAGATATCGCACCCAAGATAAAAAAGCTAAATTAATGCACTTTTGAGCGGGATTAAAATGACGTATTGAATTCCAAAAAAAACATAAGAAAGACCACTATGCTTTGTTAATGTAATTTCGAAAATAAAGAAACTGTTAGCTTGTAAATTTCGAGCTTGTCGGGTGGATTAAAGGGCTTTGTTAAGTTATCTTTATTTTCTTTAGCACTTTACTCTGTAACTGAAAAAATTCAAATTTATCTAGTTAAAAACTCTATAATTAATAATTTGTAGTTTTTGAAAAGGATTGAAGGGAAAGTTTTAGTTCCTCTAAATACGAGACAAGAACGAGGACTAAAAGGATAATTTCAGACTCACTAAACATGAGAGTGCTGCTGAAAAGAAGTGATACATATCTCTATCTCTACCCAAGATAAAAACGCTAAATTAATGCATTTTTGAGCGGGATTAAAGGGAAATATTGGATTCCAAAAAAAAAAATAAGGAAGAACACCATACTATGTTAAAGTGAGTTAGAGAATGAAGAATCTGTTAGTTAGTAAACTTTAGGCTTGTTGATGAGATTAAGGAGATTTGTTAAGTTTTCTTCATTTACGACTTTAATATCTAGTCGTAAAAACTCTCAATTTTATGTACTTTTAAAGACCTAGAAGAAATAATTATTGTGAGGGGTTAAAGGGAAAGTTTTAATTCCACTAAATATGAACACGGACAATAACTAAAAGAATCATTTCAGACTAAATATGACACCCTCATATTTAGTCTGACATCAATTCCCATTCTTAATATGAGAAATAGTTGAAAAGAAGCGAAAAAGAAAGAAAGTTACTGTTCTAAGGAAAATTGTTTAATTTCGAAACATTATGTGCCTTTTAATCCCTGGTCGATATCTCTAGACGGAATTAAAAAAGCACAGTGCATTTCAGAAAAAAAAATGCAAAAAATAATGTACACTGTATTTTGTTAGACAGATTTCTAGAATAAATAAATAAAGGTTTAGTTTATGCATTTTGGCACTTGATGGGATTAAAGGGCTTTATTTTCCTCATTTTCCTGTAACACATTGATCTATAACTGGAAAAAAATCAAATTTATATAGCTTTAAAACCCTAGAAGCAATGAATAATTTTCTGAGATTAAAAGGGAAAATTTAAATTTTTAAATCCACAGACTAAAAAAATAATTTTAATCCCACTAAATATGAGAGTGCTGAAGAAGCGAAAAAAAAAGTAAATTATTAGTTTGGGGCCGTTCGTCAGAAAAATTGTGTGTCTTTTAATCCTGGTCGATATCTCTATGTAGGAGTAGAAAGCTAAATTAAAATACTTTTAGGCGGAATTAAAGAAAAACATTGAGCTCCATGAAATATAAAATAACGACCATATAATACTAGAGAGATTTCTGGAATAAAGAAAGTTTTAGTCTCTTCATTATGAGGATAATTTCGGGATTAAAGGGCTTTGTTAAGTTTTCTTTAATTTTTTTTGTACTTTATAACTGAAAAAAAAAATCAAATTTATCTAGTTTAAAACCCTATTATTAATAATTTGTAGTTTTTGAAAAGGATTGAAGGGAAAGTTTTAGTTCCTCTAAATACGAGGCAAAGACGAGGACTAAAAGGATAATTTCAGACACACTAAACATGAGAGTGTTGTTGAACAGAAGTGATTGATATTTCTACCCAAGATAAAAAAGCTAAGTTAGTGCATTTTTAATCGGGATTAAAGGACATATTCAAAAAAAAAATAAGAAAGGACACCGTACTTTGTTAAAGTGATTTAGAGAATGAAGAATCTGTTAGTTTGTAAACTTTAAGCATGTTGATGGGATTAAAGTGATTTGTTAAGTTTTGTGTATTTTCTTTTAAGACTCTTATATCTAATCGTAGAATCTCTCAATTTTATGTAGTTTTAAAGACCTAGAAGAAATAATTATTGCAAGGGGTTAAGGGAAAGTTTTAATACCACTAAATATGAAACACTGACAACTAAAAGAATAATTTCATACTAAATATTAGATAGTCATATTTAGTCTGAAATCAATTCTCTCAAAAATTACTGTTCTAAGGAAAATTGTTTAATTCCGAAAAAATGTGCCTTTTAATCCCTGGTCGATATCTCTAGGCGGGATTAAAAATGCACAATGCATTTCAGAAAAAAAAGTAAAGTACACTGTATTGTGTTAGACAGATTTTTAGAATAAATAAAGGTTTAGTTTATGCATTTTGGCACTTGGTGGGATGAAAGGGCTTTGTTTTCCTCCTTTTCCTGTAACATTTTGATCTATAATTGGAAACAATTCAAATTTATATAACTTTAAAGCCCTAGAAGTAATAAATATATTTTTAAGATTAAAAGAAAAAAAATTTATTTTTAATTCCACAAAGACTCAAAAATTATTTCAGTCCCTCTAAATATGAGAGTGCTGAAGAAGCGAAAAAAAAAGTAAATTACTAGTTTGAGGCCTTTATTCAGAAAAATTGTGTGTCTTTTAATCCTGGTCGGTATCTCTATGCACGGTTAAACAGCTAAATTAAAATACTTTTAGGCGGGATTAAAGAAATTATTGAGTTCCATAAAATAAAACATAACGACCATAATAGAGAGATATCTGAAATAAAGAAAGTTTTAGTCTGTCCATTTTGAGCATAATTTCGGGATTAAAGGGCTTTGTTAAGTTTTCTTTAATTTTGTAGTACTTTATAACTAAAAAAATTAACAAATTTATCTAGTTTAAAACCCTATAATTAATAATTTGTACTAAATATCAAGCAACAACGAGGACTAGGATAATTTAAAATTTAAAATTTTTACAGCCGATTAAAGAGATGTATTTTTACACTTTCAAACAGTTTAGTTTAGACAGGTAGTGCAATTAAGGTTTTGTGACGGTCTAAGTGCCTTGTTATAAACTTAGAAGCAGGTAAATTGTTTGTCATTGAGTCAAAGAGGTGCCGCCTACTTTTCAATAGTCTCTAGCTGATAAGATACCTAAACTCATACCCCATTAAACCAACCCTATTTACCTATTATTGGCGCTATAAGCATATTGTAAATACCAATTTTACCTAAAATTTCCCTATTAAATACGGAAGGTACTTCAAATACGGAAACAGAACGACCAGATCTTTGCTCGTGTCAACATGGTTAATCCTATTTCCGAATCCCGCAAGGCTGAAGACCTGAAAGTAGATGGGTCGAAAAACTTTCAATATTACTATTCGAAATCCAAGGGAGTAAGTGTGTGGCTGTGCAATGTGCCTGGATGTCGCGTAAAAGTGTTTACATCTTTTGCCGAAACCGTTGTCCAGAAAGTTGGCAAACACAACCACGTCAAAATCACCAAATCAAAGCCAGCGAGGACTATGCTGGGAGATTTGAAAAAGAAGAAGAAACCAGCCTTGAGTGAGGGGGAGAAAATGGCGAAGCTTAAGATAGAGAGAGAGAGGAAACTGGAGAGGGAAAAATGCGACATTAACAACAAGCTGCGTGAAGGCGTGTTGAGGAACAACTTTCTGAACCAGCTTCGCCAGGATGAGGACGACTTGTTTGTGGTACAGTGATGATGTTTTTGCTAACTATTTATTATTTTGCCGTAAGTAAATGCATAGAAATAAGTAACTTTAATAAAAGTTTTGAATATTGATTGTAAAAAATTATGTTTTATTTAAAAAACTGTAAGATATTTTTACATATTCTTTAATCGTTGACACAAAACTTAAGTGCTGACAAACTCAATTAATCTTATGGGGTAAGTAAGTCAATCTACAGCAGAAGTTAATCAAAATAATGATGGTTATAATTAATGAAAAAAAAGTATATACCTTGGTTGCTGCTTTATCTTTTGCCACTAGAGACGATTTCGTATATCACCATTGATCTGTTTTTCACTCTTAAACACGTGGAAAATCACTGGTCCCAATCTAGCAGAATAGCATCCCCTTCATCCCTTCGCAGGTAGTTCAAAAAATTCACCCTCAAAACAGCTTCTCTCATGTTCCTATCAGTATCACATTTGAGCGTCTCAGCTACTGCTTGTCTCCTGATTTTGTCAATCTTTTCCTTTTCGCTCATCTTCATATCCTTTTTCCTTTTATAGTCAGCCAGCAGGGATCGTTTTTTTGAACCACTCTCCTTGTTCTGGACGTGAAAATGATTTCCAGTCTTTTTTGCCATCGTTTTATCCGCATTGGTGGTCACTTTTACGCGACATTCCGGCCAGCTGCATATCCAGATAGTACCGCCGCCATTAGGCTTGTTATAGTAGTGGAAATATTTACAACCCTCCAGCCATAAAACATCCATTAAAGAACCACTTTATTTTGTTTTGTATTGTAAAGTTTAAACCTGCCCGTGTGTAGGTAGGTATACCCAACCACTCAAATGACTCAAACCGATATAGTGTCTGTGTATTGCTGATAAGCAGTAGGCATTCAATGTTCAGCGATAAAGATTTGGTTTCAATCACCGATTATGTACGGTTTTGACCAGTCAGCTTTCGCAAATAATGGGTCTTGTGAACAATAGAATTATTCGACAGCGATTCCCACTGAAAACTCGAAACACGATTTTTTCGAAAATTTATGAGTTGTGGAGAAACGATTTTACAGTTTTGTACTGTATTCTCATCTCCTCTATGATTTCATACATCCAGCCCAAATCTTGCTTAAAATGTTGACAACCACCTTTTGAAATTGAAATATTATAAAATTTTTGTTTTTTTGATCTTAACCCTAGAACGATAAGACTTGTCCGTTTGCATATAGGATGGTGATATCAAAGCATCTTTGAAGACTCAATCTGCTACAATAACCAGATCGTAGTTTAACCTACTTATAAATTAAAAATATATAAACTTCTTTAATTAAAAACCTTATTTTTGAGCCCCTCGTGCTCAATTATTATTAAATGTGCAAGTGGCGCCATCACACGACGGCTGGTTCTTCCAGAAACGGAATGTGAGACAAATCGTAAAGTGAACCAAAGCAGATTTCCGCCGAAGCTGTCACTTCCCACAGACAGATGGCCGAAACTTCGCACCTATATTATCTTAGGGCCACGTTTAGCCACGTATCAAACTCAATTTTCTATCAGGCAGAGGAATCATAGACCGGTTTTCCTCTTACTGGAGCTAATCAGTACCGTACACCTCAAACCTGACAGAAAATGGATGATTTTTATTATTGCTCAAGGCGATGTGTATATGTGCAAGCGGCGTCATCAGACGATTGTGGCACATACCCTCTGTGGGAGAACAAGCCGTCGTTTGATGGCGCCACTTGCACATATACACATCGCGTTGAGCAATAAAACGAACCAAGTTTCTCGAACTCCGTTTTCTGTAAGATTTGATGTATACCGTACTGATGGGCTCCAATAAGAGCGAAACCTGCGAAACCGGTCTATGGTTCTTCTACCTGATAGAAAATTGAGTTTAGTACTCTGCTAAACATCGCACCCAAACAATAAATATTTATTTTGATTAATTCATTTTAGTAAGCTATAATGCTACTCTTGTTTGACGTTGCTGTGTCATATTTTGTGATTTTGTTAGCAATAAAGAATTTATTTATTTGTAATATAGGTGCGAAATCTCGGCCATCTCTCTATGGGAAGTGATAACTTTGGCGAAAATCTGCTTCTACTCAGAAAAATGTTGTGCTCTTCGAATTAATTTTTCCTGCAATTTCTCATTACCCGAACTGTTAATACTCAGAAAATTGTTGTGTTGTTTGAATCAATTTTTGCTAAAATTTCTCATTACTCGAACTGTTCAGAAAGTTGTTGTGGTCTTGGAATTGATTCTTCCTAGAATTTCTCATTATTTGAACTGTTATTTCTCATAAAATTGCTGTGGTGTTTGAATTAATTTTTCCTAGAATTTCCTATTACCCGAACTGTTCACTCATAAAATTGTTGTGATCTTCGAATTAATTTTTCCTACAATGTCTCATTACCCGAACTGTTATTTCTCAGAAAATTGTTGCGGTGTACGAATTAATTTCTCCTAGAATTACTCATTACCTGAACTGTTTACTCAGAAAATTGTTGTGGTCTTCAAATTAATTTTTTCTAGAATTTCTCATTACCTGAACTGTTTGCTCAGAAAGCTGTTGTGGTCTTCAAAGTAATTTTTCCTAAAATTTCTCATTACCTGAACTGTTTACTCAGGAAATTGTTGCGGTCTTCGAATTGCTTTTTCCTAAGATTTCTCATTACCTGAACTGTTTACTAAGAAAATTGTTGTGGTCTTTAAATTAATTCTTCCTACAATTTCTCATTACCTGAACTGTTAGTACTCAGAAAATTGTTGTGGTCTTCCAAGTAATTTTTCCTAATATTTCTCATTACCTGAACTGTTTACTCAGAAAATTGTTGTGGTCTTCGAATTAATTTTTCCTACAATTTCTCATTACCTGAACTATTATTTCTCAGAAAATTGTTGCAGTGTAATTTCTCCTAAAATTTTTCATTACCTGAACTGTTTACACAGAAAATTGTTGTGGCCTTCGAATTAATTTTTCCTACAATTTCTCATTACTCGAACTGTTATTACTCAGAAAATTGTTGTATTTTTCGAATTAATTTTTCTACAATTTCTTATTACCTGAATTGTTCTTACTCAGAAAATTGTTGAGGTCTGCTAATCAATTTTTCTTACAATTTTGCATTACCGGAACTTTTACTACTCAGAAAATTGTTGTGGTCTTCGAATTAATTACTCCTACAATTTCTCATTACCCGAACCGTTTCGTCAGAAAATTATTGTGGCCTTCGAATTGATTTTTCCTATAATTTCTCATTACTTGAACTGGTAGTACTCAGAAAATTGTTGTGGTCTTTGAATTAATTTTTCCTAGAATTTCTCATTACCCGAATTGTTTTGTCAGAAAATCGTTGTGGTCTTCGAATTAATTTTTTCTAGAATTTCTCATTACCCGAACTGTTTACTTATAAAATTGTTGTGGTCATTGAATTAATTTTTCCTAGAATTTCTCATTACCCGAACTGTTGTTACTCAGAACATTGTTGTGGTTTTCAAATTAATTTTTCCTACAGTTTCTCATTACCTGAACTGGTTACTCAAAAGAAACGTGAAATTGCACATTGCCTCACCTGTTTACTCATAAGCATCACCCACTATACTTAACTTACTAAATCAGAAAGAGATGGCGAAAGAGAAGTGTCCGTTCATTTTCTTAAAAAATTATTTAGGACATAAAATGTTTTCTTTCATTTTTTTTTATTTCTTATTTACTCCGAAAATGCTCCCTAATCAAGTTACTAGAGCAGTAAGGTGATAACATTTGAGAATGGCTCACTATTAACTCAGAAATTGTTCACATTGTGATCTATTAAAAAAGTTTTTTGGTTAAATTGTTTACTCGGATATTGTACACCATTTGATAAAACAGATCAGAAAGAGCCGACATTAAAACAATTTTTCGCTCAGAAATTCTTCAACTTACAGATTTTTTTACTAGAGTTTCTTATTTCTTTTATTGTCCACTCCAAAAATGCGCATTACTTGTCTTGCTAAATCAAAAAGAGCTGACGTTAGAGAATAGTCCATTCACTATATTTGCTCAGAAACAGGTATTCAAATTATTTTTTTAGAATTTTTATTGTCAAAACTGTTTTCTCTGAAAATGGGTATCAATTAAGTCAAGATCAAGAAATTGACGAAATTTGAAAGTTGTTGATGAACTGTTCATATTATGTCGTTGCTTGAATTGGTCACTTGCAAAATGCGCATTTCTTGATTCACCAGATCAGAAAGAGTTTTTACTTTAGATAATTTATTCTTTATGTACTCAAATAGTGTTTAGATGTCAAGTCCCACTGAGTGTTTGCTCAGAAATTGTTCAACTTACAGAATTTTTTACCAAGCTGAGAGAGCTGACGTTAGAATTTTTGTTTCTACCATTTTACGATTTCTTATTACCTGAACCATTTACTCAGAAACTGCACCGAGTCACTAAATCAGAAAATGGACAAAATTTGCGATTTGTTCTCTATTAATTCAGAAATTGTTCATATTCGCCCAGTTGCAGGCCTCAGCTTCGCTTCGGCTGTCAATCTCTGGGCTCAGCACGAAAAGACCCACTTTTACTCCCATAGTGACATAATCTACTATTATCCCATTTTTCTTCAGGGTCTTATAGAAATGAAAGCAAAAAAATAAAAAATTTGTATTTTTCTGTTTATTCACATAATCCAATTGAAAAATGAATGACTTGGCAACGTTGTTTAAAGTAAATCCTGGAGGCATCGCGTATTTTTCTTATGCAACTATCAATACACCGCCGTTCCCAAATAGGCGGCGTTGCCACTGTGATTAAGAGATTTTTCTTGATTTGATCAAATCTGTTTTCTTACATTGTTTGAGATGTAGCATTGAAGGTTTTATGTCTTTTTAAAGAATCTTTTGCCAGTTTGAAGCCTTTGTAAATAATTAACAGGAGGTTAAATAATAACATTCTTTATTATGAAGTAAAGAGCGTAGAAGCTATTATATCAGGAGAAAGTTTATTAAAATTAACTTCTAGACTAAATGGCGAACGCATGTTACGTTCGCATTAATTTATACATCAGCATTTTCCACATTATTAACACAACTATAATTTTATCTAGTTTCTCTTCATTCTAAATCATAAAATGTTTTCTATGGTTTGCTACGAGGTTTTTTTTGTGAACACTATTTATTTTGTATGAAGTTTTGCTTTGCTTGCAACGAAACAAAGGAGTTTTTGCAATTTCTCCTGCAGAAACCCATCAATAGTTTTACATAAACGGCCATAAAAATAAAGGCATAGTGTGTTTCAACCTTCGTCATCAAATAATTATCTAGATCTCTGTCTCCATTTATAGACACCTACACATGTGCGCCTCGCCCCCACTCCCACCCTAGCGTACCAATAAAAACCCTAAAATAGCCCTTATTTTCTATTCATCAACTACGTCGCTTCAAACCAAATTAACCCCCATTATTGTGTTCACATACGCCCTTTGACGTCAGTATTGGAAATGCCATCATTTGTACATAAGTTACCCGGTGGCCCAAGGTGGAGAAAATTCTTTGAGGATGTCAAAGAAAATGGTACAGGTACTTTGTAATTCATACGAAGCAGGGCCTTTTCCGCCTACGACACCCTGTATCCAGAACTCCAGATTCCGGACGCCCGGCCCGGGAGCCGGGAGTTTTCAATGAACGAGATCATGCGCCTTGACCGGAATATCTCACCCCCTGGAAACTCCGATTTGCCTCTCGTTCAAAAGCCGACTCCTACGTAGCTTCTGGAGCTCCAGTTTCTTGAATTAAATGTCACACCATACGTTTATCGTGAGTTGAAAAGTTGTTGGGTGAGGAGGGTGTGCGTGCGTGTGTTTGTATATAACCATAGCTGCAAACGAAGAAAAAGGTAACAAGAAGAGTTTTGTTTGTATTCACTTGTAATTACCTAAACTATCTAAGGGAAAGAGAAGGATAAACTTAGTCCAAGCTTCGTTCTAGTCAAAAAATAAAAATATTGTTGCATATTGTTTGATAATGTGGTGACACAGTATAAGGGGTGACATGTAAAGATAGTGCTCTAATAGGTAGGTCATTAGGCCGGTAATGTAGAGAAAGAGAGAGACAGAAAGTCTCAAAGGTTGTGGCAAAGCGTGACGTCAGCATGACGTGCCGGCGTCCGGGATTTCTGACATCAACAGATTATACATTGTTCCCTCTGAGTCACTGTCTAGACGTTAGAGTTTGTTAAATATTCCTATTCGTCTTTTGTTTTTAACCCCCTCTTCCCCTTTCCCCATTTCTTTTATTACAGAGTGAGCGTGTACAATATTGGTTTCAGCAGGTGTCTTTGGATGTTATATTTTTATTGTTTATATAATTAAATTCGCTCTCAACATGTTATAATAACATTAATATACAGGGTGTCCACCCTGTTTTTCTCACATTTCACTCTAACACGTCAATTTTTGTTTTTAAGGAAAACAAGCAATTTCAACCCCATAATCTGACAGAAGAAAGAAAACCATTTCGTTGCCTTAATCAACTTAAGCCCCTTAAATTAAAACAAATTTGGTACAGGGTGTTACAAAAATAGACCAATCCTAGATTCTTCAAGCAAAAATAATAGGATTTTTCTTGTTTTGGAACAAAAAGATTCAGGTTATTATCGAACAATACTTTAACCTTCCAATTTTTGGTTCTATTTTTTTCATAATTTATAGGTCTTCAAGCTAAAGGTTTGCATCAAATATGAAATGAGTGTTTTGTGAAATTAAAAAAAAAAAACGTTTTAAATTTTACCACTTTGTTATCTTGTATCAGAAATAGGAGGCTTTAAAATGAGAAGCGGTATTTTAAAACTCAGAATACAACAGTTAAAGGATTTTCCTACTTTTTTGTAACACCCTGTATAAGTCTCACGTATTCGCGTCGATCAATCAATTACAGACGACATTTTTTGTATTCGTATTTTGATTTTATAGGGGCACCATTTAAAATCGTTTAAAACTCTACTGGGTGTCCCAAAAAAAGATAAAATATCAATATAGATGTTAAAAAAGTCTTAAAAACAATAATAACGTTAATCTCCCTTCGTGACAAAAAACAAAAAAAAAAAACACAATTTTACTAAAATTGAACAAAAATATTTGAAAATTGATTGCTCGATATTGCGAAATAATAAAAAAAATGTAGCAAAAACGGGTTTTTACTTAAAAATAATCAAACAAATTAACCAATTCTTAAAAATTATTTTTGGGTGTGCAATCAAAAATTCACTGAATGTTAAGGAAACTGTTTAAAACAATAATAATTATAATCATTCTTCGTAACGGAAAACTGACAAATAAAAAACAAAATTATACTGTGAAAAATTGTAGAAAAATATTTGAAAATTACAAGACTGTAATATAATCAAAAAATCGTTAAAAAAAATTATGAATTGCTTAAATAGTCAAACAAATTAACCAATTTTTAAAAATTATTTTTGGGTGTGCAAATCTTTTCGTTTGTTGGTACAATTATTTTTACTGTAATACTTTTTAATATTTTTTTTTCAATAATTTTAATAATTCAACCACCACGGTTGAATCACTCGCAGTGTTGCCAGATCTACTGTTTTAACAGGAGATCTACGGTTTTCACCACCCAGCTACTGTTCAACTTCAATCAAACTTCAATTATTCCAAAATATATGGTATGTATATTATAACTTTTCGTATTTTTACGTAACTCGAAAAGCAAATAAAAACGAATATTTATATTTATTATCAGTGACACTCAAGTGTATATATATACATTGGTAATCGCGTGAAGCTATTGTGTTAATCAATGACCTACGATATATAGACAGAGCAAACAAATGCCAAATATTTCCCAAAAAATCGTTCCGTTTTTTAGGCCGGAAATCCGCCATTTTTTAAGGTATCCATGACGTAAGATGTCAAGGTGAAAGCTGTCGTTCAGACTATCTTGCAAAATCATTTAAAAATTAATTTTTTGGGCCAAGACAATCAAAACCCTCACAAAGCAATCAATTAAAAAATAAATTGGTGGTTCAAAATCAAATAAAACTTTAGTTTAGTTAAAAAAAATCTTTTTTGCAAGTTTTAATAAAACTCAATTTCTGGACTAAAATCTCAAGTTTTGCTCCAAAATCAACTGACAAAAATCTCGTTTTTTAATAAAATCGGTACTGGGACAAAAGTTCACTTTTTGGAAAAAATAATTAAAAAAATACAATTTTTTTTGGGCCAAAGTCGGTCAAAATACTCACAGTTAATAAAAAAATCAGTTTTTATTCATTACCTTTATCGTCATAATTGGTTAAAACCGTCACAATTCGTTCAATCAAAAGATCAAGTTTTTGGTGCAAAACCAAAAAAATTACAGTTTCGTTTAGTTAAAAAAAATCACACAAAAACGTTTTACACTTTTTTTTTCGCAAATTTTTATAAAACTCGATTTGTGGACTAAAATCTCAAGTTGTGCTCCAAAATCAACTGAGAAAATCTTGTTTTTTTAATAAAATCGGTACACAAAAATTCATTTTTTGGAATAAATAATTAAAAAAGTTGATTTCTTGGAACACAATCGATCAAAATAGTCACAGTTAATAAAAAAATCAGTTTTTATTTATTTCTTTTATCGTCATAAACCGTCACAATTAAAAAATGTACAAAAAACGTTTTGTAACGACTAAACGCAAATTTTAATAAAACTCAATTTGTGGACTAAAATCTCAAGTTTTGCTCCAAAATCGAACGAGAAAATCTCGTTTTTTAGTAAAATCGGTTCTGGGACAAAAATGAACTTTTTGGAAAAAAATATGCAAATAAAGTGTAAAACAAGTGTAAAGAAGATGTAAAAAAAATGTAAAAAAATATTAACAAAAATTAAACAAAATAATTAAATAAATAATATATAAAAAAATAAGTAAAGAAAAATTGTAGAAAAATGTATAAAAAAAAGTTAAAAAGAAAAGTAGAAAAAAGTGTAGGAAAAATTGTAAAAAAAAAGTGTAGAAAAAAGCGTAGAAAAAAATTATAATTTTTTTTTTAAAAAGTGTTATATTTTTCAAGTGTAGGAAAAAAGCGTGTGTGACTCTGAAAGCGCACACCTCTACATTTAACTGTTTTTGGGAAAGTGGGGACTAAAAAGTGGAATTTTGAAGATTTAAAGCTTCCAGAAAATCTATGAATTGCACATTTCTATCTTTTAGCTTTTACTAAGCTGTTCAAATAATGGTAAATTAGTTTCTCAAACAAAAAAAAGATGTTCGACTTGATTTCATCTTGAATTAATTCAAAAGCTTTAGATTGAAGGTTTGATGATTTTTAACCGGTTTTAACTCTAATCTCATTCTGAATTTTCCCAAAAATATTCTACATATACGTTCAACACGTAACCTGAGTTAACCTGATTTTGGCTTCAGTTTCAACCTGAATTTCTACAAAAGCCTCAAATTTGCAATTTTGGACGGGTTGAGTCATTTTTAACCGATTTTAGCTTTAATTTCAATCTGAATTTACTAAAAGAATAACATTCATCGAAATATGATGATTTTTAACGTCTACTGTTTATTTTCAAGAATCTACTGTTCTAGATTCAATTTTCTACTGTTAATCAATTTCTGCTTCTGGCAACACTGATCACTCGAATCAGTCAACGTCGGGAAGCACGGGAGATCACTTCGCCCATTGCCTCATCGCCTTTGATAGTGTCTGCCGTAGCTGTAGTCGAAACATCAGGAAGAAATTCCATTGGCCTCAAAGCCCGGAAAACACTTTTTTTATTGTTAATTTTCATTATTTTAATATTTAATTTTATTAGTTGAGTTTTACTTACATCTTTTTATACATTTTTTTTCCCTAAATATTTATTCTTTTTTTGATCTTTTTTTTTATCGAAGTTTTATACATCTTCCGCTAACTATTTGCATCTTTAGACGCTTTAAGTCATTTTTTAACGGATTTTTGCCCTATCATGGTCTAAATTCCAAAAAATCTAATAATCCAAAAAATAATTTTACCAAAAACACTAAATTAGAAGATTAGAAAAAATCTTTTTAACATTTAACAAAATGAGACATTAAAAACAATTTTTTAATCTCTCATTTTTTAAACAATTTTGGCTCTAATCATGATCTAAGTTTTGCAAACAACTTCAAATTTAATTTTTTACACGGTTTTCTTAAAAAACACCAGATTTTTATGTTTGAGGTGTTTTTAGTCGAATTTTACATATTCTGATCCAAAAATTTATTTTACCAAAAAATATAATAGTGGTTTTAATGGTGGCGTAATTAGAAAATATTGGTTTCTCCAAAAACATCAAAATTTGCATTTTTAGATGCTTTCAGTCATTTTTTTAACCGATTTTGGCTCAAATCATGATCTAAATTTTTCCAACAACTTCAAATTTGAAAAATTTGTTTTTCTGAAAAATTACCATATTGTTATTACTGAGGTATTTTTAGTTGAATTTTACATATTCTGTTCCAAAAATTAATTTTACTAAAAATCAACAAATTAGAAAATTTTAGTTTTTCCAAAAACATCAAAATTTGAATTATTAAACGCTTTAAGTCACTTTTTAACCGATTTTTGAAACACTTCAAATTTTTGGAGAAATTGAGGGTAGAATTATGGCTAAAACTTTGTTACGATCCATGGTCTAAAAATGCAAACTTTGATGTGTTTGGAGAAATTAAAATCTTCTAATTTGTTGGTTTTGAAAAAATAATTTTTGGATCAGTGTATGTAAAATTCGACTAAAATTCGCTCAGAAATAAAAATCTGGCTTTTTGTGAAAAGCATGTAAAAATTCAAATTTGAAGTGGTTGGAAAAATTTAGACCCAAGTCGGTTAAAAAATGCCGTTGATATGAAAAAATGGTTTGATATTTTTCGAGAAATTCAAATGTTCTAACTTGATGTTTTTGTTAAAATTATTTTTTGGAAGTAACATTCGATTAAAAATTCCTTAAAAATAAAAATCTGGTATTTTTTTTAGAGAGCGTGTAAAAATTGACATCTGAATTTGTTGGAAAAATTTAGACCATGATAGGGCCAAAATTCGTTAAAAAATTACTTAAAGCGTCTGAAAATGCAAATTTTGATGGTTTTGGAAAAACAAAAATACTCTAATGCGTTATTTTTTTTTGGTAAAATCAATTTTTGGAAGTAAAATTCGATAAAAAATACCTCAAACATAAAAATGGTATTTTTTTACAAAAACGAATAAAAATGCAATTTTTTGACGTTTTAGGAGAAATTCAAATCGTTTAATTTCTTGTTTTTGATAAAATTAATTTTTGGATCAAAATAAGTAAAATTCGACAAAAATAAAGCAATTTTTGAGAAACACGTGACAAAATTAAAAATTTTAAGTTGTTTTTTTTTGTTCTTATAGACACTATCGTTTTTTTACACCGTCAACTAAAGAAAAAAACTTTCTAGTAATTGATCTTTTTTTAACTTTTTTTATTTTTATTTTTGTCGCATTAAACAATTATAAAAAAAAATTAAAAATAAAAAAAATCAGAAAAAATTTAAAAAGTTAGTGTTTAAAAAAAAATAGAGGTGTTGAAAAAATGTGTAAAGGACGAAAGAAAAGGATGAAAGAACAAAAATCCTTTTACTTTGATTATCCTTTTCTGTCAAAAATGCATAGCCTTCTAGATGACGTTTTCTAGTAATTACGAGGTATTTGGGCCCCTAGAAAAGGTCAACAGACCTAATCAATGTTTCCCATTTACACGATAGACTTACAATATCTACTTGTGGTTACATAACGAGACAGATTAACTTTTGCCATAATTCCTTGCGAAATCAAACATAACAATCGGAAATTATAGCCCCGAAAACTCATGCTAATACACGTCAGGAATTCCTAAGGAATGCGCGCAAACAGTCAAAAAATAAACTCCTGCTAGTAACTTTTGCATATCTAATTTGGATTCAGTAGGTAATAAAAGCAAGAAATAGTATGGTTACGGGATACGGGTTCCAATAATTTATCGTCAATTAACTGCACACTTTATTTACTTTTAACTAATACGACACGATTAAGAAACAATTACTTGTTACTAACAATTCGCACTGTTCGCTTGTCCGTTCTACACATTCTCGTATCTTCGAGAACGGAAGCGACTGTTCCCGGTTCTCGTTTATTCTAGATGGGTTCCCGAGGTGGCGGTCGGCGCTCGGCGTTGCCGCTTTGTCCCGAATCTCTGTGGACCGACGGTCGGGCGTAACAGTATATTATACAACAAGCATTTAATCAGAGTCGTTATTCTTGAGGGTAACGTTTGAGCCCACGAGCGAAGCGAGCGGCACAAGTTGCCCGATATAATAACTCTCATTAAATGCGAGTTGAATACTATATTTTATCCACGACCAAGATTCCGGGTTTTCTCAAATATGATAGGTTATAGGTGCCACAAAGACAATTCACAATTTTAAAACCACGACGACTGGTTTCGCTAATCGACGGCGCGACGTTTGGTGCGTCAGATAGATGACGCTGTAGTCGCCCGTGTTTCAATGCTGCGAGGGTGGATGGTAAATTACTTCATTTTATGGCCTATTTTAAGAATTTTTCAGTAAAAAGTAATTTTTTTTAGTGAAATAGAGACACTGTAACCTACATTTGTCTCAATACATACCAATAAAAGGATAATTATTTGAATGAACCAGTGATAAATACCGATTTCACGTTTAAGGCAGTTTACTTTTTGAGTTGCCAGTTGCCTACGACATGTTTCGTTACCATGACAACTCATTATTCACAAGTGAATAAAGATTAGCATTAATGATGAGATTATTCACGCCCATTAGCATTAATCTTGAGAATATACAAAAATAATGTGATTATTATAGTATGGTCCTGGATAATAGTATATTATACAACAAGCATTTAATGAGAATAACGCTAATTAAATGCGAGTTGAATACTATACTTTATCCACGACCAAGATTTAGGGTTTTCTCAAATATGATAGATTATAGGTGCCACAAAGATAATTCACTGTTTTAAAACTACGACCAAAACCCTGGTTTCGCTAATCGACGGCGCGACCTTTGATGCGCCAGATAGATGACGGTCTAGTCGCCCGTGCATGTTGATTTCAATGCTTCGAGGGTGGACGGTAAATTACATCATATTATGGCCTAGTTTAAGATTTTTTCAGTGGAAACTACATTTTTTTGTGAAAAAGAGACACTGTAACCTACATTTGTCTCGATACATTCTAATAGAAGGATAATTATTTGAACGAACCAGTGATAACTACCGATTTCATGTTAAGGGCAGTTTACTTTTTGAGCTGCCAGTTGCCTACGATATGTTTGGTTACCATGACAACTCAATAATGCTACTTAATACTAGAAAACAGGCCTGTGGGCATTGACATTCTGTAAAAACAATTAACTGCCCTCCAGTTCACCCAATAATATCACCACTTACTTACCATTTTGTACATTTCCTAGCTCTATAGATCGGAAACTAAATCCTTGAACTGCCATAAAAATTCGATTAGGATTTTTTTTGCAGCTTTGCCGAATAAATTGCCTGTGTAACTCGTCCAATAACCTTAATAAAACCGATGATGGAAAACCAAGGACAAATTGAGACATAAATTTATTTATTACACCTCATTGATTCGTTTAGAACCGACAGAGAAACACTCACACACAACGCTTATTGTATCTCCTTTTGGGACCTCTTTATTTTATGTATGTAGCACATAACATACCAATCCATTAAGGTGCCTTCACAATATATATATATATATATAAAGTAGTTTTTTAGGTCATCAATCAATCGATATACAACTTACTACGTCGTAATAATACGTACAAAATTTCCGCGTTTGCTCGGTGCCTCTTATGTGAACCCCACCTGCAGAAGGGCTGCGGGGAGGGGGCGATTTGATACAAACTAGAGTGGTGAAGTTTTCTAAAAATGCCCCCAACGGAAAAGTTTTTTTTGGGTTAATGCCTCTGGCATTTACGGAGAAGAGCAGCTCCACATTGCCTGGATCTATTTATTGAGCTGTCTCGTCGAGTGCTCGAAATTTATGGTCTTCTGAGTGTTTAAATAGAGCATAGATGTTGTTTTTTTAAGGATAAAGTTCGGCTCTAACGGGCTTGGAATGTGAAATTTTATCCTTCTCTTACCCCTTATATTACTTTTTTTGATGGTCGTACAACAATTCCAGTTTTTCAGCTTTTCCCCAACAACCGCGACCTCGAGGGAGGAAGAATGAAACTGCAACTAGTTGTTGTGGAAACTGGTGAAAAGTGGCGAAAAGCTTTGATTAGGTGAGTTCTGATTCTCTCTCGGGTTCGCGTATCTTTATTATTATGTGTATCGATCTGTGTAAACTGCGTGTCGAAACCGGCAATTATCTATAAAATTTAGGTAGGTACTCTATATAGTAAGTAATCAGTAAAGATTTGGTTCAATAAAATACCAAGCTGATAAGAGCCCCAGGAACTGTAATTTTCACGTCCCACATTAGTAACCGTCGATACCTGAGTAGTTAACTACCTACTACTTATCATGCAGTACCAACTAAAATGCGTGGAAGTACTGGTTCCTTAACGGCACCTACCTTTGCAGTTCAGTTTTAATTTAATAATAAATAAATAAAGAGTGCGGCTGTTACGAGTAGTGGTCAAGCCATGACCCCTCTTAAGAAGTCCATCAGTGATAGTGTGATAAATAGTGCAAACTTGGGTGTAGTGTTCCCGAGATACTGCAGGAGTATAAGTCAGAATGTTGGACGTGAAGAAAGGACGTATTACACCCTGGTGGGGGATGGAACTATGTATCACGAGTGAGTTCATTATGTCCATTAATATTTTTGTTTTTGTGTACTCTAAGTGTTATCAGAGTTGATGACTAAATGGTACATAATTCAACAACATTGCGATAATGGCGTCTTTATAATTCGTCAGAGTGAATACTCTGGTTGTTTCATTATCTCTTAATTAATTAGTAAACAGCTAAACGAAAGGTTTATAGTTCTTAGTCTGGTTTAATCGAATGGTGGGTAAACATGGCCGCTGGTAACAGTCAAGAAAGAGAGAATTTAATTGGGTGAGTCTGTTAATAAATTCCCTAAAATAACTCCAAAAAAAAGTGCAAAACAATAGTTCGTATACCTAATACATTAATCGGGTGTAATGTAAATAAACTGGATGTCTGTTTTATGTCAGAAAAAATATATATATTATGCTGAACGATTTTGATTCAGATTTAATGTAAATTAATCGGACTGTTCAATGATAAAGTTTATTTTTAGATTAACTGGTGCCGATTAAGCGATCACAGAAAATGCTGTCTTCGAAGGTCCCTCCTTATCCACTTACATTATTATTTACTTTGGTGCACTTAGCTGATTTCAGGGAAAAGGCATTTACATCTCGGGCCGTCTTAAACAAATATTCGTAATTTTTAGTAAAACGTTATGGATTCTTCTATTTTATTGAGTTTTTGGAATGCTGCCATATCCTGAGAAACAAAACTGAGATAAAACTCTAAGTAAATATTACAAAATCGAAACGTTGGCAAATACAGCCCTCTCATGAAACGGAGAATTTTCAGAAACTTTAGTGACTAATTAAAATAATTGATACATTCTTACTAAGTAGAATTGATAAACTGGGTCATAGAGGTCTTAAGATAAAGTTTTTTTTTGTTACTGCTGCAGTCGTAATAGATATATGCATCTATTACCGCAAATAGACAAACCCACTCAGTATGCAGAGGTGAACGAGACTAAAACCTGTGGAGATTTACTCAGTATTGTTAGTTTCATGTTAACCCTAACCAACGTCACTCAGTTTCCCCTTACGTACAATTCAGTTCTATGTAAATTATCACAAATAAAGGTCTATTGCCGCAAAGAGGCTTCTACTACCAAAAATACACAATTATTACCAAAAATAGACATCGATTAACAAAAATAGACATCTATTACCAAAAATAGACCTCTGTTAACATAAATACATATCTATTAACATAAATAGACAAAACTAGTTTTAGATAATCCAAGTTCACGAAATTTGACTTGAATCTAAAACAATAGAGTGCAATCCCAAAGCAACATCAACATTGGTACTTTCTATAATAAATCATATACGGTGTTTCAGAGATATATTTTTTACAGAAACCTGAGCAAACAAAACTCATAATGTTGCTTAAAATTCAAGATAAATAAAAAAATGTTCCAAGTGGAATTGAAAGTATTTGGATAAAAAAATTATTTAGTGACCACAAGTAACTTTAGCAGATACTTGACTAACTTACAATTAACATTAACGATCAAATATCAACACGAAACTATAGTGCCTTCAAAGAACCCTAAAGACCCCAGATGAATTCAACAGGGTTTTGACGATTAAAACAAATTCAATAATATGCTTCTTTTTTAATGATTTTATTCAATAATATGAATTACATAGTTAAAATGTTGGACTCTCTCGATTGAAAATGATTTTGCGACCCTAAATACCAGAAATTTAATAACTATTTTTAATATCTGACACTTTCTTATAAGTAGAATTGATAAATGTATCTTGAAGTCGTAAAGTTCTTAATGACCCCAAATAAATTTAACAGAATCCTGAGTAAACAGAACTCAAAAATGTTGTTATTGTTAACTATAAGTAGTATTATTGATTTTTGTTTATTCACATTTCCAATCACTGTATCTTGGGGTCTCATAAATCTTTCCTAGTAACCCCCAAATAAATTTAACAGTAACATAATGTTAGCTGATAGCTAGATATCCTTAGCAGAGACTTGTCTAACCTGCGTTAATATTTACGGTAAACATTAGTACGGAAGAAAATTGCTCAAATTAGAATTAGAAATGTATCGAGTATATTGGGGTCTTTTATTAGAAAATTACTTAGTAACCCTAGATAAATTTAACAGGGTCTTGACGATTGTTAAATGTATCTTGAAGTCGTAATATAAAGTTCTCAATGACCCCAGATAAATTTAACAGAAACCTGAGTAAACAGAACTCAAAAATGTTGCTATTGTTAACTATAAGTAATATTATTGATTTTGGTTTATTCAGATTTCTATTCACTGTATCTTGGGGTCTTATAAAACTTTTCTAGTGACTCGCAAATAAATTTAACAGAAACATAAATATATATAATCCCAGATAAATTTAACAGGGTCTTGACGATTGATAAATGTATCTTGAAGTCGTAATATAAAGTTCTCAATGACCCCAGATAAATTTAACAGAAACCTGAGTAAACAGAACTCAGAAATGTTGCTATTGTTAACTATAAGTCATATTATTGATTTTTGTTTATTCAGATTTCTATTCACCGTATCTTAGGGTCTTAACAAAACTTTCCTAGTAACCCTCAAATAAATTTAACAGAAACATAAGTGCATATATCTTAATAATAGCAGATAGCTAGATAACCTTAGCAGAGACTTGACTAAAATTAATATTTACGTTTAAACATTAATACAGAACAAAATTGCTCAAAATAGAATTAGAAATCTATCGAGTATATTGGGGGCTTTTAATAGAAAATTATTTAGTAACCCCAGTCAAATTTAACAGGGTCTTGACGATTGGTAAATGTATCTTGAAGTCGTAATATAGAGTTCTTAATGACCCCAAATAAATTTAACAGAAACCTGAGTAAACAGAACTCAAAAATGTTGCTATTGTTAACTATAAGTAATATTATTGATTTTGGTTTATTCAGATTTCTATTCACTCTATCTTGGGGTCTTAACAAAACTTTCCTAGTAACCCTCAAATACATTTAACAGAAACATAAGATCTTAATATTAGCAGATAGCTAGATAACCTTAGCAGAGACTTGACTAAAATCCATTAATATTTACGTTTAAACATTAATACGGAACAAAATTGCTCAAATAGAATTAGAAATTTATCGAGTATATTGGGGTCTTTTAATAGAAAATTACTTAATGACACCAGGTAAATTTAACAGGGTCATGAGGATTAACACAAATCAATAATATTAACAATTAAACATCAACACGAATCTAACTACTTCAAAGCAAAATCTAAGTTATTTTGTTTTTTTCATAGAAAATTACTCAGTGACCCCAGATAAATTTAACAGGGTTATCACCACGATTAACACATTCAATAAAACAATTAAATATCAACAAGAATCTAATTTCTTCAAAGCAGACTCTAATTTATTTGGAATTTTATAGAAAATTACTTAGTGACCCCAAATAAATTTAACAGGATTTTGACTAACACAAACTAAATAATATGTTTTAAATGCAAAATAAATCTATTTTTATCTATATTGAATATGTAATAATAATGAAAATGTTGGGATGTCTTGATGAAAAGTTATTTTACAACCCTAAATACGAGAAACGTAATTTACTATTTTTAGTATTTGACACTTTCTAAGTAAGTAGAATGGATAAATGTAGCTTGGGATTTTATAATGGAGTTCTTAGCGACCCCAGATAAACTTAACAGAAACTTGAGTAAACAGACCTTAAAAATGTTGCTACTGTAAACGATAATCCAAATTACTGAGTTCTGTTTATACAGATTTCTGTGCACCGTATCTTGGGGTTTTAATATAAAATGTTTAGTAACCCCAGATAATTTTAACAGCAACATAAGTAAACAAAACTCAATAATGTTTCTTAAATTTCAATACAAATTATTTGTGTTTCTTAGCTGAATCGAAAAATTCATCTGAGATTTGTGGTATTTTAATAGAAATTTACTTGCTGACCCCAGATAAATGATTTTAAGAAAATGTATCCCAAACAGGGTGATAAAAAATTCCGATTTTTTGTTTTTTTTTAATAAGTCAGGAACTGCTTTAAATATTTGTACAATCTTTGTTGGGCTTAAATAATGTATAGAGACATCGTTTAAGAAGAACATAATTTTTTAAATTCAGCCATTGACAGGTAATATGTATAACTGAAAAATATGATAAAGTGCTGCTTTTTCTAATTATGTTCAGACAGCTGCATATTTTTGTAAAACAAGATTTCTTGATTTCTTTTTTATATTTTCTTGTATTCATCGAAACTATTTTGATTCAGAAACCTCACCTGTCTTCAACAGTTTTTATAGATTCAGGATTTGTGCTGTAAGTGGCAGATAACAGCCAAAAAAATTTTTTACATACTATAGATTAGCTACTCATATGCAAAAACTGGTCACTTTCTATTGTGTCTTTTACAGCCACGCCTATTAGGTCACGACTCTTTTTTCTCAAGGGACGCTATTATTATTCAATCCATATTTCCTGGAACATTATCCAGGCATATTAATTATATTTTTAATTAAACAGCAGAAACGAAAGTTTTTGTCATAAAAACGAAGTTACAAACTCATATATCTACGTTCCAGCGACATAACCTAATGGTTTTTTAAGCGAAATCACAATTTTATGGGGTACTATAATTAGTAGAGTACCGGTCGTTATGGGGCTTGCGATGACGTTCCTTTACAAGCAAAAGTGTCGTAATGTGTGTCTTTACCAAAACAGGTTTGAAAAATGAAGCATGACCGAATACGGTGATTTAGGTGCTAGGTAATAGCCGCATTTTCTCTTTTTTCTTGTATGGAAACGGTACTGTATTTTTTTATATTTTTTTAAAGGTTGGATTAACATTTCGTTGAAAAATAATCCAATAGAATTTTTTTTTTATTTAAATTGTTTTCTTGTTTAACCAAGGTTTCAGTAATACCAAGTATTATTTTTAATTTTGCAGCCTTTTTTAATTAAACATCGATTTGGACAGTTATTGTCAATCTAGCTGTAAATAAATTCAGTTATTTATTGCCATCTCGCTGAACAATTGAAATAAATAGTGTTTATTGTGCACATTGGCTAAACGAAATATACGGGAATTTTCACCCTGTAAGCTAATTTAGAAGTCCATAAACGAAACAGGGATTTTCCCATGTAAATATGTAATAAACTGGAAACTTTGCCCCTTCTTATCTCTTTTTTTGAAACTGGAACAAGGGCAATACAAAATTTATTCCCATCAAGAAAACTCTTGGGAAACAAGAGGAGAAAGAACGTTTAATTGTATGGTTGAATTGGCAAATTGAAAATATGAGAGACGAAACCCGAGGATATTTATGCGTAATAAACGAAACGTTGGCAAAAAGATATTTATATAATTTCCACCCATCGTCCCAATCCGCCAATTCAATCATACAATTTAAATTAGTATTGCGTGGAACCGCCTACTAAACAAACATTTGCGCAGTTTGCATGTTCTTCCTTTCTTAACTGGAACTGCTGTTCGGATGCAGTTTGCTCACTACGATGGAACCACTGTAAACTAATAATCGGGCAGTTTTGACTTGTCTGGCTTCTTCTTTTCTTAGTTCTAACTGCCGAGTTTGAGAGCAGTTTGCATAATTTTCGCTTAAAATGCGGAACTTTTATAAGCGTCGAATCATGCAGTTTACAGTTTTTTTGCTTAATGTTTTTAAAATATTTACCAACAGTTTTCAAGGAGCTAATTAAATTCAACAATCTTACTACAAAATAAACATTTGTGCAGTTTACAGTTGTCTATGTTGTTTCTTGTTGTTTGTTTAGATGCAGTTTGCACATTATAATGTAACAACTGTTCATTCACAATTGGGCAGTTTGGAGTTGACTGGGTTCTTCTTCTTTACTTAGTTTTAACTACCGAGCTCAAGCTCAGTATGCATATTTTAACCTTTGACATGAGGAACTTTTATAAGCGCCGAATTATGCAGTTTACAGTTCTTTTGCTTAATGTTTGAAAAATATTTACCGACAGCTTTCGGGCAGCTTATTAAAATTAAAAAATCCTACTACGGAAGAAACATTTGTGCAGTTTACAGATGTCTATGCTCTTCCCTTTTCAATTCTAACTGCCGCATGGATGCAGTTTGCAGATTATAATGCAACAACTGTTGACTAACAATCAAGCAATTTAGAGTTCTTTGGGTCCCTCTTTAGTTACAACTCCTAAGCTTGAGCACAGTTTACATATTTTAACTTTTGAAATGAGTAGCTCTTATAAGCCTCGAGTCATGCAGTTTACAGTTTTTTTTTGCTTAATGTTTCAAAATTATTCACCAACAGTTTTTCAGGCAGTTAATTAAAATTTGACAATCCTACTACAAAACAAACATTCGTGCAGTTTACAGTTGTCTATTGTCCCCCTTTCTTCACTCCAACCGCGGTTTGGATGCAGTTTGCACATTACAATGCAACAACTGTCAAGTAACGATCGGATAGTTTGGAGTTGTCTGAGTTCTTCTTTTTTACTTAGTTCTAACTGCCGAGCTCAAGCGCAGTTTGCAAATTCTAATCTTTAAAATAAGGAGATTTTATAAGTGGCGAATCATGCAGTTTACAGTTTTTTTTGTTTAAAGTTTTTAAAATATTTACCAACAGTTTTTAGGTAGCTAATTAAAATCTAACAATTATACTCCAAAACAAACATTTGTGCAGTTTACAGTTGTCTATTGTTTCCCTTTCTTCACTCTAACTGCGATTTAGATGCAGTTTGCACATTATAATGCAACAACTGTCGAGTAACGATCAGGGAGTTCAGAGTT
Organism: Taphrorychus bicolor; assembly: GCA_951812265.1. Taxonomy (NCBI): domain Eukaryota; kingdom Metazoa; phylum Arthropoda; class Insecta; order Coleoptera; family Curculionidae; genus Taphrorychus; species Taphrorychus bicolor. The sequence goes on from OX638303.1 coordinate 45,584,128, forward strand.
GTCTCAGTTCTTCTTCTTTACTTAGTTCTCACTGCTAAACTCGAGTGCACTTTCCATTACTGAACCTTTTGAAATGATGATCTCTTATAAGCGCAGTACATCATGCAATAAAAAAATTTTTTGCGTAATGTTTTAAAAGCATTTACCAACAGCTTTCAACTTATTGAAAACAAACAATCCTCCAACAAAACAAACATTCGTGCGGTTTACTGTTGTCCATGTTCTTCCTTTCTTAGCTCTAACTACTGCTTTGATGCAGTTTGCGCATTGTAATGCAACAAATATATACTAACAATCAGGTAGATTAGAGTTGTCTGGGTTCTTTTTCTTTAGTTAGTTCTAACTTCCGAGCTCAAGGGCAGTTTGCATATTTTAATTTTTAAAATAATTTTATAAGCGAGACTTCCAGTTTACAGTTTTTTGTTTAATGTATTTAAAATTTTTACCAACACTTTTCAGGTAGCTAATTAAAGTCTAACAGTCCTACTACAAAACAAACATTTGTGCACTTTACAGTTGTCTACTGTCTCCCTTTCCTAACTCTTTGGATGCAGTTTGCACATTGTAATGCAACAAATTATATACTAATAATCTGGTAGTTTAGAGTTTTCTGGGTTCTTTTTCTTTAGTTAGTTCTAACTTCCGAGCTCAAGCGCAGTTTGCGTATTTTAATCTTTAACATAATTTTATAAGCGGCGATATACAGTTTTTTGTTTAATGTTTTTAAAATATTTATCAACAGTTATCAGGTAGGTACTTAAAGTCTAACAATCCTATTACAAAACATACATTCGTGCAGTTTACAGTTGTCTATTGTCTCCCTTTCTTAGCTCTAACTGCTGCTTGGATGCAGTTTACACATTGTAATGCAACAAATGTAAAGTAACAATCGGGCAGTTTAGAGTTGTCTGAGTTTTTCTTTACTTAGTTCTTGCTGCCGAGCTCAAGCGCAGTTTGCAAATTTTAATCTTTAAAATAAGGAGCTATTATAAGCGGCAAATCATGCAGTTCACAGTTTTTTTGTTTAAGGTTTTTAAAATATTTGCCAACAGTTTTCAGGTAGCTAATTAAAATCTAACAATCCTACTACAAAACAAACATTCGTGCAGTTTATAGTTGTCCATGTTCTTCCTTTCTTATCTCTAACTGCTGCTTGGATGCAGTTTGCACATTGTAATGCAATAAATGTCAATATATAGGCAGTTTAGAGTTGTCTGGGGCGCTCAAGCGCAGTTTGCATATTTTACTCTTTAAAATAAGGAGCTTTTATAAGCGGCGAATCACGCAGTTTACATTTTTTTTTATGTTTTTAAAATATTTACCAACAGTTTTCAGGTAGCCAATTAAAGTTTAACAGTTCTACTATAAAACAAACATTCGTGCAGTTTACAGTTGTCCATGTTCTTCCTGTCTTAGCTCTAACTGCTGCTTGGATGCAGTTTGCACATTACAATGCATCAACTGTAAACTAACAATCGGGCAGTTTAAACTTGTCTAGGTCTAGGTTCTTCTTTACCTAATTTTCGACTGTTATGCTCGAGCGCAGTTTACATATTTTAACCTTTGAAACGAGGAGCTCTTATACCGCTACCGTGCGTTCGTTTTAAAAAACATAGGTCTGAGATGACGTCATAAAAACAATTGAAAGTCGAAAAATGTCATAAAATGTTACGATTTTTATTTTTTAGATAGAACTAATCTCAGACAAGAATTTTAATTCCATGCCTTACTACGAGGTTTTTTATTTATAGACACCCTATACCTCTTTTCGGGAAACTGGAACAACGGCATGCAAAAAAACCCTTGAATAAAAAACTAAGAAGAGATAGAGTCCCAGAAAACTTAAATTGTATAGTTGAATTGGCGGGTTGGGTCGATGGGTCGAAATTTTGCCGACGTTTCGTTTTTACGCATAAACATCTTCATAGCTCGAGAATTAGGAGTGAACCTAATTCTCGAGCGCTGAGGAAGTTTATGTATAGCAAACGAAACGTCGGCGAAAAAATAATTCTTTGTCATCGTCCCAATCCGCCAATTCAACCATACAGTTTAAATTAGTATTTTATGGAACCGCCTACTAATGTTACAGTTGGTATTTGTGGTGGATTGTTGGTCAATCAGCATCACCTTCCATCATCATCATCATCATTAACGCGCCAACATTGCGAGAGATGGGGAGTGATGTAACCCCGCTCTGTAGGTTAAAAAATGGCCCACGATTCGAAAGTGGTACCACTCGCCTGTGGTGTGTGTGTGTTTGCTTCGTGCTTATCCTTTACTAAACGATACAGTCAACCAAAGTTCTCAGTATAGTCCACTTTTTGTCGTAAAGTGATTCACAAGTATTATTTATGCTAATTTTCTGACTAACTATTTCATACACATTTCCAAGCGCCGGTCAGTACTACTGTTAGTGGCCGAATAGGTGTATGTGTAGTGGCGGCGGGTACTCCGCGTTCGGTACTTTGTCGCTAGTGCGGATCGGGCCGCCGTTTATCTCGTTTCGGATCAAACATCCTCAGACTGGATCTATAGTTCGGTTCGCTATTATTATTAAGGTGATTAGTGTGCATTGTTTTGTTTTGACGCAACGCAGAGTTGTTGTTGCGCGGTGTGAAGGTCGCCAGCAACGTGAAGCGGCCGATAAAAATAGTTTTGTCTATCCCATGATGCCATTTAGTTCAGTAAATGCGTTTTGCAGTAGTTAACCTTAATTATGCTCTATAAAGTGCGGATTGTTATTTATTCTTTGGCTGAAAATGCCGAGTCAAAGCCCCATTTAATGTACATTTACAGACTTTTTGCTCTAAGGAAGAATGAAGAGTTTCCCAGTCTCCTTACGTATCAATAAAAACCACTGCTCAGAACTTGAGTGAAATTACAGTGTTATCCATCCAAATTGGAGTCGTTTTGAGTCATATTTCACCTATTTTATTCCAAAAAAGCAAATTTATCAAAAATTTCAAATTAGAATATTTTAATCTGTTTTGTGTGATTTTGCCATAAAATTTAATTTTTTCAAAAAAAAAATCAAAATCTGCATTTTTTGACATTTTAGGTAATTTTTATATCGTTTTCAGCACTATTCAGCACTACTTCTAAACTGAATTTCTTTTAAAACTCCTAGTCCTAACCTGTCTTTTTTGTAAACCACCAGATTGGAGGAGTTTTGAGTCAAATTTCACCTATTTTAATCCAAAAATGCAATTTTGCCAAAAACTGAAATTAAAATATTTTAATCTGTTTTGTGTGATTTTGCCATAAAAATAAATTTTTCCAAAAAAAAAAGTGAAAATTTGCGCTTTTGACAGTTTAGATAATTTTTAATATCGTTTTTAGCACTACTATCAAACTGAATTTTTCTAAAAATTCCAGTCCTAACCTGCATTTTTTGTAAACCACCAAAGTGGAGGAGTTTTGAATCAAATTTCACCTATTTTATTCCAAAAGTGCCATTTTATCAAAAACTTCAAATCAGAATATTTTAATCTGTTTTGTGTGATTTTGCCATAAAATTTAATTTTGCCAAAAAAAAATCAAGATGTGCATTTTTTGACAATTTAGATAATTTTTAATATCGTTTTTAGCACTGCATCTAAACTAAATTTCTCCAAAAACTCCTAGTCTTAAACTGGCTTTTTTGTAAACCACCAAATTGGAGGAGTTTTGTTTGAGTCAAATTTCTTTTATTTTATTGCAAAAATGTAATTTTATCAAAAACTTCAAGCTGCAAGTTTTGAATTTCCTAATTTTTTCTTAAAATTGAGTTTCTCCACTAATATCAAAATTTCCGTTTTTAGACGATTTGGATAATTTTGAATTGCTTTTAGTACTACTTCCTAACTGAATTTATGCAAAGACGCCTAGTCCTACCCTGGATTCTTTGTAAAGCACCAAGTTTATTTATTCCAAATCCTTTCTCCTACTTAATTTATTTCAAAAATGTGATTTTATCTAAAACTTCAAATTAGACAATTTGCCTGATTTTGTCATGAATTGAAAGAATTCAATAAATCTGAATTTCTCCAAAGAATTCTTATTTGCATCCCCAAAATGCTTTCGGTCGCTTTTTGGCCTTAATTCTTACCTGACCATTTTGAGTTAAATCTTACTTATTTTGGTCCAAAAATGTAATTTTACAAAAAACAACTAATTAGAAGATTTTAATCAGTTTTGCCTGAGTTGGTCCTAAAATGTAATTTCTAGAAGAGTATAAAAATTGACACTTTTAGACTGTGGGTAACTTTTGATCGATCTTAACCCTAATTTTAAATTGAATTTATCTAAAAGACTCTAAATTTGCATTTATTGTCGCTTTGAGTCTTTTTTTGATATTCCATAATTCTTCACTGATTTTGCCGAAAAACATCAAATTTGCGTTTTAGATGCTTTAAGTCATGCTTAACATGCTAAATTTTGGTTTTAATAAGAGCCTGCGTTTTTACAGGAATTCAGTTTTAAATGTTTACAGTTTTAAAATTTTTTTTTTTACCGAATTAGGCCCTAATCATAATCTGATTTGTCTTGTAATTTTTTGAGCCAGTTTCTGTCGATTTTAGCATTAGTACTAACCTGACTTTCTCATGAAATATAAAACTTGCATTTTGAGTTGTGAATGAAATTTCACTTATTTTGGCCCAAACATGTAATTTCTATCAAAAACAGTTTTGTCCTAAAAACATAAAAATTAGCACTATGTGAGTCATTTTAATCGATTTAGCCCTAATTCAAAATTGAATTTATCCAACGACTCCAAATTTGCATTTATTGACGCTTTGCGACATTTTTATCCGATTTTGGCCCTAATTTCTTTTCAAAAAACTTTTTATTTGCATTTTTAACTGCTCAGGCATTTTCTATCCATTTCAACCTTAATGCTAACCTAACTTTTCCTTAAAATATAATATTAATAATTTTAACATAATTTTGATGCAAATATGTAATTTTAGCAAAAATGGTTTTGTCCTAAAACGTAATTTTTCCAAAAATATCAAAACTTACACTTATAGATTATGTGGGTCATTTTTAATCGATTTTAGCATTAATTCTAAATTGAATATCAAGGTACTTCATTCATATTTTAATTTTTAAATATTTTGACTCATTTTTAACGGGTTTTTAATGGAATTTTCTAACTGAGTTTTTCGAAAAATTCGCGAATTTGCATTCTTAGATGCTTTAAGTTATGCTTAACTCATTTTGGCCCTAATCCTGACCTGCATTTCTTCAGGAATACCAAATTTGGATTTTTAGACTTTTTAACCGATTTTGGCTTTAACCCCTAAAATTTTTATTTTACATGTTTAAATGTTTTGAGGAATTCTCTATCGATTTTAGCCTTACTACTAACCTGACCTCATAAAATATAAAATTTGCATTTTGAGGCGGTTGTCAATAAAATTTCACTTATTTTGATATAAACATGTATTTTTACCAAAAATGATTTTGTCCTAAAATTTATTTTTCCAATAATATTAAAATTGACAGTTTTAGACTATGTCGGTCAATTTTAACCCTAATTCTAAATTGAATATAACCAGAGACTCCAAGTTTGCGTTTTCATATGCTTTGAGTAACTGTTAACCGATTTTTGGCTTTAATTCCTTATCCGATCTTCACAAAAAACTTCAAGTGTACGTTTTTAGATGCTTTGAATCATTTTTTGACACTAAAAATTAACCTGAATTTTGCAAGAATTCTAAATTTGCATTTTTAAAGGCTTCAAGTAATTTTTAACCGTTTTTGTTGCTAGTCCTGACCTGACTTTTTTTAAAAACTTTTAAATAAGTGATTCAAGGCATTCTCTATCTCTTTTAGCCTTAGTACGAACTTGACTTTCCCATAAAATATAAAATTTGCATTTTGAGGCGTTGTGAATGAAATTTTACTTATTTTGGTTCAAACATGTGTCAAAAATGGTTTTGTCCTAAAACTTAATTTTTTCAAAAATATCAAAATTGGCGCTTTTAAAGACTATGTGGGTCATTTTTAATCGATTTTAGCCCAAATTCTAATTGAATATACTCCACCAGAACCGGATACTTCCAGAACTTAAAAAACAGGACAGTTATATAAATCAAGACAATTGTGACAGTCTTGCAGTGTAATGCCTTGATGTTGTCTGAATTGGAAAATGACTGTCAACGCTCAATTTTACGTCATTATAAGTTCGGTAGTTACATCCCGAGCGCTCGAGATATCTGTCTATCTCACTCTATCTTGTTAAGATTTTGCGAGATGGTCTGTGTCCGGAGCGCTCAGATGGAATTACCGAACTCGGCTATTGATAACGTCAAAGTAGGGTCCAATGTTGCCAAATTGGTCATTTATTGTTCATTTCTAAGGATTTTTTTTAGGCATAGCCCATTGACCCAGAGAAAAAAAAAATAAAAGAAGAAACGAAATGCAATAATTGACATGAAGCATCAATATGTCTATGGTCAATTGAATTGCATTGGTGGACCAATTTTGAAGGACAATAATAATTGGAAACGTTTAAATTATTCCAGTTTTCGTTAAAATATTATTTCTTCTAAATTGATCTGTCAAAAACTGGAGATTAAGAAAAATCCAGGGTTCGCAAAAATGTTGTTTCTGGTTAATTTAGGACAATTTTAATCACTTAAAAATTCCAATGCTCGCAAAAATGTTTTTCATTTGGTGATCCACGATTGTTATATTTCGAAAATTATTACTTATGAATTTCTGTTGTACTAGAGTACCTGTAATGAGAGTGTGGCCATAAAGTGGTATCGTTTTCTATTGGTGCCGCCATGTTTTTTCCAAAGTCAGAAGTCAATGGTCAGATTGACATATACTACGCCCTGAGAATATACCCGTCCTTTGTTTCCTCATTATGAATTTAAGCACAAGAATACTCTAAGAGCAATTTGGAATTCTGTCGGCTGTCAGTACTCAGTACGTCAACTCGATGATGGATAAACGTCATCTAAAAGTGGCGGGATATTCAAAAATTACCTGTACTTAAAAGGATTGTTGTGGGAATTTGTGAATTCTTCAACAATTCTCAATTGCTCATTTTGTGTCTTGAACTAAAGCTTTTACTTATTAGTAGGAAGGAAGAATTATAGTTCATCGTTTGTCTGAAAAAAAAATCATTTGAAGGCTTTCGCCCATAAGAACAATGTTAATCTTGGAAAAAACATGGCGGACAAGTCCTTATGGCCACACTCTCATTACAGGCACTCTATGTTGTACTGCGGCGGGTGACCCCCTGGCGGTGGTTCTCCTAACTACAGTAGTATTTATCGAAGTAAACTGTAATGGATGTTTATATTTTAACTTGTCACTGTCAAAATGATTAGTAAGGTACCTATCTAGAACTATCGATATTTTAATCACATCGACGTAAATATCGACTGCACATCTATCGATAATAATTTAATATCGATTGAGTTTTGGAAATCATTATTTTACTGTTTTAAAGGATAGTTAAAACTGCTGATTTTAATTAAAATAATTTCATGGTTTTTCGTAACATATTTGAGTTAATAATAAAAAATACACTGTGTTGTATACTTAGGTGTGTCTAGTGAAAAGGCAAAGAGATATAAGATGATTAGGGAATGGTACATACCAATTAAAAATTGAAAAACATATGGGGTTGACCTTATGGAACTTACTTTTAGTTGCATCTTGAGCATGAGGTAACAATCTTGTGAGAAACGCTCTTCTTGTTAGGCCCCTTTTCGTTGCCGGAATCCGCTGTGAGTCTGCGAAATGCAAATGCACACACATTTTTTGAACTTAACAGAATATTTCCAACATGTCTTTTACATTAAAAGGTTCTATATCATTCTTTGGATTCGAAAACTTATGTTTTTTGGAAAAAAAAATCACCACATCCCGGAACAACACATTTTTTATATCGCTCTCTATAAGCCTCCATCTCGCGTCTTCAGCGATTAGATAAATGCGAATACAAAAAGCGAATGAATGTTCTGAATTAACTATTAATTACTTTGCTTTTAATACATATATTTTTTTGATGAATAAACTTAATAATTGAACTTTTTATTATGCCTCTTTTTGAATATGTTTTCAAAGTTGAAGAAAATGGAGGGCGGGGCTAATAGCGCCAGAAGTGGTAGTTCACCTAACTACATATATTGCTGGTTGCCTAGGACAGTGACCCAGCATTTGCTATATTAGTTACCCTTATATTTTAAGTGTTAACGTGCTGAGAACCAAAACACTCATAGGTATCTAATATAATAAATTATTAGGTATCTAATATAATAAAATATGCTAAATTGCAGTGCAGTTTATATATATTTATAAGCGAACAATTGTTTTAATTGAGAACAAAAACGCGAGAATCTGTTACGTATGTCATAATGACGAAGTATTTATTAATAAGTAGACAACGAACGGATGACATCATGTTGTGACGTTATTATGACGTATCACCCATTCGCTTATTTTTGTCATCTAGTTACCTTTGAAACTCCCATTTTTTTTTAAACAATCTCCCTTGAGCACATGTTGATGCAAAATGCAAAATCAAATTTCCTGAGCCTACTTGACGACAATAATAAGTGAATGGCTTATACGTATAGGCGCCATAATACCTAGCAATTCTTAATCACTTTATGCGCACATGTCTGCTATCAATTTTGTGCAACTAAAAAAAGAACTTGTTTGTCTTGTCTTGTGAGAGGTGTTTCGTTGGCTTTCAACTGCTCTCCTTCTACGTCTTACTGCCCATAAATATTGACTCATCAACCAAAAAAAAATAAAACGAAAGTGAATGTAATAATGATGCTGCAACGTCCCACGACCTTACGTAATCATGATCAAGCTCCCGTATACAGAGTTATAATAGATTTGGCTGAATTCTTCAAAATTTTCGTTGGAACAAGTTTTCAGTTTCGTTTCATTTTCAAACGTGATGATGGACAAGATCATCGTCTAATAAACACCAACCGGCGGTTATTTGTTAGCCTTCAGTCAAATTGTCAAAAGTACAGTATCTCATATTAATTTATGCGAACACTTTAATTGACTTTTAAAGAGGAGCCAAAAATTGAATTTATATATACCAGTTTGCTAGAAAGCTAATCATCGATATAGAGAATATAATCTAGTTTGTTAATATTAATTATAATATTAAAGTGCATAAACAAGTACAAAATGGAAGGGATTTCGTAAGTTTCCTAATATAGTTTGGAATTAAACTTTTTCCTTAAATTCCTCGATTAGATCCATCAACTCGAATCTTATCAATGGCTATATATATACTAATTTCTTGGTTTTATGATTCATTTTGGGGATTCCTAGAAATATCAACTATTTTTAAAATTATATACTGCAGTCATATACACAAAGTTATCAATTAACAATATTTAAATTTGATTTAATATAAAGCTCCAAGTGCGATGAGTAACATTATAATGTAACACTTGAACATAGGTACCTACTTACTTATAATGAAATACATAAGTAAACACTTTATTTTAATCACAAATAATTATAAATTTTGCATTAATTACCATTATTATAACTATCGGTAAAACTTAAGATTGAAGTTTAAACTCCACATTTGACGGACATTGTGTTACAGTCACTTCTTTTGCTATTGGTACCCTTTTATATAGCGTTTTTCACTGCGAAAACTAGTGCGCACTGAGTGTATTTCTATCATTTGTCAATTCGTTCAAAATACAAAGACAGATATATACACTTAGTGCGCACTAATGCAGCCAGTGAAAAACGCTATTAAACATTCCCTTTTACTTTTACTCTTATAATTTTCGATTTTTGCTCAGTTTGTTCAGTTTCCTCCTGCTTTTCATTCAATGAGGGAACTCTCTTGGTTTCGTGCTGCTTACTGTAGTTTGATTCCCATTGGTCTACAGCCCTGGTCCGAAGAGTGACAGAAGAGTGATAATTACAAACACTTTAAAATTTTGCTTCGACAAATTTTAAAGTGTTTGTGTGAATTTTAAAGTGACGAACCAAAATTTTAAAGTGTTTGTAATTGTCACTCTTCGGTTCTTGTTGCCTACTCCAGAATTAAGTTGTAAAAGTCGTCCTAAGAAAGTTGAATTTAGGGTTCGTGCACCCGTTATATCCACATCAATAAAAATAACGATAGATAGCTGATTCCCAACATTTTTATTACAAATATTGTATACCTAATTACTAAGGCTACCACTACTTATCTATATACTTACGTAGGATAGGTACATAGTTGCGGGCGATAAACCGCGATACATGATGTTATATAGCGCCGAAATTTTATTAACATCAGTACGTAAACACCGTAAAGCGAAAAAGTATAAAACGAATAGGATATTTACATTTTTGCCCAATAATAATTAGCACTTAAGTGTGTTTTTAAGTTGCCGAAAAAATAAGTGATTTTAGACTGCAAAATAAACATCGGCCCTGAGAATTTTTGATGTTTTATAGTTGTTTGTAGCACACTGATCACCTTAATGGTCATCGTCGTAGTTAGTAGACCATCATAAAAATGCCGCCAGAAATCAAACAAAGAACAAAACTAGCACACGGGAGTCATCATAATAATCGTCATCAACTACTTATTGCTGTGTTAAGCTGATAAAGGTGTGCAGCAAAAAGTGAATAAACTTTAAAATCATGACCAGTGTCGATAAAATTAGTCTCAACGGGGTGGTGCCAGGGATGGACAGGGACCGAAGAAGGGAAAAGTTCAATTTAGACACGTTGAACTATATCGATGATGTACCTGAGGAAAACAACAATAGCGAGAAAGTGGAAGAGACTGAAATTGATGGAGAGTAAGTGCATTTATATAATCAGTAATTGCAAAACAATATTAATGATACTCAATTTAAGAATTCCCGCCAGTTAGTATTCAAAAAAGCCCCGCTTGGCCCATGCCCAACAATTCTCTTGCGCGAATGTCTGGTTGCCTACCGATTGTCGGGACGAAATTTCGCTTCACGTGGCTTGACCGCGTTCGATCGCAATATTCGTCGCCTGCTCTTTCCAACTCCACTTCTGCTTCTGTCTCTCTCTCGACCACGCAAGTGCTCTTTGCTTAGCAGCTGTTTCTGTTTACTAATGTTGTGTTTTTGTTAAATATGAATACACTACCTCCCCCTTCTGCAACAAAACAAAACATAAGGTGGCTGAAGAAAAAATTGTGAAAAAAGTCCAAGGAATTTGTGCGTGGTAGGGGACCTTTTTTTACAGTTTTATTGACGTATTGTTGTGTTTGTTTTATTTAGTAACGTAAATTCTTCTTAAATCCGTCAGTGGTCGATCAAAAATAAACCCTCAGGGACTAAATAGTTAAAGTGTGCCACAACACCAGGCGGAAGTGTGCTTGCAACTTGCAACAGATTGATCTACTTGTTAAACTTCCCTTAAAGTTTGTAAAGGAAAGAACAGATTCGTATTAAAGACAGAAATTGCTCATCGTTAAGTCACAATAAGGGGTGTACCTAAAAATATCCCTCTCTGCTCTGATGGAACCTGGCCATGACTTTTGGTTTCTAGCCAGGCTGCTGCACACATAGAAAGGGAAATCTCTGTGTCCACTTATTTGCCAATATTTAATTGACCTTTTAAAGCAGCATTGCGTGCAATAAAAAGAAGCCATGATTAGCTAATTGATACTTTAGAAGGTAAGTCTTAAAATTCTGATTTTGTTACTTTTTCTAGTTCGTCTCATATATTGCAACAATCTACAGGTTGCACTAAAAAAATGTTCATTTCTGATTGGCCAAAAATCGGCACATGTCATTTCTGCCCTGTCAGTTTTTAATTTTTGACCAATCAGATATTGACAGTATTGGCAGTAGTGTTTTGCCATTGCTGATAAAACATCCCACAGGTTAGAGGACCACAGAGACCATTATTAGTGTATTTTTATTTAAAAGTTTTAGTTAAAATGTTTCTTTCAACCAATTTTAAATTAAATAACATATCCAGTCAGGGAGCATAACGGCTTGATTACTGATTTTAGACCCAAAGGCTCTCCCAAAAAAAAAATAAGTACTGTTGGTTCCTCTGTGAGTTCTACATAATATGGTAAAGGGCTTGGGTTAAAGATAAGGAAGGCTTTTAAAGATTAAGGAAAGATAAGGACATTAAACTTCTAGCTGGTGTGCCTCTCATTTATTGTTCACAATTCAGGTTGTTCACAAAATAATCATATAGAACTGCACATAGGTATATCAGTTTAGTAATTTTCTTTGACATGTTGTTCACAATTTCCATGTTTTTAAGTCTTGATTCCAATTAACCAATTTTTATATGAATTGTTGCTCATTATTTGCATGTTTACCAATGAGAAAGATAGTTATGTTAAGTTAAGCAAATCTGCTTTACAAATCTGCACTACTTCCACATGAGTTCTCTGACCAATGAAAAGCTAACAACCCTAACAATATAAATACACCAACCCAAGAAAAACAAAACACCAGAAACCTGGGACCAATAAGCAGTGGAAGCAATAGAAATACCATCAATTTTATTGTTGGACTATTTCTAGGTTTTACGAAAAAGCATTGTGTCTCATGCGTGCATATTACTCATTCACTTATATTTGTATCTAGTTACCTTTGAAATGTCATGTTTTTTATACCTATCTCTTTTTGGCACATGTTGAGAAGGTACAATAAAAATGTCAAAGTCAATTTTCGAACACTCACTTGACACTAATAAGTGAATGGCTTATAGATGTGCGTGCTTACATAGATTTTGTATATAAGCCTATCTTATTTACATACATTCTTATTTCTTATTTCATTATTTTCATTTAAATGGAATTAAATAACTTGTAAAATAATATGGAATATTGAAGTGAGAACTCATTTAAAACTCAAAAATTCATTGAAAAGTAAATTCTTAAAAAGTGGGTGACAAAACTCCTTGTTTAACTACCAATATTTAATGGAAGCAGCCTGAAATAGGAAGCTATAAAACTATAAATCACTAGAAAACCCGACTTACAAGAGTAATTCTTTTGGGCTTCTAAAGCTCCTATTTCCCAGTTTTAGCTCACTTTTTAGTGAGGTTAAATAATAGCATAAAAGTTCTAGTACAGAAAACATGATTTTAATTTTTAAGTTAATTTTGGTATCATTAAGAACCCCCATGTTAAGATTAAGTGATTTAAGCAATACACTTCTTGGATGGTCCAGTTTTGTTTATAAAAAAAACCTTGAGAATCAAGATGTCAAAAACATAACAGGGCCGGATATAACAAAATTTGGGATCGTGAGATATTGGCAGGAGCATGCATCATCCATCATCGTTTGAAATAGCATGAATGGCAGAAGGCTCTCTAGCCAGAATGCCCAGCCCTGTCAGTTATCGATACCAAATGAAGAAATGAAAAGAAGAATCTTGCATACTACTGACTTACAGTTTATCCCTCATCAGTACCTACAGCTTTGGCTGGTCTACAAATTAACAGCTGGTTTGTTGGTTACATGAAACATCTATCAAAAAGAATAGAAATAAATAAAATGCCAAGGTATTTTCACTTTCAAAATGTTTACACTTTTCATGATATTTCATAAACCATGACAGTTTTACGAGGAATAAAATTATTTATTTTTACACATCTTTTTTTTTATCAGTTGTTATTCAGCTACATTCTCAACTGAATCATTAGATTTTGCTAGATAGAACATAGTATTGAATATTTTTTTTTATTTTTTTTTTTACTTCAAAAGTGGTTGTTTTAAACCCAGTTTTAAAACTCAACACCTAAAGAAAAAAACATATTTTGTTTTTTTTTTTGAAAAGGTTTAATTAAGAGGATTCTGCAAACAAATAAAAAATAAACAGGGAGTGCCTTTGAAAAACTAATAAGTTGTTCCAGTATTTTCAAAATTAAAAATTTTGCAGAATAACTGATTATGCTACCAGATTCTTTGCAAAAATTTTCTCTTTGAAGGACCTCAGGTTAGTTCAGGTCCAGAATCAGGTCAGTTCATTTTTTTGTTTCTTTACTTTCTTATTTTATGTTACATTTGTTCCATATTGGAATTTAAACTTTAGAACATTTTATTTTGCGCAACGTTTGGCAACACTGTATGTGGTGAGCAATGGAGAGAAGAGTTTTAGCAAAGAAAAACTTGTTTCATATTTGTATGTTAAATATGTTTAAACCCTAATTTTTGTTTCTTTTAATCTACAAATCTACTCAGCACGTTGCTATTCATATTAGAATAAAGAAAAAAACTTTGAAATTTGGTCGAACTTATATCGGTGATATCTCCTTTTGGGCTCCTTTCTGCGTAGTTTTATGTGAGTAAAGATGACAAACTCGAAAGTGAATAACAAAATTAAAGATGTTTCAATAAGTCATTAAATACATAAGTAAAATTTCAATACTATTAATAAATGATGTAGAAAATCTAAATAATGACATGCCTGTCAGTTGCCAGGGAGTCAAATATCAATGTATGTTTAAAGGCCAGTCGAATAGAAATTTTATTAATAATTAAAAAGTAAAGAAAACGCCTCACTAATCACAATATAAGTAGGTACGAGAAAACACAGACAGTTTTGTCCATTCAATAGACAAATTTATTCTGGAAAATAACCAACAGTAAAGTGAAACTGTGTCTCATAAATACCAGGATCAAAAATAGCACAAAAAACACATGCTCCCCAACAATACAATTGTAAATTTCTAATTAAAGCGCCCACATATTATTTATCTGTCTGAGCCTCTGCGGAGTAATAGAAAATGCGTGGCGAATGCATGATGTTTTTGAATTAGGTCCAAGATGAGGGTATAGTAACTCGTGTTTTGATCAGATTTGTTTTTATAAACTTAGTGGGTACTTACTTATGCGCTGTTTAGTACTAGTTATGAAGCAAGAGAGCAAAGCGTAATTTCTGTTTGTGTACCTAAAAGCCTCGCTGAAAACATAACTCCAGTTAGATGTTGAGATTGATGCTTAAGTTTTTCCAGCAAAGGTACCTTGTTGCATGACCCAAATGAATACAGATCCATTATTTTGCATATAGGTTTTCGCTTGGATTTCCGAGACATTTGCTAATGTCGTTATTTTCAAAAGGAGGTTGTACTCGTTTCCAGTTAACTTTTCCAACTGAGATAACGGGCTTGTCCATTTTTTTGGTATCTCAAAAAGTTCTCAAGATATTTGCTAATTTTGCTATTTTTAAAAGTAGACCCATGGTGTTTGTATTCGTTTTCATCTAACTTTTTCCAACTAAGACAACGGGATAGTCCATTTTTTGCTACCTCAAAAGGTTTTCGAGATATTTGCTAATTTTGTTATTTTCAAAAATAAACCCATGTTTGTACTCATTTTCAACTAACTTTTTCCAACTAAAACAACAGGCTAGTCCATTTTATAGTACATCGAAAGGTTTCCCAGATATTTGCTAAATTTATTTTCAAAAATAAACCCATGGGGTTTGCAACAAAATTTTTCCAACTAAGACTGGTTCGTTTTTTTGTACCTCGAAAGGTTCTAAAGTTATTTGCTAATATTTTTATTTAAAAAAATAAACCCATAGAGTTTGTACTCGTTTTCAGGTAACTTTTTCCAACTAAGAAAACGAGCTAGTCCATTTTGTGGTACCTCAAAAAATATTCTTATGGAGTTTGAGAGTTGTTATTGAGATTTTTTTATGGAGTTTGTACATACTTACCTCGTCATCTTTAAAACACAAACTTTGCATGACCCAAATGAATACAGCTGTCCATTATTTTGCATAAATTTGATTGTTATTAATAAAATTACCTTATTTAGGTGAGCAACATGTCGAATCGTTTTTTTCGTATTTGCAAAATCAACTGCTGTGGCTTATGGTCAAGGTCTTCACACTCACCTTCAAGTTAACCGCCACTAGGTTGATATTGAAATATGGAACAATTTGTTCTAAAATACCCAAAATTTTTTCTATTCTGAGTTTCTGAGTTGCCTAAATAGTAATTATCTTAAATACTAGTACTTACCTAGTACATTTAAGTAAAACATCTTAATAACCCAGTTTTAAGGTAATTGCCGATTTTATTAAGTGTTCTATTAGTGATTCAACAAGTAGTAGTGAACAATTTCAATAACGACCACTACGATAATAAATCACCCCTGAAGGAATTATCGATGTCCTTTATCAGTTATCGCCAATATTGCTGTCATAAGCGTCTGCGTTCACATTTTGGTCGAGCAGCCTATTCAGCTTGTGTGTTCGGGCTACAACAACCATCATTTAATATCGACTGTACATCGGTCAGGTGAATAATTATTGTACAATGTTCCGCTTGACCACTACCAAAATACCTCGAGTTTCGTTGTCCAAATCGTTGGAGAAACATCGTTAAAAGTTGAACCGATGGAGCAATAGAATCGTTGACGTAATTTGTTTCTGGCTGGAAGCGTGTTTTGTACGTACCGAAACTCTGTTGTGATTTTGTATTCTTCGTGTAGAGCCGGCAGTATTTTGTTCCTGTTCAAAGTGTAAATAACGTGCTAATACATTGATAAAAAAAAATGATCTCGACCGGCAGAGGTAATGGTAAGGTTTTCCATTTTAGTAGATATAGCACAAGTTGTGGTAATATTTGCGATTAAGGTGGACATTAACCAATATGAGATAACAATACGTGAATAAAATAGATTAGACTATTATTATATATGTAGATAGACCGAGAGATAGTCTAATGTCATGACACATATGGCTTTAACAACGTTAAATTTGATTTAGATGAATGTCGCTTTGTTTTGCCATAGTTTGCACGTGTACAATACTAAGATCACTTCATATTCGACCTTCAGGCTAGTTTACATTACTTAAACCAGTTAAATGACTAAATCTCTTTGAATCAAGATCATGATTAATCGAAGAGAAGACATATTTTTGTTCCTTTTTTCTCTGTATTCATACATTAACTTTATGGTGCTAAAATTATAAACAATATGCCGGTGACGTCGTAGCATGACGACCACAAAAACAAATTTAAATATGTATGTTGATACGTCCTCCTATCTCCGACGTCGACGATCTTTCCCCACTTAACTTTTGATAGGCGTTATTTGTATTATTCCTTATTGCGGTTCAATTACTATATTATGGCAGTCAGCAGGAAATTTGCATCTGCAACTCGGTACTTTCAATCAATACCTATTATTGCTTTCAATTAGTTTTATTCAAGGCTGTCGAATTTGTTGTATCATCGTTTGACATTGAACGTGCTTTCCTTTGCTGCGACAAATAAAGGGGTTAAAAAATTGAAATTATCTCGACAACCGCAAAAGGAAAACAAAAGATTAATAGGTATTGAGAAAAAAAAAGAACATTTTTGACGGACATGAATTCAAGAGCAATTAGAACAAATTACTTGAGACATAAACCTTTAAAAGTACGATTTAAAAAGGAAATTTAGGAGCGGTTTTAGTTTTAATAAGCAAAAATGAATAAAATGTTTTTTTTTTTATTAAATTGTGCAGGGTTTGGTGCCGTTTTCCAGCCAGCTTGACACGTTTTCTGTACCTATACAGAACGTTTTTGAAAAAATGCACTTGGTGATGCACATGACATGGCGCTGTATCTCGGTTATTACAGCAAATACAGGAAAAAGCTCGAATTTTTTATTGATATCGATTTTCAAGTTATGATATGATGTTACTTTTTTTAATGGGACACCCTATATTCTACTAGTTCGTTTGATTGCTCTTTTATAGCTGATCCGACTGATGTAAAGTTTTATATTTTTATCTCTACTGGTTTTTGAAAAATTAATTCAGAAACAATTTTTTTCATAAGGAGTAATGTCTTAGAAAGAGCCAGCACATCTCAAATCTAACAAAACAAAATGAGATCAACTGTTTCTTTCTACCACATTCCCACTTATGGGAAAAATTGTTTTTTTTATAATTCTTCGAAAACTACACGTAAAATTATACATCAATCATCTAAAAATAAGAATCAACTAAACAAGTGTCCACTGCCTCATCGCCTTTGATAACGTCTGCCGCAGCTGTAGACGAAACGTCTGGAAGAAATTCCATTGGGCCACTGCTTAAAAACCCGGAAAACACTTTAGATTGTAATTATATTTCATATAATAGCCGAGATACAGCGCCATGTCAGAAAGTGCAGTTTTTTCAACGTCCAGTATAAGAAAAACGAATCAAGCTTACTGGGAAAAAAATGAAACCGTTAAATTTATCATGAAAATCGGAATCGAGAATGTGTAATCAGATTTCATCTATCTATTACGGTTTTACGAATTCCCCATAAATACATCGAAAAGGTGCCACCCTGTACATACTAGATAATATAAAAAACACATAACAAAATTAAAACAACTAACTAAAAGGGGGGAGGGGTAAAGCAAAACAGAAAAAATATGAGAAACAAAGGGTCAAAAGAGAAAACTAAATGAATCACAGAAATAAAAAAAATGAAAGCTACAAATTCAAGGAAGTCTTCGTGCTAAAACTAGCATGAAGAACAGATTAAAAGTGAACAAATAAACACAAAATGAAAAACAAGCAGAGAGAAAAAGTTGATAACTTGGAAAAAACAGAAAAAAATTAACATTTTATGGCTAGTAAGTCCCTTATCCTTGACCTACTATTAAGAAAACAATATATTATTCACTTTTCAATCTCAATTTATTATTCAATATCAGAAACTTAATTTTCTTTTTGTATTGAAAGTGATTTTTGTGATCAGTATATGAAAATCTTGATCTATTGAGGAAGATATTAAAATATCAATAAACGCCATATATGAACTTATATTCCGAATTCAATAATATTCGCTTTGGCGAAAAACTTGTACTTTTAGTAGGAAAGTTTATGTGCGGCACCAATCTTTCTGGTCACCAAATGAAAATCTTGATTCTTCACTTTTCATTCTCAATTTATTATTGAATACATTGATTCTGCGGTCATTAAATAAAAATTTTGATTTATCGAACATTACTTTAAAATATCAATAAACGTCCTCTAGAAACTCATATTCAGAATTCAATAATATTCGCTTTTACATGGATATCTATAAGTGAATATCACAACTCTTATTTGTTAACAATATTCACGAATCACTTAATTTTTGATTTATTGATCAAAAAACTTGTAATTATGTTTTGAAAGTCTATGTGCAGTAACAATGTTTCTGATCGCTAATTGAAATTCTTGACTCTTCACTTTTCATTCTCAATTTATTATTGAATATCAGAAACTTAATTTCTATGATTGTATTGACTTTTGTGAATATTAAATAAAAATCTTGATTATTGAACAGGACTTTAAATATCAATAAACGTCCTCTAGAAACTCGTATTCAGAATTCATTATTATTCGCTTTTACATAGAAATTTACAAGTGAATGTAACAACTCTATTTGTTAGCAATATTCATAATTCACTTAGTTTTTGATTTAGTGATAAAAAAAACTTGTAATTATATTTTGAAAGTCTTATGTGCAGCACTAATGTTTCTGATCGCTAAATGAAATTCTTGATTTTTCACTTTTCATTCTCAATTTATTATATCAGAAACTTAATTTCTATGATTGGGTTGCCTTTTGTGATCATTAACTAAAAATCTTGATTATTGAACAGGACTTTAAAATATCAATGAACGTCCTCTAGAAACTCATATTTAGAATTCAATAATATTCGCTTTTACATAAAAATGTATAAGTAAATATCACAACTCTTCTTTGTTAGCAATATTTATTATTCACCCAGTTCTTGATTTATTGACAAAAAAAATTGTAATTATATTTTGAAAGTCTATGAGCAGCATCAATTTTTCTGGTCGATAAATGAAATTCTGGATTTTTCGCTTTTCATTCTCAATTTATTATTGAATACCAAACACTTAATTTCGATGGTAAGAGCTAGTAAGATGCCAAAAATCGTAAATGGGAAATACAGGGTATCCCAACAACTGCCGGTAATGATGTTAAATTTTCAGGGACACGTAAGAGCTCATCTATTAAAATGTAGTAAAAAATATAGGGTGTCCTATTGAAACATATTACATTATATGACGTTAGGTACACTTTTATAAATGCCTATAATAAGGTTTTCTGTACAATATAGACCACCGTTGGAACCTTTTTTTTAACCAACTAATTGTTAGAAGTTAAGAAGACAACCCTGTATGTAAACATACACAAGAAAAATGTAAGTAAAAAAAAAGAATAAGGCTGAAAAAGGAAAATGAAGATACAAAAACAATTTTAAAAAAAGGTGTAAGCAGCGAAAAACTGTATTAAAGTTGAAACTCGCCAGTCGAACAGATTAAAATTCAAATTAAAAGCACAAGGTGTTTGGCATTTTACTATTACATAACTTATTTAAAATTGTTTTTGTACCTTCATTTTCTTTTTTGGCTTTTTATTCTTTTTTCTTTATATTTTTCTTACATATACCCTTACATACATTTTGGCATAGGTACACCCTTTTTGGTATTCACTACGTTCAGACTTCCCAAATTTGCAATGCTCTTTATATTTTTTCAATGTGTTTTTTTACAATTGTACAATTTATATGAATAACATAATTGTCGTTTAATTAATAACTTTGCTTTTTTAAAATATTTTTTTTATGTATTTTATCATCGTCATTTTGAGTTTTTTTTTATTTATATTATTTTCCATATTTCTTTGGGTTTTTTCCTCTTCTGTTTTTTTTTTCAAGTTACCATCTTCAGCTTCCTTCTTGTTTCTATTTTTTTTTTATTTGTTCACTTTTAATCTGTTCGAGTTGCTAGTTTTAGCATCAAGATTCTCTCGAACTTGTAGCTTTTTTTTCTTTTTTTTTATTTCTGTATTTCTTTCATTTTTCTCTTTTGACGTTTTGTTTTTTATATTTTTTCCGTTTTGCTTTACCCCTTCCCCCCTTTTTATTTTTTTTTAATCTTATTTTCTGTGTTTTAAATTTCGTTGTAGTGTGTTTTTTTATTAGCTGTTATGTAGAATTTAATAGAAAAAAAAAACATTTTATTCATTTTGTGTACTAAATTTTCATAAATTGTTCTTTTAAAATGTCCGTCAAAATCGCTTTCTTGTTTGTCATTTTTTCTTAATATTATTTTTTTTGTTTTTTTTTGTGGTTGTATTTACGAGATAATTTCTATTTTTAAACCTGCTTAGTTCTCCAAAAATAGAGTTACGTACTTTGTGCATTTTCAAAAATAGGCCCATGGAGTTTGTACTCTTTTTCAACTAGCTTTTTCCAACTGAGACAACGGGCTAGTTCATTTTTCGGTAGCTTCAAAGGTTATCGAGATATTTGTTAATTTTGTTATTTTTAAAAATAAACCCATGGAGTTTGTACTCGTTTTCAACTAACTTTTTTCAATTAAGATAACGGGCTACTCCATTTTCTAGTATCTCCAAAGGTTCTCGAGATATTTGCTAATTTTGTTATCTTTAATAATTAAACCCATGGAGTTTGTACTTGTTTTCAACTAACTTTTTCCATTTGAGACAACGGGCTAGTTCATTTTTTGGTAACTCGAAAGGTTCTGGAGATATTTGTTAATTTTGTTATTTTTAAAAATAAACCCATGGAGTTTGTACTCGTTTTCAACTAACTTTTTTCAACTAAGATAACGGGCTACTCCATTTTCTAGTACCTCCAAAGGTTCTCGAGATGTTTGCTAATTTTGTTATCTTTAATAATTAAACCCATGGAGTTTTACTTGTTTTCAACTAACTTTTTCCATTTGAGACAACGGGCTAGTTCATTTTTTGGTAACTCGAAAGGTTCTGGAGATATTTGTTAATTTTGTCATTTTTAAAAATAAACCCATAGAGATTGTACTCGTTTTCAACTAACTTCTTCCAACTAAGACAACGGGCTATTCCATTTTTGGTACCTTCAAAGGTTCTCGAGATATTTGTTAATTTTGTTATTTTAAAAAAATAAATCCATGGAGTTTGTACTCGTTTTCAACAAACTCTTTCCGACTAAGACAATGGATCTTTTTTTGGTACCTCAAAAGGATCCCGAGATAATTGCGAATTTTCTTATTTTGTTCATCTGCAAGCCTATAGCAGAAAAATAACGGCTTAAGCTCAATTCCCATGCAAGCTCCTCAACAAGTGGCCTTGCACTGCATATTTAGGCCCCGCCGAAGCGTTCCATTTACCATGGCTCATTGCCAGGTCGCTCTTAATGTGTCTCTATAGAGAGATTATGCAGCTTCATTCCTGTATTTGCTAATTTAAACATCAAGCCGGCCTTGCAGCTTCCATCTATAGGTCATTGTATGGACAAACATTAAAAAGTCATTTTTGCCATAAAAATACAATTAACTTTGCGGCTGGAAAATCACGAGTTGTCTCACTATTCGGACGGTTAATCGTTATTTAATAATAACGAATGTTTTCTATAGAAAAGCAGCCGCAAGACTATATACATTAGTACTTAAAAACCAGTTGGATTTGATATGCATATGAAGATAAAATACGATATTATTTGGGTACGATCACTAAAGAAGTGTGTTTAAGCCGTAATGTGGTCATTTGGAATAATCTAGAAATACGATATTTTCTACACTAAGTGAGTGAACATTTTTTTTTTAAACAGAATGGTCTTGGAGCCCAAATTCGTGGACTATGGCAGCATACATCCAACCCCCGACGGACACATCACCCATCCGGGACACCACGGCGTAAGCGGACCCCGGTCGGCTCTGTTGCCTTCCCTGGACGACGAGGACGCAGCCGCCAACACGTCCAGTGGCACTAAAATGACGCAAGGTAACTAACGTCTCGTACCTCCTGTTCAATAGAAAATCTCATCTAGAAAGTTATGAATTTTTTACAGAGAAAGATGACATAATCAAAGCAATTGCACTTTTGTTCTTTCATCCTTTTCTTTTGACATTTTACAGCCAACTAGATGACGTTTTCGAATGAACATCCCCTACTTCTTCTCTACAGACGGCAACATCGCAAAAGCACATAAACGACATTATGTTAAAAAAAGTTTTTTCAGACCTTTAATAATTCTGTCTTTCTTTTTCCCAAACTTTTCTCGTTTGTATTTTTAAAAATCTTGTCCTTGTTTTATGAAAACCCCTGAATTTTAAAAACGTTTTCAAAATTGCTTTTCTTTTTTTCATTTTACTTTTTTGAATCATTCTAAGGCATGTTTTTTATTCTATTTTCTCACTTTTCGATTCACAACCCTACATCTTGCAAGACTATTCTTAAAAATTATTTTTTTTGTCTTTGACTTTATCTGGTAAACAATTGACATTGTCTGTGTTTCTTTATTTTTTTTCTTGTTAACACATTTTTTTTTAGTTTTACAGAGGGTATCTGATTTTCGGCACTATTGCGGGGTATCTGTGAATTTCGAGCGGAAAGGGCTATAAAAATCCTGTTAGGGATTTCTTTAATTTCACAAAAAAGTAGCGCGCAGTCGCGAAAACCGCAACAACCCTCTATCTTTAAAATTGCTGAACTTTATAATTAACACATTTTGCTACCTTCTTGTTTTTATTTTTTTATTTGTTCATCTGTCCTAGTTGTTAGGAGTAGTTTCAAGACTTTCTTCAATTTGAAGCTTTCTTCAACTTTTTTATTCCTGTATTTCTTTCAGTTTTATATTTTGACCCTTTGTTTTTCTATTTTTTCTGTTTTCTTTGCTTTACTCATGGAGTTTGTACTCGGTTTCAACTAACTTTTTCCAACTAATACAACGGGCTACTCCATTTTCTGGTATTTTCAAACGTTCCGAGATATTTACTAATATTGTTATTTTTGAAAATAAGCCCATAGAGTTTGTACTCGTTTTCAACTAACTTTTTCCAACTAAGACAACGGGCTACTCCATTTTTTGGTACCTCGAAAGGTTCTTGAAATATTTGTTAATTTTGTTATTTTTAAAAATAAACCCATGGAGTTTGTACTTGTTTTCAACTAACTTTTTCCAACTAAGACAACGGGCTACTCCATTTTTTGCTATCTTCAAAGATTCTCGAGATATTTGTTAATTTTGTTATTTTTAAAAATAAACCCATACAGTTTGTACTCGTTCTCAACTAACTTTTTCCAACTAAGACAACGGGCTATTCCATTTTTTGGTACCTTCTAAGGTTCTCGAGATATTTACAAATTTCGTTATTTTCAAAAATAAACCCATGGAGTTTGTACTCGTTTTCAACTAACTTCTTCCAACTAAGACAACGGACTACTCCATTTTTTGGTACCTTCAAAGGTTCTGGAGATATTTGCTAATTTTGTTATTTTTAAAAACAACCCCATTCAACAGCATAGTAAAGCTAATTACAAATTATCGTAATGATTTTTGTCATTTCTTTATCTACATAGACATTTTTTTGTTATTATGTACATGAATTCAAAGAGTTTTTGTATATAATATTTTTTATAATTATATATAATAATTACTAATAGTCTTTGACAGGATGGGTTGTTATATGTCGATGAGTTTAACTTGTATTTATTTTTTACTGTTTACTCCATCAAAAAAAAAAAAAAAACTGCTAATTATTTATCATCTACGCCTCACTGCTTTTACGTGTGTTTTCAACCCATTGCTCCTGGTTCGTCAGCAGCAATGAATATAGTCGTAACCTTGATTAACCAGAGTTTACTACCTATATAATAACATTTATTTTGATAAGACTATCATGTGCTGCCTTAATATTTTTTTTTACTTATCATTAAGACAAACAATCCGTAGACATGCTCCGTGAACTCTCTGTTCACCTGAAATGTTATAATCGCATATAACTAGCACATTTTTATTATTGATAAGAAGGTTGTGTTTTTTGTGATGTTGCTATAGGTGCCTTTGGAAAAAACTAATTACATCAAAATGGAGACATAAAAATATTTATTTAAGATTAAGATAACAGAGTGTAAGTGCTCAATTATTATTATTGTCGGCATTAACTTTGCTCCTCCGTCATAAGCGCTGCATGTTAACAATTCATTTAAAAATATCATTGTTAACAGCAGATCTACTTTTGCATGTGGAACTCAAATTAAGCAGTGCTTTGCGCTAATTAGTAACGGTGAAAGTGCTCATTCAGCGAATCGTCGTTCGATTATCTTCAGATGGAAAGAGTGCTATGTTTTGCAAGGTAGTGATCGGTTTCGGGAGTGCATCTGGTATTAGTAATTTTCATTATGGTAAAAACCAATAATTTATAGGTGAAACGTGGCTATTTTTATAAACTTGAGTACAAAGTCCAGGTGAGCAAATAAGTATTTTTTTTAAGGAGATTTGTATCAACGCCAACCCTTGCTACCAAACCCCAAAGGCAATGATCCTTGGGCCCATAATGCTCACGTCACCACCGGCTCCGAGTACTACGTAGACGAGGACGAGGACGTTATGGAGAAGGGCTCCAGTCGTAACGGCGACATCAAAGTCGACATCCCCGCTTCCAGAGAAGAACCCCGCTTTCCTCAGGAACGGTGGAAAACACTTTTAGGTAAGATTTCGCTTTAAAGTCTTTTAACCAAAGTTAAACCAGTTTTATTTTGTTAGCTTTTATAATAATGTGCTTCAACTTCATCCTCACGTTAACATCCCTGAGCCTGGTCCACGACAAGGTCCCAGATCGCGACAAACACGGTCCACTGCCCGACGTTTTCCTCGACAACGTACCTCCGTACGACTGGGCGCTCAGCGTCTCCGAGTACATCATCATATTTTGCATAAATTCTTGTATGATCGCCATGATCTTTCATAAACATAGGTATGGTGAAATTTTAGAAAACAAAGTGTAGAGTGTCCGGCTTTGGAATATGTGTGAAGGAGTAGAGTGTTGGGATTCTTGACATTTCTTCCTATTTTTTTTTTATTATAATGCGGCGAGTACAAGTCAAAATTTAATAATTTTTGTATATTTTGACTACAAACAAAGAATGTTTTAAGAAAGCAAATCTCAAATTTGTCTTCTTTATAAAAGAGATGTCAAAACCCCGTCACTATTCCTTCTCTTTTAGATGAATATACTATCGAAAACGGAGCGGTCTCTCTATCGCTTTACTGACAGCCTTCTTCCGTAGGTTCATAGTCTTCAGGAGGATATTCCTCATAATGTCGCTGCTCTACATGTACAGGGCGATCACGATGTACGTCACAGTCTTGCCCCTTTCCAGTCAGACGTACGTGTGCTCGCCCAAGTCCAACGACACGTCCGCGCGTTTGGTGGTCAAGCGGGTGCTGCACCTGATGAGCGGGTTCGGGCTGTCTGTCAACGGGAAGCACACGTTCTGCGGCGACTTTATCTACAGCGGTCACACGGTCATTTTGGTGTTTAGTTACCTCATCGTATCAGAATGTGAGTATTTTTTACCTGGTGGGTTAGTGTATACCTCATTCACTTATTTTTGGCATCTCGTTACCTTTGAAACTTTTATTTTTTTTTACCTATCTCTTTTCGGCACATGTTGAGAAGATAAAACAAAAATGTCAAAGTCAGATTTCCAACGCCTACTTGACGGCAATAATAAGTGAATGGTTTATAGTTGAAACTGGACTGGTGATGTTAAGAATTGGTGGATGCGCCGGGCAGTTGGTCGTCCCCGGGCGATCTTTGGACCCGTCGCGGTTCGACGTCTTTGAGCGTGATTTATTACCTTGTTTACTCGACTGACAACAGTCCCTGTCTTATATAATTTGTTATGATTAACTTACTTCTTTTTATATCTCCGGTGTAGTTCATGAGCACGAGCTATTATTCAGCAAAACTACAGAACTGTAAAAGTTTGGTTGGAAAACCAACAACTCAGTTTTCACAATCTATGAATATAATGTGTGTAATAAATTGTATTTGAAATGAGTTTTCAATTGACAGGAATTATTTAAAATTTTAAGAAAATTATTTTGATATAATAAAGGCAGTCTACTTCTGACACTCTCAAAGGTGGCTGCTAAAAAGGACGTCCCAATGTGACGTCACGTCGAGGTCCGTTAGTAAAAGATAATTGAAAGGATAACCTCGGAGATAGAAAATAGGCAGTTACCAGGTCTCCAAAAGAATATTGTTGCGAACTCAGGGTTCGATAATTCCAGTGCAACGATTTAACACGAAAACACTATTTATTTATTCCACAAATACACTCAAGTACTATTCGACTAGTAAATAACTCACTACTTAACACTTTATAGCCTTCTATTATCGCTTCGTAACTTTAGCTTACTTATAGCTCGCTTAAAATAAGACTATTCTTAACCGCCGCTCTATGCGCCTTTTATATACAATCCTAAAATTACAGAAAAACCCAGAAAGTTCTTTACAAGAATTCCTGAATAATCTCACATAAAAAAAACGGTTGTAAACAACTACCTTCTAGATTAAGCCAGACGAGCAATAAATCACTCTTGTCACCCATGACGCAGCGCGGATAGGTCGCGAAGCTCCACCAACCCACACGCTCCCATGCGTTGCCCCGCCTCCCATGCGGCGTCGCTGCGAATCGTAACATTGCCCTCCTCCTAAGGCTGTTCGTCCCGAACAGATAGAGTTCCATGGTATCGTGCTAATCGATCCAAATGAACGACCTTCATCTTTGACCTAGGGGTCCGCTGGATCCTATACACCACATCATTAATCTTCTTTATAATTGTATAAGGTCCTTCCCAATTTTGGCTAAGTTTGGGCGACTTCCCCACCTTCCGCCTCAGATTGTATGTCATATCTTGCTTTGGCTCGATCACTGGATATCCGCAGTTTATTCCTGACTTGTTCATGAACATTGTCCAGCCTCTCCTTAAGCTCCTCCACAAAATTCTCAGAGTTGAGTGAGTCTTTTTCTGGTGTTCCATACATCAAATCTGCAGGAAGCCTCATTTCCCTCCCGAACATCACTTTCGCCGGAGTATAACCAGTGGCTTCATGCGTAGAGCCTCGGTATGCCATCAACATGAGAGGTAGATATTGGTCCCAATCACGCTGATGATCTGCCACCATTTTAGACAGGTAATGTTCCATGGTCCGATTAAACCTCTCTACCATCCCATCCGACTGTGGATGCAAAGGAGTTGTCCTGGTCTTGCGAATTCCGAGAAGTTCCATGACCTTCTGGAAAACAGCCGATTCAAAATTTCGGCCCTGATTAGAATGAAGTTCGAGAGGGACTCCAAATCTACAGAACATTTCATTTACTAGCACCGTTGCCACAGTCGTTGCCACAGTCGTTGCTTCTTGATTAGGCAGGGCGTATGCTTCAGGCCATTTAGTGAAGTAATCCATGGCGACCAAGATGTATTTGTTGCCCGACTCAGTCTGAGGAAACGGTCCCGCGACATCAATTGCTACCCTCTCGAATGGAGCACCTACAGTGTACTGCACCATTCGGCCGCGTGATCTTGTTCGAGGTCCTTTTGTGGCACAACAAACTTCGCACTTGCGGCACCAAGATTCGACGTCTTCATGATAATTCACCCAGTAGAACCGCTCTTTAATTTTGGCCAATGTTTTATTGACCCCAAAATGGCCTCCGCTTGTTCCGTTGTGCATTTCCTGTAGTACATCTGATTTTCTGCTACCAGGAACAACCAACTGACTGACTACGGACTTGCCATCCGGACTCTCCCACGCTCTCTTCAGTAGTCCATTTTCTATTTTGAGAGAGTGCCACTGGGCCCATAGCGCCTTTAGGTTTGGACTTTTACCAGCAATTTCTTGCCATTCTGGTCTCTTGTCAGTTTTAGCCAAGAGTATGGGTCCAATATCTGGATCATTCAATTGTTCTTCTCGAAACGTCTGTGCGGTCCAGCCATCGTTTATTTCCACCGACGTTCTTCTTACAGAAGGAAGTCCCTCACGCTGCTCAGTTCTTCGACGATGCTGACTATCATCTTTACATGGCCGTCTGAACAATGCATCGGCATTTTCGTGAGACCTTCCTGGTCGATGTTCAATTTGGATCTTCTGTTCCTTAATACGTCCGGCCTCTGTAACACTTTTGCCACCCAAATTATTGCCTTGACTTGATTGGTTGACTTGACTGATCCTGGGGATCTTAACGGGCTCGGTCAATTGCCCCCTTACATGGTCCCGAATTGGCTTTTCCTGGAATCTAGGGCGGTCCTGGTTTCCGCTCGGTCTTCTAAACAACGGCGACGGACTTCTTGCCCTATTACGGCAATTACTCTTGACGTGACCCAGTTTACCACAGTTAAAACATTTTATGCCCCGATTGCCTTTCGATCGAGGAGTTCTTCCCAACAGGGCTTGGATATTGACCGCCAGATCTTTCAACGCTTTGTGTAAAGTTGCCATAGATTTACCCCTAGACGTATCACCCTCGTCATCGCAAGTTGCCATTCTTACACGTGGAGAAGAACTAGATGACACTCGTGACGCCTCGAATTCCAGGGCCCGAACTAGTGCCTCGCTGATATTCCTGGGCCTTACTAGACGTAAGTGGTATCTCATGTCACTATCTCGAACTCCCTCAATGAAACTTTCGGCGGCAAATTGCGTTTGAAAACATTCAGGGGCTGATGGGTATGCCAGGTGAATTAGTCTGTCTATGTCCGCCTCAAATTCTTGTAAGGATTCACCTGACTTCTGCTGTCTCATCCTCAGCTGGGCTTGGAACACGGTTTCTTTGTGCTCGTTTCCAAATCATAGTTGCAGAGAGTGTGCTAAAACTGCATAATTACTTCGATCAGCTGCCGACAGAGATTGGAGTAGTTCAGCCGCTTTTCCACGAAGTGCTACCACTAATGATGTAGCTTTCTGGGGCTCGGACCAGCCATTAGCTTTTGCAGCTGCCTCAAATTGTGTTTTATAAATTTCCCAGGCCGTAGTACCGTCATAATCGGGAGGCTTAATTTTAGCGTTGGATGTACTAAAACTCTCTGTAGACACGGTGTCGTCCTCAAGTTGTTCCCGGAATTTCTTTTCTAGCTCGAGAACCCTCTGGTTGACAGCTTCGAGTCCTTCGTTAACGCCGTTAACGGACTGCATTATTCTTTCTTCTAATTGTTGCTCCCTAGCTGCGAGATGGTTCACTAATTCTTCTTTAAACCGTTTCTGTTCTTCCTTTTGTTCTTGATAATGTTTTTTCTGCTCTTCCTTCTGTTCTTGATAACGTCGCTCCTGAACTTGATCACGTCTTTCCTGTTCTTCCCTCTGTTGTTGCAAAAGTCGCTCCTGTACTTGATCACGTCTTTCTTGTTCTTCTTTTTGTTCTTTATAACGTTTTTCCTGCTCCTCTTTTTGTTCCTTATAACGTTTTTCCTGCTCTTCTTTTTGTTCTACATAACGTCTTTCTTGCTCTTCCTTCTGTTGTTGCATAAGGGACAGCAGGGCGGCAAGTTGATCCTCCATCGCTTGATGCTGGCTTCTGGTCACTGGCATAAACACGTAATGTCCGGCAATGAAGCACTCAAAGCATCTGCTTTGAGTGATACTTTAGTGGCAAACTAGTGGCTCAGGTGTGGTCTTTGAATATTATTTAATGAATATTCAATAGTTGGAAATAAAAACTCAACTCACGCTCAGATACGAGGTAGAAATTCATGAAAATATTATAGACATATTGTCTCTTCAAAAGGTCAAAACCAAAAGGGAGAGTGCAAAATGGAAACTGTCCGAAGTAACAGCGCACATGACCACACTCACATGTTAAACTCGTTCACTTATTGGTCGAAAATCGATCAAGCCACTGATGGCAACAGAACGACAGAGCGCAAAAGTGCCCCTCAGTGACTAAGACCTCGAATCGACGTCAACAATCGATTAAAATTATTTATTAACGACGGAGCGAGTAGAACGAACCGAACCATAAAGCGAGAACTGCCCATGGATCACGCATAAAATACAAAAATTATCGTAACAACCTAAAGCTTATAAACTAGAATCAGAAAAACAATCAAAGAATACTGCTAAACTTTTAAATACCACTACAAGTCCAGTAAACAAGGTAATAAATCGTGTCCGGAGATATCGGGCCGCTACGAGTCCAAGGGTTGCCAGGGAACGACCGAGCAGGCCGGCGCATCCACCAATTCTTATCAGTATTTTTGGAAATTATATTACGAAAGCTTCAGCACGAAAAGTGGAGTTTTACGTCTGATTCAAATATCTAACATAATTAATAATTGCCAATATTTGAGGCTTTTTATAATTGAGCATATTCCATTTCTTAGATTTCTTTTTATCAAAGTGTGTATCTCTTGTATCATTAAACGATTCAGTTCATTAATGCGATTCTTTTTTCTTCATTACATCTTGGCGCCTCGATTGGACTCAGTATTTATGCAAATTTCCACTATTTATATCACGAGTGGTGAATATTTTTTTTTTTACGTTGAGTATTTTTGTGCCTCTCTCTTTGTTTACTCGACTAAAAGTCGAGTAAACAAAGCAATAAATCACACGACGACAAGTTGCTGTGACGACAAGTCCAAAGGTCGCTCGGGAACGATTGATCTTGCGGTCCGGCGCCTCCACCAATTTAAAGCATTATACACGTTCCAGACACTCCTAAGAAATTTTACCTTCTGAGGTTCGTACACTGGATGTACTTCGTGCTGGGCGTGATAGGCGTGATAATGCTACAGCTGTCCCACGGCCATTACACGGTTGACGTGATAATCGCCTACTACGTTACCACTAGAATATTTTGGATCTACCACACATTGGCGAACAATGCATGTTTAAAAGTAAGTACCTACGCCTTTACTTACAGTCATCATGGTGATTGTAAGTGCTCTTTTTACATCTACAGTTTAAACGCTACCTGAAGTTTAAGCTCCAGATTTGACGTAATGTTTATTTGTCAAAATCTATTGTTTATCTTCAAAGTGAAGCTTAAATTGAACTTGTAACATTGGGCCTAAGTTGTTAAACATTGTGAGTGGTTTATTACTAAATACTGATGGTTATAGAACGAGGTGGTCTCATATCAATTTTCTCGTAGCAATTTTCCTCAAATAACCTGTTGAGCCGTACCTGGTGGTTCGCCCTGTTCCTCTACTTCGAAGGCAACGTGGGCGGGCCGGTGCCGCGGCAATTCGACTGGCCGTTGCCGTGGCCGCGCCGGTGGCACTCCAAGGGCAACCGGGACAGTTAGTGCAAGTTCAAATTCGGGATAAAACTGTTTAAGAAATTTCAATACGAATGTGATAATAAGATAAGTTTAGCGCCTTAAAGTGACTTTAGAACGATCGTCGTGTAGCCGCGCGCGCGTGCCGCTACCCACATGGTTCATCAACCGATACCTCTATTCTATACAGGCTATGCAGTGTCTTCATTCGTAAGTAAATTTATGGTGTCACACTCCCCTATATACTCTTCATCGTCATTATAAATCAAAAGATCGCCGTAGCCTAGACTAAAAAGTATTCTTTTGTTCTATTTCTCTGAATTTTTATCGTTTATATTTCATAAGAAAGGTAATTTTTCTATTCAATATAGCTTTACTATACGATTTAGTAGTTGTGGATTTATAATGTGTATATTTGGAAAGAAAATATTGATATTGTTAGGATTTTAAATCATTGTTTATATGAAATAAAAAAAAAGAATTTATATATAATGTATAAAGCTACTTGGGTGACAGGTGGTCCACATGGTCAACGGGTATTTTAACAGTTTCTTTTTTGGTGATTTCCAAACGAAAACGAATCCGTTCTCATTTGAAAAGTTTTGATTAACTATTGCCTTGAGGGTTTTAAATTTTGCATTCACACACTCATTTTCACATTCACAGTTTTTTTCGTGCGAACAGGCATAAAAAAAAATGATAACATTGTTGTTAATACTTCTGACTTGTAATAGCAACATTAAATAAAATAACCCCTCTAGAGGCGAACTTGAATGGTGCCGTTGCTGGTAACCCCGACATCAACATCTTTAAACGTTTTTGTGACTTTTTGTTATTAAGGTATTAGAGGTATTAGAACTTATACGTATTTCGTATTTTTACTTCTGATTACTATTTCGACTTCAAATTTCGAAATGTGCATTTTGTCCTGATTCAAATCGCTTCCTAAAAATTATCTAAATGTTGTTTTTCCGGCTATAACCACTGGGATATTTCGGGAATGATCTGACGTGAGATCTACTCATGTTGAGAATCTTTTTTAATATTGAAAACACGAATTAGAAGTAGAGCCCAGAGCTGCATCAATCATTTTTTGGTTGCAATTTCGCAAAGAAACCAAACTCGAAACACCGATTTTTTATCAACGTTTAAACCACATATTTTTCGAAGTAATTTATAATGCGAACAAGGTGTTTCTATTGGTTTCTGACGCTTAATGCGGGCACTTGTCACCTTGTGCCTATATCTATCTAAATCAAAACTGTGCCAAGGCGTCCTTAAGGGGACGTTTGCACTCCTATCTATAGATAGGTGATCGAATTATTGTAAAATTATAATTTGAGTAACAGAAGGCATTTACTGGTAGATAACAATAATGGACCTACAGTGGCTGCTAATCTACTCTATAGGCAGTTTATGTTTTAAAAACCGCATAAATAAAAGTGTGTTTAAAAAAATATGGAATGGAAGTGAGCAACTTACCAAAGCCATTAGCTTATAATTAATTTGACGATTATGCTCCATAAGGTTAACAGTCTATAGTGGAACATATTTGGTGCTTTTAATTGAAAGATATGGAAAAAGCGTCCTTTTCCCCTGTAGATGATGTCTCAAGGAAATTTGCTACATTATAATCAAAAGTCCTCTGTTACTCTCCACCTAAATACATAAAACTCAATCGGAATTGCTATAAAGTATAACTAAGAACTTATTTTTAAGTATATAAATAAATGTGCAATGATGGTGATACCTATGTTTTGTTTTCCGTTTTATATTAAAATTATTAATTATTGCCGAGTGAGAGTGAATAAATGTTATGTGATCAGAAAATATGTAATTTAATCATGAGACAAACGTCTAGTTCTTGCAACATTTTAATGTTCGTTTCGTGACGATTACAATGATTTTCAAGAACTGAGGTTTAATCGCTCCAATCTATTATAGATACTAAAATGTAGTTCTAGTACCAATTTTTTTGTTAAGTTTGATACTAGTTTCTTGTCAGTAGGTATTATAAATAGCATACATTGCTTAGTGAGTGTTTATTGCCGTTATCAATGCAAAAACGTGTTTGTTAAGGCCACTTTTATCGTCAGGCGAAATTTTTGCAATTAATTTGAATCTCATCTTTAAAAATAATTTTATGTATTCAAATGGATGGGTGTATGTAAGCTTTGTCATAAACATTATGTGGTTTTTTTTCTAGATTTGTGACAGGTTATATGCATATACCGAAGATGATGTTCAAAGCCGTGTATTAAAGCAAGACTTCCCATAAAGTTGCGTTGCCTGATATTGTTTATATACCTAATTATTATTATTATTATTATCCTAAGACAATATTACACTGTTTGAAATTGATGAATTCTAAAAAAAGAAAAAACATGAAATACAGTTATTTTTTTAAGTGACTAGTTGTTTTATTAGATTCTGGTGTTAGTAAATTATTAGAATTAAACTGCTTTAAGGTTTATACGAACATAAAATGAGCTGGACCAATTAAAGAAAAATATTAAGTTGGTGATAAAAGTCCAAGGTATCTTTTTTTCTTTTTAACTCTAAAGCAATTCCGATGATTTATATTTTTGAACTAATGTTTAAGTTATTAACAATTATATCGCTCTTGCCTAATAGCTTTTTAAAGTATATCACAAGTGACAGCTGACATATTTCTTGCTGCGCCACCTGCCACTAAATCATTAATAAAGTAATCGATATGTTGTCGCCTCTTTCTCTATATGGGACAAAGATAGCAACTGAACTTGTCAGCTCTATGAAATAAAAGAAAACTATCATATCATAATTGTCATTGATTTTGTTTGGATCATTTTTGGGGTTATGTTTAGTCGCATTTTCTGTGTGTGTCTAAACATCAACTAGTTAGATTTCTCTAATTTTTGGGATTCAATACTTTTTTCAGTTAATTTTAATGATATTTGCATCCTTACTATGTGTGTAGAGAATAAATAAATAGTACCTTCAGTAAGTGGCCAAAAAATGTTCTCCATTTGTAAGCAGACCCACCAGCCCACGGGGGTGGAACACGCAATAAGCTGTTTTTTTTTCAATAAAACGGAAAAGAGCCTTGTTACCGCCGGAGCGAACGTTCTGAAGGTGTTTCGGCTTATCCCTGATGTGGACCAGAAGAGCCGACATGAAAGATACTCGGGTAAGTTGATATTGTATGAGCCCTGCATGGAGGAGCATTCAATACCTAATTGACTTAAAATCTGAAGTTGCAAACTTAGGCTTTCTGAAACTAAATTAAAAAGTAATTGTTCTCAAAATATTTGCAGACTACCTGATAATCTTAGGTAATGCACCAATGCAATTGGTCTGGGTAATTGTTTACTGTTAGCGCAATATTCCTTTATTTTATTTAAAAGTTTTGATTTACCGCCCATACGCACACAAGATTGTTAATGGGCAGCACCATATACGACCTCCGACCTAAGATAGATACCTAGAACCCGCAATAAGGTAGAATCACTGCCAAAACGACCATTTTTTCACTAATCTCGGGAACGGAGCCTCGTTTTATTAGCGCGTTGTGTACCAGTCCAACCAAGACCATTAGGGGATCCCCTTATCCCAGCACATGGAAATGATATGGTAAGTGTCCCTTATTTTCTTGTGTGTACCTTTTAGTATAAATATCGCTATTACTTTCTTCAATGTGGCGCATTGATTGAACCATTTCATACAGTCCACTTTCTACAAATAAATGCGCTAACAGTTTACTATTCCCTAAATTTTTGTTTATTTCTTTTTTCGTTTCGTTTCTATCATTAATCAAAAATTAATATATTATGTACAGTATCTTCAAACAATGGCAGAATATTTAGAAATTTAAATAGATCTCTGTATTTCAAATCAGCAAGCTGGTACATCCTGCTGTGCGTTTTGCAACCAGAATACATTCAATTGGTATCATGTGGATGTGGTTTGTCGAGTATCCTCAAAACAAAATCACCAAATAGTGAATTATCGAAGAAGATTTATAGTTTTTATTTCTTATGTGTTTTTATGCAAAAATTATTAGATATTCATATTAGAAATGCACCTTATTAGATAAATTCGATTTAAAGAAGAACACAATGTATAATTGCTCCTTAGGCACTTCTAGAAACATTTCTTAATTTGGTACATTTTAGAGTTCTTTCCTCCAAAATCCAAGCTGGAATGTATGGCCCAGTACCAACTCAATGGCAACATAATGGCCTTGCAAAGCGTCACCCTGGCCAATTCGCCCCGCGACTCGCTCTTAATAGGTTTTTCGGACGCCAAGCTTTCAGTTGTGGAGTATGATCCAGAAAACCACGAACTGAAAACTCTTAGTTTGCATTACTTTGAGGAGGAAGACATGAAGGTATGTTTTTTCGTTAATACTTTTTTTAGAGTTCTTTAAATGTTGCTGCTTTCTCTAAGGATGGTTGGACCCACTTTCATCAAATACCAATCGTGCGGGCAGATCCGGAAAACCGCTGCGCCGTCATGTCGATATTCGGCAAGAAGTTGGTTATACTGCCATTTAGACGGGAAACGTCCATAGATGATGGGGACTCGGACATAAAACCTGCATCGGGTTCAGGACTTGGGGGGAAATCTACAATTTTGGCTTCGTACATGATTGATGCAAAAGATTTCATAGATAAAATTGATAACATTATAGACATACAGTTTTTGCACGGGTATTATGAGCCAAGTTTGTTGATTTTGTATGAACCACTTAAGACATTCGCTGGGTAGGTGACCTGATGTTTTAATCTACTAATAAATGTAAGAGGCTAAATATTAATTAAAAACAGGAGAGTTGCTGTGAGGAGAGACACCTGCGCAATGGCTGCAATCTCTTTGAATTTGCAGCAAAAAGTGCACCCAGTTATTTGGAGCGTTTCCAACTTGCCCTTTGATTGCTTGAGGGCGGTGCCCATTAAGAAGCCGCTGGGCGGTACTTTAATATTTGCAGTCAACTCTTTGATTTATCTCAATCAAAGCATACCGCCGTACGCGGTGTCTGTCAATAGCATTGCGGAATCCAGCTCCAGCTTCCCTATGAGTGAGTGGTCGATACCCTAAAAATATAGTTGTGTTGACCTTTTATTTATAGGGAGTCAGGATGACGTGAAAATAAGCTTCGATTGCGCCCAAATCGGGTTTCTGGACGACGACACTCTGGTGTTGTCTCTGAAGGGCGGGGAGTTGTACGTTTTGACTCTTTTGGCGGACAATATGCGTTACGTCAAAAATTTTCATTTCGAGAAGGCTGCTGCCAGTGTTCTGACCACTTGTGTATGTTCTCATGATACATATCACTTGGGCTCACTTTTACAAGTTCAGTTTAGTGTGAATATAAATGAAAGATTTTGACTTCACTTGTAAAAGTGGCACTAAGGCCCAGTTTTATACCTAAAGTTCAAACTCAGCACAGGTGATTTCAGAATAATGTTGTAGACTGTGAAAAGGACGTACAGGCTGACTATTACTCTGAAATGGATCATATTCTGTCTTTTTTTGTGCTCAGGTTTAAATTGAGGGTATAAAACCGGTAGACATTTGGCTGGCAATAAATGAGGTTTTAGGTGTGCATCTGCGAGAACAACTTTTTGTTCTTGGGCTCGAGGTTAGGCAATTCGTTGCTGCTTCGTTTCACGGAAAAGGCCAACGAAGTTATCACTTTGGACGACTCGGAAGAACCGAGCGCTAAAAGGGCTCGTAGCAACAAGACGGGGGACGCTGGGGACATTGTTTCCGATGAACTGACTGACTTCATTGCTAGTGATGTTTTAGGTGAGTATAACTCATAATCATCGCTTCATTATAATATTTTTTGATTGACATAGAGTCGAGTCAGTGAAAGTTAAATTTGTTTAGTGAACTTTTTAACATCCAAACTCGTGTTTAATATCCAGTCTAGTCTGAATATTGAAAATATAAATATTTAAAAAAATAATTTACCTAAATTAATCTTATTAATGTTTGCATTTTTTATTTTATTGTATGTGCTTTGCTCTGTCAGTAACTAGGGAACTGATAACAGGTATAGAACAAATAGCCATTTCACTTTCTCGAAAACGAAACGTTTCGACTTTTATTGTAGTTTTCTTCAGGGCTTTTTCAGTTGAGGAAGAATTTCACCAAAGCGTACAGACCATTATGGTAATATATAAAATCGATAGACACATTCAGGAAGAGCACGTGAAACGTGGTAATAGATAGAGATCTACTCGGCGAAACGAGAGCCGGGTACCCGGTTCTTGCTTCCTAGGAAGACTGGCCCCATAACGAGTTTGGCATGACCGTTTTTTTTAACTTCCTGTATACGAATTGGTTACCGAGTTATCAAGATCTAAATCTGATATACGTTTTAATTCAAATCAGTTTTGAACCAAATATGGTCAGTACGTCAAAATTTCTTACTTTTGTTAGCAGCAGATGCACAGAAATTTATAGCCCCATAATGAGTTTGGTGCAACCTCATACATTTATCTTCATGGATACAATGGCGATACGTTTTTCTTGTTAATAGCAATTTAATAAAAAAAAATCAGTTTTTCTTTAGTTTTATCGTTTACATCTCTAGTAACAGACGTAAAGAAACATGTCTTTGGCTCTAATCCTAAATGGAGTTTCTCCAAAAATGTCTAATAAATTCTAACTAGTTTTTCCATATTGTTACGAATGCGAAATAATGTGTTCTGACGTTTCAACATTTAAACAAATTTTTTACATCATCAGGTCTTAATTATGAGCTGGCCGCGCGCGTAATCTTCTACTAAAAGTAATTAAAAAAACACCATTGCACAGGCGTTGAAAAGCACAATGAAATACAAACCAACTCAAGCCCTTTGTTGATCATTTTTGTTTTATAGTTTATGCAGGTTTACTCTACTTCCAATCACGATGCGTCAAGCTGACAAGATGATTTAACAACAGTTTTAATAGATTGAAAAACAAAACTAAAATGTTCACTTTTTTTTAAGATATTAGAGATCCAGAGGAACTAGAGGTGTACGGTACTCAAAAACAGACGGGCGTCCAAATCACCAGCTACGTCTTCGAAGTGTGCGATTCTTTGCTAAACGTCGGGCCTTGTGGTCAAGTATCTGTGGGCGAACCCGCCTTTCTGAGCGAGGAGTTCCAGAACAATCCAGATTTGAATCTGGAACTGGTGACCACTGCGGGGTACGGCAAGAACGGGGCCTTGTGCGTGCTTCAGCGGACGATAAAGCCGCAAATCGTGACCACGTTCACTTTGCCCGGCTGCTTCAACATGTGGACTATCAAGAGCGGCGAAGACACGCACTCTTTTTTGATTTTGAGCCAAGAGGAAAGCACCATGGTAAGTTTCTTTCTCTTTTTTCAATTTGGGTTGTAGATATTTGGTAGTTTTTTTCATTCTGAAACTTATAACTTTTAATATTATAATTTTTAATAAAATAATGAAATAGTGGCTGGATTGTGTGGAGTGGGGCTGAGCGGAGGAGTTCTAAAGTAAAATGTGATTTCTTTGATACCTAAATTTATCGTCACTCCGGGGCTAGTTGGTGTTTAGTGCTACTCTTGGCTGATTGCGTCATTTGTCTATATGATAAATTTTGAAGTCTAATTTCCGAAAGTTAAATAGGAAAATTTAGAAAAGTTGGCAACGTTGTCACGGTTTTTTTAAATTACTTTTATTTGTGAGCTTCCAGACCCCTTTAGTAGACGATCTTTTTGCCGTACGCGTTAAGAAACGTTATGAGGGGGACCATTGGGGACTATAAGCTGGAACACTTAAAACGAGGACATCGTTTACGGTTTTTGAGAAAAAATAAAAAAAGTGAAAAAATCATTTTTGGGCCTCTCGTGCTCAAACACTTTTAAAACTGGACATTTGGATATAGGCCCAAAATATAGCTCCACTCTTCTACTTTCTTAGCTCTTCTTGTAGAAAAAAAATAGATTTTTGGCCTGGACAAAGGCACATTATAAACCAACTTAAGATTTCTGCTGACTAACTTGCTGATATTAACCCTCAGTTGTGGCTGATTTAGCACTAACTAAAGTAAAACAGTAACAAAGTAAAACTCATTGTTTGTGGATAAAAAGGCGAATGAGCATTTTTTTATACACCGTCATACTTTGTATGCTCTTTCTCCTTTTATATCAATTTTTTCTTAATAAGGTGTTACAAACGGGCCAGGAAATCAACGAAATTGACAATACGGGTTTTTCCACTCATCAACCGACAGTTTTCGCGGGGAATCTGGGCAACAACCGGTTCGTGGTTCAAGTGACCACTATATCGGTCCGACTCCTCCAAGGGGCCATGCAACTGCAGCACGTTCCTATGGATTTAGGCTCTCCTATAGTACAAGTGTCTAGGTAAGTCTTGCTTTTGTGTATATCGCATTATTTATCTATTAAAACCGAACTTGTGTAAGTGGGCCTGAGTGAATGTTAAAGTTAAAGGTATCAGTGCATTTATAATTTACGTTTTAATGCTGGTTTTACAATAATTGTTATATATACTCAAAAAATAAGAACGTTAGTCCAATTTTATTCATATGACTTTTTTTTATTTATTAGCGCGGACCCGTATATTTCGCTAATGGCGGCCGACGGGCAAGTCATAACCCTTATGTTAAGGGAGACTCGCGGGTCTGCCAAGTTGGTCATTAGTAAATCAACCTTGTCGAATGTAAGTTAACTACTTTCTAGACGCTCTGCGGAACATTATTCCTGATTTTTGTACAGAGTCCTATGGTAACAACGATTTGCATGTACAAAGACACCTCCGGCCTGTTCGCCAATAAAATCCCCGAGGAATTCACTCACATCCCCCAGCACTTTATCGCCGATATTTCCGACATGAAGGCGGAAGTCGAGAACGAGGACGATCTACTGTACGGCGAGAA
Source organism: Taphrorychus bicolor (assembly GCA_951812265.1). Lineage (NCBI taxonomy): Eukaryota > Metazoa > Arthropoda > Insecta > Coleoptera > Curculionidae > Taphrorychus > Taphrorychus bicolor. The sequence goes on from OX638303.1 coordinate 45,625,041, forward strand.
CGACTTCAAGATGCCCTCGATGAGCGGCATGGCCTCCAAACCGAAAGTGTTCTACAATTGGTGGAAAAAGTACCTGACCCCGGCAAAGCCCACCTATTGGTTGTTCGTGGTGCGGGAGAACTCCAACATGGAGATCTACTCGATTCCGGATTTCAAGCTGAGTTTCTACGTGCAGAACTTGTGTTTCGGGCACAAGGTGCTGATCGACGCCTTAGAGTCGGTCATGCTGAACGCGACGGCGCACGTAAACGAGACGCAGATACAGAGAGAGTACCAGGTTAAGGAAATTGCAATGGTAAGTGCCTTTTTAAGTTACAAAATGGCTCATATTGTACTATTGAGTCAGTTTTCCCCAGTCGTCAATTGTTGACTTGGAAACAGAATTGGCAAGGGCAAGTCGTGTGGGTTACTTAGAAGCTCTAGGATGACAATTTTTAGAACTACTCTAAATTACAAGTGTACTTATAATTGAACAGTTTTTTGGGGCAAAATTTCTTTTCTTTTATGATTAAGTTCGATTTCGCCTATTATTTCAGGTCGGTATGGGCTCTAACGGATCTCGCCCCATACTTTTTGTCAGACTGGACAAGAACCTGTACATGTACGAGGTGTTTAGATACTATAAGGGAAACCTCAAAATGCGATTTAGACGCCTTAGGCACGAAATTATGTATCAGCCCAATGTTGCTGGCGTGGTCGATACTGAGAATTCGGATTATTTTACGCTGCAAGAGAAGATTTCCAAAATTAGATACTTCGATAACATCGCTGGTAAGTACCCTGGTGGCAGCGCTTTTTGATACAAATGACTAAAATGCCGAGATCTTACACATTATTGGTTAAGTAACCCTGAGAAATAAATCGATCCCAGTTCGTGCTTGAATCGTGTTAATTTTTATTGGTGCTGCTTTCGGTAAAATTTTGTATGTATCTACTTTGAGCAAGAAACTTGGAGCATATAAAGAAGAAAAAAGAAGTGTGCCATTATTTTGCTAATAAGTTATATCGTCATGTGGGTGTCTAGTAATAATTAGAGGCCTCTAAAAGTACCTTATGAAATAATGCGCTTTCACCATAACGTCAAGAATGTGGTATTTTTTTTTCTTCTTGCAATAATGGTGAAGGCGTTTTTCTCCATTATCATGTATATTGTCGTGAAGGCGAAGATTCACGATGTTTTGGCGACCGCGATTTTCGCCGCGATGGTCGTAGGCGCGGCGCACGCGTTGGCCTATCGATTTTGCTTGCCAGCTGCGCGTCATCTTCGGGAAGTAGCCCAAACGCGGTATTGATTATTGCAGAACGGGGCGTCCTCTGTGAGTGAGAGTGGAGAGGTATGCCGTGGGTCTGATGGCTTTCTTCGGTGCAGCACATGGACCTACGGCAACTCGTCGCTAGGTGGCCCTAGTAGCATCGAAAGTCGATGGTATTTCGTTGTTAGGGGCATTTTTAACCCTCCAAATGATTCTCCACAGGGGCGCCAAGTTGGATATGGATTTTGTTTAAATTCTTCTACCTCCTGGACAGGTGTTTTTGCCAATTTTCGCAGGATTTCCTGGGCACGTTTTTTTATTGGTTCGTGGTGTTCAGCGATTGGCCGACAGGCCTTATCAGTGGTAATTTTAGGACCTTAGGTGTTAAAAGAGAGAATTTTGAAAAGAACGAGAGAAAAACGTGTGTGAGGTGGTAGCTGTGTGTAGAATGGGAATTTTGAAGTCCGTAGCAGGATAGTGGGTGTAGTGATCAGGCTTTAGGGATAGCGGAGAAATTGCGATTCTTGATTAGTATAAATATTGGTAATCGTAAAAGGTCTTTCCGTTATTATTTGGGAGAGCGAGCCGTTTGAGGAAAAGAAGAAGACCAAGATTTGAGTTCCTTTGCCTCCAGCTTCGGCTGCTGATGGCCATTTCAATTTTAGTTGGTTCTGCAATTTTTTCCTCAAAAGCCCTGCCGCCACCATTTATGGACCTTTAGTTATTGAGTGGAGTGAAGGTAAGATCGAAGCCTTTTAATAGAGTGCCGTTTATAGCCGCCGTTCAACTACCCCCCAGCGGTCCCCGCAGCTTTCACCAGCCGTTTTTGTTTTTTTTTTCTTTTATCCTTGTTTGTATGTACCCTTGAGTAATTTTTTTTTCGGGATTAGTAATCTAGATAGGAGTTATTGCTGGGGCCCTTGAGAATTAATTGAATATACCTTGCGGAAATCTTACTGTATTCTAGTTATATTTATTGTAGATTATTGTTACTGCGAACGGTCACGTTCAGGCCAATTTGTGGCCCAAGGTCGAAGGGTATTTAGTTTTTTTTTTATTTTGGATTTGGCTTAGGTCAAGATTAAATTTTAACTGACGCAAGGGGGAGAGAGTTTTTGGGTTATTTCAGGTTAGCGTTCGCCTGTGTACCACTGTCGGTGTGGTCGGTTTTTTTTTTGTGCAAAATAGATCGTTTTATTGTTAAATTTTTTTAAATTGATTAGCCGCTATTGCTGCCATCGTGTTGTGCCTCCGCTGGTTCGGTAATGCGTAGATCTCATTACATTTAACTTCACTTCGTCTCGTTCCGTGGTGCTTCCAATTGAGTATTGAGTGCTGCCGTCCTCCGTTTTACCATTTTATAGTCGCAAATAGCCTTTGCGTTTGCTTGTTACGCGGAACACAGGAACTGATTAAATTTATTAACTTTCTGATATATTTCGCTGCCAAATGACGTCGGATTGTTGTTTCTGATGCGTTTAATATCGGGTTTATTTTCAGTTTTGATATATATATATATATATTTTTTTTCTCAGGTAATACATACTTTTACTTATTAATTTATCTTTAAGCCCTTCAGGCACGACTGCAACGGTGCTGCGATTCATGAGAAATTGCTCGCCAACCCCCAGGCTAACTGCCGTACAGCATTCGTGTTCACACTCCATACTTGGTCGCCTGCTTATACATTACAGGTTGGTCAACGTGGATTGAACAGACAAGCGCCCATACAACCCTTTATGCCATCCTGTTGTATTGATACTGTACTTAATAGTTAATACATCTAATTTCAATTAATTTTTCTTCTTTAGTTACGTTGAACTGTTTTGATTTGGTCAGTTTCTGTGTAAATTAATGTTGCGCGTTTGAGCGGCAGTAATCCGTATTAAGGAGTAGTAGGAAGTCTTACATTTTTTTTTTCTTTTGCGGCACTGAATTTGGTTGTTCCTCTGAACGGACGAACTTCATCGTTGTCCGTAATCGATTAAACGGTCTGGCATCCCGATCAACTTTATTTATTTACTAGCGTTGCTTCCGAACCGGTGGTGGCAGATTGGTGGTAATAGTCTGAGTGGGCGTGTTGGAGTGGACACGGTCCGCGGGTTTGTAGCGAGGATTCCGTTGTTCGCTGTAGTGGCCACCGGGCTACAGCCGCCTGTCTAATTGTTCCTTGTACTTGTTGACCGCGACAACGAGATGAGCGTCCCGCGGCGTAATCCGCCTCGTCAGACAACACGCGAAAATCCCACGAATCCTACAGCGGACACACCGACGCACGGCGACCGTGGGCACAGCCGGTGGAATACCGCCGGGGCGGCCGCTTTGCGCCCGATCGGTCCGCCAAATAGTCCGGAAGTTTGTTCCGACGGTTCGCGACCGATGGGCGGAAGCGACGCGCCGCCGCGACAATATTAAGTTGCAATGCGACAAGTATAATACGTTACAGCCCCATAGTAAAGCTCTATGTCATAATTTGAAAATGAAGTCAGGTTAGTTTGAGGTTCTAAAAATATTACATTGTTTATCGATCGAAAATATTTCTATTGAAATTTAAATTGAAGTTGTCTTGTAGCTTGTAGGCAATTGAATTGTTGTCTTACTGATCTCCAAAGGAAAGCAAAAACTAATTTTCTTGCTTTCATTTGTCAAGGATCCCAAAGCGAGTTTTATAGCTCGAAATTGTCTCTTTCTATCCAGCCAACTACAATGTATTAATTGAATTTTTAAGCCAGACTACGAACTGTTTTTAGTTCGGAATCTTCCATTTTTTTTGTAAAATGACGCTCTGAAAGGAGTCGATACCAATTCGTGCTTGAATGGGAGAGATTATTATTATTTGTCCTGCTCTTACAATTGAAGCGCATTCACCATAACATTAAGAATGTTGGAACGTTTTCTTGTAATAATGGTGGACGAATATATTTTCATGATCATCTATAATGGATAGCAATGCGATAAGTATAAATACGTTAAAAACCACACAGTAAAGCTTTATGTTATAATTTGGGAGTAAAGTCATATTTCAGGTTTTATGAATATCAAATTGTTTATCGATAAATATGTTTGAGTAATCTTTAGGCGAATTTCTGTCTTACTGATCCCCTGAAGGGAGGACAAAAAATAATTTTCATCTGCATTCCCTTAAAGGATACAACGGGGTATTTATCTGCGGGGCAAATCCTTTCTGGATCTTCTTAACCAAACGCGGCGAACTAAGAGCGCACCCCATGGCCATAGACGGCGAAGTCACCAACTTTGCTCCGTTCAACAACGTAAATTGCCCCGAAGGTTTCCTCTACTTTAACAGAAAGGTTTGCTACTATCTAAGACATTTAACTGCACAGTCTGTGAGTGTTTTTTTTTAAATTCTTTAGGCAGAACTTCGAATAGGTATCCTGCCGACTCACCTGAGCTACGACGCCCCTTGGCCCGTCCGCAAAGTACCGCTGAGGTGCACCCCGCACTTTGTAACGTACCACTTGGAGACCAAGACTTACTGCTTGGTAACGAGTCTTTCCGAGCCTTCCAATTCTTATTATCGATTCAATGGGGAGGACAAGGAGCTAACTGTCGAAGACAAAAATGAACGGTTAATATAAAAAAAAAAAAAACGAATTTATAAGAATTGTCCAGCTTATGTACTTCCACAGGTTTCCTTACCCCCATCAAGAGTCCTTCAGTCTCATGCTCTTTTCTCCGGTGTCTTGGGACGTTATTCCGAACACAAAAATCGATTTAGATGAATGGGAACACGTGACGTGTTTGAGGAACGTTTCATTGGAGTACGAGGGGGCTCGTTCGGGTTTGAAAGGTTACATTGCCGTGGGAACTAATTACAATTACGGGGAGGACATTACGTGTAGAGGAAGAGTAATTTTAAACATCTTTTCTGGAGTCTTACCCTTTCGTGTTTAATCAATGTTTTTGCAGATTCTGATCTATGACATCATCGAGGTTGTCCCCGAGCCAGGTCAGCCTTTAACCAAAAATAAATTTAAGGAAATTTATGCCAAAGAGCAAAAGGGACCCGTGACGGCCATTTCGCAAGTCAAGGGATTCCTAGTATCCGCCGTAGGCCAGAAAGTAGGAAACAAAAACCCTTAAGTGCCAGTTAAATTTCACTATTTTTTTTTCTTTAGATTTACATTTGGCAATTAAAAGACAACGATCTAATAGGGGTCGCGTTCATCGACACCCAAGTCTACACCCATCAGATATTGACTATCAAAAACTTGATCTTAATCGGGGACGTTTATCAGTCAATTTCGCTGCTGCGGTTCCAGGACGAATACCGGACTTTGTCTTTAGTATCCAGGGTGAGGAGTGTTGTCCAGTTTTCATTTCATTCAAGTGAATTTTGGCGGCATCTTTTTTTTAGGATTTGCGAGCGTGCGAAGTATATGGCATCGAATATATGATCGATAACTCGAATATGGGGTTCTTGATGTCCGATAGGGAGAAGAATTTGATCATTTGCATGTACCAACCGGAAGCGAGGGAGTCTTTGGGGGGTAATTAGTGGATTTTTTTATTTGTAGTGGTTCTCTACTAAAAAGTTTGGACTTCTAGGACTTCGCCTGCTGCGCAAAGCAGACTTTCATTTGGGGCAGGCCGTCACCGCGCTCTTTAGGATAAAGTGTAAATTGGGAGAGTTGGGTGAGGACAAGAAGAATATGAGCGGAGCGGACAGAAGGCATATTACAATGTTTGGTAAGTGTTGTTCTCACGTTTTGTCTAGTAATTATTAGAGAATTGTGAAAGTTCTTATGAAACATTGCGCATCCACAATAACATTAAGAATGCAGGAAAATATTCTGTAAGTAATGGTGAAGGAGCATTTTTTTTTATTATCATATTAGATTAAAATAATAGTATAATAAAACGATACAGTAAAGCTCTGTTTCATAGTTTCAAAATAAACGATAATTATACCGAGGGTGTAGTCATTTTTTAGTTGATTTTTTCCAAGAAATCCAATTGGGCAGTTAGAGTTTTTTTACTCCCTAATATTTGTCTTCAAGTTCATTGTGGAATACTTTAAATGATAATATGTGTGCTTTGTGTCCTTTCTAATACGATGGAACTGCAGATAGCGGGTGTAGGACAATTAAACAGCTACTTCACAGTTGCGAATGCGCCAACGTTTCGATCTTTATTCAGATCTTCTTCAGGGCTTAATTCGGTTTGAGAAGCATGTCACCTAAGCTACATGTATGTCTTTTAGAGCATTCGCAACTGTGAAGTAGCTGTTTAATTGTCGTACACCCGCTATCTGCAGTTCCACTTTAAAAAATCGTTGCAATGGCAACAAAAATATTGTGTTTTTAAGATTCCTAATGGACACATTCTGTTTTCAGCCACTTTGGACGGCGGCTTAGGCTACATAATGCCTGTGCCTGAAAAAACCTACAGAAGGTTACTTATGTTGCAGAACGTAATGGTCACATATGGGGCCAACGTTGGCGGTCTAAATCCGAAAGCGTTTAGGTGGGTTTGGCGGGCGATATCTTAGGAAAAGCGACGTTATATATATGAGTGTGTGTGTTTGTGTTTTTTAGAACGTTCAAGAGCTACAGAAAAACAATGTCAAATCCAGCGCGGAGCATCATCGACGGCGAGTTGGTGTGGAACTTTATGCAGCTGTCTATTACGGAAAAAATTGAGGTGCGTGCATCATATATAATGAATCGCTGCATGACAGTCTTAACACATTGGCTAATGATTGTGGTTTATATATTTTTGTAACGCGGTTTGGTGTAGTTTTAAATGGGAGGAATTACTCAGAGTTTGCACGAGTTTTGAAGCGAAGTGGATTAATGGATGCAGCTTTTTTTTTTCGCTTTTGCTGAGTTTTGTCGACGGTCGTAAATGTTGAAATATACGTTCATGGGTTGATGGGTGCAGTAAGGTAAGAAAAGAAGCTTGTTGGTCTTTTCTCTTTAGTGACTGTCGATTCTTGTGATCCAAGCGGAGTTGTCAACTGCATGGGAAAAACAAGATACACCATTTCTTTGCTTTAGATTTCAGAACATATAGATGTAGTACGGTTAAAAATGTGCACTTTTAACACGAACGAATAGAGTTATCAAGCACGAAAACGCGTATTATTTCAATCTTTCCCAGGAATTTTTTTTTTGGCTCAGTTTTTATTGTACCGAATAAATGTCGATGGAGTAACACACACTGGGGGAATGGTTTATATCCAAGTGGAAAGAGCTTAGATATTGAGGCAAAATTCAATTTTGCTTAATGGCTCAGAGGAGTAGATTTGTTTGTGGGCGGACCCTTATTGTGATGGGAGGAGTTTTGAAGTGGGCGGGAGGAGTCTTAAATGTTTCGCCAAGTATTTTGTTTGCGATGTGGGGAGGAGTTTCAAAGTGTGTGGGCGGATTAAAGAGAGGTAAGAGTGGGCGGAGCTTCGAAAAGGGTGACGCCTAATGGTTTTGTCCATCATCGATTTTGTTTGTGGGCGGAGACTCTTTGTAGGAGGAGGCGTTTTGAAGTGGATGGGAGGAGTCTAATTGTTTCGCCAAGTATTTTGTTTGTCATCGGGAGAGGATTTGAAAGGGGAGTAGTTTCAAAGTGTGTGGGCGGATTAAAGAGAAGAAAGTGTGGGCGGAGCTTCTGAAAAGGGTGACGCCTAATTGTTTTGTCAATCATCGATTTTGTTTGTGGGCGGTGATTCTTTGTAGGGGGAGGTTTTAACATATTTGGGAGGAGCTTTATTGAAATAAGCGGTTTCGTTGTAGGCGTGTTTTTTTTTTATTGTAGCAGACATTATTTTTGTGGACTTGTTAATATATATAAAAAAAATTGTTTCAGCTGTCCAAGAAAATTGGTACCAAACTTGACGAACTGCAAGAAGATTTGGGAGACATCCAGAAGTTAACAAACCACTTTTGATCTCTCAATTAATTTTTTTTAATTGTAAATAGTTTTTGTCAATAAATTTTCATTATTTTTCACACTTTTTTTAATTTTGCGAAAAGGAAAACGAAACAACGACATAAATGTACCTACACGCGTTTATTAGATTTACAGTTTATTTACACGTTACGCTCTCTACGAGTAACAAAAAATCAACTATACAGTCGGAATACAAAATTATATTACACCGAAACACGTAAAGCCTAACATTTACGACACCGCTGTGGGTCAAACGAACGACGCCGTTGTAAAGAAATATATATGTATATGTATATAGACTTTTGGGTTGGCCTAAACCTACGCTTCACAACTAATCACCGTTACAAAGCATTTTGGAATAATTAAAATCTAATTTTGTTTTAAAACCAAAATAATCAGTAAATGGTAATAGATTTGTTTTTCTAGTTACGTTCCAAAATACATCTGCAACGTGACATCAAAACAATACAACCGAAAAGAAAGTGCACTAAACTACCCGTAGTTAACTTTGTCGTTTAAGCCTACATTCCGTTAGTAAAAATTGCCAGTAGGCTGCTGAAACTGGAGCTTAGAACAGCGATATGTGTTCGTATATTTGATATACAGAGTGTTCCAACGGAAAATGCATCTATCAAATATGGAAAAATTGCAATGAAGAAAAATTTGAAAGTATGAATACACATTTTTTTTTCAAATATTTAATTATTTCAAAAGATGCAATACGCAATATTTGAAAAACAAAGATGGCGATAGCTTAACCAGAAGTGCAAATGCCATTCCAAATTTCCCAACTTTTTAAATTGCAGTTTTCCATAATTGCTCGGGGCAGTTTCCGTTAGAATTCCCGGTATTCTCTCAAAAAAAAAAAAATAATCAAAAAAAAAAGGAGTACTTAAAGCGTTTTTGGCAAACAACGGCTTTACAATCGTCGAGTATTATATTGCACTAAGTATTAAATGACTGGTGCGTGCAGCAAAAAAATATACAAAGATGAAGGTTTAAAGTGGTTAAATAAGTTAGCCTTGTCAATAAATAAATTCTTAGTATACAACCGGTTAGGGTTGGGGGAGGAGGGATTGCACGGTTCACTTTGCTTTTAATAAATATCACAATAACTTGAAAGTTAAATTCGAGTTAGAACGAATTTTTGGCAAATCCCAAGATTTGGTTAAAAAAAGAAACGATAGTTAAGATATAACACAGTTGGTGTCTTTCGCTGGAAGTTCTATGTGAGAAAGGTCTTTTTCAATTATTTCATCGTCTTCAATCCTGAAAATTACCAATTTAGTGTCGGGACACTGTAAACAATTTTTTTGTGGGCGCATTTTCATATGGGAAAGGCTAAAAAAGTAATGAGAAATTGAAAAAAAAACACTTACGCTTTCTCCTGACTATCCAGGTGATGCACCAACTCATCCCGTTTATTAACAATCTGAACCAGTTCGTCCAGAAGCGCCTGTTCTCTATTCCTCTGTTCCTCAGTCTTCTTCCAGTCCTCTATCGAGGCAATTTGCCTCAGCTCCTCGTTCAGCATCTTGTAGCGTGTCTCGTAGTCGGCTTCTTTTTCTCTGAATTAACAAGAGTTCGTGTTAAGTGCGGTAAGTGGTTTTAAACTTCATAAGAAAATAAAGGAAGCGACAGGGCGATATCAAGGACGGGGTCCAGGGATAATCTTGGACTCGAAAGACAACATCATTACCGAGACGGACAAAAAACTTGCAAGATGGAAGTAGTACATGGAAGAAATTTTCGGAGACGAAAACTGCGATAATGTGCCCGCAGTGGTCGACGAGGAAGGGCCTATCATCACACAGGAGGAAATGGAATCAGCTATCAAACGACTAAAAAACAGCGAAGCTCCTGGGCCAGACCAGATTCATGGGGAAATCCTCAAACTACTGGACCCAGAACAGATACAACTGCTGACCAACCTCTTCAACAAAGTTTACACAGGCGGTCAATTGCCAAATGACTGATGGCTGCTGTCGACATTCATCCCGCTTCTAAAAAAGGCGAATGCAACTAAATGCTCCGACCACAGAATAATCAGCTTGATGAGTTACGTCCTAAAAGCTTTCCTTAATATCAGACAGACACGCATATACATGGTGTTGTTTTTAAGATGGGCCATAGGAATTTCCTTGCAATGAAGTTCGATGTTTTTTTTTTTAAATGAGCCATAGCAAATACTACAACAAAATAACCTTAAAGGTAGACCATTATTGAGAATGGTGGGTGGTGTTTTTAAATTTTGCAGAAGTCTGACATGAAGTTTGCAGAATGAAGAGCCTTGGTATTCTTTTATTATCTCTTTTTAGGCCTGCTACTCGACCCAGAGGAGTATAGCGAAAACATAAATTTCTTTTCTTCTAATGTGCACATTTTTGCTGAAGTTCAATAACAACTCATCATGTCCAACAATAAATGTCAATAGAAAAATACCAGCATACTCAATAATGGTCTACCTTTCAGGTTATTTTACTATAAAATTTGCTATGGCTCATTTAATAAAAAACACCAATTTTCATTGCATGGATATTCCTATGGCCCATCTTAAAAAAAACACCCTGTATAGTATGACTCGACGAGAGAATAAGTGACGCACAGTTTGGTTTCAGGAAGGGATTTGGCACCCGAGAGGCCTTAGATTCTCAATACAGGTCCTGATTCAACGTGCACGGGCGCGTTAACGCAGACGTCTTTGCATGTAGCAATGTAGCATGTAACAATGTACATATCTGGGCTGCACCTTGAATAAGGACTGGGATCACTCTCGAGAAATAAAATGCCGAATCGAAAAAGCTAGAGGTACATTTAACAAGATGGGTAGCATATTATGCAACCTATCCCTCAACATCCATACTAGAATAAGGATGAAGAATTCATGTTCATGTTCCAATTCATAGAATAAATCATGAATTGGCATAAAAACCTAAATTTGGAGATCAAAATCTTGCATTGCGGCCTTTAACAGCTTTTATCTCGTTTCTATGAAGATTTATCCGAAAATCTATACGAAGACCTAAGAAAGTAAAAGAGTGAAGCTACACTTTAAATCGACTTCTAAATGTCCAGCATTAATAGCAATTGAGCATGGGTGGTCTAAAAATAATGTATGAATTTTTCATTTTCTTTTTTTTCATTTTTTCGAAAACCATGATGAATGTTTCAGCTTATGGTCCTCAATATTTCCCTCATAAGAACTCTTAAAAAGTCTTACCGTTTTTAAGTTACAGACAAAAATAAAAAATATGTAAAGTGGTACATAAAACTGCATCTTAGAGCATTTTTTGGGACACCCTGTATTAACTAAAACAGGAATCCATGCCCTATTTTATAATAAAACTACTAGAATCAAGGAACAAAATCGATTTCTATTGATTTGTGTGGTAAAAATGAAAATTTGCATGTAAAGCATAGGGGGCCCTCCAACCGGCCCTAAAATCTAAATTTGAACATCAAAATTATGCAATGCGACTTTTAACAGCTTATATCTCGTTTCCATGAAGAATTACTCGAAAATATATAAGAAAAGCTAAAAAGCTAGTAGAATTTTAGTGTTTTTTGAAGAATTTGTGGACAAAATGGCGAATGACTTAGTCCACAGGATATAATCAAATATGACGATACCACACACTTTGCACAATAAAAATTCTCATTTAAAACAAAAATAAACGCCCCACTTATCAAAAAACTACTAGAACTAACGAATAATATAGATTACTATAGATTTATATAAACAAAATTGACCTTCGCATGTTAAGCATCTGGGGCCCTCAAACCAACCCGAAAACCATAATAAAAAAAGAAATAAATGATTCATGAGTGTAAACATACGCGCAGATACCAATGTAGGAACTTTACAGAGGATATCTACCACATAGCGCCTACAGCGAGGGCCATAAAGTGCATTTAAGGACGCGCGGATTGTAAAACGCATTTTATGTTCTCGCGGGGTGCATAAACTAACCTGAACAGAAGGAAATAAAAAAAGATATGAATCCCAAAAAAAACTTACAAAATATTCAACTGCATCTGCCGTCTGAGCAGCGCGTTCTTCTTGTTAACGAACATAAACCACTTGGCCATCAAGGTCTCCTCGTCGCCGTTGCTGTTTCCCGACTCCATCACTGACCGCAGCTGTTTCTCCAACAGGGCGGCTTGTTCGTCGATGGCGCTTTGTTCCCGTTCCAAGTCTTCCATTTCTTTATCTATCCAGGAATGGACGTCGATGCCCATCTAGCAACGTCGTTTACTTAAGGGTAATTATAATCTTTTAAGTACCAGCACTCACTTCTTTCAAGCCTAAGTCGTCTGGCAATTTGTCGGGTGTTATCCGGTCCGTCCGGTCGACGCTGTTCGTTGGGCTGAACTTCTTTGATGAGTATTCTTCGATTTTATGTATGGGTGAGTAAATGTTTCCGTTCTTTTCAGACCCTGGATCAACTTTATTGAAACCTATTTTTTGTTTTTCAATTTAAAATTATCTTACCGGTACTACTTTGCCTCTCTAAATGTTCAATTTCTTCTCCTAACCTATCTAACTTCTCCTCCGCCTCCGCGTAAGCCTTAATGGACTCGGGGCTCACCCTGATGATTTCGGTGGTCGGACCGGAGCCGCGCCGCGCCTCGGCTAGCAACCGCCTCGCTCGTTCGCGAAGCTGATTCTGCCTTTCTTCTTCCGTCTGAAAATAATCATAAAAATTAATGGTTGCTTCATGACACTTTGCGTCTTTCTTGATAAATATAGGATATATGGCACAGTTTTGAAATAATCAACGAATTTTGATTCTTTATTGGATCTTCATCAGGGCTGGAACAGGACACCACCTGTTCTGCATTTTATTTATTATTATACTTTTAGAAAAAACGTGCTATTAAAGCTGCTCAGATTTGTGGTAAGCATGCCTCCACTACGTGTCCTGTACTCATCTCTTACTCTCCCAATAATCTAGATCACGTCGAGCTTTGCCTCTGGTGACATGTTCCAAAGCCGCTTAATTACAAACACAAAAACAAACTCGATTAGGAAAAAATAAACTAAGGCGCGACCTGGCATCCGTCGGTAATGGTATTGGTAACAGTCGGCAAGTTTAAACGGAATTGTATTAGAAATTTAATGCAAAAAGAGATGATTGTGTGATAAAGTGAAATGTCGAGACTCTTCTCGAGCAGTTCTTCCAAGTTATTCTCGCTGTACGGTGAACCTCTGCTACTAAAGCTTGAGGCTAAGTACCTGGGGGTGACCATCGACAGCGGGCTAACCTGGAGAAGCCACGTGGAAAAGGCCTGCAATAAGGCAACAGCACTGACATGGCAACTACGCGGGGCAGTGGGCAAGAAGTGGGGTCTAAAGCCACACGTCCTGTACTGGCTCTACGCTGCGGTAATCAGACCGAGTATAACTAGAGAAGTCTATCTAGCCATAACGGGTGCATTCAAAACAACACCGGTAGCAACACTCATTCCCTTACTGGGTCTGTCGGAGCTTCCAATCTGGGTTAAAAGAGAGGCGATGGTGTCCTACAGGAGGATGGATCGCTGCGGCCAGCGGAAGGATACAGCTATGAGAAGTGGTCACACGCAGATCGCCAGCCTCATTCAGCGGGACAACCCGATTGTCCTGTCGCAGAAGGGGCGCCCACGCGATCAGCTGAGACTGAAACAGCCATTTGAGAGCCAAGCGGAGGTGTTGTCTGACTTCCACGAACAGAAGTCAGACAGGGAGCAGAGCAGGACATCTACATCTACTCCTAGTCAGGCGGCTTTACGAGCCATCTGCAGGAGCGGAACGAGTTCAAAGCTCGTTCAGGACTGTAGGGATGCTCTAGAGTCACTGACAGAAACAAAAAAGGTAACTCTGGGATAGGTTCTTGGACATGGGGACATCGAGAGGAACGAGCGTGCTGACGAATCGGCCAAGCGTGGTTCCCAGACATGCGTTACTGGATCAGATCTATGTCTAGGAGTAAGTAAAGGATATGTCTCTCACACTCTGAATGAGTGAGCATGGAAGAGTACAAGGGCAAACTGAACACAGTTAGGAATTTGTAGACAGACCAAGGAAACCTACCCTAACCCGGATAGATCCAAGGCCTTGTGACTTCTTGGGAGAAGTCGGCAGTGCCTGGTAGACCTTATAGGAATCCTTACTAAACAATGCACACTAAACAGGCACATGGTCTTCTTAGGAATGGCTGCCAGTCCACTCTGCACCCACTGTGGAGCAGGGAAAAAGTCGTCATACCACTTTCTGGGAGTATGCCATAGGCGGGCGCGACTGCGCCATAGGACACTTGGATCCGCTTTTCTTCATCGAGAGGAGCTTCCGACTCTGAAACGAGACGGAATACTTTCCTTCTTTAGAGGGACGGGTCGACTCGTGGAGTGAATGAGGGCCCTGGTGGAGTAGGCATGGGTCGACCGGGGGACTGTGAAAAGGGTCACTAAGGCCTAGTCGCAATGCTGCGTCCCCCCCCCCCCCCCCCCCATTGTTTACTATGACTACTATTAGACAAAAGAATATTCTACAAAACATTACAATAGTTGGATCGCTAAGAGAATGCCGGTGTGACGTCATTGCAAGGTTATAAATTTCATATGAACAAATTAAAGTGTTCTGCTACGTTTTGAGTTTCGAGTTACATCCACCTATAAACGGGTATGACTCCAATCCCGCATTATCTGTACTCTGGACTCAGTTTAAATAAATGGCAAATCGTATTATGGATATTGCTCATGAATAAAACAAATATAACAAAAAGAAATGTAATTAAGCTCTTCCGGTAAAACTAAAAGGGGCTTTAACCCTTAATTGTTAGTTTTATTTTCTATCTAAATATACAAGATATTAACACTGATTTTTCTAGTTGAAATTTTGCTAAAGGGGCAATGTTCACTTTAATAAAGGCTGCTGTTATCTCACCATACTTATTTGCGAAGTTGGTCGCCAGATGACCATTATTTTTCCTTGATTACTTTTTCAAGAGAGTCCCAAAGGCTTGTTCAGATTCTGTAAAAAATTTGGCCTTGTCGAGTTTGTGTGGACTATAACAGTAATCATACCTCTTTCGGGTTATTAGGCACTGTTTTAGGTCTTAAAATGATTGTGGTATGGGTTGATGGTGAGGAACGGTTTCAGAGCCTTTGCGCTCTTCAGGTACTCTTACCTTATAGTTATACATGATGCCTCCTAGTTGCTTGGTCTACTCGTGGGCTTCGTTCGGTCTTCTCTTGTTATCGCATATGAATGTGAAAGGGTTTTAGATCTGCTACCTGGTACTAAAGTAATGGAAATGTCCGCTATTATTGACATCGCCGTTAGCTGGTAATGCTTTCTGGGCCTGGGAAGCCCCTTCTAATTGAAGTTTCGTTCGAGCCAGTCTTGCCGTTGACAAAGACTGCTGTTATTTCATCATACTTATTTGTCGAACTTGCATGTGTTAGAGTAATCGTACCCTTTTCTGATTATTCAGTCCTGATATTCAGGTATTGTTAGTCAACTCTTCACTAACTTAAAGATGCAGCCGCGGTAATGGCCTATTCTACTGCAGTCATGAAATGTAGTTGGGTTGTTTCTTCTTTTTGCATATGAAGTTAAAGGCTTTCAGATCTGTTTCCTGGTACTAGCGATGGACATTGTGCGCTTTTGGAACTCCATTTGCCAGAAGCTGGAAATTGCTGTCTCTTATTGATGCCGCCGGTAGATAGTAATGCTTTCTGGGTATGGGTTCAGGGGCTCCGTCCGTTCTAGTATTATCTGCCTCCATAGAACCATTTCATCACTGCGTGATCAGTTCCGATAATTTTTTCTTCTTTTGTCATAGTGGGGTTGTGTGTTTTTGGCATGTCTACTTGATATCTTCTATGTTGGTATATGTTGGTAGGACTGGTGTCTAGTTCCAATTGTGTCTTTACAGTCCTTTCTTTTAGGTGTCTGTTGAGCTTTGCAATTTACTTGGTTCTTCTACTTCTTGCGTGCTTCTTGCTTCACCGCATTGGTGGTTGGTGGTCTAAGCATCGATTAATGGAGGTTGATCGCTTGAATAGGGAGTGGTTTGAAGTTCCAATTTTTCCTCAATTTAATTTCTGTTTGTGAAATACCTATAGGCTGTGGCCTATAGGTATTTTTTTATTTCGTTTCCTGCGATATAATCATGAGGAAATTTTATGGTAGGGTTTGTTTTGTAACAACTAAATCTTTTTAAATGTTTCATGATGGATATTTGTATTTCACAATCGTTAATATCTATAGTTTCTTTTACTATTAATTTTCCCACTTTTCATTCGCATTTAGAATAATTTTGGGCCCTCCTTATTTAGACATCGCTATTTTTGTAGTTCCGAGGATCTCAAAAGTGGCTCTTAATCCCATTATTTGCATGCATCAGGTTCTTCCTTTTGATGAGACAGTTGGATAATGTTTCTTTTCCCTTCTTAGTAGCATACGCTATTATTCTACAATTACTCTTGTAGTAGCTGTTGTACTACTTACAACAGCGACACTTTAGAATAAGTATTCTTTGTAATTAATGAAAAGCAGCATGAAAAATTGCAGATGTTTCTTAGTACCTCTCTCCTCTCTTGAACAGATGAAAAAGATTCCAAGAGCTCGTCATTTTTTTCCTCCATTTGAAAGTAGGTACGTGTAGGTATTTGTTGCTGCGCTTCAAACTTGATGTTTGTTTCCTGGCATTATCTAAAAATCAGGAACCTGCATAATTGATCTTCGTTACACTTAGATTTACAGATTAAATCGAAGAATTTGCGCGTACAATGCAGATCGAAATTGGTCCGTTGCCGTGACTGGAAACATGCCCAGAAACTCGCATGTTTACATTGATCAAAGCACGATCTATGCCATGAATTAAGTTGAATATTCTCACCAATAAGAAGGCTTTAAAACCCGTCGTCCTAAAACGAACTGATTTGGCTATTCGATGCACTTTATCAGTGAAAAAAAGGTAGAAAAATTGCGATTTCAAAATTACGGAAAACACGTCATACTGACACACGTTAATCTGACAATGCTATTTATCGAGGACGTATTGCGTAACCACCAGACAATATTTTATTTGTTGTTTCTTTTCTTATTATTGGGTGTAAAATAGGCAGGCAAATCTAACATACGTGTCGCATAAATTTATCGGATCGGCATTCTTTCAGCGATCCAACTGTACATACGTCAGAATTTGGGCGGTTAATAGCAAATTTGAAGAAAAACTGAAAAGCGTCTTAAGAAACAGTTTCGTAAGATAAAAAAAAAGGCCCATAATTGACCGTCTATGTGAGGAAAATAAAGACAGATCTTTGGCCCCCCCTCCACGAGCTTGCAATAAGAGAAGAAGTCTTATCGACCAGCGGCGCATCGAGACTACCACCTTAACAGAAAATTGTGCTCAACAAGCACAATATAACTTTAGAGCATCAAAAATATCTAATCGGGGATAGTTTAGTACCAAAACCATCCCTGGAAAAGGTAAAAATCGCCCTTTTTCTATAGAAGCAAAGGAAAGAAGCGAGCGGTCCTGCAAGTTAACAACAAATATGTTTGGCAGAGGACTTAAGTTGATTTGTTTTACTTAGTGCTTGTAGTTGTTTTTCGTTTAAAAAATTTTCATACTCTGCCATGTAATCACCACGAAAAACAAAGTTGCTAAAATGTATAAACGTCGAAAACGAGTAAAAACTCAAGTATTTTTAAAAATAACAAAAAATGGATTAGCCCAATGTCTTAGTTGAAAAAAGTTAGCTGAACTGTCGCTATTTATTTCATTCTAATTGTAAGTTTCAAGTAATGTAACTTGTGGTGAAACAAAAGCGCTTAACAGGAGAACAGTAGACTTCTTTGACTATCGAAAACTACGTACATTTCTCTAAAACGTTAAAAACAAAAGCCAGACTGTTCGCTTACCTTGCTCGGCGAGGTGGGAGTGGACCCATTCCTCTTGGCCTGCTCCAACAGCGCCCGCGCCCTTTCCTGCTGCTCCGAATGCCGCATCAGGATTTGCTGCACGACACGCGTGAAAAACTGTTTAATTCTTTGCCACACCTCAATCAAAATGAGTCGTTAGTCATGAGTGACGTGAGAAAACATTAATCAATGACCTTTGAGAAATCTGCATAAACTCGAATTATTGTCGGTTAGCGTAGCATATGTCTTAACAAACGCATCACTGCAATACAAAGGAATACTTACGACGTTTGGCTTGGGAAGGTCCGCGAACACGTCCTCTTTGCCTTTGCTTTCGATGCCGCTAGAGGAGCCGTTGATGTCACCGTTAACTTTGCCCCTAATGGGAGAAGAAGTGTCTTCGTCCTCCTCCTCGTCGGACCCGAATGGGTCGGTTAGCTCCCTTCTGGTCATTAACACCGGCTTGGGAGCTTCGGGCTTTTTTTCTTCGGGTTTTGTGGGGTATAAGGGGGGAGACTTGTCTTTGATCGGCGAAGTTACCTATAAACAATACAACTTCAATCAATTTAATAAGCAAGTAAAAATGTGATTTCGTTGCGACGTCCAGCATTTGCGGTCCGCTGAGGCGTCCGGCAGTGACAATTACCCGTTGCGTTCGCGTGATTTGCTTCAAACGTTTAACGTCGCAGTCAGTCAATTTCGAAAATTTGATTACTGTAGCAAATTTTAATAAACATATTCAGAAGCATTAGCGGTATGCATTTTGGAAGAAGGTGAAGATGAGGATGTCTTTAGGTTAATGTTATCAATGCGGGAGGAAACCCTCAAATTATTTCAGTCAAGAACCAAAGAGACATTTTTGAGTAGATTACAGTAAATACAATTGTTATAACTTTAGCCTTTAAAACGTTTTTCCTCCAATAATAAATAATAATTATTGATTTGAAAGCTGATTTTGATTAGATATTTTGAGAATTCCTACTCCGCTTCAAAGTAAAAAAGTCGTGTGCAATTTCAAAACTGGACTTAAGCGAACTTGAAAAGAGCTGTCTGATTTCGAGACTATTCCCGGGTCACCCGAAAACGCATGTTCCTGAAGTTCTACCTTGTGCCTTTGTGCCAGAGTATGAATGTTATGCACAGAGGAAGAATTGACTAGAGTCTTTTATTTACAAAATTTTGTCTGACATCATTTCTAAAGGTTCGGTGCAATGTTGCCCGCTTTCAGGGTCCATCTACACAACCCATATGTTTATATGTTGTGTGGCTAAATGTAGCCGAACAGCGCGACCAAAACATAGGTAGAAAATCTTTTTAATTGACGAATTGGTAACAGTGCTGTCAATTCAATGTGTGTGTCAACTTTATTGAACTGATGTCAACCACAAAACGTCAAAACGTGTTTCCATAAGCCGCCGTCACATACCGCGGAACGTAACGGAGCGGAACGGAGCATTGTCAATAACGTCAATTCCTATTTTAGCTTTTATCTGATTGGTTTAAATTCAACTGTCAAATTACGCTCCGTTCCGTTAAGTTGAGACTTGCGAACGTTTTGTGCGATTTTTTGATGTTTTGTTAAAGATTTTATCATTATAGTGAGATATTGCAGCATATGTAAAATTTCTAGTTATAAAAGTGGGACAGAAATCTTTCGTATTACAAGTAAGTGCATGTATCATGTTTTCACCGATTACCCGACTCGGCGGCCATTTTTTCATTCCCCACGTGACGCGCCCCCGCTGTTTTACATATGCATGTTGGAAGTAAACAAACCTGAAAATTTATAATTGACTCACTGAGTCTATCTAGTTTGAAGGTCTATGATGTTATGCATAGGAATTAAAAACTAATCAACTTTGATGAAAACAAGTATAAGAAACATTGCAATGTTATTGATAATTTCAGAAATAAAAGTTAAATAAAAAATATAAAACTTCAGTTCTTACCTTATTCATAAGTCCTTTAGAACCCCCAAACAAAGCACTGTCCCTAACTTCAGTAGGAGACTGCGCCGTATATGGCAGCGGTTCCGTGGTGATCTTCAACGGTAAGTTAAGTTTGGACGCGTCTCCCTTTCCTCCCTCCCTATTGGCAATGTTCATCTCTCTCTCGGAGGACTTGCGACCCTCTCGCTTGGACTTCCTCAGATTAATGATCTCCTGTCCGAACACCTGTTTGGTGATGTCCGTGTCCTTGTCCGTGTTAAACTTGCCAATGACGTAATTGCTCTCGTCCGAAGTGCGCCCGATCTGGTGCACTTCCAGCTGGTGGCCGGTGAAATGCGCTCTCAGCTGGTGCAAGTACGTCATGACGGCCAGCTTGTCGGGAACTAAAAAGAAAAAAAAAACAATTTACCTAGGGAAACCTGTTAAATTGCAGAACATTAAGTGCCCATTAGGTTTTTCTTCTTCTTGATGTCGTTTTTCACCTCCCACCACCGGAAGTTCCGTAGGCACAATATTTTCGGAGATAGACCTCCTGGATAATCGATTTTTAGGCACTTTTTTGACCATTTAAAAAAAACACTTTAGAAGTTAATTTCATTCGAGTTTGTTGCATTCTTAGGAGATTGCAAACAAGACAGCAAAAAAGTGTTGGCGAAATGTTTTTGAAAATAGTGAACTGAAACCAAGCCAGTTTTCTGCCAAAGCTGACAGAAATACGAGTTCGAACGAAACTTGGTCTCATCTCTTGCTCAAGTATAAGCATTGTATATTGTTACGATCGCAGCAACGCCGCATGGGAGGCGGGGCAACGCATGGGAGCGTGTTAGTTGGTGGAGCTTCGCGACCTATCCGCGCTGCGTCATGGCTGACACGAGTGATTTATTGCTCGTCTGGCTTAATCTAGAAGGCAGTTGTTTACAACCGTTTTTTTTTATATATGAGATTATTCAAGAATTCTTATAAAGAACTTTCTAGGTTTTTCTGTAATTTTAGGATTGTATATAAAAGGCGCATAGAGCGCCCGAGTAGAGTAGTCGTATTTTAATCGAGCTATAAGTAAGCTAAAGTTACGAAGCGATAATAGAAGGCTATAAAGTGTTAAGTAGTGAGTTATTTAGTAGTCGTGTGTATTTGTGGAATAAATAAATAGTGTTTTCGTGTTAAATCGTTACACTGGAATTATTGAACCCTGAGTTCGCAACAATATGAATCCCAAGTAAATTAATAAATGGATAGTTCGGACCCTCTCTGCCAGAGGGCCATGGGGACCCTGTCAATCCTGTCAACTTTAAGGGGGACCATAAACTTGGCAACGGTGGAAATGCCACGGCAAAAATAAAAATAACCACAGCTGTATACTCTATACAAATAAGAACAAAATTTCTACTTCTCTACTGCATTGGGTGAACAAGGATGGATATATTCTACAAATATAAAGTCATTATAATAACTAGTAATTTTGCAGACGTAGAGAAAAAGATATGCCAGTCTGTTTGTCATTATTATTTATTAAAGTTTGGTTATGTAGTGTAGCTATAAGTATTTGTGAAATTATGTTATTTTACTTTATTTTTTGGCAAATGCCGGCCACAAAGAACAATGAGAAAGGATGACCTTTATTACGTACTGTCGCCCCATCCATTTAAGTTATCCTATACCCAGAGCCCAGAGCCGTAGTTACAATGGGGCAGCCAGGGAACCCAGGCTTCAGAGCCCAGCATGAAGGACCTCAATGAATAGTAAATATTGTGATTGTATAGTAGTACGAATGCGATACACTCCTTGGTACCGGAGCTATCAGTATATATCTCAGCACTACGTGTGCAATATGGGATGCTGGATATGCACCGTTATTGCTCAGCTCACAGTGCATGCAAGTCCAAGTGCGAACTATCTGGAGAAAGGTATTACCCTTGATTAACAAGTTGGTCAGCAAAAATCTTGAGTTGGTTTGTTTATGGTGTGCTCTTATTGTCACGCGTTGTTTCTTAAATTTTATGTTTTTTTTTGACCATGCGCGCGGAGCGCCCATAGTTTAGGAAATATCCGAACGCTGTGGGCAAAGTGCTGTAGAAGTTTTGTGGGTTAAGACCACGCGCGCGGAGCGTCCATAGTTTAGGAAATATCCGAACGGTCCTCTGATATAGCTTAGACTGCCGTAAAATTATCAACAAAGAACCTGATGATACCTAAAAGTAACTGAAATGTCGAAACGTCTGAAATACTTGATTTCATATTCGCAAACTTAACATCTTTTGAAGAAGGGTAAAAAACGTGCTAAAATTCATAAAAAGATATAAAATGGTACCACGAGTAACCATATCAAGGTTCTCATTTATGACATATTGTTTGTGATTATAAAACGAATCTACAATTGAAATTTCACTTTTCTAGCTTTGATTGTTCGTAAAAATGTAATATGTGCCAATTTTTGGCTCACCCTATAGTATCTAAATCAGAAATCAAGGCAGTGTTTATAATAAGCTAATAAAACATAGCATTAGCACTTAGCATTATTTGGGACACCGTATACTATTTAAAACAGAAATCAACGCTCTATTTATCATAAAACTACTCGAATTAACGCAATAAATTAATTGATATCATGCATGCAAAAATCCTAAAATTCCAGGTTACAACATTTTTTTGGGACACTTTATACTATCTAAAACGTAAACATATGCCCTATTTGCCACAAAACTACTGGAACCAACGAATAAAATCGATTACTATTGATGTATGTAGGAAAAGTAGTTATTTCTTTGTTAAGCATATGGAGTTCTCAAACCGACCCGAAAACCGAATTTTGGGGATCAAAATCGTGCATTTCAGCCTTCAACAGTTTATATCGCGTTTTAATTAAGATTTATCCGAAAAGCTATATGAGTAACCAAAAAAGTGCAATAATTTTAGTGTTTTTTTAACAATTTGTGGATAAAATGGCGAAGGAAATGGTCTGCAGTAAATATTACTAATATCTGACACCAGACTCCTTGAATAATTAAAATTGCTTTCATTACTAAGTTTTAAAAACTCCTTCATCGCCTATATCTAACATTTTATTCTGGCTTGTCTACGTACTAAATAATCCACCCTTTCTATGTAAAATACACACTGCTTATGGACCTTTTCTGCATTATTAGCATATATTAGCTTCCTGCATCATTTTTTGAGCCACCCTATACTATCTAAAACAGAAATCAACGTCCTATTCATTATAAAACGACTCGAAGTAACAAATAAAATCGATTACTATAGATTTAAATGAAACATATAGAAAATTCTATGTTAAACATATGGGGTTCTCAAACTGGCTCAAAAAACTAAATTTTGAGATAAAAATCGTGCATTGCTGCCTTTAACAGCTAATATCTCGTTTCGATGAAGATTTATCAAAAAATGTATAAGAACAGCTAAGGAAGTAGAAGAATAGAGCTACACGTAGCGCCCATTTTCGAAGCTCTGCCTAGAACAGTAACCGAGCACGGGTGGCCCAAAAATAAGGTACAAAACACTTTTTTTTAAATTTCTTAAAAACCGTGAAAGCTAGCTTCTTTCTGATACATGCATCTGATAGCCCTTGATGACCTCTTCATACATCGTATTAACCGGCATATCGAAAAACCTTACCGTTTCCAAGATAAACAGAAAAATGTAAAAATTTCAAAATTTTCAAAGGGGGTTAGGGTAGGTCGTGAAAATTTTCAGCCAAAATCGATTGTCATAGATTTTATCAAAAATAGTATCATATGAAAGGGGGACAAAAATATGTAAAAAAATTGCAATTCCGGAATTTTCAGTAATTTCCTTACTTTTCAAAATGGCGCCAAAAACGTAATTTTTCCACTTTTTATCGACATTTTATACTTATATCTATATAATTCGAAAACTAAACATGGTATAACGATGCTATTAACACCCATGAATAGAGCATTCTCGACCACAAAATACCTGCTTAATTTGTCGTTGAAGGTTCGATCAAATAAAAACATTAGGTAATTTTTGCAAAATTTTAACAGTTTTTAACTTCCTATAAGACTGTTATGAAACTAAATTTTAATTAACGTTTTGAGCAGTATTTGAGACGGCTCACACTTAATTGAGACACTGTTGTGCTATTGTCATAAATGGCTTTGCTATAAAATGGCAAAAGTCACTCTACCCCTATCAATGAAAAATTTAATCAGTTAAATCTCGGAACCTAGAAACGGTAAAATCGAACAGTTAGTACCAGTCGAATGGGCTTCGTTAAAGCTATTTTGTCAGTCATATACGAAAAACTGATTGTTTGGGCATGGCACATTTATAAAGCAATATTTGTAATAAAAGGGAATACCCTGATGATGGCGTATAGTTGGCGTAAAGTCGAAACGTCGGATATATTTGGTTTCAGCGCCCTTTAGCAACAGTGAGTAAGTTGGAGCAAAAAAGTGTCATTTTAATAAAAAAGTTTTCAAAGTAGAACCTTGAGTACCCGCGGCAAGTTTCTGGACATTAGGGACCTCTAGCCCGTCCCATAAGGTAGCCACATACCAAATTTCAGCTTCCTACCTCAAACCGTTTCAGAGATATCGGCTGTAAACCAAACGTTTTCAGGCGGCCATCTTGGATTTTAAAAAATGTCATTTTTAGCGAATTTTACATAAGGGAAACCTACCATTCGATTTTCAAGTCGATATCACCATCGGTTCATAAAACAGCTATAACCTAGGTACAGTCAGCTACATATAGCTATGTGAGCTATATTACCATTCATGGTACCTCCATGGGCACCCAGCATTCAAAGTTGAACCATGTATCATTAACAGTTCTCTAAATATCAACGGTACTCAGCTACTGTAGCTATGATAGCTACGGCAAATATATTACAATTTATGATACCCCCATAGGTACCTACCATCCAAATTTGAACCATGTACCATCAATGGTACCCCAAATAGGACGTAATCTACATTCCACCCATATAATACGCATTGCCCAACGTTTTTCTTATGGGAAATACACGTGCAAAAGGCTGCAAACTTATATGCAAAATTTCGTTAATGGTACCCATGGGTTTGGTACCATGAATAAGGTTTCCACCCATGGCAACTTGCAGTCCATTCCCTAATGAACCATGGTACCAAATTTCAGCTCTCTAACTTTATTCGTTTCAGAGATATCCCCATTTTTTAATTACCTTGTCTACGGCGGCCATTTTTTTCGACTCCATCTTTGTTTTATGACGAAATCAATATTTTTCCATTTAAAAAGCATTGCACAATGTATTTCTTATGGGAAAGCAGAAGAAATGGCAAAAAAAAAATAACTACGCCCATGTCTGCCGAAAAATCGAAAAAATACATTTTTGCCCGAATTTGTAACCGCCACTGTCTGGGCGAAAACCGCGTGGTCGAACTTCGACGTCATCAGCCAAAAATGAATCCCGACATGAAATTTTCAAATCGACCAGTCTTTGTGAAAACGACCTCGAGGACTGGGCATTTTGCCAATAATCTTCCTAGAAATGTTCAAATTTTCCCCGGCCAGACAGTTTTCCCCGCGTTTCGGCCGATTTTCCTTAGTCTGAGGCTTTAAAGTTAATGTTTACATTTCGGAAATCTCAGCTGTCAGTTGTAGATGGGCGCGGCCGCCGAATGCTTCCGATTACTAGTTAGCGGCTGGCGAATCGGAACCATTCGGGATTTTCGGCCAAAATTTGAAAAATTTTGCATCGTTCGTTTCGAAATTCAATTAAGACCATTTCGCGACGTCCCAGCGAAAAGTGGTTCCTAAGTCTCAAAAAGAAAACATTCCAACGTATCCCCTGGGATAGAAAACCATTCGATTAGATGCGCGGTCTCCGGACAAATATACCGCAAAGTGGCAATTTGAAATTTAAAGTTTACAAATTCGTCAAAATTTCAAATTCAAAGCTAGGTCCTTGATTTTTGGCACAATCAAGGGTGTCTACTACCTCCCTGAATTATTTCAGATTTTTTGCTGCGAAAATGTCGAATCTACAGGGTAAAATGTGAGAAAAGTACACCAAAATTGGCAAAAAATGCGGCACAGAAAATTTTTTGTAGCTCACCCGGTATAAGAGCTAGACCAAAACTAATAACTATTTTTTTTTCTCTCCACGTCTTCTAGTTGCCCATATACAACCCAAGCCGGATCGTTCCATAGTTTTCATAAAAATCGCAAAAAACTACCCTCAACGTTTGGACACTTTTCCTTAATTGTCTTTGGACTTTTTTTGACCACTCTGTATTAACGTGACACCTGTGGCGGGATAGAATTAAAAGTAGCCAAGGATATGCCCTTTTCCCGGGTACCATCGCTATTAGGCCAGTCGTCTAACTAAAGGGGTCCAGAAGGCCCAGAAATGGACCATTACAAAATATTTTTCAAAAAACCGTCCCAACTTTGCGATTTTTTGTAGATTTTCCTATTTAACTTATCGGAATTAGACGTCAAAATTGTTCGTCTACACATATGTAGAAATCTACCCGTGGGGAGTCCTATACCCCACATAGCCCCGGAGTTACGGCAAAGACGCCGTAAATTTGGGTACCTAAAAAACCGCATTTTTGATTTTGGTACGCCACTGGTCGCCCCCCCCCCCCGCCCTTACCGCCAAACCGACCACATATTTGAAAAGCCCGTTCATTTCTGTACATACGCGCAATACTAGAAAATCCCGTCAAATGAGCAGTTTCAAAGTTATAAGCGTCGAAATGGAAAAAATACCGGCAACAACGCCGGAAATTAAACGGCCTTGAAATATTTGTCTAAAATGATGATGTCACTAGGCTCCAGTGACATCTAGTGAACACCATCATAAGTGCCATTGACTTACTATTAGATTTAAATACAATGGTATAAGCATGTAAGTGGCGCCATCGGACGACGGCAGGTGGTTCCTCTGCCTTTATAGGTACGAATATCGGCCATCTGTCTGTGGGAAGCGACAACTTGAGCAAAAAACTGGCTACTATCTCGCATGCCATAGTGGAAGTACCTGCGGTCGTCCGATGGCGCCACTTACAAACGTACACAGTGCCTTGAGCAAGAGATGAGACCAAGTTTCATTCGAACTCGTATTACTGTCAGGTTTGAGGTATACCACACTGATGAGCTCCAATAAGAGCAAAACCAGTCTATGGTTCCTCTGCCTGATAGAGAAATGAGTTTCATACTTCTCTGAACGTCGTCCCCAGACCGTATAGGTACGAAAAAATCCTTTTGTTCTACTTTCTCTCATTGGCTTCTTTATATCTATTGATACACATTCACATTAAAAATGGCAAAAAAATTCATATTAAAAAAAAAATAGAAACAAATTTCTACTTTTTCTTGTTTCCTTGTTTTTTTTTCTTTTTGGCCCATTAAAAAATACTTAAAAAAAAATGTTCAAAAAAGAAACAATTTGTTTACTCTGCATGGCTTTGAAGCATTTAATTTTAAAGTAACTTACCGGCTAACATGTGCATGTCCGATGGCTCGATGACCCTCGGGATGCCCAGCTTGTCCCCGGCGTCAAAGGCAACCTTGCAGTTGGCTTTTATGTCGTGAGGACTCAACGAGTGGAAGTCTCTGCAAAATCATCAACAACATGAAGAAATTTGACTGAAAAATCAGCAGGTTAAAGGAATTACATTAAGTCGGGCTTAAAGTGATGGATAAGAGCGCAAAAGGCCATTCCGTTCCTCCAACTGGTGGTCAGATTGGTAACTTTAACGCCGGGGTAATCCTTCGTCATTTCTTTGCACCACTCAAGAAGGTCCTGGCCTAAAGAGAACAAAACCGTCAAAGACAAAAAAAATTTCAGAGATTTGTAGGTAACCTGGAGTTGTAGACTTTTGCTGACTTTTTGGAGTTTCAATTAGGTCTTTATTTAACTCTAAGGGAGGCAAGTTCATTGCAACTCTACCGCCTTCCTCCTGTTTCTTGCTCACGTCCGCCTTACGAATCAAACTGGTAACTTTGGGTAATGTGGGCTTCTCTAAGACTTCCTCTTCTTCCACGTCCTCCAGCTGCTCCAGCAGCTCTGAACACGTTTCAGAGTAAACGTCCCGCTCAGGCTCCAGGAAGTCGGAAGGCCTGGGGGCCGGCATGGTTTTGACTAGATTCGATTTGTTCCCCAGAGGCGAAGAAACTGTCTCCACCACTGGAGTCTTGTCGTCCCTCGAAAGTGACTGAACGCTATTAACTACAGGCAAATAGCAAACATATAGCATAAAGTTTAACGGGTTGAGAAGGATAGGACTAACTGCTCATGGGAGTGCTGGCAAAATCTGACCCGCTCAAAGAGTTGGTCATCTGCTGCACCACGTGGGTAACTTCGTGCAAGCTTTTCTGCATTAGGCTTTCGTTTTGCGAGTAGTCCTCGTCGTCTACGTCGTCCAAAGCCGCTATGTCATCGCTGTTGTTATTGACTGACATTAACGAGGCCATCGATTGCATATCCTCGTCCCTGAAACCCAAAACTCGGTTGCAATCAAAGGCGCAGCCGGTGAAAACCGGCACTTACGTTGCCCTGCCTTCTCGCAGGAAGACACAGGACAGGGTCACGTCCAATTTGGCTGCGGTGATTTTTTTGGTTGTCGGTTTAAATACCACTTGAATAGGTGAGTGAGATGACTCGATGCTGGCGTATTTACGCATGTTCAAATGGGCCGTGGCCAGTTGTCTGCGTTTTCCTGCCGTTGGCACCTATAAGAAATTTGGAAACTTTTAAGGCTACCTCCTAACTGGACATATCATCAATTAAGGAAATATTGTGGCCTCAGACTTAAACTTGACGAGTAAGGAAAGTGTCAAGAGAGAATCATTACCAATTAGTAGAGTTCTTATTTGCGTGGATAAAAATAGTGCAGTATCCATCAGACGTCATCACAGACCAATTAATAATTAAAAATAAACTCCGTCTATTATTTGCCGAAAAAACAACGCCGATCGTTTGGAAACTACGAACTGGACGTGTATAAGCCTATTGTTGGGTAAACAGACTGCAAATTAATTATTAAAACAATTCGACGAGGCTGGTTCATAACAGCAAAACAAGAGAATTAACGCTAAATAGAGGGCGATTTGTTTGTTACACAGAAAATAGGTTTTATGCTACATGAAATATGTTTTCAATCGAAAAAGGGCAAAATAAGCACTGGTCCTTCAAGAAAGCTTAAATTACCCTTTTGAGTAATAATAATTATTACTGTATTATTACAACTCAATTTTTTTTGCAACCATTTTTTTTGTTAGTTTGGCAAAACTGATTTGTAAGACACTAAAAACTAATTAAATAGCTATTAAGCGTCTTCTTTTACGACTTAGATAACTTTTGGATAAACCCAAATGATCCATTAGATAGATATTATCGTCAACCCTTGGGTGAGTTACCGGTCCCCTTAATAAGATGATTGAGCCACAATCTCAGCCCCCAGTAATCACTTAAAGGCAGGCCGGATTCGCAGAAAAGCGCAATTAAGCTTCTTTCAGCTTAATGTGGGTCAGGCATGCACCTATAAATATCTACCGCACTTACTTCCCCATAAGTGAACTAAATATAGGTGATTCAAGGCAGCTGCCGTTAATTATTGTTGCCATTTTATCTTAAATTGCAGTAACCAAAAACAAATAATAGTTAATAAGAAAGTTACCCTTTTTGCAAGTAAGGAAAGGTCTCCACGGAAATATTATGTAGTTGGGAATATGGTTAATAGCACGTAATTGAAGACCAGTTTAACATGTGTGTTAGATTAAGTGAGAAATGTGCCCATTAAAGACGAAACAGATCGTTTAGGGGACTTTTAATTAAAATTCACAACGCTCTGGTTGTGTAAATTACCCGGGTATTTCTTCACACTATTGCATATACGTAAATCATTATTATGTCTAAACTGGCGGACACCTGCGCAAATATTTATAAGATTGCATGGGAACATGTTGCGTCTTCGTAATCTTTAACGGATGGTGTTTAAATATCTCAGATTACTGTTCCCTTATCTCACTTAAGGTAAACTTACATCTTCAATGATAAACGTCCAATCCTTGTCCTCTAGCTCGTTGGTTCGGGGGTCCTTGAACAAAGTAATGGCAACCTGATGATTCTCCGGAACCGGCCACACTACTATCCCTTTGTAAGGGTTCTGCAGGGTGGGTTCCCAGGAAACCGGGTTCGATGTCACTCTTCTCGACCGTCGGGACCATACTAGAGAGAGGCGATGCGGTTGCCTAAAGAATTGATTTTTTTTTTAAATGTGTATTTTTTTTGTCAGTAAGAATTTATTATCTACAACTTCCTGTGATGCGTGCTATGCATTTTTCAATTTCACCTCCGAATAATACGGTTATACTATAGCGGTTTACCGACGTGCGTACATCCTGCATGTTAAGTTAAGTGCTGTTGTTGAATTATTTATGAAGGTGTCTCAAGACTTTTACTCTCTGTTAAAGCTGACTGAAAAGAATTTGTTTTAAGGCCTGAAAGATTTACTCCCATTTCAATGTTTGAGCTACATTAAAAGGAAAATTTTATGTAGGTTGTTTTGCATTTTTTGCACCCAAAGTTTTAGCTATTAATAGCACAACAGGCCTGATATCTATTTTTGAAGAATGATTCTCTCTTAATTTAAATGTCATTGACCCACAAAAACATACAATTATTTCCCAAAATAAAATGGGAAAAGGAGGAAAAAGCTTAAAATAACTAATAAGTAACTGAAACCAGATGGCATTGGCATTGAGAACAAGCTAAAAATATGAGCAAAGTAGGTGTGAGTGTTTGCATTGTGTCAAATAAATACTGGTCAAGGCCACAGCAATTAGCATTATCTTCTCTTTTGTGAGGACTATATCTCTTTTGTGAGGTGAATTTGTTCTTTAATAGCAAGTGTAGCTGGTGCCTGTTATACTTCAAAAGTTCTTAAATTTGTTAGTTCTTCATTAAATAAATAGTCCAGGTATTAGTCCTTGTGAAGGTCACATATTTACTAGAGTATTTAGTTTGAAAGAAATAGTAGCCTAACTGAGTTATTATGAAATAAATAACTTAGTCATATACCTACATGCCAATCTTATCTTAACTTGTAAATATGCAGAGATTTTTCCTGCAACTTAAGTTACAGTTTAGTACAAATAAATTCTTGACAACACTTTTATCATTATTTAAAGCTTAGCATTTTAATAAATTTTACCTCTGGAGTTACTTAATCTAATAATAATGACTCAGATCAAAATTTGAAATGTACTTGGAAATAAACCTCTATTTATTCTGCATTAAAGTTAAGTCTCTTTCACTCACCTTCTGAAAGATCAATAATAGTTTATTAAGATCAAGTTTTATAAGGAAGCTCATTGTCACACCAGTGCAAGTTCACAAACCTAGACTGGTGCACAAACCAGGACTCAACCTGGTGAATTTTATGAATGTGTATCTTATATATATTTTTTTCTAATATCAATAAAGGTTGGTATGCATGACAATTCTCCCTATTGCCACAACAATAATTAACTGTCATATTAAAAAAAAAAAAATTTGAATAAAAAATCTGAATTAACAAAAATACATTTGGGAAATTAGGTGCCGAATTATATTACACTAAGTTTCGGGTGAAATAAAATTGACTATTAAAAACCTTACTTACCATTTTGAAGTAAAGTCCACCGACAGTTGATGGTATGACACCGTAAACTGGAACTTGGCAGCTCGCTTGTTAACTCGCTGCAGTCTCTTCCACACCGAGCCCATATTTCGGCCCTCTAATCCCACACAAGACTGCATGTTGACAAAGTAAATTAAACTGCGGTTTTCTGATGTTTCACATTAAACTTGTACATATCCAAATAACAAGCGGATATCAAACCATGCATAAAACAAAAGAAACAGGAAGGCCATATCATGTTATGGACCCTTATCAGTGGGAGTTCAACTCAGGAAGCGCACAGAAAAATCCTTTGCGGGTAGCGGGCGGCCGCTTACCCAAGAGCTCGGAATAGATTGATTAGCGTGTCAAGCAAGCGAATTGCGTTATTTGGAAGTACTTTGACACTAAAAAAAAATAACACAAACTAAAATGGAATTATTCAATCACTTGACAATGGCCCCAAGAAGGTCCATGCTAAATGGGACAGAAATCGAAGGGTTTGTGGCGGTCACATGCATGCATTTTACCTTTTTCACGAGTCTCTAGCTAATTACGCATTTTGTGGCGACGTTTTCTCGCGAGGTTTGTTGTTTTCCGCGAGTCAAGGGTCCGTTTGGTTTGGTGTCAATACTTTATTTATAGAAAATTAACTGATTGATGGACTTGTGAAAAAAAATTGACAGCTGTCAGATCATGTGAGGTGTCATGCGTCAAACCAAATTCGCCCTGCGCCATCTATGTAGCACTAGACTCGTTAAAATCGTTAAGACGACGCATAGATAGCGCCACGACGATTAATATTTTAGTGGAAGACCGGAATACACAATTGCCGTTGCCAATGAGTCTTTGAATATGTGTTGACAAAATTAATAGAAATTCATTTTTTAGAATATTTAAGAGCATGATGATTGTAAAGAAAATGTAATCTTGATTTTTGCGTTCATTTTGGTATCATTAGAAAGCTTACGTTCCATGCAAAAAAAACTAAGTTTTGTGGGAAATCATGGAAAAAAAAGGATTTCGCAGTAACTCACACTTTGTAGTTGTCCAGATTTCTTCTTCTTCTGTGACCCCCAACACACAACACGCAAACCACACATATATATATAAACTTCTAGTTTTCAATGTTTATGATATTATAGTCGTTTTCAGGAAGATATTCATCTAGCCACCCATGACATTGTAAACGCACCTTTTAAAAACAATTGAAAAGTTACCAGAAAAGTTACTAGATCGGAGATTGGTGCCAAGCGAGCTTAACGAAGGCATTTGTCGGGTTTTAACCTCAAATTTTGTAATTTTCAAACATAACTACTTTATTTCTCAAATTTTGCTCAAATCCAATTATTATTCAGCGTTTGTAATGTAGGAAAAGTAAACTGGCTTAATAAACGACTAACTATCATCCAGAACTATTAACACAACTCATCGCATGACCCAGAAAAGTCATCTGCAACCTCCAACTTCTGCAAAATAAGATGCCAGAGTAGAGTTAGAAATACAAACATTGAGACATCAAAACCACATTCAAGCAGTTGTGAGTATTGATGATTGATTATTGCCAGCTAAAGCGAGCGTTAAATTAGTATGCATATGCAGAGGGAAGAACTGAACTGGACCATCAACCATGAACAAGATTTCCAAAAGTTCCGAATATACTCACCCAGAAATTACTTTAGTGTCCAGATGCCCTGGGAATAGACCATACATTTAACAATGCTTATGCCTATGCCTTACATAATATTATATAGTCTACCACGTTCCAAGTATAAAATGGAATGCAGATTACAGTCAAGTAAAAATTGTTCCAAACAGCAAAAGCATCTGAGAAAAGATGGTTTTCTACCAAACTGAATTTAAGTACTGCCATATGATTTGGATTGTATGATGAGAGTCCTAGTGGCCTTTTCATACCTATATGTACCTATATGCCATATGCCATCCATAATTATGATCACTTTGGATCTTGAGTTAATATTAGTGAAGATTACCCCCCATGATAAAGAAAAGAATATTTTGATGAATTTACTGTTATATCATTTGGCTCCATTGTTGGATCAAAATTGACCCTTTCAATAATTTGTAGGTATTTAGAGAAGTGTATTTTTGTTTTGTTAAATATATATGATTTTACATAATAAATTAATTATACTAAAAGAAGTCTTGTCTAATTGAGCATTTAATTTCTTAAACTACCTAAATATCAAGAAACTAAAATGTTTGTCTGGTGGTTTATTAATTGTCTGATTTAATATTAGGTTTGTTCCAACATGCTAAAGAACCATTGCAGAACATTTAAAAAATCATTTTGGCCAACTCACCAGCAAACATTTCAAATTGAAATGAGGAACCATCTGACATGGTTGCAGAACCACTGTGGACAAGCACATTGTTTATTTAAATTTCGATATCATATTAGTGAGTTGTGAAGGAATAGTTTCTTGGTCGAATGGAACCAACTTATTTTCAACTAAAGAGAGCTACAGTTCTTTTAAACTAAATAGCATAAGCAGGGGCCATTTCTGACAAACTCGGTTGAAAAAGTTTCGACTTATAACACTTACATATAGACAAAGAATTTGAAGTAACTTTTAGAAACAAGTAAAGGCTATTTATTAGTTTGAAATTAAGAACCCCTTTGCAAATAACTTACTATACCTGGAATAAAAATGCTATTGAAGTTGTAAGAACTTTTTATTTTACATACAAAACAAAACAAGTATAATGTGTTTAATGGAAAAACTTATTAAGTTGGCTGAGAATTGTCAGGAGACAAGAATGCTGGACTAATAAAGTACCAGCTACTTTCATTTTTCTATCCTATTCTATGAAAACTTCACAACCAACCTGTTCACATTTTGGAAGATATTTAAAAGATTATAACTCAGACATTGGTACTTTTCTGACATTAGGACTTTACCTTCCACTATAGGATGTCTACCATAACATGATTGCGGAAGTGTATAAGGCAGGTCCAGGTCATCTTATTGCTTGTATACATTTTTTTCTCAATGTGGGCTCTAGGACATATCTTGGGTTTAAAAGATGCACTTGAGTGTTTGTGATACTTTCAAGCTAACTTGTATATTGTTTTGGAATTTTTAGTGAAATGAGTTATGAGAAAGAACCATGACATGACATAAAATAAAAGGTTTCTGCTTGGTTTCTGTTAAAATCTCAAGTATAATTAAAAATTATATTTGCAGAAGAAGATAATTACATACACATGCTATTAGCTTTCTTCTAAGAATGGAAGATCCACATCAAAGGCACACTAAGGGTTGTTTGTGGTAATATTTTATACAAGACACTTAAAATCTATGGTGGTTCAAATATTAGAACCCAGGATGTAAACTACAAGAGGCTCCTTTTGAGGCCCAGTCCTTCAAAATCACATTAGCAAAAAATGAATATATTTAATATGATATACAGGAGTATGATAATATATATGAACACTTAGTGTTATTTCGACAAATGTTATACTTGTGCATCCTTCGGAGAGATTAACACTTACATAGTTAGCACTCTGTATAACTGAGAACACAACGGTCACCCCCAAATTGGATCCCACACCATCACTTAACAGAACATTAAATTTATAAACAGAAACACACACATGTGTTGTTTAGGTTAGTCCGTCGGTCCTTCCTTTGGCACATTTGTGGATAATTGAGATGCTCAAAAGATCATTCTTTATTTATCTTGGATAATGCAAAATCATTCAGTAGCACTTTGATGATGTGACTTGAATACTGGACACTGGGCAATTCTTTTTTTCTATGGTTTTATTATTGTCTGCAAGTGGCATTTTCCAATTCCCAAGTATCAAGCACTTTGCTTACAGTCTTCATACAAAGTCAAAAAACAAACAATGCATGCAGCTGCAGCTCTGCTCCTGGAGTTAAGAAAATTGCGAGGAAAATTGTTAAAAAATTCATTCTCCAAGGGATCAAATCCGTGGTAGGTCCTAGGTTTATTTCACTTTCTGCTTTCACTATATGAGTTGTTGAGTAGGAAAGTAGTACTATAAATATAAAGGACTGTTTGATGATAATAGGCAGTGTAGTTATTTGATAATTACTCACGAAAATTGGAATAAGAAAAAAAGAAATATGAGAAATACATAATACATTCACAATAATTACAAAGATGCTTCCAAGGAATCGACGGATGTTACGACGTAATATTATCCTCTCTTTCTCAAAATACTTGGAGAAAACAAGGATAGAATATAAGCGTCATGCCATTTCTTAAATTTTGACGGAATGTCTTAGATACCAACAGAAAATAAGAATTTCCCTAGATATCAGTTGAAAAATTTTTGGAAGAAGGGCTGCCACTACAAAACCGATATTTCCATGGCTGGCTAGATGAATATCTTCCTGAAAACGACTATATGTAAGTTACGTTTTTAAACGTCTCAAGTCGACTTCGGTAATATCAATTATATCATCCGAGCGCTCCGGACACAGACTATCTCCCAAAATCCGAACAAGCTAGAGTGAGATAGACTGATATCCCGAGTGCTCGGGATGTAATTACCGAACTCTAACTAGTTCAATCTTAACTGAGTTTGGAGAGTTTTGCATCAGTTTTCAATCTTAATTTCCTTTTTTTTATTTATTAAAAATGATTAAACATTGGGAATCTGAGGTCTGTAATTGGACCTACTGCATCTCATTATAAGAGAAAACGGACTCATTATAAGATAATTTTGGGTTCTGTGTTCTCACATAAGTGTGCTTTTTGTTAATTTGTGCGACCGCATACTTACACCTATAAGCCATTGGCTTATTATTGTCGTCAAGTAGGTGTTGGAAATTCGACTTTGACATTTTTATCGTAAATTCTCAACATGTGCTAAAAGAAAATCGGTATAAAAACAATGAAGGTTAAAAAGGTAACTAGATGGCAAAAATAAGTGAATGGATAGAGTCCATTTCAAATAGATATTCATCTAGTGAGCTGAGAAATTGACATATAAATGACATATTTACATGGATGGAATAGAACCGAGTTCGGTAATTCCATCCGAGCGCTCCGGACACAGACCATCTCCCAAAATCTTAACAAGAACTCAACTAAGGATGAATCTGTCAATTCCTCAGTCTGCCAGATGAATATCTATTTGAAATGGACCATATATAATGGTAAACTCAGACGTTTGGCATCACTGTAAATTCACCTCCATCTTTAATGCCAGTTTGGCAGTAGAGACAGTAGACAATTTCGAGAGTTTTTGCATCAATTTTCAATAATTTCTTTTCTTATTTACTTCTTTATATATCAAAAATTATTAAAAATTGGAAATCTGGGATCTGTAATCGGGCACGTTGCATCCCCTTATATGATAAAAGGCACCGCTATGGGTCCTCTTTTCTCACTCATAAGGGTGATTTTTTTTTAATTCCTGCAACCGCAAACTTGCACCCATTCATCATATAGGTATGACACACTATCAGTTTGAAGTTTGAATCCCTAAGGCCGGTCTCGGGAGGAGCAGTTTTATTGTTTTTTTTTGTTTAAAATACGAATGCAACAGGATATAGCTGTCTTTGGTCATTTTCGTTTCGCATCGGTTCTGGTTGAAATAAAAGTGACAGACCAGTTGATTCTCAGTCAATCAGCTTTAGCAAAAATCAGCTGGTTTGTCATTTTTATGTCAATCAGAACCGCTGTGAAACAAAAATGACTTATGATGCTACACTTTAAATTGCGTTGCGTTCCCACCTGAAAAACGCTAAAAAAGGAAGAGAAGCAAACAATTATTATTACCTTAAATGGGCTTATACAACTTACTAAAGAAGTGTCATATGTTGTTTTTATAATTTTCATTCAAATCACACATTTACATTCTAGAACTTATAAAATTGATTTCCAAACTTACGTCTATTTGCTAATGATAAGTTTATTAATTATTTAAAATAACAGTCTTTGGCTAAATAATAAGGCTGATGACTTTAATATTGTATTTAAGATTCTTTATCTTTAACCCCGATGAGTTTAGTAAATTTTATTAACAAATTAGTAGGGGCTGTTTATTTGAAAACGTCATCTAGTTGGGTGTAAAATGTTAAAAAAAAGGATGAAAGAACAAAAGCCCATTTACTTTGACTATGTTATTCTTGTCTGTCAAAAATGCATAACCTTCTAGACAACGTTTTCTAATGAATACAAAATATAAATATTTCTAAGGTAAACAACATATCAAACACTTGACAAGGATAACTCATATCAGTTCCGATGTCTTTGCACCAGTGATTAATCTAAATTACAGACAAAATGGCGAAGGCGAAGCACGCGGCTTTGGCTGAAACGTCTGGGTCACATATCAGTTTTAATTATTTTTTATGTTTAATTTGAATTTTGAACGGTCTGATCCAAGCAATAAGTATAAACTAGTATGTTGTCTATAAAAATAATGAAATGACACATTTGGATTTATGGAAAAAGACAAATCCTCGACCAACTAGATAAATACCCATTTGAGGTCGGCTAATATCATGCAAATTACTAATTTAAGGCTTGATATAGATAGATATCATTTATACAAGTTTAAATGTTCTTGCAGAGGTAATATAAGTACAAGGTAAATAAGTTTGACCAAATTACTACTTAGTGTCTTTGTATAGGAAGTACTAAACAAACATTTGACAAGTTGTGACCAGTTGTACCGATGCCTTTGAAGCAGTGATAAAAAGAACTCTGGACAATATGGTGTCTGTTAGAATCAGTAGATACTCTCTCTACTCTGAAATACCTTCTAAAAGCAAATTTATCACAATATTGGCATTTTTGTTTT
Organism: Taphrorychus bicolor; assembly: GCA_951812265.1. NCBI lineage: Eukaryota > Metazoa > Arthropoda > Insecta > Coleoptera > Curculionidae > Taphrorychus > Taphrorychus bicolor. The sequence continues at coordinate 45,663,494 of OX638303.1, forward strand.
ACTCCCCTCTGCTATGACCTAGCTACTTAAGGCTCCAGCTCTACTCTCTTGTAACATTCACCAGGCAAAGCGTTAACGATTTGCTCGATGTTAGCCACGTCTGCCTGCAGGAGCCTGATCTGTTCCTTGTAACTGTCGATTAACTCGTTCTGGCTCTTGTGCTGCTTTTGGAGCTCCTCCAGCCGCTCCTCCAGCCTCGTCTCCTTCAATCTCACTTCGGTTAGGTGCAGCTCTTCCTCCAAGCGATTCAGTAGTTCGTCGCTTATATCTGGAGTATTCTCCAATTCGACTAAAATACTTTCCACGTCGTTCAAAAGGTCTGTGACCCGCGTTTGTACCGCTTCCGTGTCCTTTCCCGCTCTGCCAACCTGAAAAACAAAAAAGTTAAAAAAAAACCTAAATTAAAAAAAAAACTGAAAATAATGTAAGAAGACAAAGATACCTTCTCTTTGGCGTCGTGGACCAAAGTACTATTGCTGCGAGCCTTCTCCCACAAGTTCTTGAGCTCGGCCTCAGTATTGACCACCCGGTCGTACATGAAACTGGCTTCGTCCCTCAAAAAGCTGCTGTTGCTGCTCAAGCTCTCAGCCTCCCCTTTTATCCTCTTGGTTTTGTCCGATGCGCTTTTTGCCAATTCATTGGCGTTGTTGGCTTTTTCGAAAGCGGAATCCGCGTTCTCCTGAGCTTCCTCCAAAATCCGCTCGGCTTCTCTTGAACTAACGTACGTTTCCCGCAGGATTATTTCAATGTCGGGAATGGTAGACAATGATTCTTCAGCGTTTTCTTTAGATTCCTGGGTCTGCGTGTCGAATTCCGTCAAAAGCTGATAGTTACCTTCCGCCCTCTTGTAGATATCGTTCCACAGCTGTATGGCCTGAGTCGCCTGGGCGTCACAAAAATCTACGTCGTTTTTCAAGTCCTCGATCTCTTCCTGTTGCTCGAGGGCCGTGTCTAACAGTTCCTGACCGGCGGACTGCTTTTCGTTGATGAAATTTTTCAGACTTTCTGCGTTATGGAAGAGTTCCTTGGATTTATCAGTCAGTCTAAGAGATTCGTCCCTCAAATGAGTGGAACGCGTTTTGAGGTCCACGACATTCAGTTGGGGTATTACGAGGTTGTTGACTTCACTTAGAAGGGCTAAAGCATCGTCCTTGGCCTGAAAAAAAAAATCCATTAACTAAAGAGTACAATAAATGAGGTAAGTGTCAAAATTTACATTTTGTACATACTATAGTAACGTCTCTTTTACCTCTTTGGCTCCTTCATTAACTTGTTCTGTCCACTCTTTAGTCCTATTGAGCTTCGCCTCGGCGTTTAATACTCCGGTGTTCAGCCGCCTGGCGTCTTCGCTGATATTCTGCTGCATCACGTTGGTACGTTTCACCTGTTCGTAAGCTTCAATTGACCTGTTCTTCGCCTCTTTGGCCAGAGCCACCACACGTTCGGCGCTTTTGTCTAAAGATTCGGCTAAATCTCGAGCTTCTTGCGCTACGCGTGTCATTTTGTCCGATTGCTGACCCACTGCTTTAGACCTATGAGGATAAATGTTGTCTTTATACATTATACAGGGTTACTGGTAATTCGATACATTCCTTTGGAGATGTGATAGGGGAGGAGGTAAGGAGTAAATTTAACCCTAATATGCATTATGCAAAACTCGATAGTTTTTGAGATATTTCAATTTTTCTTTTTTTCTCAAAAACGTAGACCTTAATGTCTTAAAAGCTAGTTATCAAAAAATGTATTGTACTTTATTAAAACTTTTCAACTGGATTACTTGCCCAACACTATGATCTTATGTTTGGAATGAAAAAAGTCCGGAAACATTTGGATTATAGGAAAATATTAAATAAAAAAGCGCGAAAAATATTTTTCAAAAATAAAGTATCACAATTTCTTATCGGTTATTTTTACAAAAATCATCAAGCAACATTTGTACAATTTTTTTTAAAACTTCCTTATTGCAATAGCTATCCAAATAAAAGGGAATTTGTCTTTTGAAAATACAAGTAGGCTATGCTTGAGAAACAATAAAGAATCTACTACAACAATTTAATTATTTGCGATGCAATTTGACAGTGACAGTAATCCAAAGTAGTTGCGAAATTTGAGTTTATTTTTCACCGTTTTTGTTGTTATCGTGTTTTGAGTGCTATGGCTGCGTACACCAACGCAGAATACGCAGACATTTTGTTTGTCGACGGATATTGTGACGGCAATGCTGCCGAGGCTCGCCGAGAATACGAACGTCGCTTCCCTAACCGCCGCATACCAAATGTCCGCGTATTCGCTGGGACATACCGAACTATCGCTGAAACTGGATCCGTGAAACGTAGAAGAGGTGACGCCGGTGCTCCTCCCGTATATCAACCAGAGGATGAGGAAGAAATTTTGAGGACGACCCAACCACTTCAACTACTACAGTCTCGAGGCAAACCGGAGCATCACAATGGAAAGTTTGGTCAACGATACACGGAGCTGGAAGCCATTCTTACCATTACACCCCTGTTCAGGGCTTGGAGGAAGGTGATCCTGGAAGGAGAGTAGAATTCTGCCGCTTTGTGATAAATTCAGATGCAGAAAATGTAAATTTTTTAACAGACATTTTATGGACGGGCGAGTCAAAATTTAATCGCGAGGGCATATCAAATTTCCACAACTTACATTATTGGGCCGAAGAAAACCCCCGTTTAATAAGGGAAACTAGTTTTCAAAGGAAGTTTTCGGTAAATGTGTGGATGGGACTCATTGGCCGCTATTTAATAGGACCACATTTTTTTCAAGACAATTTAAACGGGGAAATGTATGAAAATTTTTTAAGGCATGACCTACCGGTGCTTTTAGAAGATGTTCCTCTCGCCGTCAGAGAGCGAATGATATTTCAGAACGACGGTTGTCCAGCACATTATCGGCTGACAGTGCGGCAGTTACTGCATCAATGTTTTCCTAACCGTTGGATTGGAAGGGCAGGTCCAATACTTTGGCCAGCGCGAAGCCCCGACTTAACACCTCTTGATTTCTATGTGTGGGGTCATATGAAAGAGATGGTTTATGCAACCCCAGTGAATACCCGAGAAGACCTTACACAAAGGATAACCGACGCTGCCCAACACATTCGGAATACCCTGACAACCAGGATAACGAAGACGGAAGTAAGAAGACGCTGCCGAGCATGTATACGAAATAGGGGCTCTCATTTTGAACAAGATTTGTAACAAATAGGTAAGTATTAATATGAAAATAATAAAAAATTAAGCACTATTTTCAAGTACGTTTTTCACTGTTCACATAAAAATAAAAACCGTATCAAGGGTTTTTGGTATCGTTTTTACCTTGTTGGATAGCTATTGCAATAAGGAAGTTTAAAACAAAATTGTACAAATGTTGCTTGATGATTTTTGTAAAAATAACCGATAAGAAATTGTGATACTTTATTTTTGAAAAATATTTTTCGCGCTTTTTTATTTAAAATTTTCCTATAATCCAAATGTTTCCGGACTTTTTTCATTCCAAACATAAGATCATAGTGTTGGGCAAGTAATCCAGTTGAAAAGTTTTAATAAAGTACAATACATTTTTTGATAACTAGCTTTTAAGACATTAAGGTCTACGTTTTTGAGAAAAAAAGAAAAATTGAAATATCTCAAAAACTATCGAGTTTTGCATAATGCATATTAGGGTTAAATTTACTCCTTACCTCCTCCCCTATCACATCTCCAAAGGAATGTATCGAATTACCAGTAACCCTGTATAATGTACGGCGTGTTCATTAGAAAACTTCATCTAGCAGGCTATGAAATTTTGACAGAAAAAGATGACATTCTCAAAATAAATTGACTTTTGGTTCTCCATCCTTTTCTTTTGACATTTCACAGCCAACTAGGTGAAGTTTTATAATGAACACCCCGTATCATTCCTTATACTGTGATATTAGCTATTCACAAAAGTTTGGCATCTCGTTAGCCTTGGATATTTGACTTTGACGTTGTTTACGAATCTTCTTGACATGAGCAAAAGAAAGATGGGTAGAGAACATATGAACATTCCATGGCTACTAAGATGCCAAAAAATCCTAATATATATAGGGAGAAGTTTTACTGTAAAACGCGGACCTTTCTAAAGCTTCTTGGTAGGCTTTTTTCGCCTGCGACTCGAAATTATCGCCGATCTCGATCAGCCTTTCCTCCAGCTCGATCAAGAATTCCTCGGCATGGTCCAAATTGTGCTCAGCCTTCTTCGATTTCTCGTGAGTAGTGAACACATTCTCGAAAATCTCCTCCAACGTTCTCGCTACATCCTTTTCTCTTTCTTGTAAACTTAGAATCTCCTAAAATGGTATTTTAAAAGTTTTTTTTTATTAAAAATTTACTTATAGTCTGACCTCAAAAATGCTGTTCTGCCCTGTAGCAGTTTTCACTTCCTCATGGAAATCGTCAACTTCTCGCTCAAGTTTATCTAGTTCCTCTGGGAATTCCTCGTCGTCGATTACGTGCGGCTGGTTTTCCACTTCATTTAGGACGTCACTCAACTTGTCAAGTTTCAACGTGTGATTTCTATAGGCGTCTTGCACCAAGTTGTAACAATCCGGGCAATCTATAGAAGCATCGCCCAATGTTTCGAAACAACTGTATTCAAGTCAATTGATCCTTACCTATGCAACCCTTCTGTCTATTATACTTGTTTTCCTTACATCTATCACATTTACGTCCCTCGACATTATCGAGGCAAGGACACTGTCCAGAGGCATCGCACTGCATGTCTTTAGACCCAATTCTATCGCACTGACACTCTTGGCAACCATCAATAGAGAAACCGTACTTTCTTGCCTCGCAGTGATCACATCTCAACCTAGGTTACAAACTTAAGTTTTTTATCGACATTCCTATTAAGAGAATACTAAAACATACCCAGTTACTCCAGATCTACAATGGCACTGTCCAGTGTAGACGTCGCAGGACTGATTGAACGATCCAATGGGATCGCAGTTGCAGGCTTGACACCCCTCGCCGCTGAGGATGTTGAAGTAGCCGATCTCGCACTTTTCGCAATTGGTACCGATGACGTGGTCCTTGCACTGACAGGTTCCGGTGGTTTGATCGCAGATCGGTTCGCTCTCGAAGTCGTACGTGCCCGGTCCATAACACTGACATTTCTTGCAGTCGCCCTTTGGAAGGACCAAGGCGTTTCCAAAGTATCCTGTGATAAAACATCTTAGAGAATATCTTCAAAAGTGCTGATCCAATCCAATGAGGCTGCAGTTTGAAAGAAGTGAACATTGATGTATGGAAAAACTCAACGACTCACCTGGTAAACACGCTTCGCAGTTTGGTCCTCCGGTGTTATAGGTGCATCTCAGACACTCTCCGGTGGTGGTGTTGCAGTTTCCTATAGCGTTTAGGTCGATGTTCTGGTTGCACGAACACTGCTGGCAGACAGAGGGAAGGCCAAACTTCCCCGTGGGATCTCCGAAGAATCCGTCCGAACATACGTCGCACTTGAAACCGGAATAACCTAGTGGGCACTCGGTGCACATGGTGATGTTGTCGCCGATTTGGATACAAGCGCCTCCGTCCGGACACCCGCAAGGGAGGCAGTCATTAGGTGTTCCTAAACAGGAAGCATCGAAATAAGAGTCAGATATTTCAATAACAACTAAATGTTGTTAGAAGTAGAGGATGTCATCAAGTTAGTTGTGAGTTACTGAAAGAATGGTTCAAGGAGTAAACGTCAGAGATTGTCTTCAAGTAGTCATACATTCTATAGAACAAATATAGCGCTTTAATTATCTTTGACAGAACTTGACGGCACGGTTACCATGGTAACTGACTGCGCAGCCAATAGTCATTCACTTCTCGAATCAAAGGCTAATAGTGGGTTGGAGACTTACATTTACTTCACTATTAAATCGATGTCCTGGTAATTTTAGCAGGAATATAATTTGCTGCTAAAAACAGTCAAACGCTGAAGAAATGACAACGTACGATTAAATTATCTTTTTGGTTAGTTCAGGACTGCCAAGACACTAATCTGTTGGGTCTTAAACCCTATTACAAAGCCGAAATTTAAGACAGTGATAAATTCTATATGACAAGCCTAACAAATATATCGCTTTAATTAACCTTGACAGGGCTTGACAGCGCAGTCACCATGGTAACTGACTGCGCAACCAATAGACATTCACTTCTCGAGTCAAAGGCTAATAATGAGTTATAGGCTTACATTCATTTCACTTCTGAGATTTCGAGATCAATGTTTTAGTAATTTAATTTCAACTGAAATTAAAAAATATTCATCAACAATCTATATCCATGTTTCAGACATTTATCATGTTCTGTTATGTTCAGATTTAGAAGTAAATACCTTAAAAATCCTCATTAAAAATTATGGAAAAAAAGTCAAAAGGTGATAAAATGAAAAACGTGCATCTAGATGAAAATTATCCTTCTGCTAAGTTTCCAGGACATTAATCTATTGGGTCTTAGGCTCTAGTCAATGTTGCTCTTCTTTTTTATAATTATCCTATATTTTATTGGTGATTTTTGAGCCATTTGCGTCGTTATTGTATTTTTCTTGTCGTGTCAGGTCAGAATAACCACGGAACTTTATCAAGAAGATCTGAAATATACTAATGGATTATTCTCGTGGGCTTAATGAATTCTGTAGGACAATCCCAAAACATGGCGAGTTAATAAGCCTTGACAGCATTGTTACCATGGTGACAGACTGTGTCGCCAATAGACATTCGAATCACTTCTCGCTTGCTTAAAACTAGTTCGCTGATCTCCAGGTTTCCAGAATCACTTTCTTCAAGGATTATCCTACTCCAGACGTGTTCAGGTTGTGATATAAGGATAACAACTGGAGTTAATTCACTGCGATTGATATTTTACCTGATTTACCCAATGAGAAGATTAAGCTCTTCACCATAATGTTTTCAAATATTGTTAAGAATTGGTGAAGGCGTAAAGCGGGTCTCGATCTTTCCCCGGCGGCCGTTGGACCTGTTGCGACTCGGCATCGTCGAGGGTGATTTATACCTTGTTTACTTGATTTTTATTCGAGTAAACACAACTTATAAAGACAGTAAAATCAACTTATAAACTAGAGGTTGTGTGTGTTTTGGTCAAAAATGTCCATTTATAAACTCGAAGTTGGGCCGGTTACCTAACCTTTATAACACGGTGTTTTCAAATTCTTGATTACCAGTGGGTGAATGCATTTTGTTTGTGGTCTTGTTATACCAATATTGGCGCTAAGGTTGCCAAGAAACTGTTGAATTCACTTCAATCGGTCCTCTCGTTTTAAAGTTATTGGCGGTTAAAGTTGGAAATTGAGATATAAGTGGAAATTTTGCTGTTTTTGATCGGAATAAGGCGATTTCAATCCCTTGTGAACGTAACAAACACTAAGAGTCTAAGAAACTAAGAAATTAGTCCCATAAGTGGACTCTTTTTCTAAATGACTCCAAAGCATGTTTTAAAAGTGCTTTGGAATCAATAATTAAAAAATGCCTACGATTTTCGTTAAAATTCCTCAAGAATATGAATGAAATCCCAAAAAGCATGATGTGGTGGTTAATTGGCAGATAGGGTAGGGACTAAAGACAGCAATTATACTGTATAATCTCCTTGCCATCGTTTCGTGACGTTTGTTTCGGCCAAAATTTTTTACCGAATGTTTCCGATTACTAGTTAGTGGCTGGCGAATCGGAACCAATCGGGATTTTGGGTCAAAATTTGAAAAATTTTGCATCGTTCGTTTCGAAATTCAATTAAGACCCTTTCTAAGTCCCAAAAAAACATTCCAAGGTATCTCTTGGGATAGAAAGCCATTGCATTAGATGCACGGTCTCCGGACAAATATACCTCAAAGTGGCAATTTGAAATTTAAAGTTTAAAAATTCGTCAAAATTTCAAATTCAAAGCTAGGCCCTTGATTTTTGGCACGATCAAGGGCCCAAGTGTGTACTACCTCCCTGAATTATTTCAGATTTCTTGCTGCGAAAATGACGAATCTACAGGGTGAAATGTGAGAAAAGTACACCAAAATTGGCAAAAAATGCGGCACAGAAAAACTTTGGTAGCTCACCCGGTATAAGAACTAGACCAAAACTAATAACTGATTTTTTTTTCTTTCCACGTCTTCTAGTTGCCTATATACCACCGAAGCTGGACCGCTCCATAGTTTTCGTAAAAATCGCAAAAAACTACCTTACTATTTTGGACACTTTTCCTTAATTGTATTTGGACATTTTTTTGACCACTCTGTATTAAAGTGACGCCTTTGGCGAGATAAGATTAAAAGTAGCCAAGGATGTCCTTTCCCCTGGTACCATCCTTATTGGGCCAGTCGTCTAACTAAAGGGGTCCAGAAGGCCCAGAACTTGACCATTACAAAGAAAAATTTAAAAAACGGTTCCAACTTTGCGATTTTTTGTAGATTTTCCTATTTAACTTATCGAAATTAGACTTCAAAATTTATCATCTACACATATGGGGAAATCTACCCACGTGGAGCCCTATACCCACGTGGCCCCGGATCTACGGTAATGACGTCGTAAATTTGGGTACCTAAAAAACCGCATTTTTGACTTTGGTAGGCCACTGGTCAGTCCCCTCCGCAGGTACTGAAAAACCGACCACATTTCTGGAAAGCACATTCATTTCTGTACTTACGCCCTTTGAACGAAAATCCCGTCAAGTGAGCAGTTTAAAAGTTATAAGCGTCGAAATGGAAAAAATACGAAATATCTACAACCAAAATCGCTGCTGGGAGACTGTTTTATATCCTCACTGGCGTTCGGATAAAAGTTTAAACGAAACGTTGGCTATGATATTATAGTATAATTGCTGCCTTTAGTCCCTATCCACCAATTAACCGCTACATACTACGTTTTCTTACGAAAAAAAAAACTTGACAATAACACATAAAAAAAACAGGCAAATTGACGTAGTGCTCTGCCATTTACGGCAGTGACAGCTGCAATTCTTTTGTTTACTTTTCAGTTCAAGGTCATAGTCATAATGAGTTCTTTATGTCCATATATTGGAGTCGAAATCAGAAAGCAAGAAAGTGAGATATTAACATGGTTAATACAATGAGTAAAGTATGTATTGTAGGTATATTTTTAAAGAAATTCAAAACGTTCGTTCTTTTTGTAACCAGATATTTTTATCTTTTTTTGTTTTTTTTTCTACAAATGTGACTCATCCAAGAAGTTTTTCGTCAAAATGTCAATTTTTGAAAAATATATATAAAAATGAACGTAAAAATCGAGGAGTAAAAACGTTTAGCAGAGCCGTATCGCGCAAATCTCTGATATTTTTCACTCCACTTACCGGCCAAAGCGTTCCCGTAAAACCCTCGGGCGCAATGATCGCAATTTTCCCCACTGGTATTGTGCTGACAAATGCACCTTCCCGTCTCCGAATCGCAGATGTTGGCGTGATTGTTGCAGTCGCAAGGGATGCAATTCATAAAGGGCCCGCCCATGGCAGGTATATGCCGGTATCCAGGCTCGCACGACTCGCAGTATTGCCCCACGTAACCTATATAAAAACAAAAAAAGTGCTACTGATGGTTGTAAAAGTCGTCCTTACTCGTAGAAAAAATATTGTTCCTAACACTTGCGGAAAGTATCTTTTCCGCACTCGACTTCATGGCCGAACTCCGCTACGCGTCATTCGGCCAACTGTAGTCGCGTGCGGAAAAGTATCACTTTCCGCACTTGTTAGTTCAGGTGAACTGTTCGCCTGAACTATTCCAGACGTTCTAAACAATAGTTTATTACCAGCAGGACACTCGCATAACTCGATCCACAAAGCAGGTTTTCCAGCAACCCCTCTGGAAGCAGTTTCCAGTTTAAAGTCGTCCAAGAAACCCACCCCTTTAGGTGAGTAAGTGCCCTTAAGTTTAATGGCTGTCAGGTTCGTCAATAAGGAAATAAACGATCTGGAAGTGAGACGAGGCTGCCATCCATAATCTGGATGCTCGTGCAACCTGAATTTGTAATTTTGAGTCTGCAATGTCAAAAAAAAACTTTAAACTTTTATGTTTTTTGGTTGGTTTCATATAGCTCACCTCGACGGTGGGAATTTTATTTCCTTGAGCAAATATCGTATTAGTAATGGACAAATTTCCGCTTTCTAATATAATGTCAGTGGCAGTGGGAACTGCTCGGCCATCTCCCAGCCTGAGGGAAAAATCCAAAAGTTGGTTGTAGGCTGCCCGCTGGTCTCCAAGAAATCTGGAAAAATCCCAAAGTAACCCTTATTACTTTTAAAATGCTTCATACCTATCAGGGGCTATTAGGTAAAGAGACTCATCCCCATCAGCTTGCACTCCGATACTCTGGCTGATGGCTTCGTATTTAATTTGGTGAGGACGATGGTGTTCGTCCTCGGACCTCCATTTCTCAGGACCCTTAGCGAACGTTGATTCGATGGGATATCGAAAGTAACCTACAAAAAAGACAGTATAGTATCGAAAGATAGTACAAGTGCGTCCGTAGGAATTTACAAGTGATGTTTGTGGCTTCAGCAGACAGAAGAATAATAATTTAAATTAAAGAAAAAGTAGGCCTTCAACCGGATTTGAACCAGCGACCTTCTATAAACACCTTCTACAAAGGCACGTCTAATTCGTTGGCTTATCGGGATACCGTTTCTTCAATTTAAATTATTATTATTGTTAGTACGTAAAGTGGGAGTTAGAAGGGAAAGGAAAACATTTTACGACCGGAGATCTGTCCGGAGACCGGGCGGACCACAAGGACCCTTGATCGTGCCGAAAATCAAGAGTCTAGCTTTGAATTTGAAATTTTGACGAATTTTTAAACTTTAAATTTCAAATTGCTACTTTGAGGTATTTGTCAGGAGACCGTGCATTTAATCGAATGGTTTTCTATCCCAGGGGATACCTTGGAATGTTTTCTTTTTGGGACTTAGAAACCACCTTTAGCTGGGACCTCGCGAAATGCTCTTAATTGAATTTCGAAGCGAAAGATGCAGATTTTTTGAAATTTTGGCCGAAAATCCCGAATGGTTCCGAAGCGACGTCCACCACGGGGGTGTCGGAAGCATTCGGCGGCCGCGGTCATTTGCAACTGACAGCTGAGATTTCCGAAATGTAAACATTAACTTTAAAGCCTCAGACTAAGGAAAATCCGCCGAAAAGCGTGGAAAACTGTCTGGCCGGGGAAAATTTGAACATTTCTAGGAAGATTATTGGCAAAATGCCCAGTCCTCGAGGTCATTTTCACAAAGACTGGTCGATTTGAAAATTTCATGTCGGGATTCATTTTTGGCTGACGACGTCGAAACCAGACCACGCGGTTTTCGCCCAGACAGTGGCGGTTACAAATTCGGGCAAAAATGTATTTTTTCGATTTTTCGGCAGACATGGGCGTAGTTATATTTTCTTTTTTGCCATTTCTTCCGTTTTCCCATAAGAAATACATTGTGCAATGCTTTTTAAATGGGACAATATTGATTTCGTCATAAATAAAAGATGGAAGCGAAAAAAAAATGGCCGCCGTAGACAGGGTAATTAAAAAATGGGAATATCTCTGAAACGAATAAAGTTAGAGAGCTGAAAATTGGTACCATGGTTAATTAGGGAATGGACTGCAAGTTGCCATGGGTCGAAACTTTATTTATGGTACCAAACCCATGGGTACCATTAACGAAATTTTGCATATAAGTGTTCACGCTTTTGCACGTGTATTTCCCATAAGAAAAACGTTGGGCAATGCGTATTATATGGGTGGAATGTAGATTACGTCATATTTGGGGTACCATTGATGGTACATGGTTCAAATTTGGATGGTAGGTACCTATGGGGGTATCATAAATTGTGATATAGCTGACTCAGCTCTCATAGCTACAATAGCTGAGTAACGTTAGTATTTAAAGAACTGTTAATGATACATGGTTCAACTTTGGATGCTGGGTGCCCATGGGAGTACCATGAATGGTACTATAGCTAACATAGCTATGTAGCTGACCATAGCTAGGTTATAGCTGTTTTATGAACCGATGATGATATCAAGTTGAAAATCGAATGGTAGGTTTCCCTTATGTGAAATTTGCTAAAAATGACATTTCTAAAAATCCAAGATGGCCGCCTGAAAAGATTTGGTTTTAAGCCGATATCTCGGGAACGGCTCGAGCTAGAAAGCCGAAATTTGGTATGTGGCCATTTTATGGGACGGGCTAGAGGTGTCTGAGGTCCAGAACCTTGCCGCGGGTACTCAAGGTTCCATTTTGGAAACTTTTTTATTAAAATGACAGTTTTTTGCTACAACTTACTGACTGTTGCTAAAGGGCGCCGAAACCAAATATATCCGACGTTTCGACTTTACGCTTACCATAAGCCATCATCAGGGTATTCTCTTTTATTACAAATATTGCTTTATAAATGTGCCACGCCCAAACAATCAGTTTTTCGTATATGACTGACAAAATAGCTTTAACGAAGCCCATTCGACTGGTACTAACTGTTCGATTTTATCGTTTTTAGGTTCTGAGATTTGACTGATTAAATTTCTCATTTATAGGGATAGAGTGACATTTGCCATTTTATAGCAAAGCCATTTACGGCAATAGAACAACAGTGACTCAATTAAGTGTGAGTCGGCTCAAATACTGCTCAAAACGTTAATTACTATTTTGCTAAGTTTAATAACAGTCTCATGGGAAGTGAAAAACTATTAAAATTTTGCTAGGTTAATACGATGTATGAAGAGGTCATTAAGGGCTATCAGATGCATGTATCAGAAAGAAGCTAGCTTTCACGGTTTTCGAGAAAATTAAAAAAAAGTGCCAAATTTGTACCTTATTTTTGGGCCACCCGTGCTCAGTTACTGTTGTAGTCGTAGCTCTATTCTTCTACTTCCTTAGCTGTTCTTATACATTTTTTGATAAATCTTCATCGAAACGAGATATTAGCTGTTAAAGGCAGCAATGCACGTCTTTTATCTCAAAATTTGGTTTTTTGGGCCGGTTTGAGAGCCCCATATGTTTAACATAGAATTTTGTATATGTGTCATTTAAATCTATAGTAAACGATTTTAGTTGTTACTTCAAGTCGTTTTATAATAAATAGGACGTTGATTTCTGTTTTAGATAGTATAGGGTGGCTCAAAAAATGATGCAGGAAGCTAATATATGCTAATAATGCAGAAAAGGTCCATAAGCAGTGTGTATTTTACATAGAAAGGATGGATTATTAAGTAAGTAGACTAAGCAGAATAAGATGTTAGATATAGGCGATGAAAGCTTTATTAAAACTTACTAATGAAAGCAATTTTATAATTATGGAAGGAGTCTGGTGATATGAGTATTTACTGCGAAATAATTCCTTCGCCATTTTATCCACAAAGTGTTAAAAACCCTAAAATTATTCTATTTTTTGGGCTCCTCTTATAGCTTTTGGGATAAATCCTCATTAAAACGCGATATAAGCTGTTGAATGCTGAAATTCACGATTTTGATCTCAAAATTTAGGTTTTTGGGAGCAGTTGGAGAGAGCTTCATATGCTTAATATAAAAATATCAACTTTTCTCATATAAATCGATAGTAATCGATTTCATTCGTAGGTTGGCAACTTTGATATGGGTACTCGTGGTAACATTTTATATATTTTTATGAATTTTAGCACGTTTTTTACCGGTTTACCTATTACTTAATATGAAATAAGGTATTTGAGGCGTTTCGACATTTCAGTTACTTTTAGGTATATTCAGGTTCTTTGTTAACAATTTTACGGCAGTTTGGGCTACATCTGAGGAACGTTCGGATATTTCCTAAACTATGGGCGCTCCGCGCGCGTGGTCTTACCCTACAAAACTTCAAAAATGACGATTTTTTGTTGACCAACTTGTTAAAACCCTTCTTTCAGGTTTGGTCATACAGGAAATAACAATCAAAATGGTGTTTACCTGGCGCTGATTTACACTCTGACGAATGTCCATAGCAAAAACAGGGAGTGCACCCGAACTCGTTGTCCAGATCCAGATTGAAGAAGCCAGGTTTGCATTCTTTGCACTGCCTTCCTTCCACGTTTTCTTTACATTGGCACGTGCCAGTGACGGGATCGCACTTGGGAGTGTTGAAGGAGGAGCCTGCGGCCAGACAACCGCACGCTTTGCAACCGGACTTAGAGAAATCGTAATGGTTTTCATTGCATCTAAAAATATACGAATTTTCTGATTTCAGCCATGAAAGAAGATATTCCCCAATGAGGAATTTTGTTGAACGCCTTAGTATTATAATGCGACGAATTAACGAAAAACTGTACGGCTTTGGTCTGAGCATTGCCCAAATAAAAGTCGAAACGTCGGAAAATGCAAACAAGCTATTAACTAGTCTGATGCAATCGGTTTTGAATTAAGGTTTTTTGCATTTTCCGACGTTTCGACTTTTATTTGGGCAATGCTCAGACCAAAGCCCTACAGTTTTTCTTTAATACGTCTCATTTTTATGTCAACAAAATCCTCCTTGGGGAAGGTCTATTTTCATAGTTAAAATCCGAAATTATTAAAAAAAAATTAATTAGTCATCAAAAACCTACTGAAAATAGATCAGTTCTTATTAGTGAACAATTACCAACTTTTCGACGACTTCTTCAAGGCTAACTATACACACAAAAAATAGTAAGTTCAAGCAGTTCAACAGCACCTGCTTTACATATATTGTTAAAAAATTCACTTCGTTATCATTTTATTTATTATTTAGTAACGATAACTTTGTGGTCATGTTTCATAGAGAAACCTTAATAAAGACTTAAATTAAATGGTAGGCAATTCTTCGGTAACAGAAAAGCGTCTAGTAAACTAGAAGACTCATTTGCGTTCTACACTAAAACTGAACATTTTCCCATGGGTTTTAATAAGAAGGATTACGTCATGTCCGTATAAGGACTGACAATTTGAACACACATTGCGCCAGTCCCCAGACAATATGCCTCGGCCTAAGTAACCGTTAATTTACGACCCACGCTCCTATCGATGATAATTATTGGGAAAAAACCGACAAAATTGATTTCCCTTTAAGCAGCCTTTAACTATAACCATTCAACAATACTCTAAATGTGCTGAATTAAAGAAAACGAAATATTTGCAAACACAAAGGTTTTGTTTTCACTGTGCTAGAAAAACTGTGATCATCAGCTACAAAAACTGCTGAATCTTCGTTTCCATCAGTTTCTAGGAATCAAAGTAGGTACTTTACCAATTTTATGTAAAAATAATATGTAACACATTTTTAATGTTAACTTTTGTAAGAAACTTTATTATGAAATTAACCATTGATCGTGTACCTATTACAAACCTAAAAATGTAATTATTTAAGCAACAAAAATAGGAATAAACCTAAAGAAAAATAGGATGCTGACTTAAATAACTTGCAAATCCCCTATAAACTTTAAGGTTTTCGTTTACAGCAAAATGATTACTTATACTTTTTGAATAACTACTAGAAATTGTCACAGACGTGTAAGTTCCTTGCAAACCTGGCAAACCGAAGAAGCTCCAATAAAGCACGTTTTGAATGATTCCTTTTTGATGAGCTAGAAAAACCTTTACAAACAAAGTAAATTACATATCCCATAAAAATTAAAAGATTTTTCCTTACGGACCAGGGGCATGCAGGGGATATTCAAATGCTTTTTTAGATCCTACCTACAAACTTTCGAATCTCACCTGGAACTTGTACGACCCTGATCCAACTATCCAACTCTAGTAAGGCACGTTTTAAATAATTTTCTTTGAAAATTAACCTTTTTTTTTGAAACCCAACCTGAACTAACCTGAAATTACAGACTTACCTATCGCATTTCTCGCCAGTCACCCCCTCCTTGCACTGGCACTTTCCCTCGAAATTGCACTGGGCCGTTCTGGACCCAGTTTCGTCACAGTTGCAGGGCGTGCAGTACCCATCGTCCCTCATGTAATAATTGGGACGACACCTGTCGCAATTTGGCCCGTCCCGATTGGCCGAACAGTCCAGGCAGTGTCCTCCGTGTCCAGTGAGTTCGTAGAGCTTCTGGTCGAACATGCACCTTGTGGAGTACCCATTGCAGTTGCATTCTAAAACAAAAGATTCCGTTTAGGCCTATATAATCATCGCCTGATGGTTGTTTTGCGTTATCGGAGGCAATTAGGCTTCGCTTGTAAACGATCGAGTAACAGATAAATTATCGAGTAGCTGACATGACGGTGCTTAATAACTATTAATCAGAAAGGTTTACTAGCAGATGTTCTGCGAAAGAAACCATCCACTTAGTGGTAGTTCATCCGTAAGCGAAGAAATGGTCTTGTGCCTGATGCATTATTCAAATGCAAATATCATCAGATAAGTGACCGGCCATGTTCGGTTTATCGAATATTCAGGTAAATTGATTCGTCGTAATTGAGGTGTAAGGCACGTCCCTCGTGCCTGTTAAGAGGACGTTGAATTCTTCGCGAGTGGGTGGCAGGGACGATTGAAAAAATGGCTCGCACGCAGAATCATTAACAAAACGCATATAAAGCGAGTTCTGATGGGAACCAAGCTTGTTAAAGCCGGCCAGTGGCCAACTCTGGCGTCGATCAGCACATTGTTTCCGAGATTTTTTCATCAGAGAACGCATCATGAGCGGCTAATGATGCCGATATTTGGTAAGAAGATTCTGCTGACCGACGTTTTATAACGTGAATAAAACATCGGCGTACGGTTGCCCGAACCAATTAACCGCAATGATACGGGAAAGAACCACAACATAATGGACGCACCGTTATGCCATAAAAGTGATGCGTGTCCAGTATTAGTAGGAGAGCAATAAATAAATTAGAGAGCACATCAAAAAGCAATAGAAAGAGATCGTATCGCCGGGCACTTTAAAGAAATGTCCGTCATCCGTCTAGTCGTCAATGGTAATGTTTTTTCAAAAGGTACTACTCACGCGATCCGGTAAACCAAGGAGTAAAACCGTCCCAGTCGGTACCATCGCAGTTAATGAGGAGGAGCGACAATGGTAACAAAATCCAAGCTAACGCCATCTTTGCTAGGAGGTCTAAAAGTAGCTTTGAGAAGACGTTTGGGAATTGTTAAATAATTGAAACAGACTAAAGACAAATTACACTCATTTCCTGCCTTTTCATTCTTCGGAACTTATCGCCTTTATCTTCGAGTAGCTTAGCTCAATGGGACACCTCACCCGTTTTATTCTAATAGTAATAATAATATTGTGTGGCCTAACAATCGTTTTCTATGCATATTATTAAATAGAAAATGGTATTCAAGAAGGATAGGTTTAAGAAGTTGCGTTTGCATTTTAACTTGAAAGGATAAGAGTGAGTCTAAAATAAATATTTTTCTTTGTGTGGTTCGTAAGTGCTTTTACTAACAGTTTTTATATGGTCCTTTCATAATAGCATCCCAGCGAAATTATGCTGGAAAACGTTGATAATTTTCCAAAACTATGGGTGAAAAAGTAGGGTAGGAAAATGGAATTATTAGGATATAAAGAAGTTTTATTACGTCTAGATTGAGTTGAGAATGAGTAGGTATAAAGTCGATTTTTTATTGTTTTTAGTTTCCCAGATTTTTTTTATTAAGCTCTAGTTCAAGTATGGCTTCAAGTATTGTTGTTTTCAGTTTCCCAGGCTTTATATCCGAACTCCATTGAGGATATAAGTTGGTCAGCGGAATCTTGAGTTGGTTTGTTTATGGTATGCTTTTATTTGTCTGCGGCTCATTTTTTTTTCTCTATCTATCTAAAGTGAAATATTACAGAATTATTTGGCACGACCAATACTATCTACAGCAGAAATCAACGCTCTATTTATCATAAAACTAATCGAATTAACGCAATAAATTAATTGCTAAAATCCAAAAATTTCATGATACATCAATTTTTTGGGACACTCTGTACTATCTGAAACGTAAATATGTCCTGTTTATCATAAAACCATTAAAACCAACGAATACAATCGATTAATATTGATTTATATTGAAAAAGTCGATATTTCTCTGTTAAGCATAAGAGGCTCTCAAACCGGTCCAAAAACCAAAATTTTCAGATCAAAATCGTGCATTGCGGCCTTTAAGAGCTGATTTCTCATTGCGATGAAGATTTATCCGAAAATCTGTAAGAAGAGCTAAGGAAGTACAAGAATAGAGCTACACCTAGAGCACATTTTCGAATGTCTGCCTAAAGCAGTAACTGAGCACGGGTGGCCCAAATATAATATACAAATTTTGTAGTTTTTTAACAGCGAACAGTGCTGAACTAAAGTAAAAAATGCGTTTTTTTTCGGTACACAAATTTGTCGCGTCTTTACCGTAACTCCGGGGCTATGTGGAGTATAGGGCTCCCCATGTGTCCCCAGTTCCTCATATGTGTAGATGATAAATTTTGAAGGATAATTCCGTTAAGTTAAATACGAAAATCTAGAATAATTCGCAAAGTTGGTAGAGTTTTTTTTTGTAATGGTCAAGTTCTTGGCCCCCTAGACCCCCTTAGTTAGACGACCGGCCCAATGAGCGTGGCACCAGGGGAAAGGGCATATTCTTGGGCACTTTTAATGCATCCCCCCAAGGATGCCACTTTAATACAGGGCGAGTTAAAAAAATTCCAAAGGCGGTTAAGAAAAACTGTCTAAAATAATATAGTAGTTTTTTGCGAATTTTAAGAAAACTATAGAGTGGCCCAGTTTTGTCAGTGGCTTGTATATACTTAACTAGCAGACTTGGAAAGAAAGAAAATCAGTTGCTAGTTTTGGTCTAGCTCTTATACCGGACGACGAGATATAAAAGTTTTTCTGTGCCACATTTTTTGTTAATTTGGGTGTACTTTTCTCACATTTCACCCTGTAGAGTCCACATCTTTGCAGCAAAAAATCTAAAATAATTCAGAGAGGTGGCACACACACTGGTCCTTAACCAGGCCAAAAATCAAGGGCCTAGCTTTGAATTGGGAATTTTGACGAATTTTTAAACTTTAAATTTGAAATTACCACTTTGAGGTCTATTTGTGCCGAGACCGTGCATCCAATCGACTGGATTTCTATCCCAGGAGATACCTTGGAATGTTTTATTTTCGGCACCAAGAAACCAATTTTTCGGTGGGACGTCGCCAAATAGTCTTAATTAAATTTCGAAACGAAATCTGTAGATTTTTGAAGTTTTGTCAAAATTTCCCTTAGTCCAGGCAATTGAGTCTTCGGACAAACTGTGCGCTGCGATCGCATTTTTCGACTCCGGAATTTCTCATTTGACAGATCAAACTTTCAACACTTAGACCAAGGAAAATAGGCGGAAAAGCGTGGAAAACAGTATGGCAGGTGAAAATTTGAACATTTCTAGGAAGATTGCTGGCAAAATACCCAGTCCTCGAAAACGTTTTCACAAATACTGGTCGATTTGAAAATTTCGTGTCGGGATTCATGATGGCTGATGACGTCGAGCCCGATGACGTTGAGACCCGACCATGCGGTATATACGGGATGTTCATTATAAAATTTCATCTAGTTGGCTGTGAAATGTCAAAAGAAAAGGATGGAGAAACAAAAGTCTATTTATTTTGATTATGTCATCCTTTTCTGTCAAAATTTCATAGATGAATTTTTATAATGAACACCCTGTAGTTTGTTCAATACATTTCCTTCCAATAAGGAGGTGTGGCTCCCCTTTCTCCCCAACTAAATTAAAAACCTTAAATTACAAATTAAGCAAGTATTTTGTGGTCTTTTCATTGGTGTCAATAGCATCATTATGCCATGTTTAGTTTTCGAATTATATAGATATGAGTATTAAAAAATCCAGAAAAAGTGAAAAAATTACGTTTTAGGTGCCATTTTGAAGGGGAACGAAATTACTGAAAATTCCAAAATTGCAATTTTTTTACATATGTTCATCTCCTCTTTCATATGAGACTATTTTTGATAAAATCTATGACAATGAATTTCGGTCGAAAATTTTGACGACCTACCTCCTTTGAAATTGTTTACATTTTCCTGTTTATCTTGGAAACGGTAAGATTTTTCGATATGGAGGCTAATATGATGTATGAAGAGGTCATTGAGGAGTATCAAATGCATAAATCAGAAAAAAGCTGCCTATCGCGGTTTTCGAAAAAAATTTAAAAAAATGCAAAATTTGTACCTTATTTTTGGGCCACCCGTGCTCAGCTACTGTTCTAAGCAGACATTCGAAGATAGGTTCTGCGTGTAGCTCTATTCTTCTACTTCCTTTACACTTCTTATAGATTTTCGGCTAAATCTTTATCGAAACGAGATATCAGCTGTTACAGGCCGCAATGCACGATTTTGATCTCAAAATTTAGGTTTTTGGGCCGATTTGAGAGCCCCTATGCTTAGCATAGAAGCCCGCATAGAAATATCGGCTTTTCCCATATAAATCAATAGTAATCGATTTTATTCGTAGGTTCTAGTAGTTTGATGATAAATAGGGCATAAATTTACGTTTAGATAGTGTTGTGATAGATAGAGTGTCCCAAAAAAATATTGTAACATGGAGTTTTCGGATTTTAGCATGTAAATCGATGACAATTAATTTATTGCGTTAATTCGGGTAGTTTTAATTTAAAATTGGCAAATATTACATTTTTAGGAACAATTAAAGCTACAATTGTAGATCCTTTTCATAATGACAAACAATATGTCACAAATGTGAACCCTGATATGGGTACCCGTGGTACCATTTTCATCTTTTCATAAATTCCAGCACGTTTTTTTACCATTCTTTAAAAGTTGCTAGGTTGGCGAATCTGAAATAAAGTCTTTCAGACGTTTCGACATTACAGCTACTTTTAGGCATCATCAGGTTCTTTGTTCATAATTTTACGGTAGTTTGGGCATCATTTCTACATCAGTTTGCCCACAGCGTTCGGACATTTCCTAATCTATGGCCGCGTGAACCAACTCAAGATTTCTGCTGACCAACTTATTTAGTTAAACACTAGTTGGAGTGTGGTTTTAAGTTTTGTTGCTTGTTGTTTTTCAATTTTTTTTATTTAATCACCAGCTGGAGTCTTGCTTCAGGTTTTGTTGTTTTCAGTTTTACAGATTTTTTTTCTTTAAGTTCCAGCTGGAGTCTGGCTTCAAGATCTGCTGTTTTAAATTTCAGATTTTTTATTCAAGCACCAGCTGGAGTTTGGCTTCAAGTTTTATTGTTTATAACCTAGCAGATTTCTTTTACTTAAGCACCATCCCGGGTCTGGCTAATTCTGTTTTTTTATAGAATACCAGTGCAGTCATTAATAAATAATTGCTATTTCATTAGAAACTAGAGGATCAGGACAGCAGAAGCATTAAAAAAAGCGTTTTTTTAAATTTTATTCTCATCTATCGTGATAATATCGTGATATCGTTTTTAAAACAATAAAAAAATTATGCAATGACAAATATCCAATTTTATTAAAATTGCAGAACATTACTAGACTGAACCCATTTTATATCATAGTCTCTATCACATTTGGGTACCATAAATCCCTATTTTATTGCCACTAACATGAATAGGCAGTACCTCAATAAATCGGTGATTTGATAAAACGATCAGAGCCATAACTTATCCTCTCGGACGTACCCAATAACTACAAACACTAAAGCGGAATATCGAAGCCTAAGTCTTCGTTTAATTTTCTGTTGTTCTGACAGTGATTCTAATTTATAGTTGAGCTTGGAGGAATGATGGTAAACCGAACAAAATCGTCGGTAGGGCCTTAGGTGAAAGAATAAGATTGATAAAGGCGGGTCAATTATGTGGAAACGAGGTACAGTTACGTCGTTATAAACCATTATAAACGGCAAATTTGTAGTAAATTGCTTGTCGAACACGAGAAATTCCAGTCATTTCTTTTATATACTTAAAAATCTGTTTTTAAAACAGCTTTAAAAAACAAATCCCTTGCTCCTCAAAACCACTACAAATGGTGCCTCAATCCATAATACCAATCGATCACATTATCACCACTTCTCACGCGGCCGGTGCATCCGTGTAAATTGAGCGATACGAAGTGGTACCATACAAAGTACCGCGAGGATAAGAAGAAGGCACGCGGACGCGACTGCCGATAAGCACTGACTCACCATCGCGGGTACCACCGCTGCTCACTCATGGGTGCCCCGACATCTTCCGTGGGGGTACCCGCGACCTGGTACTGCTTTAAATTCGAACCCTAATCGTTTTATTGTAGGAGGTTTATTGATGCTGGGGAGGGCTAGTTCGTTTATGTTTTTATTGCCGTGGTGGTTGGAATTTCGTTAGAATCAAGTGCTTGATTGTCTTCAGAGCAGATAAAATGAAAACAGTTTGCGCTTGCAAGAAAAACATGCAGAGCAAGATAAAACGTCTAGATTCTGGAGCGTATCACACACATACCAAAACGGATGGCGTATACACAAGAATCCATTTATTCAAGTCCGTAAACAGAAAGGGAAACGGCGACATGCGGCGGTACCGCAAGTGGCACTAACAATACTGTTTCTGTAAAAGGTAAGGCGGTTCAGTCGCTAATTGCCCCCGTTATCGGCCCATTAATTATTTGGACAATTCCATAAATCGGGCCGATTTTGCATGGTCGGTTTGCTTAATTGACGTTTCGGACGGTGCGCGTTGCCTTTATGGAGCTGCAGCGCTCTTTTTGCTTTTGGCCGATGGCCAATTAGTTTTATTTTGAGCAATGACAACAAAGTGAAATTAAGGTTTCAAAACATTCCTTCAGATAACTGTTTTCAAAACTTCTCCTTAATTAATGGCTTGAGAATGAGAATTTTGAAGAAAGCTAACCTGAACTAACCTCAACAGAAAGAGCCTGGAAAGTGAAAACTGTTTTTTTCTGTGGGTGGCTTATTTTTTCCCAGATAAAAAACCGTATTTTTCACTTTGATTTACAATAACATACATTAAACATTTCAAACACGACAAAAACTGTCACAAAATTTCCAAGTTTAGGATACAGTTTTGACCGGAAATAGAAGTTCTACGCCGAGGCAAAATCGATGATTATTGAAACAATTTTGGTCTTGTGGATGATGCTGGCCCACAATTAGAAATATTTTAAATTGTGACAGGGGTCAGGTGACGTCATGACTTAAAAAAATTGTACAATAAATACGTCAACCAAGAAAACAGCTTTTTTTAAATAGAACAAAGTAGTGGAAAATGTGTAGAAACTTGATGGGATTATCTTTAAAAATAGGAAAGTGAATCATAAATACATATTTATGATCCACAAAGTGGATCATAAATATATCGAATCTGGCAATAACTCGAATCTTTTTAGTTGAAAAAAATCAGATTTGTTGAGTTGTAAAAAAATAGTTGAAAATAAGGAGAAACTTGATGGGTTGACTTTTAAAAATATGAAAGTTACGATTTTTACGAATTCTGTAATAAATACGTCAACTCTAATAGCAGCATTTTCTTATTTAGAAAAAGTAGTTGGAAATGAGAACAAACACGATGGGTTTATTTCTCAAAATAAAAAAGTTACAATTTTCACAAACTAGATCATAAATTTGTCAAATCTGACAACAACTCGTATCTTTTTAGTTGGAAAAAATCACATTTTCTTTTGTTGTAAAAAAATACTTGAAAATGAAGAGAAACTTGATCGGTTTATTTTAAAAACAATATAAAAGTTACGATTTTTACTAACTCTTTGATAAATACGCCAAATTTAACAGCAGCATCTTCCCAATTGGAAAAAAGTAGTTGAAAATGAGTACAAACTCGATACGTTTATCTCTAAAAATAAGGAAGTTACAACTTTCACAAACAGGATCATAAATTTGTCAAATCTGACAACAACTTGTATCTTTTTAGTTGGAAAATCCAGATTTTTTTTTGTTGTAAAAAAATACTTGAAAATGAAGAGAAACTTGATCGGTTTATTTTAAAAACAATATAAAAGTTACGATTTTTACTAACTCTTTGATAAATACGTCAAATTTAACAGCAGCATCTTCCCAATTGGAAAAAAGTAGTTGAGAATGAGTACAAACTCGATACGTTTATCTCTAAAAATAAGGAAGTTACAACTTTCACAAAATGGATCATAAATTTGTCAAATCTGACAACTCGTATCTTTTTAGTTGGAAAAAATCACATTTTTTTTTGTTGTAAAAAAATACTTGAAAATAAAGAGAAACTTGATCGGTTTATGTTAAAAACAATATAAAAGTTACGATTTTTACTAACTCTTTGATAAATACGCCAAATTTAACAGCAGCATCTTCCCAATTGGAAAAAAGTAGTTGAAAATGAGTACAAACTCGATACGTTTATCTCTAAAAATAAGGAAGTTACAACTTTCACAAAATGGATCATAAATTTGTCAAATCTGACAACAACTCGTATCTTTTTAGTTGGAAAAAATCACATTTTTTTCTGTTGTAAAAAAATACTTGAAAATGAAGAGAAACTTGATCGGTTTATTTTAAAAACAATATAAAAGTTAAGATTTTTGCTAACTCTTTGATAAATACGCCAAATTTAACAGCAGCATCTTCCCAATTGGAAAAAAGTAGTTGAAAATGAGTACAAACTCGATACGTTTATCTCTAAAAATAAAGAAGTTACAACTTTTACAAACAGGATCATAAATTTGTCAAATCTGACAACAACTCGTATCTTTTTAGTTGGAAAAAATCACATTTTTTGTTGTTGTAAAAAAATAGTTGAAAATGAAGAGAAACTTGCTCGGTTTATTTAAAAAATATATAAAAGTTACGATTTTCGCTAACTCTTTGAAAAATTCGCCAAATCTAAAAGCAGCATCTTCTCAGTTGAAAAAAAGTAGTTGGAAATGACTACAAACCTGATCCGTTTATATCTAAAAATAAGAGAGTTACGATTTTCACAAAGTGGATCATAAATACGCTAAATCTGACTGACTCTGATTTTTTTTTTTTATTTGGACTATTTTGTTCATACTGAGGCCATCCTGTTGTCAGTTTTGCAGTATTTATCATTAATAAATAATTTAAAAACATCCCAAAATGGTTCCCAAAACTAATTTCCTAAAACTAACCCATAATCTACTTACGTTTACACTGATGCGCGTCTTGTATGGTGGCTCTGGCCCACGGAGCGTCGTTGTAGAACGGCAGGCACTCCCCACAGTCCGGTCCGGCTGTATTGTGCTCGCACCTACAGACCCGCGTCCGCTTTCCGGATTCGCTGTAGCTGGTGACGCATTCCGACGCATGGCCGTTGCACTTGCACCGCGCCCCTACAGCGATGTCAGCGATGGCGTAAAAGTAGGAACGCAGCACGTAGGGATCGCCGAAGACCTCGTCGCCGAAGGTGTTCAGTCGATCGAGCGTGATCATTATTTCGGTTGCGGTGACCCATTCCTGAAAAAAAATCGATATATCGAATGACCCCAAAAGTATTTAATGAATTGTTGACCCTTGTGCAGCAAAAGGACAAAACTAGAAATCCAATAAGCCCAAAACAGCGTCTTTCTCTGACTTTGGAGTGAGTATATTAGTAGAGAATTCTAAGTACACCTCAATGAAAAGTGCTTATAAGAATTTATTTTTCAGTTATTTGAGCATAAGGTTGTTCCATGCAGGAAGTATCACGGAATAATTTTATAGGCAAGGCTACAGCTCACTGCTAATCAGGGAGACATGTAAAGTACTGTGGACAGTTCTTAGTCCTATAGTACTTCCTGAACCCACTCACGAAGTGCAAGAGAGAAAACTCTCGAAGATGGACCCAATTGCATTGGATCTTTAGATGGAAAGCACATACAAATACAATGCCCAAAGCATCCAGGAAGCACATATTTCTCATATAAAAAGTCTTTCAGGTATAGAATCATAAAAATCCTTATATAAAAGCATTTGGAGAGGAGTAGAAAAGTGTACACAATTTCTTTATTTTGTCGCATGATTCTGATGCCTGCATGTGATGGCTATTACAAATTTACATATGTGGACATTGGAGCTGTTGATTCTTGCCAAGACTCAAAAATTTTTAGGTTATCAAGCTATGGAAAGGCTCTTTTAAATCGGACATTGCGAATTCCCGAGCCACAACCTTTACCTAGAACTAACATTCCATTCCCTTTTTTTTTGCTGCTGATGCTGCCTTCCCTTTGCACTCAAATATTATGCGGCCATTTCCAGGAAGTTATTTAACTAAAAGAAAACATATTTAATATGAGGATCTCTAGAGTCAGGCGCACCATTGAAAACATTTTTGGAATCTTAGCTCAACGGTGGAGGAGATTAAGAAATCCTATTCTGGCAAGTGAAGATATGTGTGAGAAGATCATTATGGCAAAAGTAGTTGTCCTCCACAATTATGTACAGAGAGGAGAAATGGATATGCCTGTAAATGAAAGAGGCTACTGCCCTACAGGTTTTACAGACTGGTTTGATGACAATGGAACAATGGAACAAGGCAAATGGGAAGTAGGCGGCACACAGTTGGAAAATTGGGTTCAAATAATGCTAGTAGACCTGTTGTATCACCAATTGACGCTTTACATCATCAGTTGGACCAGTTAAATCAGTATGGGGTTCCTGATTAGTTTAGGAACTGAAGACATAAGAAAGCATCCATTAACTTAAAATATTTCCAATTTCTAATGTACTATTAATAGGAATACTTAAATCGGGGTATACAGGGTTTTCCAAACGTTTCAAATAATTTTAATTAGTGAAATGGGTTAGTCACAACCTGGCTTGATAAGAACTTTGTTAAATTCAAGTTGCTGAATAGAGACAGTCTTGAAGAACCTAAAAATTGATTAAAATTGTGACTGACCCATTAGAAAAAAAAATTGTGGATGTCACTGATACAAAGACCTAGGTCTTATAAATACCAAATGACCATCAAGAGATAGATTTTTTTACCTTATGTAGTAAAAGGTAGACTTTTCTGAAAAAAAAAACATTTAGTAAAACCTGTAATATATAAGAAAAACTTAGGACTACAAATAAATATATATCGAAATCAATAAATATACAAAATATTAATCACTTCATGGTGTGCTTGCACCACTTTTCTCCAAGCAGTTGGTAAGCCTTGCTTTTGTAGGCTATCTTTTGTGCTGGGGACAACACTTGCATGTCCCATGCACCAGCTTTTGCCTATGTTACTATCCTCAACAAACTTTTCAGTGAATTGCCTCACGGCTCATGACACCGTTTCACACATCTCTTCCTGTGTGATCTTTTTCCTTTTATCCCTCTCTGATGTTGACGAAGAGTCTGTTGAGCCCACCATAGTATCAGTAAAAATAACTATAATAATATACATATTTATGATACCTCTTTTGGATATTTTCATTGGAGGGAGGAAGGGGGTCGAGGTTTCACTCCTTTCAGCAAAACTCTCCTGCTCCTCCTTGCCATCGAAAAGCTGAGAGGGCTCCACATCTTCCCCGATTATTGTGTTCTTAGAATCCCATGAACTGGGACCCGGACCACTTCATGTGTGTACATGGGAGCGCACATTTGATTGTTCTGCAGAGTCAAATAAAAATGAGTTAAAAACAAAAATCTGCCACACAAATAGGTACTTGATTGGGATGAAAAGTACTCACTTCCTAATTACAATAAACGGGTTTAAAAACCCCATCGCTTGGAAAAGGGGTCAAATGATATTGTTGGCTCCTGAGCCAGATGGAGTTTCCTAGCTGTAGCTCTTTTTTTATGTGCATATATCTTGCTCTGAGGGTGGTCCAATTAGCCCTACATTCTTCAGCTAAAAATACATTTTTTTATCGAAGACCCTACAGTTTTTTCTTAACTTTGTACTTACGACTATGATTCAAAATAGCAGAAATGGTGCTCCACAGAGCTTGGCGACTTTGTTTTTGAAGCGAGCATTTTTATTATCAAATAATTGAGGAAATAACGAGACCTGCTCTATAAGGAGCGCGTCATCCATTTTTCAGATTATTCCAAATTTACTCACATGAAACAAACAATTCAAATTCTAACAAAATTTAAAAAATAAACAGTTAAAGCGGGAAGCGAAACATTTTGACCACGCGCGCGGGGCGCCCATAGTTTAGGAAATCCGAACGCTGTGGGCAGAGTGCTTTTGAAGTTATACCTAAAAGTAAGACTGAAATGTCGAAACGTTTGAAATACTTTACTTCATATTCGCAATCATAACAGCTTTTGAAAAATGGTAAAAAACGTGCTAAAATTCATAAAAAGATATAAAATGGAACCACGAGTATCCATATCAAGGTTCCCATTTATGACATATTGTTTGTGAGTATGAAACGAATCTACAAATGAAATTTAACTTTTCTAGCTTTGATTGTTCGTAAAAATGTAATATTTGCCAATTTTTAGCTCACTCTATAATATCTAAATCAGAAATCAATGCAGTGTTTACAATAAGGTAATAAAATTTAGCATTTAGCATTATTTTGGACACCGTATACTATTTAAAACAGAAATCAACGCTATATTTATCATAAAACTACTCGAATTAACGCAATAAATTAATTGATATCGATCTACATGCAAAAATCCTAAAATTCCAGGTTACAACATTTTTTTGGGACACTTTATACTATCTAAAACGTAAACATATGCCCTAACTACTGCCACAAAACTACTGGAACCAACGAATAAAATCGATTACTATTGATTTATGTGGGAAAAGTAGTTATTTCTTTGTTAAGCATATGGAGCTCTCAAACCGACCCGAAAACCGAATCTTGGGGATCAAAATCGTGCATTTCAGCCTTCAACAGTTTATATCGCGTTTTATTTAAGATTTATCCGAAAAGCTATATGAGGAGCCAAAAAAGTGCAATGGTTTTAGTGTTTTTTAACAATTTGTGGATAAAATGGCGAAGAAAATGGTCTGCAGTAAATATTACTAATATCTGACAACACCAAACTCCTTGAATAATTAAAATTGCTTTCATTACTAAGTTTTCATAACTCTTTCATCGCCTATATCTAACATTTTATTCTGGCTTGTCTGCGTACTAAATAATCCGCCCTTTCTATGTAAAATACACACTGCTTATGGACCTTTTCTGCATTATTAGCATATATTAGCTTGCTGCATCATTTTTTGAGCCACCCTATACTAACTAAAACAGAAATCAACGTCCTATTCATTATAAAACGACTCGAAGTAACAAATAAAATCGATTACTATAGATTTAAATGAAACATATAGAAAATTCTATGTTAAACATATGGGGCTCTCAAACCGGCCCAAAAAACTAAATTTTGAGATAAAAATCGTGCATTGCTGCCTTTAACAGCTAATATCTCGTTTCGATGAAGATTTATCAAAAAATGTATAAGAACAGCTAAGGAAGTAGAAGAATAGAGCTACACGTAGAGCCCATTTTCGAAGCTCTGCCTAGAACAGTAACTGAGCACGGGTGCCCCAAAAATAAGGTACAAATTTTGCACTTTTTTTTAATTTTCTCAAAAACCGTGAAAGCTAGCTTCTTTCTGATACATGCATCTGATAGCCCCTGATGACCTCTTCATACATCATATTAACCGGCATATCGAAAAACCTTACCGTTTCCAAGATAAACAGAAAAATATAAAAATTTCAAAATTTTCAAAGGAGGTAGGTCGTGAAAATTTTCAGTCAAAATCGATTGTCATAGATTTTGTCAAAAATAGTCTCATATGAAAGAGAAGACAAAAATATGTAAAAAATGTACAATTTTGAAATTTTCAGTAATTTCCTTCCCCTTCAAAATGGCGCCAAAAACGTAATTTTTCCAGTTTTTATCGACATTTTAATACTTATATCTATATAATTCAAAAACTAAACATGGTATAACGATGCTATTGCCACCCATGAATAGAGCATTCTCGACCACAAAATACCTGCTTAATTTGTCGTTCGAGGTTTTTAATTTAGTTGACGTAATGTTCGATCAAATAAAAACATTAGGTATTTTTTGCAAAATTTTAACAGTTTTTCACTTCGTATAAGACTGTTATGAAACTAAGCAAAATTTTAATTAACGTTTTGAGCAGTATTTGAGACGGCTCACACTTAATTGAGACACTGTTGTGCAATTGTCATAAATGGCTTTGCTATAAAATGGCAAAAGTCACTCTACCCCTCTAGCAATGAAAAATTTAATCAGTTAAATCTCAGAACCTAGAAACGGTAAAATCGAACAGTTAGTACCAGTCGAATGGGCTTCGTGAAAGCTATTTTATCAGTCATATACGAAAAGCTGTTTGTTTGGGCGTGGCACATTTATAAAGCAATATTTGTAATAAAAGGGAATACCCTGATGATGGCGTATAGTAGGCGTAAAGTCGAAACGTCGGAAATATTTGGTTTCAGCGCCCCTTAGCAACAGTGAGTAAGTTGGAGCAAAAAAGTGTCATTTTAATAAAAAAGTTTTCAAAATAGAACCTTGGGTACCCGCGGCAAGGTTCTGGACATTAGAGGCCTCTAGCCCGTCCCATAAGGTAGCCACATACCAAATTTCAGCTTTCTAGCTCAAACCGTTTCAGAGATATCGGCTTTAAACCAAACGTTTTCAGGCGGCCATCTTGGATTTTTAAAACTGTCATTTTTAGCGAATTTTACATAAGGGAAACCTACCATTCGATTTTCAAGTCGATATCACCATCGGTTCATAAAACAACTATAACCTAGGTACAGTCAGCTACGTAGCTATGTGAGCTATATTACCATTCATGGTACTCCCATGGGCACCCAGCATCCAAAGTTGAACCATGTATCATTACCAGTTCTTTAAATACTAACGTTACTCAGCTATTGTAGCTATGATGGCTGAGTCAGCTATATAACAATTTATGGTACCCCATAGGTACCCACCATCCAAATTTGAACCATGTACCATCAATGGTACCCCAAATATGACGTAATCTACATTCCACCCATATAATACGCATTGCCCAACGTTTTTCTTATGGGAAATACACGTGCAAAAGCGTGAAAACTTATATGCAAAATTTCGTTATTGGTACCCATGGGTTTGATACCATGAATTCCACCCATGGCAACTTGCAGTCCATTCCCTAATGAACTATGGTACGAAATTTCAGCTCTCTAACTTTATTCGTTTCAAAAATATCCCCATTTTTAAATTACTCTGTCTACGGCGGCCATTTTTTTTTCGCCTCCATCTTTTATTTATGACGAAATCAATATTGTCTCATTTAAAAAGCATTGCACAATGTATTTCTTATGGAAAAGCAGAAGAAATTGCAAAAAAAATAACTACGCCCATGTCTGCCGAAAAATCGAAAAAATACATTTTTGCCCGAATTTGTAACCGCCACTGTCCGGGCGAAAACCGCGTGGTCTGGCTTCGACGTCATCAGCCAAAAATGAATCCCGACATGAAATTTTCAAATCGACCAGTCTTTGTGAAAACGACCTCGAGGACTGGGCATTTTGCCAATAATCTTCCTAGAAATGTTCAAATTTTCCCCGGCCAGACAGTTTTCCCCGCGTTTCGGCCGATTTTCCTTAGTCTGAGGCTTTAAAGTTAATGTTTACATTTCGGAAATCTCAGCTGTCAGTTGTAGATGGGCGCGGCCGCCGAATGCTTCCGATTACTAGTTAGTGGCTGGCGAATCGGAACCATTCGGGATTTTCGGCCAAAATTTGAAAAATTTTGCATCGTTCGTTTCGAAATTCAATTAAGACCATTTCGCGACGTCCCAGCGAAAAGTGGTTCCTAAGTCTCAAAAAGAAAACATTCCAACGTATCCCCTGGGATAGAAAACCATTCGATTAGATGCGCGGTCTCCGGACAAATATACCGCAAAGTGGCAATTTGAAATTTAAAGTTTACAAATTCGTCAAAATTTCAAATTCAAAGCTAGGTCCTTGATTTTTGGCACAATCAAGGGTGTCTACTACCTCCCTGAATTATTTCAGATTTTTTGCTGCGAAAATGTCGAATCTACAGGGTAAAATGTGAGAAAAGTACACCAAAATTGGCAAAAAATGCGGCACAGAAAAACTTTTGTAGCTCACCCGGTATAAGAGCTAGACCAAAACTAATAACTTATTTTTTTTCTCTCCACGTCTTCTAGTTGCCCATATACAACCGAAGCCGGGTCGTTCCATAGTTTTCGTAAAACTCGCAAAAAACTACCTTCAAAGTTTGGACACTTTTCCTTAATTGTCTTTGGACATTTTTTTGACCACTCTGTATTAAAGTGACACCTTTGGCGGGATAGGATTAAAAGTAGCCAAGGATGTGCCCTTTCCCCTGGTACCATCCTTACTGGGCCAGCGTCTAACTAAAGGGGTCCAGAAGGCCGAAAATTTGACCATTGCAAAAAATTTTTAGAAAAACCGTCCCAACTTTGCGAATTTTTGTACATTTTTCTATTTAACTTATCGGAATTAGACTTCAAAATTTATCGCCTACACATATGAGGAAATCAACCCAGGGGGAGACCCCACATGGTCCCGGAGTTACGGTAAAGACGCTAGACTTTTGTGTTGTGAAAAAAACGTATTTTTGACTTTGGTACGCCACCGGTCAGCCCCCCCCCCCCCCGCACGTGCAACAAAATCGACCACATTTTTGGAAAGCCCGTTCATTTCTGTACATACGCGCAATACTTCAAAATCCCGCCAAATGAGCAGCTCACTGGCGTTCGGATAACGAGGTATAATAGCTTCTTTACATTGGTTAATAGTATATTACATAATAAGGGTTGTAAGAAGCTTATTACGTACGAATGGAAAGTTAGCGCACGGCGCCTCGCAGTGCGTATTTCCATGAGTACCTACGTAAATGCTTTACAACCTGCATTTCGTACTATACTTTATCTACGACGCTATAGGAATAGACATTTTGAAACTATTAAAAATAAATGTTAACAAATCAGAAAATTGATGAAAGTTGAATTTGACAGCTAGCCGCCTTTAAAATTACGAATTGGTGACAAGTGGATCGTTGCTAGGCGACGCGTGAATGAGGCCACCCGGCTGAAGCACTGCCACCTAGACTATAAGGCCGTGACGCAGAGTCTGTGACGTCACAGTCGTGGTCCAAGGTCACAATTTGAAATGGATGGATTTCAAATGATTTCGTGTATATTTTCCGTGATTTTACTGTGATTATTCTGTTTTTTAATGCGAATTTTGTTTTTATAAACATTACACTGGACTTTAGGAAACGTTTTAAAGTTTGTGCTAAATTCGGAACTATGCATTTTAGTGTTTATTTAAAAACTGTGAAAATGCCTTACCGGTGCTGTGTCGGGGTGCAACACAAACTTAAAGAACGGACCTAAAAAATCGGTTTTTTGGTTTCCCAGGGATGAAGATTTAAGAGAAAAATGGATTAGAGCCATTAAAAGAGAAGATTTCGTGCCTGGAGAACATAGTAGGGTACATTTATACATAAATAAGTAACAAGAATTTTAGAGAAAGTTAGGTTATCCCTCAGATTTCGTTTATAAACAAAGCATGAATTCCATGAACTTTGTAGAAAACTGGTGTTTTAGGTATGTGAGGTGCTTTTCGCAAGGATGAAGTACAGAAAAAGTTTATTTTTTATTATGAAGAAACAGATCAGACTTTGCAAGCCCCTTTGGACATTCCAAAATTGATCTGTGGTAGGAACTTATTACCCACTTAACTTATGCTTATACATTAGCTATATAGTCTCCATATAACTATTAAATCTCTGAGTATGAAACAGATCTCTTGAAGGGATACTTTTATTTATTGAGTTGAGAAATGAACTTGTACCATACCAGTCATATTCCTAGGAAAAGCAGAGGATAATAAGAAAATGATGTCAACAGTTTTGTCTCCTGTAACATTCATTCATATTTTTGTTAAGTCTTTTTTACACTCTTTTACAGTCTCAAGCTGCTGTGGCTTGGATGCATTGTTGTATAAGCTATACCTTCTAAATAAAAAACGTATGTTTCTTGAATTAACTGTTTTATTTTTGATTGCTAAGGGCCAAATGTTGTAATAATCAAAACATGTTTTATTTGTGTGGGTTTATCCAACTTCTTACTTGTAGTCATAATAATTGTATTCTCAATTTTCACCCATTACAACCCATGTAAATAAAATATCCATGACAAGGCTTGTTTATGGGTTGTAATGGATAAAAGTTAGGAATATGATTACAACTATGACTAATAATAAGTTGAATAACCCAGGATTTACTACAATAAAAAGTTGTTGGCAATTTAATCTTACATAATTACCTATAAATAGAAAAAAAACAACTTCCTGCAGATTACAACATTTTGCACTTTCAACACATATCACTGCATACAGTTTTTATTACTTTGAGTCCTTGCTGTTACTACACACACTAGCACTCAAATCCTCTCGAAGTATGGAGGAAGTAGGCTCGATACATCTCTGTGGAAGTAGGTACTTTCTGGACACTGGCACTTTCCAACTACTATTGAGTTTCTACCATTTTGACTGTGAAGACCTCACTAAAGAAGTTCTATGCAGGACATCAAGTTTTTGGTATAAATGGTAGGTTGGATGATCTCGTGCTCATTCCTTTAAGAAAATTAAAAGTTAAAAGATAATGTAATTCCTAAATTTTTAACAGAAATATGAAGTTTACTGAGCTTGATCTTAGTCATGTAGTACATTTACACCACATGGACCAAATTAGGCCAAGGAACAAATTGAGTACCTAATCAACTTGAATCAAAGTTTGTCAAAGAACAGTTGTTTTCGTTATAAATGGAAGCTTTAGCCCTTTTCGGAAACTGCAATCCAAATCCAGAATGCAATCTGGGGCTAAAGTGTTTACACCATAGTGACATCATTTGATACTTGGACCAAATGTTTGGTCCATGCAGTGTACCTAAACGAGTAAGGTTTTGTATAAAAGAATATAAATGATTAGAAACTCTTTTTGCATTCTTTGCTCTGGGTGAAATAACTTTTGGGAAAAAAGCTACATTCTTAATAGGTATATATTAAAAAGTTAAATGAAACCCTCTACACTTACCTACTGGCAAGTTTACTGTTCTACTTTATAGACTTCAGTCTGGCCTTTTTCAAATTCAGGAATCAGGATTAGTCACTGAGGGTTAACCTAACTTTTTTTATAAAACTATGTAGGTACTCTGTATTTTAACTTACCCTACTATTTTCTTCAGATGTAGATTAGCTTACATCCATTTTTTCTTCACACCCTCATTCCTTTGAAACCAAACAACGGATTTGCTAGACCTGTTAACATTGATTTCGCACCGTGACACCCAACCACGTTTGAGAAATTTTCAACACTTTTAAAGCACTTTAAGTTGTAAGTGTAAATGCACCACTAGCTGCAAGAATTGTACTAAAGTTCGGCACAATTTATAAAAACAAAATTATGAGTACAAAATGAATAATATTAGTCGTAAAAATATTTGAAATCCATACAATTTAAATGGTCTCACATTAGTGACCTTGGACCACGACTGTGACGTCACATCTTCTGCTTCACGGCCTTATGGTCTAGGTGGCAGTGGCTGAAGGCCTTGCACGTACGTTTGGTTCAGCGTGCGTAATGAGCTCCTTACTAGCGAAGTAGAGCGTGTATTATTTGCTATTTACTTAGTAGTCGCAAGTAGTCGTAGATAAAAATTATTTCTCATGCCAGTCGTAGGGCTGCAAGGTGAGCAAAAACAAAAAGCGGGAGGTATTTGCAGGTGGATAATAATGCGCAGGGGGGGGGGGAATATTGTAATATTGTAGGTGCCACGCCCACTTTTTGTTAAATTTTTACAAATATTTCCGTCATATCCTTTTGTCAAGGCAAATATACAAGTGCCTATACTTGTATACAACACATATTTTCCAAAATTCTTAGTTAAGCGAAAACAAACAAATATTTTTCAAAAATACGAAGAAATTAGACATTCTGTACGTAATCCACAACAAAGCCAGCGCCACTCAAAAGCCAAAACCTGAAACTTCTCATAGAAAACACTATAAGAAGTTAGTAAGCAAGTGTTTGCGAATGGCGACTCATTGGAAAACCGCAGGTGGCGCAAGAAGTAATTGTTTTATTAAAGATCTCTACCTACAAACGAAACAAAAGCGGGAGCTTATTTTTTAGTTAAAGCGGGAGGTTTTGACATAAAGCGGGAGCCTCCCGCGCAAATCGGGAGGGATGGCAGCCCTATGCCAGTGTATAAACGTCAAATGGGCGAATTCCAAAATTCACCAGATCATCTTAGTTGTTACGGACTGATTTATATATGTGTACAAATTTCAAATAAAATTGTGTAGCATTGTGCACCAATAAAAAATTAAAGATTTTCAATGATGCTTATGGCGTTTTCGATTGAGAATTTTAGTGAAAAACTAGTATATTTCCATATTACTTCACTGACGTTAAATAAAAAGACAACAATACATCCATTTTGCACTAATTCTGCTAATCGAAAACGCTATCAGTTGTTTGCAATGTTTGCATATACCTGTATATACGGAGAACCTCCCAATAGATTTGATTAGATCGAAAATGAAGCTCCCCAGTTGGCTATAAAAATCTTGTAGATATAGTCCATTTCAAATAGATATTCATCTAGTAAGCTCAGAAATTGACATATAAATGACATGTTTACATGGATGGAATAGGACGAATCTGTCAATTCCTCAGCCTGCTAGAAGAACATCTATTTGAAATGGCCCATAGTAAAATAGCAAAATCTGTTGGCACATAGTGTAGACACTAATAATTTATTGTTTCTGCTCCATTTTCTAACAAGATTAGATTACAGAGTTCTTTTTTAAGGTAAGAATGAGTAAGCAGAGTTGCCAACCTTTCCAATTTAGTGTCGCCAGATCAAGAAAAAAAAGTAGCAAAAAAATCGCCAACTCTAAGAAAGAGAAAATCGCCATTATTTCGCCGCGCCAAGTGATAATTTTGACAAACTTGATTGGTCAAAAAATTCTTTTGACGAATTCCATTGGCCAGCGATTCTCACTTTCAGTCCTTCGTTAAAAATAAGCGTCAGGTGAGGTGAAGATGACAAGACAGGACAAAGGCGGATGCCGCGGAAGGATGGCCGGAGCTGGACATTAACATGAACAAGAAAGAATAACGAAACAAATCAAACAGCCAAGACAAAGAAAGAGGAACATGTAACAGAATTAACTGACAAAAAGAGGTCGTTTAGTTAGAATTAGAGTAGGCGGAGTTTGAATATTCAGAGTAAAATGTATAAAAAGAGCAAAAGAAAAACAGAACTCGAACTGGTTCATGATTTGTCGCCACATTTCCACCAATCAAAGCTTAAATTCCGCCAAATTTGTAGCCAATCGCCATTTTCAATTCGAAGTCGTAAAAAGTGACAAAAAGTCGCCACTTTGGCTAAAAGTAGCCATGGTTGGCAACTCAGGAAAAGAGCGAGCAGTGGCTACATGCGAGTGGTTCAAGCAGTTACAAAAAATGGATTCGAAATACGAGGTCCGCTTCAGTTGTGTAGTTTTCTGTGCAGTTTTTTGATAATGTGCAGTAAAATGGGCTTATTTACTATTGGGGTGTAGCCGTGCAGTTCGTTAATGGAATGTGTAGCATTTTGCACAATTGTGTAGCTTGTAACAACCCTTATCATCTACCTGATAGATCAGTCACCTGCTTAATCCATTAAATTGCTAGATAGCCATCACATGACCAGCTTAACCGGTAAATGACCCCATGAACTTTGGAATTCGCCTAACATCCAAAATCTGTCGTTAATTTCTATGCTGTGTTATGTGTTAAATTATCCGTTGTGTTATGTGCTGTATGGCCAGGCTTAACATTGGCTAAGCAATGAATAAGTTAACCATTAAGGTAATAAACATCAAAACACTTGCCTTTTTGATTAACGGCAATCCTGTTGTATCACCTCCACAGCTCTCAACCTGTTTCACGATTCAAGTTTCACTTATTCGTTTTTGTTCCTCATCAGTATGGATTATATTTTATTAAGAAATTTAAAACAGTTTAATTTAAAACTCAAATTTATAAACACGTTTTATTCAAACACGTAACTATTACAAAATGGCGTCTTTGTTGCGGTCTTTGCACTCTTTCCTTGTCTCACTCTCACGAATAACCGGGAGACTGAGCAGTAAATGAGGCAGCGTTGCCATTAACTGGAAATATTTTTAAACGATCGTTAATATTGAATGTAAAATAAGTTGCATACTTTTGTTTACTCATATATATTGTTCAATTCTTTCTATTTACATTAAATAATATTGTTTATGACCTTTCTGGATTTTGGTGCATTCACATTTACACTATAGGCACTAATAATTAACTACAGAAAAAATTTGGAGTTGAGGAAATATATCCTTGACTTGGCATCGCCGAAATGACAAAGTGATGTGTTTTGTCTGTTTGGCGCTAGGCGGCGTTGGCGCTGTCGAATGGCTTCATTTTCGGTTATTTCAATTGGTTGCCTCTTTACCCGCCAGTAAGTTCAAAGTTTTCGCGGGCTTTTCTATTATCGTATAAATTGATCATTTCGTTAAACAGAGTCGAAATTTGTTTAGAACCTGATTCTTAATTTTTCTTTTTCTTTTAAATAAGAAAATCTTTGGATGAATAAGTTAAAACATAATAGGTATAATCCGGCTGGTTATTTTCTTGGGATGTGGCCCTTTTTTTTAATTAAATAAGGTACAGCGGGTGCTTCAACTTTGTTGTTTATTGACGTTTTGGCACAAATTGGTGCCTTCATCAGAGTTTTGTACTACAACATACGGAATACCTAATTTAAAGTTATAATTTGTACACTGCTAGCAGGAAGAAACGGTGGAGTAACAGGTAGGTAAATTATAAACTACTGAATATGAAAAAAATATAAATATTACTACAAGTAAACAAAATTTTTTAAGGGAGCCATTTTTAGGGAAATATCAGCATTTGTTGACGTGGTCCACGTCTCCTAAGACATTGCTGTATGCTAATGGTAATGAAAATGATGACAAACAGAAAATATGTTAATAAATAAAAGAATCCGTAAAAGTTATTTACGTATAGAGAGCAGAAAGAAGATTAAAAGTCCGGATTATTTCTTTCTCTCACAACCGGAATTTCATACTTTACTGTTCCTGCAACCATCATGCACCATCTTTTTTACATTAAAAAAAAACATCTTTTTCCGTAAAGGACCTTTATGAACCTTTTACGTAAGTAGTCTTTAAAAAATAAAAAAAAATTAAAAAACAAAAAAAAGTGAAAAAAACATAAATATTAACTTGTGAACTATTTACCTGCAGTTCCGGACTGCTATCAAAATTGTAAGCGGACGGCCTTCCTTCCAAAGTACCAAAGGCGACGTTACCGCCCCGTAGCGGCGATATGTCCGAGTACTCCGAGGTGCAGAGTGCGCGGGTTTCTTCACCGCGTTTCGTATGGATCGAATCTGGTAGTCCGTAGGTGTCTCGACAGGTGGCGCTAAAATACTCATAATTACTCAATTTGAAACGCAGAGAAAACCGTAAAATTGAAGAGGAAGTAGGTACTGCATATATTTTTTTTTACAACCACATTTTATTATTATTGGTTTTTTTGGAGTTTTGAATTTTTTACTTTTTTACAAAACTGTTAGATTTTATTTTAACTATAATGGAAAACAAACAAAAGTAAAAAGGTAGGTACTAAAAATTCATAAACTTACCTGTAGTACTGATACGGAATCCATTCCCCTGCCTCATCGGTTTTCCTCAATATGTAGAAACTTTCCGGTCGCGGTGAATTGAACCATAACCTCACATAGGTGATATCGAAGGCTTTTCCTAAATGTATTTTCGATTAAGTATAGTGTAAGAAACGGGAAAGTTGCTAAATTAATAACACAAAAATAAGAGGTACCTAACAATAAAATAGTTATTTACCTAACAAGTGCGGGAAGTGATGCTTTACCGCACCCGATAAAGCGACTTTACCGCACGCTCGTAGGAAAATATGATTTTTGCGTAATAAAAAAATAGATTATGTATTTTGATTTGAAAAATAAGCAAATTTATAATTTTGCTTTAGAACATACAAATTTTATAAATATTATTTATTTTCATTAATTTTATAATACCATATTTTTATTAAAAAAAAATACCATTTTTTATTTTACAATTTTTTTAGTTCTCAGTGTTTTTTTCGTAAAATTACAAATTTTTAAAAATTGTATTAATTTTTTAATTTTGTAAATAATAATTGTAGAATTGTCCATTCGACATTGATCAAAATAAAAACATGTCGTCTCAAAGGGTTTTTAATTTATCATTTTTTTTATGATTTTATGATTTAAAAAGTGTGAAAAATGCATTTACTTGAAGTATTGCATTGTAGAAAGCAAGAAGCAGTTCTTATCTGATTTAAACCAATACATGCCAGTGAAACAGGCTATATGGCATAAAAATCGTGATTTAACCCAGTGGCAGACAAAATGTGGGCGACAATAGGCATTAGCCCCACGCTTCCTGATAAATACTGATTCATTTTTGTCAGGGGACAACAATAACAGGCCATAGATAACGACTTTTAGATAAACTGGCAGACGACCTTTTGTTCGAAAGGTACTTGAACTTGAATGTATGTAGCATGTGACCGTTATCTATTGAACTTTGTTGCACGATAACAGCCTTCGCTTATTGTCTAATGATTGAAAGCTTTTGAAAACTGTTTTTTTGCAACGAAAGAGAACTATTACAAAGTATTATGCGTTCATAAAAAAAAACTTCAAGTAGGCCATGGAATTAAAAAGTAGGTCTGAGATGATTGAAAAAAAATAAAAAATGTCATAAATTTGTTCCGATTTTCATTTTTGTTATAATAAACTTGTACCATAGACCCGGATTGTCAAATTTAGAGGTTGCCAAAAATTTAAATTTCACTGACTTTGACATTTTTATCGTATCTTCTCAACTTGTGCTAAAAGGAGATGGATATAAAAACAAATGAAGGTTTCAAAGGTAACTATAAACACGAGTAACTATAAATACGAGTTGGAATGATACTTGGTCTCCTTTTTTGCTCAAGGCACTGTGTATGAATGCAAGTGGCGCCATCGGACAACGGCAGGTGCTTCCACTAGGGCCGAACTCCACCAGTTTCGCTTCACTAATTTCTTATTACTTTCAGTTCTTTTCAACTTTTTTTTCTTACATTTGTTTGTTCTGTATAAAAGTTTTTCTCTTTGTAGACATTGTAGCTATTTTTGACATTTAAAAGCGATCGAAATCGTTTTAATTCTATGGCTTGCTACGAGGTTTTTTTTTACGAACACCCTTTATTAAATTATTCCGGGACATTTCCTTATGCGAGGTGCATGAAACGCGCTTCTCTCGTTTCCTTTTAAGGGATGCCATACACGGAAAGACGCGGCCATATTAGAACGAAGGCCGCATAAAAGACGGAAAAAAGTCGAGATGAAGAGGGCATTGTGTGTGCGTGGTTTATATTATGGTTGTACGAATTGGGCATTGGGTTTTTATTGTTTTCTCACGACTGACCCATGCTTAAACAATTAAGTGCTTTAAAAAGGTTGTCAAGGCAAATTAATCGAACCGCAGCGACAAAGAGGTACCTTTTTAGGCCAATTACCAAGACGATTTGTCCACTTTTTATTACATAAGACACGTGGTAATCAACTAATGCCCGAACAGCCTCTCTACTTACCAAATTTCAAGGTAAGATTGACTTGATTGGGATACTGTATCCCCTCCAGCATGGTCTCCGACTGCCACCATGTCAAATTATTGACATTATGGAAATCTGTCAAGTACCGGGCGTGATAATCTCCGGGGTTGCACACGGCACATTGAGATTTGCGCCCTCCGGAAATGCCCGTCTGGACGCAGTACTCCTGAGGGCCTTCTTCGCCGCACGTGTTGGTCACCTCCATCGGGAGGTTAAAAGCCGCGTTCTCGAATTCCGGTATGCATTTCTACAAATGAAAACAGAAGATGATGTTATATTCGCCGACGTTTCGACTATATATTTCGTCTTTTTCAGGACCTAAAGAGCTGTCTGTTAGAGTTTAGATTGT
This sequence comes from Taphrorychus bicolor, assembly GCA_951812265.1. Lineage (NCBI taxonomy): Eukaryota > Metazoa > Arthropoda > Insecta > Coleoptera > Curculionidae > Taphrorychus > Taphrorychus bicolor. The sequence continues at coordinate 45,705,487 of OX638303.1, forward strand.
TCTTATTTACGGAATGAATGTGAAGAATAAGCACAAACTAAACTCTGACAGAAAGTCTTTTAGGTCCTGAAAAATACCAAATATATGGTCGAAAAGTTGGTGAATTTAAGAGAATACAGTTGTTTCATTTTACTCTGTCTCAAACCCGCCACACTTCATGACCATTCTTTGACATTTGGGACGAAAACTATCAACCATATAAATAGAAATATAGCTGACCATCTAATAGATTTGATAATTTTTATGTGAATTGTGTTATTATATATATTTTTTTAAATTAAGTTAAAATCTTGAAGAAGAACAAAAACTGCCAACGTTTCGACAAACAGAATCCTTTCAGATTAATAGAACAGGGACTTATATTAATATATTTTTAATTAGTAATATTTTGCCTATGGAATGCCCAAGGCATGAATCATAATACTGACACAAATTTAAGGAAATATCTTGGTTAAAAGCAGAAACATCGTTTAAAATTTACATTTATATTAAATTTCTCCAGGCGATGCGTGTGGTCCCCTGAAATTAAGTGTCGTTAAAAGTATTTTGTTTTCATCAACATGATTGCTTCAACACGTACATTATACGTTTACCGATATGCAGGTGCATACTTTTCACTAAAAACTCGCAAAGGGTTTTGGCATATTGTAACCACAATGTAAGTAACAAATTTTGTAAGTTTCAAAAGAGTGACCAGTGGTAAAGTTAATGTAGAATGGGATTAAGTAGAAAGTCTACAAAATTTTAATAATACCTCTCCTAAAACTTACACCATACCTCATACTCTTTCATGTACGTTAATTTGTCACTTGTAGTGTGTACCGCATTGAACATTTTTCAAACTAACAGAGATAACTCTAAATCAAACATTTTTTTATTAAAAAGGTGAAAAAGAATTTTGTGTGTAAAGTATTATGTAGGACACTTAAAATTTTTCATTTAGTTTGTCATACCTTACATTTGATACAAAAAAAATTTAAACAAATTAATAATTAAAGGTATTTACTTACTAAATTATCAAATTCAAAATCTAGAGAAATGTTCTGCTCACAACAACACAATCTTCTTGAAAACTCATTTTCTGTATTTTTTTTAACCATCTTATTTGATAAAACTTTACAAAAAATTACTGTCCACTCGATCTCTTTCTTTAAAAGTAAGAAAGTTATGATACTTTCAAGTTCCAAGCCTGTGATTCGTTAAATCTAACAACACAGCGCCCTTTTAGCTGGAAAAACTAAGCTCACAATCATTTTGTACTCTCTCCTTCTCCGTGAATTTTTCTTTAAACAGTAAATTGTTATAAATGGAAAGGTTTTCGGGTGTAAGAAAAAATAAAACCAGCTCTCGTTTTAAAATTTGTCGACGATTAAATTATATATTGCAATCTTCCTCAGGGCTTTTTTAATTTAACTAACCTGAATTAACCTCAAAGCCCTGAGGAAGAGTGCAATATATAATCGAAACGTAACCAAATTTTTTTCGTCTGCAAACTCGAAAACCTATATATCCATTTAAAAGCAAGAAGGACGCTAGCAATACACAATAACTGCTACTGAGAGATTTTCAAAAAATGGTTATTTTTTGAGAAATTTCCCAATTTGGCGGTGACAGCTGTCACAAATCAATGGTGAATTCAGTCACGTAAGAAGCCGTTTCAGGTTTGCCAGTTTACCAACTACCCGATTCCCCGCGTCATTTAGAGCATTGTAAAAGTCTCGCAAGAGGCATTTAGAGCTCCTTAATCTCTTAATATTAAAGAAAGAGGCAGAATCGTTCTGCAGTTAAGCCTTGACAAATTCTAGTAGCTAAAAGCAAATCCCAGTTTTTGATTAGAATGGAACGTTTGCATTCCCCTAAGAATGACTGGACGGAAAAATTTTTAAAAAATTGCAAAAAAGTCGATTCTAAAAGTTAACATAAGAGGAACAGAAACCAGTTGGATTCACTCCAATTGGTACAACAGTTCTAAAGTTACAAGCGGTCAAAATTGCAAATTGAGAAAAATGATGTAATACCCCCCACCATTTTGGTCAATTTGAAAAAAAAAATGGATTTTTTTGCCTGTTTTTGATTGAAATGGAACGTTTGTCATTCCCTAAAACGTAACAAATTGAATCGATTGAAAATAGCTCGAAAAGTGAATTTTAAAAAAATGCCAAAAAGTCGATTCTAAAAGTGCTTAAAAATTGACGCCATCCAAAAAAAATGCACATATGATACGTGGAGGGAGGTGAAAGAGGACATTAAGAAGAGCAAAAAAACAGTGGGATCTATTTCAATCGGTCCAATCGTTCAAAAGTTACAAGCGGTCAAAATAGTTGAAAATGAGGAAAAAAGACGTTATAAAAAAATTGATTTTTTTTTCCAGTTTTTTCCAAGTTCTCAATTTTTACGTTCCCTACCGGTAGTTATTCAATAGTATTTGAAAAAAAAATAAATAAAATAAAAAAATAAAAAATAAACAAAAAACAACAGAGTGTTAGGTATTACGTTCGTCAATCTTTTGGTATAGCGGAATATAAATGTGCAAACTTTGTCATTTATATCATTTGATTCTCTTGTCAAATTTTATTAATCTCCCATCCAGCTTAAGATAACCATAACTTTATATTTTAAAAAATAATAAAACCATTGTGTGAGTTCTAATAATTTTAAGCAATTTTTTTTTCTCAGCTACAAAGATGCTATTATCATAGTTCATGTATCTTTAATCTAATTTGACAAAATCGGAACTTTCTTATTTTTAAAGATATACACAACGAGTAGGTGCTCATTTTCAGCTCAGCTTTTAAGCTCTGAAGATGCTTTTGTCAAATGTCACTAATCTTTCATCCAGTTTGAGTATAATCATAACTTTTTTATTTAAAAAGATAACAAACCCATTGTGTAGGCTCTAATAATTTTAATTTTTTTTTCAGCCCGAAAGATGCTGTTGTCATAGGTCATGTATCTTTCATCTAATTTGACAAAATCGTAACTTTCGTATTTTTAAAGATAGACACATCGAGAAGGTGCTCATTTTCAGCTCAGCTTTTAAGCTATGAAGATGCTTTTGTCAAATGTCACTAATCTTTCTTCTAGTTTAAGTGTTGTAATCATAACTTCCTTGTTTAAAAGATAATAAACCCATTGTGTAAGTTCTAATAATTTTAAGCTATTTTCTTTTTCTCAGCTAGAAACATGCTGTTGTCATAGTTCATGTATCTTTCATCTAATTTGACAAAATGGTAACTTTCGTATTTTTAAAGATAGACACATCGAGTTGGTGCTCATTTTCAGCTTAGTTTTTAAACTATGAAGATACTCTTGTTAAATGTCACTAATCTCTCATCCAGCTTGAGTATAATCAAACATTTTTATTTAAAAAGATAATAAACCCATGTGTAAGTTCTAATAAATTTGAGCTATTTTTTTTCTCAGTCCGCAAGGTGCTGATGACATAGTTCATGTATCTTTCATCTAATTTGACGAAATCGTAACTTTCTTATTTTTAAAGATAGACACATCAAGTAGGTGCTCATTTTCAGCTCAGTTTTTAAACTATGAAGATGCTCTTATCTAATGTCACTAATCTCTCATCCAGTTTGAGTATAATCATAATTTTTATATTTAAAAAGATATAAACCCCTTGTGTAAGTTCTAATAATTTTAAGCGATTTTTTTTCTCAGCTAGAAAGATGCTGTTGTCATAGTTTATATATCTTTAATCTAATTTGACAAAATCGTCTCTTTCTTATCTTTAAAGATACACACATCGAGTAGGTGCTCATTTTCGGCTCAGTTTTTAAACTATGAATATGCTTTTGTCAAATGTCACTAATTTCTCAGCCAGTTTGAGATAATCATATTTTTTTTTAAACAGATAATAAACCCTTTATGAGAGTTCAAATTTTTTTCTCAGCTTGAATGATGCAGTTGCCATAGTTCATGTATCTTCTATCTAAATTGAGAAAATCGTAACTTTCTTACTTTTAAAGATAAACCCATAGAATTTGGACTCATTTTCAACTACTTTTCACCAACTAAAAAGATGTTGATGTCAGATTTGACGTATTTATGACCTATTTTGTGAAATTTGTAATTTAAGATAAACCGTACTTGTTCTCAACAACTTTTTTCAAACTAAAAACATGTCAATTATCAGATTTGATGTACTTATGACCCACTTTGTGAAAATCGTTACTTTCTTATTTTTGAAAATAAACCCATCGGGTTTGTATTCATTTTCACCTTTTTTTTTCATCTAAGATGCTGATTTGACGCATTTATCACAGAGTTTGTAAAAATCGTAACTTTTTTTTTAGAATAAACTGTACGTGTTTGCCCTCATTTCAACTATTTTTTTCTATCTAAAAAGATATTGTTGTCAGATTTTACGAATTTTTGAACCAGTTTGTAAAAATCATAACTTCCTTATTTTTAAAGATAATTTCAACGAGTTTGTACTCATTTTCAACAATTTTTTTGAACTATAAAGATGCTGTTGTCAGGGTTAACTTATTTTTAAAAAAAAATACATCAAGTTTTGTTGAACCGTGTATGAGCAAACCTGGAAAACATATAACCCAGTGCATAACCTCTTAAAGCAGTCTATATACAAAAACCTTTCCAGAATAGTTAATAAAAATCGGTTGAGTGACTTTCGGGATAGTTTAAAAGTTCATTCAAAATTTGGAGTGTGCATTTTCAATTGCTACTTAGTTTATGTTAAACGATCTGTGATATAAACGTTTTTTTAAAAAAAAAAAAAACGGCTTCGCCTCGGTTGGTTAACTGTTCTCTTGCGACAGAAAATGCTATTTTCGTCACTCGTTAAACAATATACTATTTTGTTTAACGAGTGACGTTTTAGATATGTTAGCAATGTTAACGAATAATTAACGTCACTTTTCAGACAGGTGACGTTTTAAACCCAAAAAAACCAATTTATGACGTAACATGACGTCAGCTTGCAGCTTGGGTAGATAACCCTGATGATTTTGAGACAGGGCTTACCTTAACTAACTTAGAAGGCCCTGAGCCCTATAGCATACAAAATATTTGAAATATCATCTGCTCTAAGCTCTAAGTCATAATAATTATGACACTAATAATAAAAAGAGATAATCATGAGGTCAATTACAATGTCTTGCCAATTATCTTGTACTTTAATTACTTCTTTTGGTCCTAAATTCTATCTCCACAGTTAAAATGAGAAGGAAACATTATCGTCTGGAAAAACTTGCCAGGTATTTAATAATTTGGCTTCAAGTTCTGTATTTTTTCGAGTTTTATTCAACAATAAACATGCATAGAAAAAATAAAAATTCATTGCGCAGTGCGTGACATCACTTAATGAGAATAGTTGAGTTCGGTAATTACATCCCGGGCGCTCAGGATATCAGTCTATCTCACTCTAGCTTGTTAAGATTTTGAGAGATGGTCTGTGTCCGGAGCGCTCGGATGGAATTAACGAACTCGGCTAAGATAGTTGAACGTCGCGAATATTCTTGTTGGCGTCGTGCGTGGTTCGCGGGTGGGATTTTCACGTTTTTCGTTCAAAAAACGTTTTCGGAAAAGTGCGAACTTACGTGAATGCATGTGGAAACTTGTCTGTATCCCCACATGCTACTTTTCCTTGGCTCGAATTGCGTTTTCGGTGCCAATTTTGTCTTCGCTTGATGCCTCTACGACACCATCAAAGAGCCATGTCAGCGCATTCCAGAGATCAGGTTAGTGACCACATTTTGTGCATGTAGAATCCCCAGATGGTAACCCCAGTGTCCCCATAGTTTATCAATTATGGACCTTAAATTCATTTTTCGCATCAAACATTGGAAATAATTAGGCAATGAATCATTTCAAATTTAATACAGCGCCGGCGATCCGCGGAGCGTCTGCTATTGAAACTATCTGTCAAAAATCCGATTGTCTAAAGCTGCGTTCACACTGCGGCATTTCCAGTGGTCGCCTTAATGCCGATTTCTGATTGGTTTTAAATTGTTATGGCGGAAATGTCAGGTGCAGATTTTTGACCAATGATATATCGACATTATAAGTGCTTCGAGATCCTGCCCACGTGATTGTACCATATTAGGTGAGTTTTCGCAATGACAATTTTCGTTAATGAGTTGACTTTTAATAATATTTGACACAGGAAGTTCAAATATGAAAATGCGTGCATTTGCGCTATTTGTTGTTAGGTGTGGGGTGTTCGTTAGAGAATGTCATCTAGAATGGCTATGAATTTTTGACAGAAAAGGATGACGTAATTAAAGCAAATGGACTTTTCGTCAGGGGCTCAGACAAGAGTATATTAACCAATAAGTTTCCCCTTTTATTGAATAAAAAAATATTCAGATGACAAAGGGGGTCATCTAATGGTTTTCAATTCAACTTGCAAAACTTAGGGGCTCAAATGATAGTAATCAAAAGTTGTAATTTAAATCAGGGGTCTTTGGGTTCATGTTTGGATAAGTTAGTATTTCTGAAACTTAGGGGCGCAGACAAGAACATATTAATCAATAAGTTTCCTCTTTGATTGAAACGAAAAATATTCAGATATCAAAGGGCTAATTTAAACCAGGAGTCTTTGGGTTTGTGTTTGGGTAACTTAGTATTTTCGAGACTTAGGGCATCATACAAGAGTATATTAGTCAATAAGTGGTTCTTCAAATCAGGAGTCTTTCACTTTGTAGCAGTTTTGAAATTTTGAGGTTGCAGCATTTCTTACTAATTCAATAGATTCAACAATATCTTTGTCGTCTGTTAAAATTGCTATTTCATTCACTTTGTTCATTTTAGATAAATTTTACAGGAGTGACGAAACGCGGGCTTAAATTACTATACACGATTTACGTAACCTGAATTTTAATTAATCATTAATTATGAATTAGAATTACAATTGAAGACTTGGGAGGGTTTGCAGAACGTTGAATAATAATATTTATTAATTGCTTTTTGGAAAACAAAGAAAAATAATACATAATAAAGTGAGGTTAGACTGTTCACTGTTTTGAATTTTGGGGCGATTTCAAGCAGTATGTAATTCATTTAAACTGGCTTACCGTTCATAACAATATTTCACTCTTTCCCTCCTAGAGATTAGATAAAGATAGAAAAAGCTAAAAGGCAAGTGCAATTAGTGCTTGCCCTACAAACTAGGCCGCACTGCGCATGCGTTTGAATCATTTTAGATTTTTGATATTCTTCATTCTTCATCGGATTATTCCACCCAGGCATTCCACGTTGAAAAGAAACTTGTATCTTTGAACGGTTCAACTTTATACTGCTTGGTTTAATTTTTATGTAATAGTATCTGTATTACATAAAAATTGCATTTACAATACAGGTACATTTTTTCATATGCAAACTGAAAAACATTATCCATCCAGCCAGGATACTATCTTTATGTCTGATTCTCTTGATTAATTACATGTTGTATTTACCTAGGTACATGCGTTATGCATACAAAAAAGCAATATGTGTGTTAGTGTGAAGTTATCAATAAAATGCCAGCCATAAAATTTCCGAAGATGCACAAAGCAACGGCGTGGCCTACAGAGTTACAGGCCGCCTCCCGACTTTCTTCTAGCCTATTGTACAAACAATATTTAATACCAAATTATATTGATTCAGCTATTTAGAAGTTGTAAAATGTGTTACCCAGTAGTGCTTACTTCGTGTAGTTAAGACTTAGGTATTAGTTAGGTGCATGTAAACACTTATATTTACTATTAATCATTTAGAGAAGTAGATGTTGGATTAAAGGAACGGTACCATTGGTGTTGATTGCCACCTCCATAGGTTTTTCACAAAAAAACACGCACATCATACCCCTTGACACCTAAGAGGGTTAGAATTGAGACATGCCTTGAAAGGAACGTGCAACAGGTGGAAAATTTATTTTTTTGTGGGAAATCTATAGGGGTGGCAATCAACCGCAATAGCACCATTGTATTCCCAACATATTTGGGAACACCACTGGTATTTTTCTGAGAACGCACATCATCCCTCTTGACACCTAGGAGGGTTAGAAATACGATACGCCTTGAAAAAACGTGCAATAGGTGGAAACTTTATTTTTTTGTGAAAAACCTATGGAGGTGGTAATCAACACCAATGGTACCGTACCTTTAATCCAAAATCTACCTCTCTAAATGACTAATAGTAGATATAAGTGTTTACATGTACCTAACCAATACCTAAGTCTTAACTGCACGAAGTAAACACTACTGGGTAAAGTAAACTGCTAACAAAAAAAATCGATACGGCAAAATTTTTCGTCATGTTTAGGGATCTGTATCTCGGAAATGCCTTAGTCGAAATTCATAACTTAAAGAGACTTTGGAAGATCGTTTCTTCTAGAATCAGGGAGGGAGGCTAGTTTTAAACCAAAGTGATTTTCTAAATGATATACAGGGTAAAGAAAAAAGCACTGCAAAATGGTTGCATTTCAACCCACTGCATTTGGTAGCTAGAGTATCTTCAGAACATTCGTTCCTATGATATTTGAGGACCTTGGCTAATATCTCGGGACATGTTCGGCGGTTTTTAGTTTTACGGCCCACAAGGGAAATTACGGGGGTTTATCAAAATGTGTGCGTTTTCTTATAAGTTGCCCTGTATAGCGAGAATGCCGCTGCCGAGTTTAATGACGTAAATTATCTCCAAAAGATAAATGATTGTAAAATCAGCGACGTACACTCAAGTTTAACAAAACCTTTCTATTCCACGTTGTACAAAAATGGCAAAAAAATTACTGAGAAACTGATCAATATTTTGTTAATAAGGACGTCATGGCGGTTGTTCTAACTTTAAGGCTCCTATTGTAATTACATTTAAGAGCCATGGTTGATATCTCGGGACGTTTTTGGCAGTTTTTTGTTTTTTGGCCAACAAAAAAAATTACGGGGGTTTTTCAAAAAGTGTGCGTTTTCTTATAAGTTGCCCTGTATCGCGAGAATGCCGCTGCCTATTTTAATGAAATAAATTATCTCTAAAAGATAAATGATTGTAAAATCAGTGACGTCCACTCAAGTTTAATAAACCTTTTCTTCCATGTTTTACAGAATGGCAGAAAATGTACTGAGAAACTAATGAATATTTTGTCAATAAAGCCGTCATGGAGGGTGTCCTAACTTTAAGGCTCTTCTTTTAATTACATTTAATAGCCGTGGTCGATATCTCGAGAAATTCGGCAGTTTTTGGTTTTTTGGCCTACAAAAATTATTACGGGGGGTTTTCAAAAAGTTTGCGTTTTCTTATCGGTTGCCCTGTATCGCGATAATGCCGCTGCCGATTTTAATGAGATATATTATTTTTAGAATATAAATGAATTACAAATCTGTGGCATAGACTCATTGTACAAGAATTCCAAAAAATTTAATGAGAAACTGATCAATATTTTGTTAATAACGACGCCATGGCGTGCCCTACTTTAAGGCTGTTATTGTCATTACATTGAAGATCCAAGCTTGATATGTCGGAACGTTTTTGGTGCTTTTTTGTTTTTTGGCCTACGAGAAGAGTTACGGGGCGTTTACAAAAAGTTTGCACATTCTTATAAGTTACAGTGTTTTGCTGGAATAAAATTGCCCTCAAATCTCAGAGGAACGAATATTCTGAAATTACCCTAGCTACCAAATGCAGTGGGTTGAAATACAACCATTTTACAGTGTTTTTTTTTTACCCTGTATATCCTTTAAAAAATCACTTTTTTTTACCTCGTTTAACTTTTAACGTTTAAAATTAACCTCCCTCCCTGATTCTACAAGAAACGATCTTCCAAAGTCTCTTTGAGTTACGAATTTCGGCTGTGGCATTTCCGAGATACAGGTCCCTAAACATGACGAAAAATTTTGCCGTATCGATCTTTTTTGTTAGCATTTTATTTCTCAGCTCAGTTGCTGCGACTTCAGAATTTTAAGTGAAGTGACATTTCATAAGTTTGATAAATATCTGGTAACGGTTTTGGGGATTTTTGTTTTTTTGATTCCGAATAAAATATACGAGTACCATTACCATTCAAAAATTTTATAAGGTAAACTAAAATCTACAAAATTATATACTTAATTGTTTTTATTGTGGCAGTAGATTTGCATTTTAAAGATTTTACATTGAGAGCTTTTATTGCCGCCCGTTTAAGAAAGTTTCGCCGTCAGAGTGAATTTTTTAATTTAAATGGATAAATAAGAATTAAGGATATTAGTTCAACATGGAGACCGAAGACGCTAATAATGTGTGAGCCCACAAAAATGTATCTATAATAATCACCATGGAAACGAAGTAAACAAAGTATGACATGTCAGAGACATAAATTTTAATTATCTGTCACATATTATTTTTTTGGTTTCTTAATTTAAAAAATGTCGTTACTAAGTGAGAGAGAATTAGAAAATATTGTGAGGTAAGTTTTAGAGGTCTTTTAGCAATGTAGAATAAGAAAAGTAATAATTTTAAACAGGTTGCGCCGGCGAGGTCTGAGTTTAAGCAACATTGCTGATTTAGTAGGCACATCTAAGTCGACGATTCAACGGGCACTTCAAAGAAGACAAAATTATGGTGTTCCTGCTTATAAAATGCGTGGGAGTTGCGGTCGTACACAAGTTACGACCCCTAGAGAAGATCGGCTAATTAATTTGTCTGTCAGGAGGACAAGGACTCTAAATGCCAGCAAAATAAAAGCAAGAGTGCAAGCAACAACGGGGACCAACGTATGCACCTCCACTGTCAGAAATCGTTTGCATGATCGAGGACTACATGCTAGAAGACGTGCCGCATGTCCAATGCTTCAACGTATCCATCGAGTTTCTCGAAGACGTTGGGCAGAAGAACATTTGCACTGGGGAATAGCAGAGTGGAACAATTGCATGTTTTCAGATGAATGTAGATTTTCGTTGTATGCATCAGATGGACGTATTTTAGTGTGGAGAGGGCGGAATGCACGAAACCTGGAAGAAAATATGGAAGCCAGAGTGTGTGGGGTCAGGGTGGAAGTGTGAGTGTGTGGGAAGGAGTAATGGGGAATGGAAAGACTGACTTAGTGGTTTTAATTGGGCAAACTATGAACGCAGTTAGATATCGAGACTTGTGTATGAATGAAATTGTTATTCCCTTCGTTCAGAACTTTGGAGATGATTTTATCTTAGTTGACGATAATGCACGTCCACACCGAGCTCGAATTATTAACGAAGTTCTGAGAGAGAATGGCATCGAGCGCATGAATTGGCTTGCTAGGTCGCCCGATATGAATGTTATAGAGCACGTGTGGAGCAGAATGAATCTAAAGCTGAAAGAGAGAGAGAGCAAGAATTTCAAAATGTGGATGAATTGGCAGTGGCAGTGAGGGAAGAATGGGAAGCTATTCCCCAGGAGTTTATAAGACATTTGGTGGAGAGTATGCCGAGAAGGGTGGCTGAAGTAATGCGAGTTTTAGGTGGGCCTACACATTATTAGCGTCTCCAGTCTCCATGTTTAACTACGGAAATGAAATGCCTATCAACCTTCATTGAGATATCTCTGGCGGTTTTACATAAATCAATAACTTCCTATTTTTAAAATAAAACTAACACCCTATAACTTTTAAACAAAAAATTGTAGACAACTCATTTTTTTTTTATATTCATATTCATTTCACATTTCATAATTTGTAACTTTAAAGCATATATAGATATTAATACTAAAAATTTTGTTTATTACTAACTTGAGTAATAAACTAATGTAAGTAACCGTACTGGTGTCAAGTAATGTAATAATTATCCATTTTACGACCTAGTATTACTTTTCTACTCTAATATAATTATTGAAAACTATCCTAACCTGAATGTCGAATTTGAAGGCTGCTAAATGTAAAAGACTTATTAATTTATTACTACAGCTTCAAATCTATCTGGCAAGTAATAAATCATGACATACCTATATGAGATAGTTTATTGCTATACCATAAGCTAATGTGTCACAATTTATTACTTCAGACTCTCTACAAGTAGCAATGATAATGTAAAAGTACTCCAAAAATAGCAAGCAATCAATTATTCTGCTATACCGACTTGAAGTGGTACTTATAAAGTGATAAGAATTGCTTTTTTTTTAACTTTTGTGATCGACATTTAGAATAGATTTCAATTACACATAACGCTGAAAACTTGCCATTATTTAAAATAAATCTAATTTACTGATTTTTTTACGTGTTAACATCAATAAAGGAAACTTGGGGATTTTATAACAACCTCAGCACTGTAATAAGCATTGAAACATTCATAACGTGATAAAAAGTAATAAAAATTCGATAACTTGTCACTTTTTGAGCCGCCCTGAGTCACTGATTTATTACTTCAGACTCTCTACAAGTAGCAATGATAATGTAAAAGTACTCCAAAAATAGCAAGCAATCAATTATCTTAAAGTAACAAATTAACTAAGTAGTTTATTACTTACTAATATATATATTTTTAAATAATTTCAAAGCTTTCTGGCAAATTTTTGTTCTAATTTATTAAGTTACAGCGTCTACAGACATACGTAATTATAGTTTAGCTTATTAGTATTATTACAGAGGCTTTTTCGCCTATCTTCAAAATGGGCAATTGAAAATACGAGAAGAATCAATCAATTTATTACTACCACTTCAACAAATTAGTAAAGGGATTTATTACTTTTCGTCGATTTAGAATATTTTAATACTACGAATACTGTTTTAGTAATTTTATCAAAAAGTGATAAATCGATAACTCATTTGAATTAGTGCAGAGCAACTTAATTCATTAAGTTTTCTGCATTTCTTTGAAAAATTGACTTGAAGTTATTTTTGTGGATTGCAAATGATTGCTATAGATTGTGAAAGATTTCAGTTATTTTGTGGTAAATTTGCCGCAATTGATCACCTCCCACAGATGTTCTATATAGATGCCTGCAGGATGAAAAAAAAACAGACTCTCCCCTTAAAATTGACCAGATTGTTTAAGGTGTTCATTTTTTTCCATTTAATTTTTGTTGTATAAAATTAAACTGAGGAGTTTTACTAACTATTAATCTGCCTCGATTATTTTAAAATTAATGAACTTTTAAAGTTTTTTAGTTTATTGACGTGAGTATTCCCGCGAAACACTGTAACTTAAAATAAAGTGCAAACTTTTTGTAAACGCCCCGTAACTCTTCCCGTAAGAGTCTTAAAGTTAGGACACCTACCGTGGCGTCTTTATTAACAAAATATTGATCAATTTCTAATTAAATTTTTTGCCATTCTTCTACAACATGGAATAGAAATGTTTTATTAATCTTGAGGGTACCTCACTGATTCGTAAATGATTAATCTTTTAAAAATAATTTATCTCATTAAAATCGGCCGCGACATTATCGCGATGTAGGACAACTCATAAGAAAACGCAAACTTTTTGTAAAACCTCTGTAATTTTTTTTGTAGGCCAAAAAACACAAAAAGTTTCCTAAATTTAGGGCCTCTGCCAAGGCGTCGTTTTTAACAAAATATTAGTCAGTTTCTCATAACATTTTTTGCAATTCTTGTACAACGGAATAGAAATGTTTTACTAACCCACGGTACGCCACAGATTCGCGAATCATTTGTCTTTAAAAGATGATTTATTTCATTAAAATCGGCAGCGGCATTCTCGCGATACAGGGCAACTTATAAGAAAACGCACACTTTTTGAAAAACCCCCGTAATTTTTTTTGTAGGCCAAAAAACAAAAAACTGACAAAAACGTCCCGAGATATCGACCATGACTCTTAAATGTAATCACAATAAGAGCCTTAAAGTTAGAACACACGCGATGACGTCCTTTTTAACAAAATATTGATCAGTTTCTCAGTAAATTTTTTGCCATTTTTGTACAACGTGGAATAGAAAGATTTCGTTAAACTTGAGTGTACGTCGCTGATTTTACAATCATTTGTCTTTTGGAGATAATTTACGTCATTAAAATCGGCAGCGGCATTCTCGCGATACAGGGCAACTTGTAAGAAAACGCACACTTTTTGAAAAACCCCCGTATTTCTCTTGAGGGCCATAAAACTAAAAACCGCCGAACATGTCCCGAGATATTAGTCAAGGTCCTCAAATCTCATAAGAACGAATGCTCTGAAGATACTCGAGCTACCAATTGCAGTGGGTTGAAATGCAACCATTTTGCAGTGCTTTTTTCTTTACCCTGTATATCATTTAGAAAATCACTTTGGTTTAAAACTAGCCTCCCTCCCTGATTCTAGAAGAAACGATCTTCCAAAGTCTCTTTAAGTTATGAATTTCGGCTAAGGCATTTCCGAGATACAGATCTCTAAACATGACGAAAAATTTTGCCGTATTGATCTTTTTTTTTTAGCAGTTTATTTTGCAACTTCGAATCATCTAAATAGGTGAAATAATATAATTTTGTATTAAATATTGTCTGTACAATAGGCTAGAAGAAAGTCGGGAGGCAGCCTGTAACTTTGTAGACCACGCCGTCGCTTCGTGCATCTTCGGAAATTTTATGGCTGGCATTTTATGGATAACTTCACATTAACAATATTTGTTGGTTGAATTAAGCTCGTTTTAGACTGGCCTATTTCTTGTACAAGAAATGGTTCAATATCTTGAACAACTCAAATAGGACAGTTTCATACGGTAAATTGTATGAGATTCTTAGATTGGATCCTAATTTGGTTGAAAAATAGAATCTGTTCTAATCGGAGACAATTTCTAGGCTTCAGGCATGCGCATTTTTGAACGAGTTGTTTATCTATCGTGATCATAACCTTATTAAGAATCATGGTTTTTGTTACTTCCAATTTTAGTGTCAAAAGCAGACATTATAAATAATAAAGCAGTCAAAATTTTTTTATTGTTCAAGGTCCTCGTTAATAGTAGATTATGTCACTAGGAGTAAAAGTGGGTCTTTTCGTGCTGAGCCCAGAGATTGACGGCCGAAGCAAAGCTGAGGCCTGCAACTGGGCGAAGCACAAAAAGACCTTTTACTCCGAGTAACATATACTAATTTTTTTTCAAGCATGCAATAAATAAGAAATCTATTTAAAAGTGGTTCAGTTTTGCAATTTTCTCTCATCCTCTTTAAGCCGGTCTAGGTACTTACCCAATTGTGTATATTATTTGTAAAATACATAGAATATGTTAGAATGGTGGTTTTCAATGTTCAATGGTTTTAATGTATTAAATAATAACCAATGATTATGGTAAACTAAGAATTTGTAGCATTATTTTCAATACTAAATTAATAAATGTCACATTGACAGATAAATATGATGACGCGCATGACATTTAACAGACGATTTCAGAATTCGAGAACCTATGCGATTTCGACTAATAACGATTTCGGATGGTGCCCTTGAGTGCTCTGAGAGTATTTCTGTCCTTTGTTTTGTCAACAAGAATGTAAAGATGGCAATACACTCAGATCGGTTTATCTGGTGTCATCTATTATTAAAATAATTTTGGTGAATGAAAATCGTTTATAAATGCGCCACCATGACACTAGCGGTGACTTTTGACTTTACTTTTACTGCCTAGGACTTTTTTGCTACTTTTTTGGTCTCAGGATTTGAAAGCCCACTTTAGGTGTGCGTATGGAGAAAACAAATGACGTACTTTTAGTCCGCTTGAAAAAAAAAGTTCTTTTTTCAATAAACTAAGGACATCTCGACCAGCATTTCTTCTTCTCAGCCATTTCTCGTGCCAGGTTTTTCTTTGAAATTTTCGTTTTCGTTTCTTCGATTAAAACCTTTTTAAGACATAAGAACATATCCCAGAAAGTAATAAACAAATATTATTAGGCGAATTGTGCGCGGACTTACTGTCGTTATTTCATATATTATGTCAAAATCTGGCAAAGTATCTTGTGATTTGGACAATGTCATCTGCGAAACCCTTGTCAAACGTGTCATATTACTGTCAATTCTCTATAGTTTTAGGCCATTTTCTCGGCTAGTTTATTACAGAAAATATATTGAATTGTTATCAACTTTGTTTTAATTACAATCCAATTTATTATCCCAGATCTTGTACAACAAATATGCCAGTCTAAAACGAGCTTTAGGTATACCTATCTATTTACTTACGTATTAATAGGTAGTTCTAGAATTGCATTGTTTTCGGTGGAGGTAGAATTTTTTTAGGCATCTTCGCATTTTCACGTTAATCATGTTTCACGTCAAATCGCATAGTTTTGTTAATAACAAAATACAAAAGGCACGTGTTATATGTAAAAAAAATCGGCAACCGCGAAATCTTAATGACACATCTAGTCAAATTTGTTTTGACGGCAAGTAAACAAACAATCGCAATCGATGTTATACCGGAAAAATTCCATGGCAAGGCTTGATGCCAAAAATAACTGAATGGATTCTAGTGCTAACCAGCTGTTTCCGCAATCCTGCCCCCTCAGTAGGGGGGGGGGGGGGACTTTCCTCCCATACCCACAGTTCAAACCCAAACTCCTTAAGTTGGGGTAAATATGAAATAGTTCTCCACTATTGTATTATTAACGACACCTTAAAGCAAGACATTCCGAAAGGAAGAAACGAAGAACTCAAGACAAGAAGAGCGTCTGAAGAGCCCCAGTCGGCGGGGTAACTTCATACAGGATCCAGAAATGGCCACCTTGCTCAGGACTGAACAATCTTCAAGATTGTTCACAAGGGAGACGGGTGGCTGAAATTTCTGTTACATGCTGGTCTGGTCTACAGCGATGATAAAGTAAAAGACTCTTTTATCTGAGGCCATCTTTTAGTCACTTAAAATGGCGCTTAATCAGTTTCACTTGAAAACGAGCAGAGATTCAAGTGCTCGAAACGTCGTGAAAAAAAAATCAATAAAAGTTCAAGATGAATAGTACATCATTGTACGAAGGCGTAGAAGGGCCAACAAGATTTTTTTTCTTAAATTCCGAGTTTAAAGTCGGAATTTAGTTAAATTCCGAGTTTAAAGTCGGAATTTAGTTAAATTCCGAGTTTAAAGTCGGAATTTAGTTAAATTCCGAGTTCAAAGTCGGAATTTAGTTAAATTCCGAGTTTAAAGTCGGAATTTAGCTAAATTCTGAGTTTAAAGTCGGAATTTAGTTAAATTCCGAGTTCAAAGTCGGAATTTAGTTAAATTCCGAGTTTAAAGTCGGAATTTAGTCAAAATCTGAGTATATGATTGACAAATCAGTGGCGTAGACGCAAGGTTAGGTTAATAAAACATTTCTATTCCATGTTGTACAAGAACGACAAAATATTCTTTGTGAAATGGATCAATATTTTGTTAACTACGACGTCCTTTTTAAGACTCCTATTGTGATTACTTTTAAGAGCTATGATCGATATCTCGGAACGTTTTTTGCGGGAATACCCGCGCCAATAAAACACATAGGCTTTAAAAGTTAATTGATTTTAAAATCATTAGCGTATATTGATAGTTAATAATGAAAAAAAAATAAAATTGTAGAGATAATAAAATAAAAAAGAAAACTGCACATAAAAGTCGATACGACATAATTTTTCGTAATTTTGAAAGCGTTTTATCTCAGAAACCACTTATGATAAATTCATAGTTTAAAAAAGCTCTGAAGGAACGTTTCTTCTAGAACTAACTACCTTGGGCAATCTTTAATTAAACCAGTTTTATCAATGTAATACGGTATAAAGCTTTAAAGTTGAACTCACTCCATTTGAATGGCGTTGGGTAGAAGAACATTTGCACTGGGGAATGGCAGAGTGGAACAATAATTGCATTTTTACAAATGAATGTAGATTTTTGTTGTATGCATCAAATGGACGTATTTTAGTGTTGAGAGGCCAGAATGAACGAAACCTGCAAGAAGATATAGAACCCAGAGTGCCATTTGGGGGTGAAAGTGTCAGCGTATGGGGAGGCGTAATGGGAAATGGAAAGACTGACTTAGTGGTTTTGATTGGTTTTAATTTTAACCTGAACTAACCTGAACGCAGTTAGATATCGATATTTGTGTATGAATGAAATTGTTATTCCCTTCGCTCAGAACTTTGGAGATGGTTTTATCTTAGTTGACGATAATGCATGGTCACACCGGGCTCAAATTGTTATTGTAGTTCTGAGAGAGAATAGCATCGAGGGCATGAGTTGGCCTGCTAGGTCGCCCGATATGAATGTTATAAAGTGATGAGCAGAATGAAACTAAAACTAAAGAAAGAGAGCAAGAATTGCAAAACTTGGATGAATTCGTAGTGGCACTTAGGGAGGAATGGGAAGCCATTCCCCAGGAGTTTATCAGAAATTTGGTGGAGACCATGCCAAGAAGGGCGGCTGAGGTAATGCGAGTTTTCGGTGGGCCCACACATTATTAAGTACATAAATTCGTAGATTTAGTTTACCTCATTAAATTTTTGAATTGCACTCGTATCTTATTTGAGACCACAAAACAAACATCCCCAAAACCGTTCCGATATTTAGCAAACCTATTAAATAACACTTCACTTAAGTTAATAGTACATTTTTGAAGTTACAGCAAAGGAGCTGGCAAATCATTAACAATGATGATGTCACAGAAGTTTTGCGAAAACATCCGAAGCAATCTTTACGAACTAGAGTTCTACGTCACTAATTTTGTACTTAATGAGCTTTTAAATTTAGTTTATATCATTAAAATGGGGTGACCTACACTGCTATACCGAGCAAAAAATAAAAATACTTCAAACTTTTTGAAAATACCCTGTAACTTTATCTCGAGCAAAAAAACAAAAACCGCCGAACATGTCCCGAGATATCTACCAAGCCTATAAAATGACATGACAAAGTTGAAAAGGTAAGATTTACCGTAGATATCAAATAATGCAATCAGTTCAAATTTTACATTTTTGCGCCGTATCACAATGATAAAACTGGTTTAGTTAAAGATTGGTTCAGATAGTTAGTTCTAGAAGAAAAGTTCTTTCAGAGCCTTTTTAAACTATGCAATATATAAAACGCCTTGAAAATTGCCAAAAATTAGGTCGTATCGATCTTTTTTGTTAGCAGTTTACTTTTTTATTTTATTATCTCTACACTTTTATTTGTTTGTCATTATTAACTATCAATATTCGCCAACGATTTTCAAATCAATGAACTTTTAAAGTCTATTAGTTTTATTGGCGCGGGTATTCCCGCAAAACACTGTAATTTATAGAAAGGTGCAAAACTTTTTGTAAACGTCCCGTAACTCTTCTTGTCGACAAAAAAAAACAAAAAACCGCAAAAAACGTCCCGAGATATCGATCACAGCTCTTAAATGTAATCACTAGAGGAGTCTTAAAGTTAGGACACCCACCATGAAGTCGTAGTTAACAAAATATTGATCCGTCTTTTAAACATTTTTTTGCCGTTCTTGTACAATATTGTTCTTGCGTCTACGCCACTGATTTGTGAATCATATGTAACTAAATTCCGACTTTAAACTCGGAATTTAACTAAATTCCGACTTTGAACTCGGAATTTAACTAAATTCCGACTTTAAACTCGGAATTTAAGAAAAAAAATTGTGTTGGCCCTTCTACGCCTTCGTATCATTGTCTACCACCTTTAAACAAACTTTAAAAATTATATTAAAAATTTGATATATGAAGCAACCCAAGACCAGTTGAAAAGTGAATTAAAAGTAAAACAGCATATTTACATCAATAATCGTTTCCCTTAGCGCGCCATGCGGTCTCCTTTTACGAAATCGTACCGCACCGTAACAGCAAATAAGTTCGATGGAATGCAAATGCAAAAACAAGAAACCTTCTCGACGTGAATTATTGCAAAAAGTACCTATACTTTACAAAAAAATCATTTTGCTGCGTTGCATAGTGGAATAGCCGGACATACATCACCCATCAAGAGAGCGTATCGTTTAGCTTTATGGGTAGGAAGTCCAGAAGAGTTAACGTTGAAATATGTCCCTTCGTTAAAACGCCTTAGGGCCAGTTTTTCAATCACCAGTCGATTTTTAACAAACCACTCGATTGAAAAACTGACAACGCTTAGATAATGGTGAATGTCTAAGCGTGTTTGAGTCGAGTCGTGTTTGATGGTTTTCATTGAAAACACGCTCCTATGCACACGTCGTGATTTAGAAGTTCAGGTTGACCTGCCTCCGCTGAAGATTTCAGGTCTTCGCTGGAATGGTAATTGATATTGGGGCCAGGTGCACCGATCGTTTAAGGCACTTGTTCTTAAAGTCGTTGTTGCCTTACGACGTTATCTGGTGGTAAGGCGTGTAAATGAGTTTAATCGGTTGTAATTGAAGCTTTACACTAATTGTCTGTTTAGCTTTAAGGATTAAACTATCGCTCCCTGCCAGATAAATACAATCAATTCACTAATCACTGGTTTATTTATTTTGGCCATCAATGGCCATCAGGCAAGAATCAATATTTATTCAGCCATGATGCGAGAGGGGTATGTAGTAAGTACTACGTGTCATGGTGTAAGTGAATGTCTCCTAAACAATGACATTCAGAAGAAGCGAAGATCTTTAGAAAAGAAAATTTACAGAAATAATTTTCGCACGCCCACCTTCACATTAGAGAGCCAAAACAAGGGTACGTAGAGGATGTTCCAAATTTGACTTCAACATGATGAAAAGTTTAATACCCTTTTTTACTTATTTACAAATCAGAATTTAAAAAATCAAAATTTTACTATTCAGCGAAACAAAACACAAATTAGTTTTATTTTAAAGAGATAGAGAGTTTTAGTGCTAAAAATAATAAAGCTTACCTGAGGTATGTTAAATTTGTCATAGCATTTGCTCAGTTCTTTATTACCCAAAACTGGGGTGTGATCGAATTCGTGCTGGCCACCTACGTCACCACATCCACTTAATATTAACAAAAATGTCCACCACACACCGCGTAATAGGTACATTGTGTCCTATTGTAATTATTGTTATTGCAAAAGTTCACGTTGTCCGGGGCATTGCATGCATTGCCGATGGTTCGTGTGTAGGTAAATTGATGACGGTCAGCGAAAATCCAAAAGTAGGTACCTACCAACAATAACTTGACGATTATTTTTTTGTCTACTTGCCGTGCACTAAAATTTCTGCCTATAGCTGCAAGAAGTCTTTAAACACTCATCCATTTTAGCACTTGGATTCTAAACTTAGCTGACCTTCGAAAGTCTTATTTTAAAACACCCCCAAAACCGAAGTTTACACTTATAAACCGAGTCCCGCGTGGTCGGCTAACACTGATGATGATGGTTCGCTCTTCTGTGCCGGTGCACATCCAGATGCGATGCATCAGGCCAGACGCAAGAATGAACGCTCCGCGAAGATTAGAATGGTGGTACTTTGCGTCTTTTTGGTCCTTTCTGCGGGAAGTACTCTCCGGGTGCCGTTCAGAGGCGGAACCAACGTTACGTGCCGATAAACGCGAAAAAGCTAAAGTGCTACCCGAAGAGTAAGCGCGCCTCTGCAAAACGAAAAAGTGAATTGAACAGTCAGAAACTGAAAGATCAGAATGTCCGATACAGGCCCGATGTTTATCCCGCTATCTCTGCTTATATCGTCACGGTTTCAGAGATATCGATAGTGGTCACTATATGTATATTACATTATGGGATTATCTTTACCGTATACGGGAGAGTTTTCCATTACGGTATGTTACAACATCACGGACTATGAGAACCGGATATTTAAAATAAATAACCAAAAAGGGAGTATTAACGAATTTTTTTCTCAATTCTCAACTTTGACTGCCTGTAACTTCAGAACTCCTGGACCGATTAGAGTGAATCCAACTGTGTTGTCCCACCACCAGAAGTTCCGTAGGTGCAATATTTCCGGAGATAGACCCCTTCGGAGGTCGATTTTTAGGCACTTTTAAAATCGGTTTTTGGACCATTTTTAAAAAAACCTCTTTAGAGGTTATTTCTATTCGAATTGAGTTTGTTATGTTCTCAGGGGATTGCAAACGTGCCATTCCAATTAAAAACAGCAAAACAAAATATTCCGAATTTTTTTTTGAAAATCTCCAAAGGGGGGGGGGTATTACGACTTTTTTCTCAATTCTCAACCTTGACCGCCTGTAACTTGAGAACGCCTGGATCGATTAGAGTGAATCCAACTGTGTTGTCCTCTTCTTGAAGTCCTCTTTCACCTCCCACCATCGGAAATTCCGTAGGTGCAATATTTCCGGAGATAGACCCCTTCGGAGGTCGATTTTTAGGCACTTTTAGAATCGGCTTTTGGACCATTTTTAAAAAAAACCTCTTTAGAGGTTAATTTCATTCCAATTGAGTTTGTTATGTTCTCAGGGGATTGCAAACGTGCCATTCCGATTAAAAACAGCAAAAAAAATTTTTCCGAATTTTTTTTTGAAAATCTCCAAAGGGGGGGGGGTATTACGACTTTTTTCTCAATTCTCAACTTTGACCGCCTGTAACTTGAGAACGCCTGGACCGATTAGAGTGAATTCAACTGTTTTGTCGTCTTCTTAATGTCCTCTTGTACCTCCCACCACCAGAAGTTCCGTAGGTGCAATATTTCCGGAGATAGACCCCTTCGGAGGTCGATTTTTAGGCACTTTTAGAATCGCGTTTTTGGATCATTTAAAAAAAAAATCTATATAGATTAATTTATGGTTTTTATAATAATTTATATGGTCTATATAATAGCAAAGTTTGCGAATATTTATGGTTTTGTTCTATTGCATGTAGTTTTCTCAGCTCAGAATGGCCCAAGATCGAGGATTTTTCGTTAAACGCTACTTTTTTTTTAGCACGATAGTGGATAGCTCGCACTTTCTTCCGTGCAGTTGGTGCTAGCCCGCTATTTACATTGTGCATGAAAACTGCCTCAATTTTGTTTTTTTTTTAACATTTTTTTTAACAAAATTGTTTAATATTTGTGGTATTGTTCTATTGCAAGTAGTGTGAGGTGGTGCAAATTAAATGTTGTTCTGTGTAGTTTGTCCCATTCTTAAGCAAATTTTGACATTACTACTAATTTTCTCAGCGCAAAAACGGCCGAAGATCGGACACTTTTTCGTTAAAAACTACATTTTTTTTTAAATACAATAGTGGATTATTGGTATGGTGTTCCGTGCAGTTGGTGCTGGCCCATTATTTATTCTTAACATGAGAACTCCCTCACCTTGGACATTTTATTAAGTTTTTTACAAAATTCTTAGTTTGAATAGTTTTGTTCTATACTAAGTCAGGTTTGTTGATTCGAATTAAATTTTGTCTTGTATGGTTTGTCATCAGCTCAATTTTGACATTATCCCTAACTTTCATAGCTTACGCTTAGCTTAAGGCTCATCAAAAGCATTAAGCTTCTCAAAATAGGACACTTCTTTACCAATCACTAATTTTTTTAGTACAATAGTGAATTCTTTGTATGTAATGTACTGAAAAGAGTACAATAGTGGATTCTTTGTACGTTCTTCCGTGAAATTGATCATGAGGACTCCCTCACTCTTTTACATTTTAAGTAAGTTTCGTTCTATACTAGGTAAGGTGGGTTGATTCGAATTAAATTTCGTCCTGTGTAGTTTGTCCTTAGCAAATTTTTGAAATTATTACTAAATTGCTCAGCTCAAAGTATCTCAAAAAGAGTAACTTTTTCTTTCAGTACAATAGGGCATTCTTTGTACGTATTGTACTGAGAAAAGTACAATAGTGGGTTCTTTCATCTTTGTACGTTCTTCCGTGCAGTTGGTTCTGGCCCGATAATGAAACTGAACTCGAAAACTCCCTCATTTTGGCCACTTTTTTATCTTTTTTAATTTTTAATTACAGTAAGTTTCATTCTATAGTAAGTAGGGTGGGTTGATTCTAATAAAATTTAGCCTTGTGTAGGTTGTCCTTAGCTCAATTTATACATTATCACTAAATTTTCCAGCTCAAAATAGGACCATTTTTCCTTAAACAATACAAAATATTTTCAGAACTGTAATGGACTGTTTGTACGTCCTTCCGTGCAGTTGGTGCTGTTCCGTTATTTGTGTTGAAAATGAAGATTCCCTTAACTTCGTCACTCTTACACGTTTTGTTGCCCAAGTTTTTGAATTTTTACTTTATTATAATTTTTTTTCCGTGTAGTTTGTTCTTGGCCCCACTTTCACGCATTCTATTTCAGTTAGTTGCCGTTTTTCATGTTTTTCGATTTTAGTATGTTTTGCTTAATTTGGAACGAAACATTTCTGGGTTTTTCTGCCTCTTTGTTTATACTATTTTTGGCGCCAAAGCAGAGGCCCTAGGTTTGTAAAAAAACCATACATCCTAAAACTACCTAAATCTATAAAACTGCGAGAAACAGGATGCAGAAAGAAAACTACTGAAGCCTGTCCTGTAACATTTGGCTCTGAATTTACGGCACAGTTTTGTTTAAAGAAATTCACTACAAACGTCATCGACTGGACAGCTACAGGTTTATTGATTTATATCCAATATATAGGGTATCTTTATTATCTCTAGTACGACTGGATTTGGCGCCAAAACAGGGACCTAAAAATTATTTAATTCTGAAACTACTAACATAGAAGTCTATAAGTGTCAAAATAATAAAAAAAATCAAGCATTGGAAAAAAACTGTTAAGGTATTTGGTATTACGACTTTTTTCTCAAATTTCAACTTTGACCTCCTGTAACTTGAAAACGCTTGGGAGTGAATCGCAACGGCCGATTGGAGTGAATCTAACGGTTTTCTAGTCTTCTTGATGTCCTCTTTCACCTCCCAGCACCCGAAGTCCCGTAGGTGCCATATTTTTAGAGATAGAGGGTCTCGGAGGTCGATTTTTAGGCACTTTTAGAATCGGTAGTACAACTAGAGTTTAATTTCATTCCAATTGACTTTATTATGTTCTCAGGCGATTGCAAACGTACCATTCCGATCAAAAACAGCAAGAAAAAATTTCCGATTTTTTTTTTGAAAATCTCTAAGGGGGGGGGGTATTACGACTTTTTCTCAATTCTCAACTTTGACCGCCTGTGACTTGAGAACGCCTGGACCGATTAGAGCGAATCCAACTGTGATGTCCTCTTCTTGATCTCCTCTTTCACCTCCCACCATCGGAAATTCCGTAGGTGCAATATTTCCGGAGATAGACCCCCTCGGAGGTCGATTTTTAGGCACTTTTAGAATCGGTTTTTTTTACCATTTTTAAAAAACCTCTTTAGATGTCAATTTCATTCGAATTGAGTTTGTTACTTCTTAGGAGATTGCAAAAGTGCCATTCCGATCAAAAACAGCAAAAAAATTTCCCGAAATTTTTATTAAAATGACCAAATGGGAGGGTATTACGATTTTTTTCTCAATTCTTAACTTTGACCGCCTATAACTCTAGAGCAATTCGACCGATTGTAATGAATTCTACTGTTATTTGCTTTTCTTGATGTCCTCTTTCACTTCCTGCCCGCACAGAGAGTATATACTTACTGCTTATAGAGAAAAAAAAGTTTTATTTTGACACCAAACATTTTTGAATCACACTGTATAATATTCTTGAAACTAACGAATTTTATTTTTGTAGCGTCAGAGTATATCCACTTGCAATTCTTGATTTGGAATTTGGAATTAATTAACCCAATAATTTTGTGTTCCATTGCTGAAAAGGGAGACATAACTGCAAAGGACGATTTTCTCTCCATCTGATGGGAGTATAATGGGGGCGAATAAAATTGTTAGATTTTTCTCATCAAGTTTTTTGAAATTCCTTGAAAAATGTAACGCATTTATTTGGTATTGGAAGTGGAGCAGATAAATGCGGGGAAAGGACGTCTCATTATCAAACCTGACGCAAAAACAAGCAAAATTTCCTTTTAGTACATGAATTTACTTAAGATTAAAGTACTTGCGTGTAATGTACATTGTTTTCAATTTAAGTAGTTTTAAGTTTTTCGCCTTTCGGCCTATCAGCAAGTCCATTAACTAAGAATTTTATCAACCATTTAGCTGCAACCAAAAGCGCTATAATGCAACCTGCAACAACTACTATAACATCAATCATATGGTATTTATAGAGTGGCATCCCAACTCCTGCAACCTTTAGATGAGGAGCACCCTTATGTCGTATCACGTACTCGACCCAGTAGATGGCAGTTTGCAAGGGTGTCATGGGTCTGTCGTGGTAAATTGTCGACAACCTCTTGGCAGTGTTGGTATATTGTGGTTTTCGAAGCAGCTCTTCAATAAGAGGTTTCAGTTTCTCACTGCTTATGTCATTAAAATCGATTTGTAAACTATAACCAGCCTGTGAGGCCACGTGACAGTTCATTCCTTGATCCCCATAGAGTGGAATGCAGAGAGTGGGTTTACCATTGTGAATGGATTCGGTCGTGCTAAGAAGACCACCTTGCATGATAAAGAGTTTAACATTCGGGTGAGCTGTAATTAATAGTATATTATTAAACGAGCTTTTTATGATAGCCATTATTCCCTTAGGGGGACGTTTGCGTCATGAACCGTAGGCAAGGGGCGCAAGTCTCCCGTGGGAATAATGGACATAAAAAGCGAGTATAATTCTATACTTTGTCCACGGCCATTGTCTAATAATTTCAAATTATAAAATCTTATAGGTAGTGTAAAGAAAATAATGGAAATGTCAAAGTGACACTCTCGTTTGACGGCAAAACCGGTGCCACTAGTGCATTTTTTACGCTGCGGCGTTTCATATTGCACTGTTGCCTACTCCTACTGGTTGCCAAGGCAACATATATAATTTAAATGGCGAGCGGGAATAATGATATTATTCCCGCTCTTTCAACTCATATATCCCTCTGGCGCTATATGAGCCCTATTTAACTTTTATCAACAAGCTGAACATCAGTATATTATTAGGTGGTCGTGGACAATAGTATATTATTAGTCGAGCTTTTTATGAACGGCATTATTCCCTTAGGGGGACGTTTGCGTCACCAGCCGCAGGCGAGGGGCGCAAGTCTCCCGTGGGAATAATGACCATAAAAAGCTAGTGTAATACTATACTTTGTCCACGGCTATTGTCTAATAATTTCAAATTATAAAATCTTATAGGTAGTGTAAAGAAAATAATGGAAATGTCAAAGTGACACTCTCGTTTGACGGCAAAACCGGTGCCACCAGTGCATTTTTTATGCTGCGGCGTTTGATATTGCGTTGTTGCCTACTCCTACAGGTTGCCAAGGCAACATATTTAACTTAAATGGCGAGCGGGAATAATATCATTATTCCCGCTGTTTCAACTCATATATCCCTCTGACGCTATATGAGCCCTATTTAACTTTTGTCAACAAGCTGAATATCAGTATATTATGAAGTGGTCGTGGACAAAATTATTTTTTCTAATTTTGACATATAAAGTTGCACTTTTCAATACTGATGACAGTGACGTAACGTCCTACTTTTCGTAACTAGTTACGAAAAGTAAAATCTCTCGTAACTAGTGATGAAAAGTTGGTGTCACCACCAGTTGCAGGTTTTGCTGTAGCACACCGTTGCTATAGTTTTACGGTATTAAGTAGATACAAAGTGGTTTAAAAGTAAATATTGAAGTTTAATATTAATAATTATCTCTCTAAGTAGGTATTTGTAGTCAAAATTAGAAAAAATCTTGTATGAAACACGTGACGAAAAACCTTTTTTGTGTATCTCATTCAAATTGCGGGAACTCGCTGCGCTCGTCCCGCAAACATTCATTCGTTACACAAAATCGGACTTTTCGTAACTGGTTACATAAATAGCTATTATATAAGAGCTTTCATTAAGTTTTGCGACACAGCCCAGTTAACCTTTTTCGTATTTAAGACGGCTTTTAGACGTTAGATGGTCCAAAAGACGTCAGTTAGGTGGCCAGTTGGACGTCTTAATGACCTTGGAGGATTATTGATAACCTTGGAGCTAGGTCAGCTAAGGGCTAGGAGCCCTAGCGCTCTAGCTAGGAGATGGATAAGAAGTAAGAAAAGTAATGACAGTGACAATGGTTTTGCAATAATTTGACGTCACCGAGACGTCACTTCCGGCTGATATCGCCGCCAATTTCAAGATTTCCAGTGCTAAAAAAGTGGCCCAAACTGTAAAAAATAACCAATAAGATTGACACTGTTCAAAAATTGTCCATGGCCACCTATGTCGAAAAACTTAATGGAAGGCTTTACATTTTCCTTACAAACCTATAACTTAATTGTTCGTACCTAGGATGTCCTGCTGCGGAAGCCATGACTCTATTAATACGTTCTCAGGTTTTCCAGAAATATCCCGGTCAAACTTCCACACAATTCTTTGCTTGAGGCCTGCAAATACTTGAAGAAATGCTTTTTGTTTTTCTTCAGATAGCTGTCTGCTGCTAATCTCAGACCCCATGCTAAAGTAGATAGCTCCATCTTTGGCGCCATCCAAGAACTCCTGCAGCCCCCTAGGTAGCGCTTTTGATGAGTCTATATGGAACCCCCCTATTTCGATCATATTTGGTACTAATGGTTCTGCGGGTATTATGCTAGGGTGTGAGTTGAGCAGGATTAACGAGACGTTATAGTATATATCCTGAAAGCTGGGAGAATCAGGAAACAACTCTCTGAGGAGTGTAGACTGGTAGCTCAAAGTATATGCAGCAAAAACTTGTTCCAAAATGCGGATAAATAGGTTTTTTAACCTGGCAGTGAAACTCAGCGTCTGCTTCAATTCCGAGATGTAATGAAGTATACTGGGTGTTGTCGATATGGGACTAGGGTTGAGAGCTTTAGCGCTAACACTACCCAGAGGACCGACTGTAGATAAAATAATAAATGGTGCATTCAATAAATGGGATAGTACTTGGATACAGTCCATAGGAGGGTCCGCTAGGATAGCATCAAAGGTATGTCCTGATTTTATAAAGTCATCAATTTTTGTGTGAGTGAGAACAGCTTTCGTCATGTTCTGAGACCATAAGGAAAAAACTTCCAGAAGTTTAAAAGTATCTCCACCACTCAGCATCAGCTGTTCTAGATAAAATGATCTATTGAGCAAAAAAAGCAGTATATATATATATTATAAAATTAAAATTACCTTTGAAATATTGCTGAACTTCAGGTTGACCCTCCAACACTACGTCTGTCCAGTTATAGCTTATTGGAACATCTTTTGTAGGATATGGAGAAACGAATGTGATATCATGGCCGGCCTCGGCCAGGCCTTTCATGAGTTTGATACCTAGAATATAGTGGCTACCCCATGCGTATGGAAAAATTCCTAAGATTTTTGAACTACTGATTTTTGTTATGAAAACAATGCTGAGCAACGAGATTACTTTATAAATACGCATGTTGCTTGGCACTTACTGAAAACCGATTGTCGCGTGTTAATGGTAATTCAGATTTTTCAGCGATTTGAAAGAGAGAGAGAGAGAGAGAGAGAGAAACAAAGACAATAAATGTTAGATAAAAAATATTTGGTTCTGATAACGGCAACTTTGATAAAATTGTTATTTTAATTAGATAAATAATTGATGAGTTTGTTTGCCTGAGAAGTAAAGACTTCGACAAAGTAACCACAAAAACAAGACACTTTAAAGAACTTTCTGGCTGAATCTAAAAAAGGCATAAATAAATAATATATAGATCCTAAACTTTAGAATTACCTCTCAAATGGATGTTGTTTTTCTAATTTTTGATATTCTCTTGTCGCTACAGGTCCTGGTGACTATTACACATGGTGGGCCAGTTCAGATCTGTTCAATCTTCATTTAATTATCATTTTAGATTAGTTCTGGTTAGTTTTTGGTCTCTTTAGTCCGTTTGCTCAATTATAAAAAAAAGTCGGAAATTTTTATCCGAACGCTAGTGAGGATTATAAGGGTGTTATTTTTTGCAATTTAGATTTTTTTTTTTTTTTTTTTTTTTTTTTTTTTTTTTTTTTTTTTTTTTTTGATTCTGACGCTTATAACTCTTAAACTAATAATTTGACAGGGTCGATGGGATTTCCGATGATGGGAGGTGAAAGAGGACATCAAAAAACCAGTAGAATTCATTTCAATCGGTCGAATTGTTCTAAAGTTACAAGAGGTCAACATTTTAAGTTGGAAATACTCGATATTTCCTTTTAAATATTTGAATTGACCAAAACAGTTGATTTTTGACAAACTTTTTTGAAGGGCATACAAACACTGTAGTCAAACATACCGAATTTTCTGTGTTTATATGGAAATGATGAATAAGAATCGACAAATCAATGTCGTGTGTTAATTTTAGCATCATATATTTTCATTAAAACAATAAGTTTCTGTTGTTAATCGCCTTTAATTAACATTACCTTCACCCTTAGATAATTATAATCACACATAAATAAATTAATGTATAACAAAAAGAACGGCAACAACGCGGCCAGTATATTGATTATCAAAAGAATATTTGTTTTGATGTTTTTGAGGATTTTCTTAAGTACTTCAGCTACCAGACTATAAATTCTGCCTGGGAGCTTTTGCCTAAAAAAAGACAACTTAAGAATAATTATAAATATGTCTTGAATCTCGAAAAAATATGATAATCAAAATCAGGTTTTAAGTTCCGTCCGATATTTAAATAGGTTTGTCCGCCATATTGCCTTGAGGGGCAGTTATGTCAAATGACGTACTTCTGGAATGGACACAAATAATTTTGAGATTTGTCAAGAACTACAATGTCACTAATGTTATTGCGATACGCGGAGAGTTTTTGTGTAGAATTATTTGAGACATAACTTAAATTCATGGTAATTTTATTTTCGCTTTTTTTGCTATTAAATATAAATCATCCAGCGATATTTTTACTTTATCGTGTTTAGAAGACTTTCAGGTACCTGTTCGTAAAAAAAGAACTAGACATTCCTTGAGTGGTATCGATACAGAACGATAGTCTAATTAGTTCCATTTAGCCTATAAAAGCCTAAATTTTCTCCACGTCACTGTTTTACACACATTATTTAGAATGTTGTCGTTTCCTAATAATAATGTGCAACATGTGGCCTCGAGTTAGGTAACCCAAGAACCTAAAGGGTCCCAAAAACTATACAGAGGCCACCAATCATGTAATTAGGCGGGCATTTCGAGAATATGCTAAGTATATGTATAGTTTGAGCCATTAAACGAACCGTGACCATAAGCCGTCGAAAGAATGCAGAAGAGTTAGGTAATCTAGACAAGATTCAATTTTACTTGTAGAGAAACGTTTTTTTAAGTTATTTTTTAACAAAAGAAAAAAATTAAAGAAACTGCTGCAAGCGCAGCGACGTCTGATGGATGCCATCATTTCAAATTGGTTCCAATTTTTTAAATCCTGGTTCCAGAATAAATATTTATTACCTAATTGTAAACAGGGAGACAATTTGAAAAAACTCTTAATATTCTGACCCATAAGATTTCGGAAATTTACAGTACAGACAATTTGCTGAACCGTTAAACAATCTTTCTGATTGGTATGCAGGCAGGGTACTAGCTGAGACTGCATTACACATTGCATGTAAATTTTGTGAAAATCGGGCAATAAAATCAGCAGACAAAATCACTTCATTAATAAAATTAATTTAATGTTTTTAATTAATATTTAGTAAACACTTAATTTCTCAAATAGAGCTTTAGATTTATCAATTCTGCTTTCAACATTGAATTCCTGAGTTCAAGCAGTTGAAAATGATTTGTTACTTGGTCAGTCTAACTCAAAAAACCAAAAATTTTTTTAATAATTTAGAAAAAAACAATTCAATACCTGGTTTTTGCCTCAACTTTTCTTATAAAATATTATTGGTAGTTTTATAAAATTAAAATCCTATTTTCAATAATTTTTACCCTAATTTCTCGATTAACGCTTAATAGTTAAATTAGCACCGAACTAATTAACCTTTATTGCCAATTTGTCTACCTCAACCATTGGTATATACCTTTTTACTTTCGTAACATCTTGTCTAAACACCCCTTTAGTTATCAATATCTGAACCCGACCTTACTTATCAGTGTCAGATAGTTACCCCAGTAGCACCCTGACGTTAAAATGACGTCAGTTTATGGTCGCGTTGGTCATTTGAGGCTGGAACCTACATAATGACGTCAATAAGACGTCACAATGCTCAACTCACGTCATAGTGCTGACATGCTGACGTGAATAAAACGTCACTATTAAGTCATCTAGTTCATATTTATAAAATATTAATGATTTAATAATAACAATTAAAACATTTATAAAGCAAGGGGGTTATCTCATAATTTTATATTAGAGAGGAAGGCAAAGTGATGGAGATTTGCCCCTTTTTGTGGCGCCCTCTATGGGGTCGCATTGATTGCTTCTGACGTTATGTGTTGACAGACGTCCATCTTGTCAATTTACTCGTTCATAATAACTTAATAATACACTTAAAAAGCATAACTTTTGCTGTATAAATCAAATTAATATAGTTAAAATTCTAGAATGCAACTATGATTTTTTTTAGTGAAAAAAATCCCTGACGTAACACTGACGTCAAAGTTACGTGATTTTGTCAGTTCAAGCTGACGCCAGTAAACTAAAGGTTACTATCACGTCACGAAGCTGACGACCGTTTCACGTCAGTAAGGTGACGTCAGTGGGCTGTGACTTAGGCCCGGCATTTTGACGTCACTACGACGTCATGTTTTAGGTGATTTTGACGTTACATCTGCCGAAACACTGCCGCAATTTTCATGTCATCGTGCGTCAGATGACCAATAAGTCATGGGTCTATATATAGATGGTGACATACGCAAACCTTCTTCCATAAAGTTTCCCCATTTAATCCATAAGGCACCCGTCCGGGTTGCCCAAGGTTTCTATCCCTCTATCTGAAAGAATTTTCAATTCTCCGGCAAGATAGAACGGGTTGATGTTAGCCATGTTGTCTACGTCTAACATCTAATAGCAGTGTTGCCAACACTTAAGAAAATAAATTCCCAGCATCAAAACCAGAAATTCTCAAATTTCAAAAAGAAGTATACGATTTTTACGCAGCATGCGTCTGTTTTTTTATGCAGACCAAAACATTCAAATACTTTTATATTTAAATGATATTTGATACATACCTACTAGTAGCCGAGTAGCAACATAACCACAAAACACAAATGAGCTTACCAATGAAAACATAATTTCCTAGATTTCTTTTGATAATCCCAAGTCTTACACAGAAAACATCGTCTCCATCATGGCTAATAAACAGAGAAACGATTGCTAAAAGCGAAAAATTGTAGGAAAACTCTTAAAACATTCAGGAAACCAGAAAAAAAACTCGCTCTTAATTCGGATGTGTCACAAAGCCGGGTTTTGCTTAAATAGGGAATTATGTGTTTTCGAGGGTGGGGGTGGATTGAGCCTTCGTCTATATTTTTGAGCAAACTGGACCTCAGAATTCTATTTAGAACCCTATGTTCTACCAACTCTCTTAATTTGGATGTGTCACAAAGCCGGGTTTTGCTTAAATAGGGAATTATGTGTTTTCGAGGGTGGGGGTGGATTGAGCCTTCGTCTATATTTTTGAGCAAACTGGACCTCAGAGTTCTATTTAGAACCCTATGTTCTATCAACATTCTTAATTTGGATGTGTCACAAAGCCGGGTTTTGCTTAAATAGGGAACTATGTGTTTTCGAGGGTGGGGGTGGATTGAGCCTTCGTCTATATTTTTGAGCAAACTGGACCTCAGAGTTCTATTTAGAACCCTATGTTCTATCAACATTCTTAATTTGGATGTGTCACAAAGCCGGGTTTTGCTTAAATAGGGAATTATGTGTTTTCGAGGGTGGGGGTGGATTGAGCCTTCGTCTATATTTTTGAGCAAACTGGACCTCAGTTCTATTTAGAACCCTATGTTCTATCAACATTCTTAATTTGGATGTGTCACAAAGCCGGGTTTTGCTTAAATAGGGAATTATGTGTTTTCGAGGGTGGGGGAGGATTGAGCCTTCGTCTATATTTTGGAGCAAACTGAACCTCAGAATTCTATTTAGAACCCTAAGTTGTCCAACGCTCTTAATTTGGATGTGTCACAAAGCCGGGTTTTGCTTAAATAGGGAATTATGTGTTTTCGAGGGTGGGGGTGGATTGAGCCTTCGTCTATATTTTTGAGCAAACTGGACCTCAGAGTTCTATTTAGAACCCTAAGTTGTCCAACGCTCTTAATTTGGATGTGTCACAAAGCCGGGTTTTGCTTAAATAGGGAATTATGTGTTTTCGAGGGTGGGGGTGGATTGAGCCTTCGTCTATATTTTTGAGCAAACTGGACCTCAGAGTTCTATTTAGAACCCTAAGTTGTCCAACGCTCTTAATTTGGATGTGTCACAAAGCCGGGTTTTGCTTAAATAGGGAATTATGTGTTTTCGAGGGTGGGGGTGGATTGAGCCTTCGTCTATATTTTTGAGCAAACTGGACCTCAGAATTCTATTTAGAACCCTATGTTGTATCAACATTCTTAATTTGGATGTGTCACAAAGCCGGGTTTTGCTT
Source organism: Taphrorychus bicolor (assembly GCA_951812265.1). Lineage (NCBI taxonomy): Eukaryota > Metazoa > Arthropoda > Insecta > Coleoptera > Curculionidae > Taphrorychus > Taphrorychus bicolor. Next base: position 45,739,833 of record OX638303.1, read on the forward strand.
AAATAGGGAATTATGTGTTTTCGAGGGTGGGGGTGGATTGAGCCTTCGTCTATATTTTTGAGCAAACTGGACCTCAGAGTTCTATTTAGAACCCTAAGTTGTCCAACGCTCTTAATTTGGATGTGTCACAAAGCCGGGTTTTGCTTAAATAGGGAATTATGTGTTTTCGAGGGTGGGGGTGGATTGAGCCTTCGTCTATATTTTTGAGCAAACTGGACCTCAGAATTCTATTTAGAACCCTATGTTGTATCAACATTCTTAATTTGGATGTGTCACAAAGCCGGGTTTTGCTTAAATAGGGAATTATGTGTTTTCGAGGGTGGGGGTGGATTGAGCCTTCGTCTATATTTTTGAGCAAACTGGACCTCAGAGTTCTATTTAGAACCCTAAGTTGTCCAACGCTCTTAATTTGGATGTGTCACAAAGCCGGGTTTTGCTTAAATAGGGAATTATGTGTTTTCGAGGGTGGGGGTGGATTGAGCCTTCGTCTATATTTTTGAGCAAACTGGACCTCAGAGTTCTATTTAGAACCCTAAGTTGTCCAACGCTCTTAATTTGGATGTGTCACAAAGCCGGGTTTTGCTTAAATAGGGAATTATGTGTTTTCGAGGGTGGGGGAGGATTGAGCCTTCGTCTATATTTTTGAGCAAACTGGACCTCAGAATTCTATTTAGAACCCTATGTTGTATCAACATTCTTAATTTGGATGTGTCACAAAGCCGGGTTTTGCTTAAATAGGGAATTATGTGTTTTCGAGGGTGGGGGTGGATTGAGCCTTCGTCTATATTTTTGAGCAAACTGGACCTCAGAGTTCTATTTAGAACCCTATGTTCTATCAACATTCTTAATTTGGATGTGTCACAAAGCCGGGTTTTGCTTAAATAGGGAACTATGTGTTTTCGAGGGTGGGGGTGGATTGAGCCTTCGTCTATATTTTTGAGCAAACTGGACCTCAGAGTTCTATTTAGAACCCTATGTTCTATCAACATTCTTAATTTGGATGTGTCACAAAGCCGGGTTTTGCTTAAATAGGGAATTATGTGTTTTCGAGGGTGGGGGTGGATTGAGCCTTCGTCTATATTTTTGAGCAAACTGGACCTCAGTTCTATTTAGAACCCTATGTTCTATCAACATTCTTAATTTGGATGTGTCACAAAGCCGTGTTTTGCTTAAATAGGGAATTATGTGTTTTCGAGGGTGGGGGAGGATTGAGCCTTCGTCTATATTTTGGAGCAAACTGAACCTCAGAATTCTATTTAGAACCCTAAGTTGTCCAACGCTCTTAATTTGGATGTGTCACAAAGCCGGGTTTTGCTTAAATAGGGAATTATGTGTTTTCGAGGGTGGGGGTGGATTGAGCCTTCGTCTATATTTTTGAGCAAACTGGACCTCAGAGTTCTATTTAGAACCCTAAGTTGTCCAACGCTCTTAATTTGGATGTGTCACAAAGCCGGGTTTTGCTTAAATAGGGAATTATGTGTTTTCGAGGGTGGGGGTGGATTGAGCCTTCGTCTATATTTTTGAGCAAACTGGACCTCAGAATTCTATTTAGAACCCTATGTTGTATCAACATTCTTAATTTGGATGTGTCACAAAGCCGGGTTTTGCTTAAATAGGGAATTATGTGTTTTCGAGGGTGGGGGTGGATTGAGCCTTCGTCTATATTTTTGAGCAAACTGGACCTCAGAGTTCTATTTAGAACCCTAAGTTGTCCAACGCTCTTAATTTGGATGTGTCACAAAGCCGGGTTTTGCTTAAATAGGGAATTATGTGTTTTCGAGGGTGGGGGTGGATTGAGCCTTCGTCTATATTTTTGAGCAAACTGGACCTCAGAGTTCTATTTAGAACCCTAAGTTGTCCAACGCTCTTAATTTGGATGTGTCACAAAGCCGGGTTTTGCTTAAATAGGGAATTATGTGTTTTCGAGGGTGGGGGTGGATTGAGCCTTCGTCTATATTTTTGAGCAAACTGGACCTCAGAGTTCTATTTAGAACCCTAAGTTGTCCAACGCTCTTAATTTGGATGTGTCACAAAGCCGGGTTTTGCTTAAATAGGGAATTATGTGTTTTCGAGGGTGGGGGAGGATTGAGCCTTCGTCTATATTTTTGAGCAAACTGGACCTCAGAATTCTATTTAGAACCCTATGTTGTATCAACATTCTTAATTTGGATGTGTCACAAAGCCGGGTTTTGCTTAAATAGGGAATTATGTGTTTTCGAGGGTGGGGGTGGATTGAGCCTTCGTCTATATTTTTGAGCAAACTGGACCTCAGAGTTCTATTTAGAACCCTATGTTCTATCAACATTCTTAATTTGGATGTGTCACAAAGCCGGGTTTTGCTTAAATAGGGAACTATGTGTTTTCGAGGGTGGGGGTGGATTGAGCCTTCGTCTATATTTTTGAGCAAACTGGACCTCAGAGTTCTATTTAGAACCCTATGTTCTATCAACATTCTTAATTTGGATGTGTCACAAAGCCGGGTTTTGCTTAAATAGGGAATTATGTGTTTTCGAGGGTGGGGGTGGATTGAGCCTTCGTCTATATTTTTGAGCAAACTGGACCTCAGTTCTATTTAGAACCCTATGTTCTATCAACATTCTTAATTTGGATGTGTCACAAAGCCGTGTTTTGCTTAAATAGGGAATTATGTGTTTTCGAGGGTGGGGGAGGATTGAGCCTTCGTCTATATTTTGGAGCAAACTGAACCTCAGAATTCTATTTAGAACCCTAAGTTGTCCAACGCTCTTAATTTGGATGTGTCACAAAGCCGGGTTTTGCTTAAATAGGGAATTATGTGTTTTCGAGGGTGGGGGTGGATTGAGCCTTCGTCTATATTTTTGAGCAAACTGGACCTCAGAGTTCTATTTAGAACCCTAAGTTGTCCAACGCTCTTAATTTGGATGTGTCACAAAGCCGGGTTTTGCTTAAATAGGGAATTATGTGTTTTCGAGGGTGGGGGTGGATTGAGCCTTCGTCTATATTTTTGAGCAAACTGGACCTCAGAATTCTATTTAGAACCCTATGTTGTATCAACATTCTTAATTTGGATGTGTCACAAAGCCGGGTTTTGCTTAAATAGGGAATTATGTGTTTTCGAGGGTGGGGGTGGATTGAGCCTTCGTCTATATTTTTGAGCAAACTGGACCTCAGAGTTCTATTTAGAACCCTAAGTTGTCCAACGCTCTTAATTTGGATGTGTCACAAAGCCGGGTTTTGCTTAAATAGGGAATTATGTGTTTTCGAGGGTGGGGGTGGATTGAGCCTTCGTCTATATTTTTGAGCAAACTGGACCTCAGAATTCTATTTAGAACCCTATGTTGTATCAACATTCTTAATTTGGATGTGTCACAAAGCCGGGTTTTGCTTAAATAGGGAATTATGTGTTTTCGAGGGTGGGGGTGGATTGAGCCTTCGTCTATATTTTTGAGCAAACTGGACCTCAGAGTTCTATTTAGAACCCTAAGTTGTCCAACGCTCTTAATTTGGATGTGTCACAAAGCCGGGTTTTGCTTAAATAGGGAATTATGTGTTTTCGAGGGTGGGGGTGGATTGAGCCTTCGTCTATATTTTTGAGCAAACTGGACCTCAGAGTTCTATTTAGAACCCTAAGTTGTCCAACGCTCTTAATTTGGATGTGTCACAAAGCCGGGTTTTGCTTAAATAGGGAATTATGTGTTTTCGAGGGTGGGGGAGGATTGAGCCTTCGTCTATATTTTTGAGCAAACTGGACCTCAGAATTCTATTTAGAACCCTATGTTGTATCAACATTCTTAATTTGGATGTGTCACAAAGCCGGGTTTTGCTTAAATAGGGAATTATGTGTTTTCGAGGGTGGGGGTGGATTGAGCCTTCGTCTATATTTTTGAGCAAACTGGACCTCAGAGTTCTATTTAGAACCCTAAGTTGTCCAACGCTCTTAATTTGGATGTGTCACAAAGCCGGGTTTTGCTTAAATAGGGAACTATGTGTTTTCGAGGGTGGGGGTGGATTGAGCCTTCGTCTATATTTTTGAGCAAACTGGACCTCAGAGTTCTATTTAGAACCCTATGTTCTATCAACATTCTTAATTTGGATGTGTCACAAAGCCGGGTTTTGCTTAAATAGGGAACTATGTGTTTTCGAGGGTGGGGGTGGATTGAGCCTTCGTCTATATTTTTGAGCAAACTGGACCTCAGAGTTCTATTTAGAACCCTATGTTCTATCAACATTCTTAATTTGGATGTGTCACAAAGCCGGGTTTTGCTTAAATAGGGAATTATGTGTTTTCGAGGGTGGGGGTGGATTGAGCCTTCGTCTATATTTTTGAGCAAACTGGACCTCAGTTCTATTTAGAACCCTAAGTTGTCCAACGCTCTTAATTTGGATGTGTCACAAAGCCGGGTTTTGCTTAAATAGGGAATTATGTGTTTTCGAGGGTGGGGGAGGATTGAGCCTTCGTCTATATTTTGGAGCAAACTGAACCTCAGAATTCTATTTAGAACCCTAAGTTGTCCAACGCTCTTAATTTGGATGTGTCACAAGGCCGGGTTTTGCTTAAATAGGGAATTATGTGTTTTCGAGGGTGGGGGTGGATTGAGCCTTCGTCTATATTTTTGAGCAAACTGGACCTCAGAATTCTATTTAGAACCCTAAGTTGTCCAACGCTCTTAATTTGGATGTGTCACAAAGCCGGGTTTTGCTTAAATAGGGAATTATGTGTTTTCGAGGGTGGGGGTGGATTGAGCCTTCGTCTATATTTTTGAGCAAACTGGACCTCAGAATTCTATTTAGAACCCTAAGTTGTCCAACGCTCTTAATTTGGATGTGTCACAAAGCCGGGTTTTGCTTAAATAGGGAATTATGTGTTTTCGAGGGTGGGGGTGGATTGAGCCTTCGTCTATATTTTTGAGCAAACTGGACCTCAGAATTCTATTTAGAACCCTATGTTGTATCAACATTCTTAATTTGGATGTGTCACAAAGCCGGGTTTTGCTTAAATAGGGAATTATGTGTTTTCGAGGGTGGGGGTGGATTGAGCCTTCGTCTATATTTTTGAGCAAACTGGACCTCAGTTCTATTTAGAACCCTATGTTCTATCAACATTCTTAATTTGGATGTGTCACAAAGCCGGGTTTTGCTTAAATAGGGAATTATGTGTTTTCGAGGGTGGGGGAGGATTGAGCCTTCGTCTATATTTTGGAGCAAACTGAACCTCAGAATTCTATTTAGAACCCTAAGTTGTCCAACGCTCTTAATTTGGATGTGTCACAAAGCCGGGTTTTGCTTAAATAGGGAATTATGTGTTTTCGAGGGTGGGGGTGGATTGAGCCTTCGTCTATATTTTTGAGCAAACTGGACCTCAGAGTTCTATTTAGAACCCTAAGTTGTCCAACGCTCTTAATTTGGATGTGTCACAAAGCCGGGTTTTGCTTAAATAGGGAATTATGTGTTTTCGAGGGTGGGGGTGGATTGAGCCTTCGTCTATATTTTTGAGCAAACTGGACCTCAGAATTCTATTTAGAACCCTATGTTCTACCAACTCTCTTAATTTGGATGTGTCACAAAGCCGGGTTTTGCTTAAATAGGGAGATATATATTTCGGAGGGTGGGGGTGGATTGACCCTTCGTCTATATTTTGGAGCAAACTGGACCTCAGAATTCTATTTAGAACCCTATGTTCTACCAACAGTCTTAATTTAGATGTGTCACAAAGTCGGGTTTTGCTTAAATTGGGAATTATATGTTTTTGAGGGTGGGGGTGGATTGACCCTTCGTCTATATTTTTGAGCAATCTAGACCTCAGAATTCTATTTAGAACCCTATGTTCTACCAACACTCTTAATTTGGATGTGTCACAAAGCCGGGTTTTGCTTAAATAGGGAGATATATATTTCGGAGGGTGGGGGTGGATTGACCCTTCGTCTATATTTTTGAGCAAACTGGACATCAGAATTCTATTTAGAACTCTATTATCTACCAACGTTCTTAATTTGGATGTGTCACAAAGCCGGGTTTTGCTTAAATAGGGAGTTATATATTTTCGAGGGTGGGGGAACTTGCCCGTAAGATGCTATTTTGAATAGTACGTACGGGGTGTTCATTATAAAATTTCATCTAGCAGGCTATGAAATTTTGACAAAAAAGGATGATATAATCAAAATTAATGGACTTTTGTTTCTCTATCTTTTTCTTTTGACATTTCACAGCTAACTAGATGAAGTTTTATAATGAACACCCGGTATATGTGCTGGATGAACCCTTGAACCTTAGACGAGTCACAATATACATATTTTTTAAATTTGACCATAGGTCACTTATACTAATAAAAGTTAACAACTTGGCAACAATGCAGGTATTTTTATGGGGCCGACGCTGGGGAGCGCTGGCGCCGGGGACGCTAGATTCACGTTAGTCTTCCATTATGGTCTTAAATAGGGCTCAAATACGTGTGAAAGGGAAGGAAAGACTTCGTGCAAGTATAATTTAAAATCCTTTTTTTTACAATCCTCAGTGCCCACAATCTGACGACCAATTTTGGCTAGTTAAAAGGCTGTATAAAGTTAACATTTGAGACTTACTCGTCAGATCGAGGCTGTCTTGGTGGAGAAAAGACCGTCGCCATGACATCGATATCTTGGTCAAATTTACAATTTGATGTTCTTAAAGAGCTTTAAAGTAAATAAAATAATACATTAACATACAAAACGGTACAAACAGAAGACAAGACACCACGGTTTAAAATAAATTGTCTCGAACCAGTGACTCAAATAAGTCTGCCTGAAGACGCTTTGACGATCTCGAACGAAACATTCTTAGGGGGTCCCGACAATGTAAGTGGCGAGGACCCAAGACTTCTTTATGGAGACGTCTTTAGGCTCTGACATTTAGCCTCCGCTGGGACGTTTCGAGGGCGTCAGCCGTAAGTCCTAAATTGGTCAGCTACGTCAGCAACTGGACGTAAAAGAGACCTTTTTATGACGTAACCTTGCTACTTGGGATATGGACCACAGCGGGCGCGCGTCACGAGGGGAATGAAAAAATGGTCGCCGAGTCGGGTAATCGGTGAAAACATGATACATGCACTTACCTGTGATACGAAAGATTTCTGTTCCACTTTTATAACTAGAAGTCTTACATATGCCACAATATTTCACCATAATAAATAATATCTTTAATAAAATCTTTAATAAAAAACCAAAAAATCGTCTAAAATGTTTGCAAGCACTGCCTCAACTTCAAACACAAAGGAAACACGTTTTGGCGTTATTTTGTGGTTCAATGAGATTGACACACATATTGAATTGACAGTACTGTTGCCAATTCGTCAGTTCTACCTATGTTTTGATCGTGTTGTACGGCTGCATTTGGCTACACATCATATAAACATATGGGTTGTGTAGTTTGACTCTGAGAGCGGGCAACATCGCACTGGTCCTTTAGAAATGATGCTAGACAAAATTTTGTTAATAAAGGACTCTAGTTAATTCTTCCTCTGTGATGCTTACATACGGGGTGTTTTTTATAAAACTTCATCTAGTTGGCTGTGAAATATCAAAAGAAAAAGATGGAGAAACAAAAGTCCATTTATTTTGATTATATAATCCTTTTCTGTCAAAATTTCATAGCCTGCTAGATGAAGTTTTATAATAAACACCCCGCACAATTTACTATAGTAATCATTATCTTGAAGTTCTGGTGAAGGTTAATTTATTTGGGAAAGGTTAATATTTAATCATTTTCCAGAAGTATTCATTATCTTGATATTCTGGTGAAGGCAGGTTAACTATTAGTGCAACCAAAGACTTGAAATACGGGGTGTTCATTATAAAACTTCATCTAGTTGGCTGTGAAATGTCAAAAGAAAAGGATGGAGAAAGAAAAGTCCATTTATTTTGATTATGTCATCCTTTTCTGTCAAAATTTCATAGCCTGCTAGATGAAATTCACCTCGTATATACTCTTGTATAATAAATTTATTGTTAATGTTTTACCTTAAAATCTGACATAAACAATATATGTAAGCGTAACACATGAAGCTTTAAATTACTCTTGGTAATAAGAACTAGACTCGGTCTGACTCCTGCTGCTGCTCTTTGCGCTGCCACCCATCAACTGCAGAACGTCGTCCTCCCCGTTCCCTTCCCCCTCATCCCCGTCCTCTCCACCCAACGGAGCGTTCAATATCGTGTCCACGCTGTTATCGTCCTTCAGTTCAGTCTCTTCGGACGTCGACTTTTCTTCTGAACTACTCCAGCTTTGGTCCTTCTTAGCGTCTCCAATCTCTGCATCTACCAAGTCCAAGATGGCTTGTTTGTCAGCCTCGACTTTCTCCAAATCGCGTCCAAAGTGGATTATGACGTCTTCATCAATGGCAGTGGCTTGTTTCTTCAAAACACACTTCACCCGGGGTCGAAAGCCCGCAGGTTCGTTGAGTTTGCTTAGGTACGTTTGCAGCTTCGCGGATGACCCACTAGCTATGGGTTCGTCCTCGTCACTGCTTGATGATGTTTCGCCGTCATCCTTGAACACAAACTTTCTTTGATTGTTAGTATTGAGCTCATTTTGCCGTTCGATTGATGCTGCTTCATTTGCCTTCTCCGTAAGGATTTTCTCGTCACTGTAGGTTTTGCTGATTGTAATAACCGGGATGTTATCGGACCAAATGGAAGACGAAGAATCTTGCCTTTGAGCTGGTTTCTTTCGCTCGTGATGGACCTGTTCCACTTTCTCGTCAAACACTCCCAGTTTCTTAGCATCGATAATTTTCTTTAAAAAGGGTGTTTCTTTCTCAGCGTTTTTCTTGCTACTAGTATTGGCCCTTAAAGGCTTTGGAGATGGGTCTCTGTGAACTGTCACCTGCTGTAGAGAAACAGGCTCTGAAGTTACTTCCTTATTCTCCTGCAAGCAGTCAGCTGCAAACAAAACGTTTTAATTCACAGATGAATGTCAATTTATTATTGAATTGTTGGTACTTCTTTGTCGTTGAGCTGGTCTTCTAACCGTCCATTTGCTGACAATAGACGGCAGCTTCCTAAAGTCGCTACTCTCAGAAGACTCAGTTTTGCTCACTGGTTTATGGCCTAAAACGTTGTCGTAGGGCAGCGATTCGTGCTGATCAGTGTCGGTGCCATCCTGCTCGTCATCAGATATTGATGTTTTACCCAAAGCCTTCTTGATTAGCTTAGTGAAAAACACTAGTATAGAACAAGAAACTAACTTTAATGATGATGACTAATAGAATAAGGAAAAATTACCTTTTCCCTTATTCTCAGCTTTGTCCTCTCGGTCGTCCTCCCTCTGACTAGCAGCAATGTCGTCAGACTCCTGACAGGTATCTTCGTGGCTGCGGGTGCTAGGAAGGTTGCCTAACAGCTTTTTCCATTTGGAGAAAGGTGTTTGGTCCGTAGACTCTCCGGAACCTCCACGTCTTCTGCGCACCGCCATTTGGAACATTTTGCGTCGCTCTTCGGTTCGTTCTCTTCGCAACTGGACCTATAATCCATTCACTTATTATTGTGGTCAAGCAGGAGTTGGAAATTTGACCTTCAAATTTTATTTTCTATGTGACCTTAGCGACATAAAGGCACACAAGTGTCACTTACCTTTAAGTCATTATTCGCTTCCTTTAAGGCTTTCGTTAGCGACACCATGTAATAGATGATCAGCACCAAGAGTAGCAACAGAGGTATGACGATGCCCGGCGAAGCAACGTAATCTAAAACTCTAATTAGATCTGCTTCTTAATGAATAATTAGACACAGTAAGGGGCAAAAGTAAAGATTACCTGTGCATGTATGGAGGCACGTTGGCCCTAATGGTTCTGGTGAAAATGTGGAAGATCTTTTGGTAGCCTGAAAAGGGCCCGCAGTGCCACGAGGGCTCGATCCAGACGATGGCATAGCCCACGGGAAGCACGCAGAGAAAAAGCATCACCAGTAACAGGAAGTAGTAAAAGTTATTTGATCTAAAAATCATTAATTAACTAAAGAGTGTTCATTGGAAAAAGTCATCTAGTTGGCTGTAAAATGTCAAAAGAAAAGAGCGAAAGAACACTAGTTCATTTACTTTGATTATGGTATTCTTTTCTGTCTAAAATTCATATCCCTCTAGATGAATTTTTTTTTTAATAAACTGGAAACCCGATTAATAGGTCTGGAAACGAAAGGAATACGGTACCTTGAGGCTCTGAAAATAACCTCATGGGGGACGTTGCAAGTGAGTACCGCCCAGGTCCTGAGGTACATGAGCACGTACAGTTTAACGACGTTTAGTACTACCAGTCCGGGAGAGAAGAACATGCCCATCCAGACCATGCCCTGGTTGTTTACTAGAAAAAATCAGTATATAGGAGGGAATTGAAATTACCTGAATATGTGGATAATCCGGGTAAAATGGAATGGAAAAGATGAGAATAGAAAAATACTAAGAAAAAAAAACATTAAAAAAACAAATAAAAAAACCTGGAAAAATCAGAAAATTATAGAAGAAAATAAGTCCAAAAGACGTGGATTATAATACAACAAATATTTGAAGAAACGTGACAAAGATAACTATGAACAGTAAAAAGTAAAAATTTGAAGTGAAGAAATATAGATTTTCAAAAAAATGTCTTTTTTCAGACCAAAATAAATAAAAGTACACAGTTTAGAGTCAAAATCAGAATAAACAGTTCAGTGGTTGGAAAAGTTCAAATTTGGGTCAAAATTAACTGAAAAGAATGCAAACCGAATGAAAAATTCAATTTAGATCTGTAAACAAAAAGAACAAGAAAGAGAAGACGGAAATTGTAACAGTAGAAGAAGACAAACAACCCCACACAACAGTATATTTTATTGTCGTATTTTGTTGGTTACTTAGAAGAGGAAGTAATACTTATATCGCCGGAATTTTTTCTATAACAAATGCCAGAGCAAATAGAGGAGACACTAATTGTAATAAAACTACCTAAAAATAAAGTTGTCAAACAGCAAGTAATAAAGTTACAAAATGTCGATAAAGAGAAAAGAAAAGTGAAATGGACCAGAGATAAAAAAGTAAAAAGTCACAAACAACGGTTACAGTTGAAGACGTTAGAAAATGCTCCCGAGAAAGATGTTCTTACGAAAATAATTGAAAAAACGAATTCTAAAGAAGAAAAAGAACGTCGAATAAGGGCGAGTAGAAAGGAAAAGAGAATTTAACCAAAGTAAACTCTGAAAATTTGGAATATCAAGTTCAAGAACTTCTCGAGGATTTTCAAGAAATAATAGTTCTTGAACTTCAAGTAGCTAAGGAACAAGTTGTAAAGGGGAGAGTAATAATTATTAAAAAAAGGTGATAAAGAAGAGAAAACCGAAATTGTGACTGTAGAGGAAGAATGCAAAAAACCTCAAATCACGGTCAGTATATGAACGAGACAACTTATACTATTGAAAAGTCACCAAAGAAGTATAGAAAACCACAGTTCTAGAGGAAAGTATTCTAAAAAAAATTAAAAGAAGAAAAAAAACTAAAATTGCTTCTGTTGAGGGGGGGGGGGGGAGGGGGGGTAATTTGCTGAAACTATAAAACAAATTGACAGAGGTTTCGAAGACGTTAAGAATATTTGAAAAAATCACCAGAGTTGGTGTGTTTTTTGAAAGTTGTTATCAAATCACCAAGGGCCAAGAAATTACCAAATCTGGTAAAATTTTACCAGGCCTTGCAACAGTACTGAGTTCGATTCCCAACAGTGACCAATTATTTTTTTTTTATTTATTCGTAGAGTGTAGAAAATAAAATTGATTATTGTTATATTAATACTTTTTCTTGCTTTTTGTTTACACTATGGCTGGCGAAAAAAACTGCTACCAAAGCCAACGATGCAAAACTCATTTAAAATAAACAAACAGAGCCTAAAACTTACCTAAATGCAAAATGTTTTCGGCCACTTTAAAGTCCCCGTATTGAGGAAACCTCTTCTCCAAATCCCAGCACCAGCACCTGTTCATAAACCTGACGAAAATGCCTCTGAAAAAAACAAAGACGGGATTTACATCCGGCTTGGCATTACACAAACTCGAATATTCTTTTAAAAAGGGTTCTCGTCTTGTATAATTCGTTTAGCTTAAATTAGAATACACCTGGGAAAGTTTTCAGCAACAAAGTTTTAACGGAAACTTAATTTCAGTCGTATTTGAATTTAAATAGAATAATCTCAACTTTTGGAGCTGTTTTTGTGGCATTTAATTACTTACCTAAGAAAGTCCATGGTGAGGACAGACAATCCGGTCATTATTAGGTCCATTACGGTCAACTTAATCAGCTCTTGTCCGAACATGGTCTCCCAACAATGGCTTCTCAGTATCGCCTTTGTTGTATAGTTCAAGGGAGCTGTGGTGGTAGCTGGTGAAGTTGAAGTTTCAGTTTTAGTGGCTACATAACCTAAGCAGTAAAGCGTGCAGTAATCAGCTGTGGGTGCTCCTTCAGTGGTCGATATCTCGGTGGTACTACTAACAACCTCTGCCGCTATGGTGGAAGTGATTTCTTCATAATGAGAGCTCAGATTTACGTCAAAACGTTGCTCCTCTTCAGGAGGAAGCGTGGTAAGGTTGAATTGAGTAAAAAATGTGGTTTCATAAGTGCTGCTCTCCTCAGTAGTTGTTGCGTTTAGATAATCATCACTGGAGGTATAATTATCAAAACCTAATGTAGAGTTTAAATAATCCTCAAAATATTCTGTAGTACTTTCTTGCGTAAAGTTCCAATAACTCTCTGTAGTGCCTGAAAAGTCTGTTGATGTTTCAGTGTAGTTGAAGTCTTCAGTATAGTCAAAAGCTAAGGTAGACGTCTGTGACTCGTTTAAATAAGGCTCGGTATCATAATTCCCAATGCCTTTGGCAACAATGGCAAAAGCCATTGTTGCCAAAGTGCTCGCTAAAGTTGTCGATTGCGGGCCAACGACATAATTTTCACTACACAAACACTGAACATTTGAAGAATATTCCTGAGTCGCCACCGAAGGAAGCGGTATTGTGTATGTGGGTACATCAGTCGATTGGTTTGTGAAGAGCATTTTGAGCTGGTTTAGAGTTCCTTGCTAAACAAAACACTATTTTATTATGAAAACAACAAAATAATAAATTATTACCATGTCGTCAATTTTGTCAAACAGGGCGAATATCAGGGAGTAGAGGTTCAGAAGGTTAAGAATCATAATCCTGAAAAATGTAAATGAATTTAATTCAAGTAAATTAGTTATAAGCTGTGGAGTCTAAAGATGGTAAGGACAAATGATTCTTTATGGTTTGTACAAATGTCTAAGAAAGAGTTCAACTAATTTCCCCTCACCGTGCCAATTCCATACCTTCCAAGCTGGAGTCTTAGTTGTTTTCTCGGGTGATACTGCTCTGCAAAGCCCAAAACTTCGAACAACATGGGGAAGAAAAAGGTGATCAGAGTCATGACCACGGTGATTTCGTTCCTTCTCCAGACGGTGCTGCCCGCCTCTGTATCCTGCGACCTCTTTACCACTATTACCACTGCAAAAGCCGAGCAGCCCAGCAGCCCAATGACCAAGGTGTTTATGAGCACTCGAAAACATATCACTTTCCAGCTGACAAAAAAGGAAAAAGACATTAGTTTTAACAGTATTTTTGCTCTATAAAACTCATGTACTTTCTGGATTCTCTCTTTTTCTCTGCTTCTTCCACCAAGGCCTCCTTGAATCCCATTACGATCGAGGCCATCCTGTTATGGGCGGTTTCAGCGTTGCCGACCATGTAATCCCAGGCGGTGAACAACTTCCACGAGAAGACACACTCGTCTTCTTTCTCTGACCTCTTCGACATTCTGGAGTTTTCAGCCATTCTGACGGCACATAAAAGAAGAACAATAATAAAAAAATTTATTCTTAAAGTTATTTGCAAAATATGAGTTACAATTATTTCCCCGTTGCATTTACAACTAAACAAGTTTGAAAACAATGTGTGACACAAAGGATGTGACACGAGTAATTTAAAATAACCAATAAAGAGTTTTTTTTTAATAGTCCAAAAATGCGATTCTAATGTGCCTAAAAATTGATCTCCGAAAGGGTCTATCTCCGAAAATATTGCACCTACGGGACTTCCGATGGTTGGAGATAAAAGACGACATCAAAAAGAGGACAAAACAGTTGGATTCACTCCAATGGGTCTTGGCGTTCTCAAGTTACTGGCGGTCAAAGATGAGAATTGAGAAAAAAGTAGTAATACCCTCCCCCCCTCTAGACATTTTCAAAAAAATTTCGGAAATTTTTTTTTGCCGGTGTTAATCCCCTGAGAACGTAACAAACTCAATTCGAATAAAATTAACCTCTAAATAGTTTTTTTTTAAAATTGGTCCAAAAACGCGATTTTAAAAATGCCTAAAAATCGATCTCCGAAAATATTGCACCCACGAGACGTTTGGTGGATGGTGGGAGGTGAAAGAGGACATCAAGAAAAGAAAAAAACAGTGCGACTCACTCTAATCGGTTCAGGCGTTCTCAAGTTACAGGCGGTCAAAGTTGAGAATTGAGAACAAAGCCTCCCCAACCTGTTTGGACATTTTCAAAAAAATTTCGGAAATTTTTTTATGCTGTTTTAATCGGAATGGCTCGTTTGCATTCCCCTAAGAACGTAACAAACTCAACTCGAATGAAATTACCCTCTAAAGATTTTTTTTTAAATGGTCAAAAAACGCGATTCAAAAAATGCCTAAAAATCGATCTCCGAAAATATTGCATCTACGGGACTTGCGATGGTGGGGGGGGGGGTGAAAGAGGACATCAAACAGAGGACAAAACAGTTGGATTCACTCACTCCAATCGGTCCAGGCGTTCTCAAAATACACTTAGCCAAAGTTGAGAATTGAGAAAAAAGTCGTACTTAATACCCCCCCCCCCCCTCCCGCCCATTTTGGACATTTTCAAAAAAATTTCGGAAATTTTTTTATGCTGTTTTAATCGGAATGGCTCGTTTGCATTCCCCTAAGAACGTAACAAACTCAACTCGAATGAAATTACCCTCTAAAGATTTTTTTTAAAATGGTCAAAAAACGCGATTCAAAAAATGGCTAAAAATCGATCTCCGAAAATATTGCAACTACGTGACTTGCAAAGGTGGGGGGGGGGGGGGTGAAAGAGGACATCAAACAGAGGACAAAACAGTTGGATTCACTCACTCCAATCGGTCCAGGCGTTCTCAAAATACACTTAGCCAAAGTTGAGAATTGAGAAAAAAGTCGTACTTAATACCCCCCCCCCCCCCCCTCCCGCCCATTTTGGACATTTTCAAAAAACTTTCGGAACATTTATTTTGCTGTTTTTGATCGGAAAGGCATGTTTGCAATCCTTTAAGAACCTAACAAACTCAATTCGAATAAAATTAATCTCTAAAGACGTATTTTTAAAAATGGTCCAAAAACGCGATTCTAAAAGTGCCTAAAAGTCGACCTCCGAAATTTTACTGTTCATAAAAAAAAAATTTTTAAATCCCTGTAATTTTCTTCACATTCATTAAACAAAGTTTGTGTTCTGTCATTTTTAGTTCTTTGTTTTTGGATATATTTTATCTAAAGAGAGATCGATTTCATTAACACGAACAAATTTTGATCGGTGTTGCCCCGAGAATTTTTTTTATCGATTTTGGTCCGAAAGTTGAGATTTAAAAAACCCGAATAATAAGCCTTTTTCTCAGTTTTAAAACCACATGTTATTTTTTTTTTATCTTTGAGCCAACGGATCAGGAGATAGGCCGTTCTCATGCATTTTGATCGTTGCCTAAACAATGCTTTAGCTTTTTTTAACAATTCTGTCCTTGAAACTGCGATTTTGTTCTAAAAATTCAGTTTTTTTGTTGCATTCAGATTCACTTAAATTTAGTGCAATTTTTTTCCGAAAAACCATTCTTAATTTGATTGAATTATTTTGATCTGATATATCGATCCAAAAAGATTACAACCCTGTTTGTTGTTACAATTGAATCAAATTGTGTAAAAATAATATTTAAAGTTTTTTTTAAAACTGAGCATGAGTACTAATAGTGCCAAGTCGTTAAAGAATGACTTAAAGCGTCTAAACATGAAATTTTGAATTTTTTTGAAAAATATAATTAGATCTAAAATTAATTAAAATAACCAACATTGTCTAAGAAGGGAATTTTGTATGCTTTTGGAGACATACTATTTAGGATAAAATTAGGCAAAATTTATTTAAATATAAAATTTTTTTTTGGTGGTAAAATTAATTTTTGCGACAAAATAAATCAAATTTTACTAGCGACGTCCAAAAATAATTTTTTTTATGTTTTTCGAGAAAGTCAGCTCAAAAACTCGTTAAAATTGACTCGAAGTGTGTAAAAATAAAAACTTTAAATTATTTGAAACGCTCGAGTTACGTGCTACAGAGTCCAATAGTCAAACAGTGAGTTAAAGCGTTTAAAAATGCTACAACTAAAAATTTAAAAAAAATTCAGGGTAGAATTGGGGCTAAAATTATTTAAAAATTATCCACATCGTGTAAAAATGCAATTTTTGATCTTTTTAGCGAAATTCTATTTTAGAACGCAATCAGGTAAAATTAGTTTAAATCTTCAAATTTGTTGTTGGTGGTAAAATTAATTTTTGGTTGAAAATAAATAAAATTTTGGTAAAGATGTCCCAAACTGAAAATTTAATATTTTTCGAGGAAGTCAGCACAAAAAATCGTTAAAATTAAGTTAAAGCGTGTAAAAATAAAATTTTAAGGTTTTTGAAAAACTCAGGGTACCTACATACTAATAGAACCAAATTGCTAAAAAATGAGTTAAAGTATCTAAAAATGCAAATTTATAATGTTTTTTAAATACGCTTAGATCTAATATTAACTAAAATTGCCAATATTGTCTAAGAATTTTTTTTTCATGTTTCTGGAGAAATTCTATTTTAGGATAAAAATCAGGCGAAATGTATTTAAATCTTCTAATTTGTATTTTTTGGTAAAATTGATTTTGTGACCAAAATAAGTGAAAATTTACTAAAGATGACCGAAAATAAAAATGTATGGTTTTTTGAGAAAGTCAGTCCATGAAATCATTAAAATTGACTTTTATTTTCAGTTATTTGAAAAGCTCGAGTTACGTGCTAATAGAGTTAAATAGCCAAACAGTAAGTTAAAGCGTCTAAAAATGCAAATTAAAAATTTTGGAAAAATTGCAGTGTAGAATTAGGTGTAAAATTATCTAAAAATTACCCACTCCGAATCACAATAAATTACCAATTAAATTACCAATACTTCTTCCAAAATAAAATAATTTAAAAGTACCCAAAAATTACTATAATTACTAAAAATGGTTTTGAATCATTTTGGTAACGTTAAGGGGTGTCCCTGTTGCCTTGTTTGTCAAACCCCTCGAAAACAACTGCAAAACTACATTAAATATTTTCTTTCAATTTCTTTCTAAAAAATGCGTCATTCTGATATAAATTACTTATTGCTATAATTTTCGACTTACTTCCTCAACGTGGCAAAGAAACTGTAGGCGTACACGATGAGTCCCGTAACAAAATAGGCAAATGGAACACGATAGCCGCGTCCATCGTTGGCAAAAACTGCCGAATCGTTGTGGTCCTTACTCCCAATAGAGTAATAACCGTAAAACAATGGGGAGTATTTGAACACCCCCTCGAAGTCCCATAAAGTGAGAAAGTTGGTGGAGTTGTATTTCTCCTCTGGCAAGACTGACTTCCTTTCCTTAACAGTTTCTGCGTTCGCACTGTCGGCAGTGACGATCTGAAAATGAATACAGGCCAATTGATCAATGGAAAATTTATATAACAAGTATAGGGTGTTCATAAACAAAACCTCGTAGCAAACCATGGAATTTAAATTTTTGTCTGAGATAGGTTCATAAAAAAAATGAAAGTCGGAACATTTTATGACATTTTCGACTTTCAACTTTTTTCAATCTCAAACCTACTGTTCTAATTCCATGGCCAACTTGAGGTTTTTTTTTAAATGAATGCATGATATAATAATTATTTATTATTAGTAGGTATTAGTGATGTTTCAGCACAAAACGCGGTACAATCATAACAGTTGAGCAATGCGGCAGTACCGACTCTCATGTGGGGATGTAAAATGTGTTACTGCATTGGTATTGTGATTGTTTTGTGTTGTTTCTTGGGCCACTGTGAATGTTTTATGTATCCAGTGGTTGATCCTAGTAAGGTGTACAAGTATGTCCCTCCAGAGGAGCAAGTAACATTCTATTTGTACAGCTAGTGAGTGAAATTTACTACTAATTATTTAGGTTTTTGCTAAAATGTTTTTAGTCGAAATTTATCGAATCCCGACCAGCTGTTCGTTGACGAAGAAACCTCTATTGTTGGATCAAATTTTGATTCATCTTTAGAAACTAAATTTCTCATTCACGGTTGGTCGCACGGGAAGGATGTTCCCTGGTTGAGAGAAATGCGAGAAGGTTCGTCATTTAATAAATTATATTTTCTTCATGTAACTAAAGGGTTTAGGTAGAATATTATTTGTACAGGGTGGCCTAATTTGAGTGTTTTAAATGGGAAACTCCTAAACTAATAGGACTATTAAAAATCAAAAAGTCGATGCCGAGGTAGTTTCTCGAGCTGAATTCATTGCCGGAAACAGAAATCTCCTATCGTCTTTTGTTTTCTTGCAATTGATGAAAGGTCAATTTTCACCATTTTCGAAAATACGTTATAATGTTTTTATTAGTCTAATTTGGTAAAAATGGTTTTTACATTATTAAGGCACTTTCTTGAATAGATTCCAATGGTGATTTTTGAATTTTTATAAACTTATTGTTCTTTAAGTTATTACATAAACTTCTATTTTTTTAAATACAACCTATAACTTCTTTCTACTTTGTTAGAAAGATAATTTTTTCTCTTTAAAATGACGTATAACATGATTGGTTTTGCTTTGAACTTATATGCTTTTTTGATAAAAACTTCTTTTTGTAGTAGTAGGCCATGACGCGATGACGCTCCGATGCCGATGTCGCGGCCATCTTGTTGTGCAACTGTCACTGTCGATATTCCGAGGTTGGAGAAATTTAATAATCTCGTAACTAGCGTAGACAGTTCAATAACATTCATTAAGTTTTCCCCTTGTAAGGACGTAACGAAAAAGTGTCATTCTATTTTCTGCAACAAGATGGCGCACCCGCCATCTTGTTGTCCTCTCAGGAAAACGATTCCACTAAAACTCAGATGCAATATAATTATTTTGAATATAATACTCTGATGGTACGTCCATGTGCGGATATGGTGTATATTGCGGATTTGGCGCTGTGGTCTGATTGGTTGAAATAGAAGTTTCTTCCTAAGTGTTGCCAAATTTCTGCATTTTCTCATTAAAGTGATATATGAAGTTGGATAAATAGTGGAAAAAACGACAGTTACTATATCGAAATCCTTGACATTTGCCATATGATTTTAGAGGTTCGGGTAGAACGATGCATATATCAAAAAAGATGGAATGCAGTGTGCACTGCGGCAACACTATGAATCCGCACTATACGCCATATCCGCACATGGTAAAATACTATTAGATGTCGAATTTTTCGAACGATTGAAATGACATTTTTTCGTTACGTCCTTACAAGGGTAAAACTTAATGAACGTTATTGAACGGTCTACGCTAGTTACAAGATTATTAAATTTCTCCAACCGCGGAATATCGGCAGTGACAGCTGCCCAACAAGATGGCCGCGACATCGGCATCGGAACGTCATCGCGTCATGGCCTACTACTCCAAAAAGAAGTTTTTATCAAAAAAGCATATAAGTTTAAAGCAAAACTTATCATGTTATACGTCATTTTAAAGAGAAAAAAATTCTCTTTCTAACAAAGTAGGAAGAAGTTATAGGTTGTATTTAAAAATATAGAAGTTTATGTAATAACTCAAAAAAAATAAGTTTATAAAAATTCAAAAATCACCATTGGAATCTATTCAAAAAAGTGCCTTAATAATGTAAAAACCATTTTTTTATCAAACGGACTAAAAGTACGTCATTTGTTCTCTCCATACGCACACCTAAAGTGGGCTTTCTAATCCTGAGACCAAAAAAAGTAGCAAAAAAGTCCTAGGCAGTAAAAGTAAAGTCAAATGTCACCGCTATTGTTATGGTGGCGCATATATAAACCATCTTATTGCCATCTTTACATTCTTGTTGAAAAAACAAAGGATAGGAATACTCTCAGAGCGCTCGAGAGCACCACCCGAAACCGTTTTTAGTCGAAATCGCATAGGTTTTCGAATTCTGTTAAATGTCGTTAGTTGTCATCATATTTATCTGTCAATGTCATTTTTATTAATTTAGTATTAATAATAATGCTATACATTTTTAGTTTACCATAATTTACCTTAACCATCTAAACCATTGGTTATGATTTAATACCATTAAAACCATTGAACATTGAACACCACCGTTCTAACACATTCTATTTATATACACCACTAATTCGGTAAGTACCTAGACCTGCTTAAAGAGGATGAAAGAAAATTGCAACACTGAATCACTCTGAAATAGACTTTCCTGCATGCTTGAAAAAAAATAGTATATGTTACGCGGAGTAAAAGGTCTTTTTGTGCTGAGCCCAGAGATTGACGGCCGAAGCGAAGCTGAGGCCTGCAACTGGGCAAAAAGACCGACTTTTACTCCTAGTGACATAATCTACTATTTACCAAACTAGACTAATAAAAAAATTATAAGGTATTTTCGAAAATGGCGAAAATTGAGCTTTCATCAATTGCAAGAAAACAAAAGACGATAGCAGATTTCTGTTTGCGGCAATGAATTCAGCTCGAGAAATTACCTCGGCATCGACTTTTTGATATTTAATATTCTTATTAGTTTAAGAGTTTCCCATTTAAAACACCCAAATTAGGCCACCCTGTACATGCACATAATTTTACTTTGTAGCTATGGCAAACACGAGGGCTTGGAACGTAATAGTGGTGGATTGGGTTCACTTATCGCGCGTCATTTACGTGGAATCCAGAATACACACGTACGTGGTGGGCAAACAGTTGGCCCTGATGCTTATGACCCTTAAAAGGTACCCATAACTCCCTTACCAACAAAAAATTATAAAAAAATTCGATATCAAGATCTTAGACTGAGAAGCCCTTATGTTAGGTATGCCTTGGCAGACTTGTCCTCAGTACATCTCATTGGTCATAGCATGGGAGCCCAAATAGCGGCCCAAGCGAGCCTTAAAGTGCGAGAAAAAATCATGGAAAGAGTCGCAAGGTGAGTTGGCTAAACCTCGCTAATAGGCGTACACAGCCAAGGACCGTAAAGGATTACAGGCTTGGACCCGGCAGGCCCGCTATTCGAGTGGCCGCACATGGAGACTTTGGACGAAGTGTTGGATCCCACTGACGCGGATTTCGTCGACGTTATCCACACGAATGGCGGAAGGGTCGGCATGATCACTCCCGCAGGGCATTTGGATTTCTATCCCAACGGAGGGCAAGTACAACCTGGATGCAAGACTTGTAAGTGCAACTTAATTAGTCGAATATAAAATATTCCTTAATGCACTTGTGGATGATAATCCTAAGGACAAACCGGGAATAATTGAAAGTTTCCCCTGCAGGATATTCCGATTAGTTGTAATGCGGATAAAGTCACTTAGAAACATTCTTTATGAATGGGGCGAATTCGCGGTCTGAATTCGCAATGAGTGCCCCAGGTCTCGGCTCGCCTCAGATGATGTTCGTTTATGGATCCGGGTCTTTTTTGAAAAATCGCTGATAAGGGCCATTGTTGAATAAATGGGACGTCGGTTAGTCATTTACCGGGAAGCGATACATATATCTCGTCTGCGGCACAGTTTGTGCCTTCGGCAAAGATGTCCCTTTTGATTAACTTTTTACAGTTTTGAATAATGCAGCCGGAATTTTTAAGTAATGCAGATCTTCAATAGCACCCCATTTTTTAGCAAGTGGTTTCAAAGTGTTGACCTGCCCTAAAAACGACCTGCCCTAAATAAAAACCAACAAAAAATTTTTACTTTTTGAACAACTTTCAGCATAACCCATCAGCTTCATAAATTACTTTCTGAGCTGTTCGACTGCCTCTTCTTTTTGGTCTTTTATGGAAAAAATACCATTTTTGACTTGATTTTCATTTAAGTAACTATAATATATCGCAATAACCCGAAACGGTTTCAAATAATTTTTTGTATCAAAATTTTCATGCAATAAAATATCTTCCCAAGCCTCAGAAGTTTCAGACACACATCTGAAATTACTTTCTGAGTTCTTCCGATGTCCTTTTTTCTGTAGATAAATGCCACTTCTGACTTGATTTTTTTTAATTTGGGTAACCAATACCTTAAACACAAATTAACTTGCTTAAATTTTTGTTAGCTAATTTCTGAGTTCTCTGAGTATATCTGAAATTATCGGTTCTAAGTAATACAAAACTTTAAGAGCATCCTTCCTATTACAAAATTTTCATAGAAAAATAAGTAAATCAGAAGAAACAGAAGAACGATGTTTGCAACTTTCAGAACTTTACACACATCAGAAATTATTTTCTGAGTTTTTTTCTTGCTTTTTTTATAAGAAAATACATCTTTTCTCTTGAATTTTATTTAAGTAACCAATATCGAATTAAACAGAAAAAATTTCAAAACAAAAATGTTTTTTTTTTGGTTAAAGTTTTTATCGTCACTTTTGAGTTGTGTGAAATTTTATAAGAAATTCTTCACTTCAAAGTAATACAGAAGTTTGCCAGCATTCTTCTTCATACAAAATTTTCGTAGAATAATAAGTAAAACACACAAGAATTATCTTCCCAAGCTTCAGAAGTTGACACATATCAGAAATTACTTTCTGAGTTCTCGGAGTATATGAGAAATTATCATTTCTAAGTAATATAAAACTTTAAATAAAACTTTAAGAGCATTCTTCCTATTGCAAAATGTTCATAGAAAAATAAGTAAATCCACAGAAGAACAATGTTTACAATCTTCAGAACTTTACATACATCAGAAATTATTTTCTGAGTTTTTTTCTTGCTTTTTTATAAGAAAATACAAGTTTTCTCTTGAGTTTTATTTAAGTAACTAATGTCGAATTGACCTGAAACATATAAAATTCTTCATTTCAAAGTAATACAGCAGTTTGACAGCATTCTGCTGTCTCATACAACATTTTCGTAAAATAATAAGTATTATTTTACACAAATAATAAGTATTATTATACACACAAGAATTATCTTCCCAAGCTTCAGAATTTGACATATCAGAAATTACTTTCCGAGTATATAAGAAAATATCATTTCTAAGTAATATAAAACTTTAAGAGCATTTTTCCTATTACAAAATGTTCATAGAAAAGCAAGTAAATCCACAGAAGAACTAACCAGAACTTTACACACATTAGAAATTACTTTCTGAGTTTTTTCTTGCTTTTTTATAAGAAAATACATGTTTTCTCATAAATGTTATTTAAGTAAGTAATATCGAAATAACCTGAAAAAATCTCAAAATAATTTTTTTTTTGGTTAAAGTTTTTTTTAGTTACTTCTGAGTTGTCAGAAATGTTGTAACAAATTCTTCATTTCAAAGTAATACAGAAGTTTGACAGCATTCTCCTTCATACAAAATTTTCGTAGAATAATAAGTAAAACACAAAAGAATTATCTTCCCAAACTTCAGAATTTGACTCATATCAGAAATTACTTTCTGAGTTCTCTGAGTATATAAGAAATTTTCATTTCTAGGTAATACAAAACTTTAAGAGCATTCTTCCTATTACAAAATGTTTATAGAAAAATAAGTAAAGTTACAGAAGAACAATGTTTACAATCTTCAGAATTTTACACACATCAAAAATTACTTTCTGAGTTTTTTCTTGCTTTTTTATAAGAAAATATACCTTTTCTCTTGAATTTTATTTAAGTAACTATCGAATTAACTTGAAAAAATCTCAAAATAAAAATGGGTTTTTTTTGGTTAATTTCTATTTAGTTATTTCGGAGTTGTCTAAAATTTTGTAAGAAATTCTTCATTTCAAAGTAATACAGAAGTTTGACAGCATTCCTCCTTTTACAAAATTTTTGTCGAATAATAAGTAAAACGCACAAGAATTATCTTCCCAAGCTTCAGAAATTGACACATATTCAGAAATTACTTTCTGAGTCCTACTTGCTAGAAAAGATTTCGTCGAGTCACAATAACCTAAAAAGAGTTTTCTGAGTTTTTCAAAGAGAAATTTCTTATTCTCGTTTCAATAATTAAAATTTGGATCGTAGACTGTCTGAGCCAAATCTCTGAAAAAAATCATTACCCACGTTTCACAAACTTTTCAGCTTTCTCAACTTTGACCCTTTTTGATGTTTATGTTAATTTTTCTTCAAAACAGAAATGTTCGTTATAGTTGATGATGCCAAAATTTCATAAATTACTTTCTGAGCTATGTCACTGTCTCATTTTTTTTTTAATTAGAAGGTTTTTGTTTTAGAATTTTGCTATACTTACACTTCAGTCATGAAGAACAAAGTAACTTGAATTGATTGTATCCAATGTTTTGTTTTTACCTGTTTTACGTCCTGAATTTCCCGATATCACTTTCTGATATTTTTGAAAACAGAAATCTTTCTGAACCTTTTTCAGTAATAAACATTTTGAGAGTATACTATCTAAATCAAATTTCTGATAAAAATAATTAACTCTTCTAAATTCATTGAAACTAGAAATTTTCTGTTACTTTTTGAATACATTAGCAATTCGTAGGTTACTTTCTGAGTTTTCTGAGTAAGAAAATTTTTTTAAATGCTTAACTTAAATGGATCTTATCCAATGTTTTTAGCAGTTATATTTATTTTCCGGAAATTAATTTCTGAGTTTATATCTTCCAGATCCATTCTAAAAATTAAAAATTTAAAAACATTACTTTCTGAGTCAATCACCCTTTCTTAAACTACTTTATGAGGGTCTTAATTTTTTTTTAAATAAAATAAGGTCTGATTTTAGGCGATACTATTTGCTACCAGCTAAACTGAATTTGCCGAAATTATTTTCTGAGTTTTCCGACAGACTCAGAACACTTGGAGATTTTTTTTTACCATGTAATGGTGCTAATATATATCAGATTACTTTTTGAGTATATAACGTAAGTTTAAAGTGATCAACCAAGTGAATGAATTTATCCTATCAAATACTTTAAAATTATCAACTTTATTGCAGGGTTTTGCAGCCACATCAGAGCGGTGGAATACTGGACCGCCTCCATCAAAAACCCCACCATCTTCCAGGCTTTCAGCTACAGCGACTGGTTAGAGTACCTCGAAGGTCGTACCAGCACACTCCCCGCTTACCCCATGGGAATTTTAGCCAATAAGAGCTTCCCCTCAGGGACTTACTACTTAAAAACCGGCTTAGATTTTAAGAAATATATCGAAACTGTAACCACCATCAAAGACAGCTATTTATAAACTCGTGTAGGTGCTAAGTAAATGACAATTTTCATGCCAAACGAACGAGTTTCTTTTCTGCCCCCATTCCAGGCTAATCAAGGCAATCAATCACGCTGGTTTTGGAAAGCAATCGAACTGAAAAGCAGAGCGAAATTAGCTAAAAAAGGGCAACGGTAAACACGAGTGTGAAGTTGGTTAATTGACTTCCGCCCCTGGGACCCTCTTTTAATCAAACCGAGGGTCCGTCAATGGCGGAAAAATAGTTCCTGAGTAATGGAATGGAGCGTTAACTTGTTGATGGAGCGATCTCGTCCATAAACAACTGCTCCAATTATTACGAAAAATATCGGATAACGTATAAACTTACCTCGGGTATCGTCACGAATGAGATGATAACGACGGCAATGACAATATTGACCCAGAAGAGCCATCGCAAGAAAATGAAATACGAGGCCACCACGGATCCGAAATGAGATTCAATTTCTTTTATTTTCAGCTCCCACGGGATGAACCACATGGACATGTTGGTCAGCTCACGTTTCCACTTTTGCCATTTCTGAAAATAATAATAAAAGTTGAATAAGTTCCTCGCCATCTCTCTCCTTTAAAAGTTCGAGTAAATCACTTTAATACTCGGTGAGCTTCGTGGCTAGATGACGGGCCATTAATATTAATTTGCTGCTCGCTTTGGTTTTACTGAGGTAATTTACGTTCCTTTTTTCTTTGGGTCAAATGGAGACGGTTGTAGGAGTGTTAAGAAGGACACATTTTATGTCAAAAATAATTAAAAAAAAAAGAAAAGTAGTATATGAGAAAATCTTAATAGTAAAATTGTCTTTAAATTTTTCTTCATCATTCAGATTCAATACAGAAGGTCGGATATTTACTAAACTACAGGTCAAATATTTAAATAAAGGGGTTGGACAGGTTAATACAAATTGTTGACTATTTATGAAATTTGAAACTTTATTAACTTGAGGAGTAATAGATCGGATTTTCTTCAAATCGACCAAGGGATACCCCCCAAACCAAAAAGAGTCCCCCTCCCCCCCGTATTCCTTCATTTTTTTGGGCGGTTTCCAAATTTGAATCACCATTAACTTGAGAAGTAATAGATCGATTACAGTGAATCGAACAGTATTATCTTTTTCTTATGGTCATCTTTAGAATATCGCAAACGGCAGTCCCATTGGTTCAGTTATTTTGGAGATAGCCCCCTTCGATAGTTGACTTTTAAATCCTTTTTGAAATCACCTTTAAACACACATCTTTAAAAAATTAAATTGCACTCAAATTGGATTTGCTAGGTTCAGTGAGGACTGAAATCGCCTGAGTCAGATGAAAAACAGCACAAAAAAAACATTCAAAATTTTCTTGAAATCGATCAAGGGATACCCCCCGAACCAAGAAAGAATACCCCCCCCCCCCCCCCGTATTCCTTCTCTTTTTACGATTTCCAAATTTGAATCTCTATTAACTTGAGAAGTAATAGATCGATTGGAGTGAGTCCAACTGTATTATCTTTTTCTTTGGAATATCGCAAACGGCAGTCCCATTGCTTCAGTTATTTTAGAGATAGCCCCCTTCAATGGTCGACTTTTAAATCCTTTGTGAAATCACCTTTAAACACAAATCTTTAAAAAATTAAATTGCACTCAAATTGGGTTTGCTAGGTTCAGTGAGGACTGAAATCGCCTCATTCAGATGAAAAAAAGCCCAAAAAAAATCAAAATTTTCTTGAAATCGACCAAGGGATATCCCCTCACCAAGAAAGAATACCCCCCCCCCCCTCCGTATTCCTTCTCTTTTTGCGATTTCCCAATTTGAACCTCTATTAATTTGAGACGTAATAGATTGATTGGAGTGAATCCAACAGTATTATCTTTTTCTTTGGAATATTGCAAACAGCAGTCCCATTGGTTCAATTATTTTCGAGATAGACCCCTTAATAACGAGGACTCTTATTCAGTACAGATGAGTGGTAAGTGAGTGATAAAATATCGGAAATTCTATAGAGAGGAGAAGAGTGGATGGATCATTGATTAATGAGGAGGTTCTAATATTCAGAATATTCAATACATTTAGTCGAATATTCATTACAATAAAGAGATTCAAGTTGAATATAAAGGGTCACACAGTTAATAAGGAGGACGCTTATTGAGTTCAAATGGTTGGTAACTTGGTGACAAAATATCGAAAATTCTATAGAAAAGACATGAGTAAATGAAGTATTCAATAAGGAAAATTCAATATTCATGATATTCATTCATGATTCAACAAATTTAATACAAATTGTTGACTATTTATTTCAAAAAGGAGGATTAGTTTGATTAAAGGGTTCACACATTTAATAAGGAGGACGCTTATTCAGTGCAGATGAGTGGTGAGTGACAAAATATCAGAAATTCTGTAGAGAAGATAAGATTGGATGGAGTTATCAATGAGGAGGTTCCAATATTCAGGATATTCAATACGATTAGTCGAATATTCAATACAATAAAGAGATTCAGTTTGATATAGAGAGGACAAGAGTGGATGTAGTAATTAATGAGGAGGTTCTAATATTCAGGATACTCAATACAATTAGTCGAATATTCATTACAATAAAGAGATTCAAGTTGAATATAAGGGGTCACACAGTTAATAAGGAGGATGCTTATTGAGTTCAAATGGTTGGTAACTTGGTGACAAAATGTCGAAAATTCTATAGAAAAGACATGAGTAAATGAAGTATTCAATAAGGAAAATTCAATATTCATGATATTCATTCATGATTCAACAAATTTAATACAAATTGTTGACTATTTATTTCAATAAGGAGGGTTTGTTTGATTAAAAGGGTCACACATTTAATAAGGAGAACGATTATTCAGTACAGATGAGTGGTGAGTGACAAAATATCAGAAATTCTGTAGAGAAGATAAGATTGGATGGAGTTATCAATGAGGAGGTTCCAATATTCAGGATATTCAATACGATTAGTCGAATATTCAATACAATAAAGAGATTCAGTTTGATATAGAGAGGACAAGAGTGGATGTAGTAATTAATGAGGAGGTTCTAATATTCAGGATACTCAATACAATTAGTCGAATATTCATTACAATAAAGAGATTCAAGTTGAATATAAGGGGTCACACAGTTAATAAGGAGGATGCTTATTGAGTTCAAATGGTTGGTAACTTGGTGACAAAATGTCGAAAATTCTATAGAAAAGACATGAGTAAATGAAGTATTCAATAAGGAAAATTCAATATTCATGATATTCATTCATGATTCAACAAATTTAATACAAATTGTTGACTATTTATTTCAATAAGGAGGATTAGTTTGATTAAAGGGTTCACACATTTAATAAGGAGGACGCTTATTCAGTGCAGATGAGTGGTGAGTGACAAAATATCAGAAATTCTGTAGAGAAGATAAGAGTGGATGGAGTTATCAATGAGAAGGTTCCAATATTCAGGATATTCAATACGATTAGTCGAATATTCAATACAATAAAGAGATTCAGTTTGATGTAGAGAGGACAAGAGTGGATGTAGGAATTAATGAGGAGGTTCCAATATTCAGGATATTCAATACATTTAGTCGAATATTCATTACAATAACGAGATTCAGGTTAATTTTAAGGGGTCACACACTTAATAAGGAGGAGGCTTATTGAGTTCAAATGGTTGGTAACTTGGTAACAAAATGTCGAAAATTCTATAGAAAAGACAAGAGTAAATGAAGTATTCAATAAGGAAAATTCAATATTCATGATATTCATTCATGATTCAACAAATTTAATACAAATTGCTGACTATTTATTTCAATAAGGAGGGTTTGTTTGATTAAAGGGGTCACATATTTAATAAGGAGAACGATTATTCAGTACAGATGAGTGGTGAGTGACAAAATATCAGAAATTCTGTAGAGAAGATAAGAGTGGATGGAGTTATCAATGAGGAAGTTCCAATATTTAGGATATTCAATACGATTAGTCGAATATTCAATACAATAAAGAGATTCAGTTTGATATAGAGAGGACAAGAGTGGATGTAGTAATTAATGAGGAGGTTCTAATATTCAGGATACTCAATACAATTAGTCGAATATTCATTACAATAAAGAGATTCAAGTTGAATATAAGGGGTCACACAGTTAATAAGGAGGATGCTTATTGAGTTCAAATGGTTGGTAACTTGGTGACAAAATGTCGAAAATTCTATAGAAAAGACAAGAATAAATAAGGAAGATGCAATATTCAGGATATTTAATATAAATTGTCGAATATTTATTAAAATAAGAGGGCAGTACTAATGGTTGGTAACGTGATGACATAATGTTAAAAATTCTATAGAGGGGACAAGAGGGAAAGGAGTATTCAATGAGGAGGGTCCAGTATTCAACAAACTTAATACAAATTGTTGACTATTTATTTCAATAAGAAGGGTTACGTTGATTAAAGGGATCACATACTTAATAAGGAGGACGCTTATTCAGTACAGAAGAGTGGTAAGTGAGTGACAAAATCGAGTAAATGAAGTATTCAATAACGAAGATCCAATATTCAGGATATTTAATACAAATGGTCGAAAATTCATTAAAATAAGGGGGTTAAGGTTGATTAAAGGTCGAATATTTATTTCAATAAGGAAGTTTTGGTTGATTAAAGGCGTCACACACTTAATAAAAAGGCCGCTTATTCATTACAAATGGTTGGTAACGTGATGACATAATATTGAAAATTCTATAGGGGGGGGGACAAGAGGGAAAGGAGTATTCAATGAGGAGGGTCCAGTATTCAACAAACTTAATGCAAATTGTTGACTATTTATTTCAATAAGGAGGGTTAGGTTGATTAAAGGGGTCATACACTTAATACGGAGGACGCTTATTCTGTACAGATGAGTGATAAGTAAGCGACAAAATATCAGAATTTCCATAGAGGGGAAACGAGTTGATGGAGTAAGCAAGTCTCGGTCTCCGCCTCGGTTTCGTGAAGCTCTATAAAAAACAGTCCGATACTAAAAATCAGGAAATAATATAAAAATTTGTAAATAACAAAATAGAAAAATAAAAAAATAAAATAATATACAAAGAATACAAACCAGAACATTTAAAAGCAGTAACGAGCAAAGAAGAGAATAAAACTTTACAAAATCAAAAAAAAAAAACAGAACATAAACTGGTATATATGGAAAAACTATTATATAATAGTTATAAAGTAGTCTAGAAATTTCACAATTAGTATGAAATAAATTAGAAAAATATCTGGTAAATATTGTCAAGTAAGACAGGTAGCAAACCGATTCACACTGAAGAGAAAACCGAAAGGGAAACTAAGAAAAAATATAAAATTCCGGAAAAGGAGAAAAAGTAGGTCATAGGAGTATGGAAAGAAGTAGAGAATATAAAAGTAAAGAAAAAATTATGGATATTACAAATGCTGATTAGGTGCTTAAAAAACCGAAAGAGAGCTAATTAAATGTAAGAACATAAAAAAACGGCAATTGAGAGCAAGCAAATGAGCTAAAATTTAAAAATTTAAAGAATAGCAGAAATTTATTCAAACATAAAACAGTATAGTACGCTCAAAAACAAAGTAAGAAGTAATAGAAAAAATAGTAAATGATCTAAAAAAGAAAGGAGTAAAAATTTTGCGAATGGAAGAATAGACGTAAACCAACTAGAGAAAAGAAATTAAAAAAAAAAAAAACGAAGAAGGGAACTTTATTGGCATAAAATTATAATGAGAAAAAATGATCAAAGATGCAGAAAAAAACACAGAAAATATTACAGAATATAATTGGGAAAAAAAAATGAGTTGAAATAATAAAAAATATCAAAAGGAAAGTGGTTGAAAAATGTTTCAAAAAATTTCTTGAAATTATAGAAAACGTAAAATGACTAAAAACGTATATTAAAAAAATAGTAAATGAAGCAAATGTCTTATAAATATGGAAAATATCACGCATTAGAAACAATACAAATTAATCATACAAAGAACAAAGCAGGTCAAAAGCAGTGCGAGAATTAAAAGAAGTGGAGCTTGATGAATAAATATAAAACAACAGATATGTAAACGGTGAAAAGATGTATGAAAAACCAAAAAAGGAAAAATAATAGGCACTTGGAAAATAACAGTATAGAGAAAAGGTAAATGCGTTAAAAATGCAGAAGAAGGCTAAAAATGAGTGTGAGGCAAAAAAGGATTTAAAACTAAATAAAAACGAAAAATGAGGCAAAATTAAAAAAGTTGCAATTCGTCAAAAGGTTCTTAATAGATGGTCCGATATTAAATCTTAAAAATCAGACTCCTTCGGTGGACGATTTTTCGGCACTTATAACATCGAGTTTTTCGCCAATTTTTAGAAAAAAATCTTTAAGGGTAAATTTCATTAAAATTGAGTTTGTTACGTTCTTAGTGAATTGCAGACGTGTCATTCCCATCAAAAGCAGCAAAAAAAATCTGAAATTTATTTGAACGTAAACAAAGAGGGGGGGGGGGGGCTAGAATGACTTTTTTCTCAATTTTCAAGTTTGACCGCCTGTAACATTAAAACGAGTGGACCGATTGGAGTGAATCCAACTGTTTCAAACAAATCTTTCTTTTTTTTGCTCTTTTTGATGTCATCTTTTAAAATCGAGTTTTTGGTCAATTTTTAAATAAATTACTTTCAGGGTTAATATAATTGGGATTGAATTTGTTACGTTGTTAGTGAATTGCGTTCGTGCCATTCCTATCAACAACACCAAAAAAAAAATTCTGAATTCATTTTGAACATGACTAAAGGGGAGGGGGCTATAACGACTTTTTTCTCAATTTACAAGTTTGACCGCCTGTAACTTTAGAACGAGTGCACCGATGGGAGAGAATCTACCTGTTTTTTGCTCTTCATGATGTCCTCTTTTACCTCCCGCCAACACAAGTCGAGTAGATGCAACATTTTCGGAGGGACGACCCTTCGGTGTGCGATTTTTGGGCACTTTTAAAATCAAGCTTTTGGTTATTTTTAAAAAAAACTAATTTAATATTTTAAAAAAATGTCCTAATATCGAGTTTATGGCAAATTTTATTTCATTCGAATTGAGTTTGTTACATTCTTAGGGAATTGCAGACGTGCCTTCCGATCAATCCTAAATTTTCTTGAACTTGTCTAAGGGGGGGGGGGGGGGGGCGTATGACTTTTTTCTCAATTTTCAAGTTTGACCGCCTGTAACTTTAAAACGAGTGCACCGATTAGAGTGAATCCGCCAACAGAAGTCCCGTAGAGACCACATTTTAGGAGAGACCACCTTTCGTTGGGCGATTTTCATTTATTTTTAAAATCCATTTTTTGGACAATTTAAAAAAAAAACTACTATAAGGGTAAATTTCATTTGAATTGAGTTACGTTCTAGGGATTTGCAGACATGCCATTCCGATCAAAAGCAACAAAAAAAAAAGTCTAATTCTTTTTTTAAATTAACCGAAGAGATTGTTACGACTTTTTTTTTTTTATTTTTAAATTTGACTCCCTGTAACTTTCGAACAAGTGCACCGATTGGAGTAAATTCAACTGTTTTTTGCTCTTCTTGATGTCCCCTTTCACGCCACACAAAAGTCCCATAGGTGCAACATTTTCGGAGTTAGACCCTTTCGGTGGTCAATTTTAGGCACTTTTTAAATTAGGTTTTTGGCCAATTTTTGAAAAAAATACTTTATCCACGGCCATACTATAATAATCACATTATTCTTGTACATTCTCAAGACTAACGATAATTATTATTCACTTGTTGAATTGTACACTCTTGAATAATAAACATTATTCACAAGTGAATAATGAGTTGTCATGGAAACGAAACATGTCGTAGGCAACTGACAACTCAAAAAGTAAACTGCCCTAAACATGAAATCGGTAGTTACCACTGGTTCATACAAATAATTATCCTTCTATTAGGATGTATTGAGGCGCAAATGTAGGCTGCAGTGTCTCTTTTTCCCTAAAATATGTACTTTTCACTGAAAAATACTTAAAATAGGCCATAAAATGAAGTAATTTACCGTCCACCCTCGTAGCATTGAAATGAACATGCGGTGACATGCGCGGGTGACTAGACCCTATAACCTATCATATTTGAGAAAACCCAGAATCTTGGTCGTGGATAAAGTATAGTATTCAACGCGCATTTAATGAGCGTTATTCTCTCGGGCAACTTGTGCCACTCGCTTCGCTCGTGGGCTCAAACGTTACTCTCGAGAATAACGACTCTCATTAAATGCTTGTTGTATAATATATTATTAATTGTTAATTACATTAAAATTGAGTTTGTTACTTTTCTAGTGAATTGCAGACGTGCCATTCCCATCAAATACAGCAAGAAAAAATCTGAAATTTTTTTGAACTTGACCATAGGGGTGGGCGGGCTATAACGACTTTTTTTTCAATTTTCAAGTTTGACCGCCTGTAACTTTAGAACAAGTGCACCGATGGGAGTGAATCCACTTGTTTTTTGCTCTTCTTGATGTCCTCTTTTACCGCCCACCAACAGAAGTCAACTGTGCATTATAACTCAATAATTTAGAAGAAAATTGAATATGCAAAGATTTTTTGAGATACTACCTTTTTTTCGAGATCGAGACCGAGACTCGAGTTGCTACTACGAGACCAAGACCGAGATTACGCGAGTCTCTGTCTCGGTCTCGATGCACAAGACCGAGACCCAGACCGAGACTCAATTATAAATTCGAGACCGAGACCGAGAGTATATAAGTCTCGGTCTCGAATTTATAGTTTTTAATTTTTTATTAATAAGACGAATGCTTATTCAGTACTGATCGTTGGAAACTTGG
The DNA here is from genome assembly GCA_951812265.1 of Taphrorychus bicolor. Classification (NCBI taxonomy): domain Eukaryota; kingdom Metazoa; phylum Arthropoda; class Insecta; order Coleoptera; family Curculionidae; genus Taphrorychus; species Taphrorychus bicolor. The sequence goes on from OX638303.1 coordinate 45,774,063, forward strand.
TGACAAAATGGCTATTATACGTCGCTTTTCCTCATTTCCCCGCAGATTTCGTAGAAATCCCAGGGACAAAAAGAACGTCTGTTGAGGAAATGTTCCGTTAAGGGAACGGTCGCCTATCTATCTTAATAAACGCGAATTTAAAAAGGAGCTAAGCGAATTTGTCGGCGCCCTCGCGAAATTCCTAGGAAAATGACTTCGAGTGCTTAATGAAGGTTTTCGGTCCGACCGTTGCATTGTGCAGAGTAATGGAAATTTGAGGAGGGGGCGCCGCCTGAAAATGCAGGGAAAATTTAATAATTTTGCAATTTCGACCCGCCTGGCTTTAATTAAGTAAAACAATATGTTCTTTCTCGATGGGTTTGAAGTGAAATTTGAGGCCGCTCAATTTTAATAATAATTGAGCCAGGAAATGAGGTCGAAATTGACTCACGGGTAACGTGGCAATAAGCTTTCTATTAAGAGCTAAATTAGGAAAAAAGTCAATCTTCTGCCAAGCTTAATGCCTTTTCACGACTTGTACAGTTCCACTAATTAGCCCGCCTCGGCTCCATTCACGATAATCCCGAACTCGACATAATTTTTCAATTCCCATCAGCTAATATAAATAACATTGAAAAGCGGCAGAAAGGAAAACGGACTTGTTCGAGGGTAATTTAGAACCGTTTTTGAAAGCCAACCTTGCGTCTGCCTTCAAAACGTCTTTATCTTTCGAATTTTGCGGAGTAAAAGTTTAATTAACTTTTGATAAATTACCCGGGGAGTTAATTAAAATCTTATAACGTTAGCTTAACAAACCGAAAACTGAGACGTAAATAGTGCAGAGATAAATGTAGTTTTACCACCAAAACTTACTTTAATCAAAACTATGTTCCATCTAGCCAGCATATCCTTGGTGGAGTGGCTCTGAGCGAGCCGTTCTTGCAGCTGTCCCTCGTGTTTCTTGATGTAGGTTTTGGCTTGGTCCACCAGCTTCAGTTTCTTTCGCATGTTCCACGGTTGCATCTTCACGTTGCTCAGCACTTCCTTGTGCAACTTGATGTTTTCGAAGATTTCGTCTTGGGTTACCTCGTTGGCTGCGTTCTCGTCCACAGTTATTGCAGTACTAAAAAAAAAATATAAACATATTAACCACCATGTTTACGTCGTATGTACGTACATAAGTCGTATTATGTCGTTGATGTTAAAATTTAAGGTTTGAAGAAAAATTACTTGCTAACAGGAGAGAAAGTTTACTTTTTGCAGTAATACAGTTGTTACGTGGAACGTGCTATTTTTTTTATTGTTTTCGTGCTACGAAGGACCACCCTGAATTCGTCGGTTCGGAGAAACGGGAACTCCTAATTTGTTGACCCATAAGAAATCCATTTATTGCTGACCCGTCAAACATTGTTGCTGACCGCTATGCTGGGTGATAGCTGAGAGTGTCCTACAAATTATATACGAATTTAGTAAACATCTAGCCGAAAATCACTTAGTTACGGCCCTGGAAAACTTTAAAAGTGAGATTTCTTTGTTGACCCGTTAGAAATTCTTGCTGACCGGTATACAGGGTGATACCTGCGAGTGTCCTACATATTATATACGAATTTAGTAAACATCGGGTCGAAAATAACTTGGTTACGGCCCTGGAAAACTTTAAAAGTGAGATTTCTTTGTTGACCCGTTAGAAATTCTTGCTGACCGGTATACAGGGTGATACCTGCGAGTGTCCTACATATTATATACGAATTTAGTAAACATCGGGTCGAAAATAACTTGGTTACGGCCCTGGAAAACTTTAAAAGTGAGATTTTTTTGCTGACCGGTATACAGGGTAATACCTGAGAGTGTCCCACGTATTATATGCGAATTTAGTAAACATCTAGCCGAAAATCACTTAGTTACGGCCCTGGAAAACTTTAAAAGTGAGATTTTTTTGCTGACCGGTACACAGGGTGATACCTGAGAGTGTCCCACATACTATATGCGAATTTAGTAAACATCGGGTTGAAAATCACTTAGTTACGGCCCTGGAAAACTTTGAAAGTGAGATTTCTTTATTGACCCGTTAGAAATTCTTGCTGACCGGTATACAGGGTGATACCTGAGAGTGTCCTACATATTATATACGAATTTAGTGAACATCGGGCCGAAAAGCACTTAGTTACGGCCCTGGAAAACTTTAAAAGTGAGATTTTTTTGCTGACCGGTATACAGGGTGATACCTGAGAGTGTCCCACATACTATATGCGAATTTAGTAAACATCGGGTTGAAAATCACTTAGTTACGGCCCTGGAAACTTTGAAAGTGAGATTTCTTTGCTGACCCGTTAGAAATTCTTGCTGACCGGTATACATGGTGATACCTGAGAGTGTCCTACATATTATATACGAATTTAGTAAACATCTAGCCGAAAATCACTTAGTTACGGCCCTGGAAAACTTTAAAAGTGAGATTTCTTTGTTGACCCGTTAGAAATTCTTGCTGACCGGTATACAGGGTGATACCTGAGAGTGTCCCACATATTATATGCGAATTTAGTAAACATCGGGTCGAACATAACTTGGTTACGGCCCTGGAAAACTTTAAAAGTGAGATTTTTTTGCTGACCGGTATACAGGGTAATACCTGAGAGTGTCCCACATATTAAATGCGAATTTAGTAAACATCTAGCCGAAAATCACTTAGTTACGGCCCTGGAAAACTTTAAAAGTGAGATTTCTTTGTTGACCCGTTAGAAATTCTTGCTGACCGGTATACAGGGTGATACCTGAGAGTGTCCCACATATTATATGCGAATTTAGTAAACATCGGGTCGAAAATAACTTGGTTACGGCCCTGGAAAACTTTAAAAGTGAGATTTTTTTGCTGACCGGTATACAGGGTAATACCTGAGAGTGTCCCACATATTAAATGCGAATTTAGTAAACATCTAGCCGAAAATCACTTAGTTACGGCCCTGGAAAACTTTAAAAGTGAGATTTCTTTGTTGACCCGTTAGAAATTCTTGCTGACCGGTATACAGGGTGATACCTGAGAGTATCCCACATATTCTATGCGAATTTAGTAAACATCGGGTCGAAAATAACTTGGTTACGGCCCTGGAAAACTTTAAAAGTGAGATTTTTTTGCTGACCGGTATACAGGGTAATACCTGAGAGTGTCCCACATATTAAATGCGAATTTAGTAAACATCTAGCCGAAAATCACTTAGTTACGGCCCTGGAAAACTTTAAAAGTGAGATTTTTTTGCTGACCGGTATACAGGGTGATACCTGAGAGTGTCCCACATACTATATGCGAATTTAGTAAACATCGGGTTGAAAATCACTTAGTTACGGCCCTGGAAAACTTTGAAAGTGAGATTTCTTTGCTGACCCGTTAGAAATTCTTGCTGACCGGTATACATGGTGATACCTGAGAGTGTCCTACATATTATATACGAATTTAGTAAACATCTAGCCGAAAATCACTTAGTTACGGCCCTGGAAAACTTTAAAAGTGAGATTTCTTTGTTGACCCGTTAGAAATTCTTACTGACCGGTATACAGGGTGATACCTGAGAGTGTCCCACATATTATATGCGAATTTAGTAAACATCGGGTCGAAAATAACTTGGTTACGGCCCTGGAAAACTTTAAAAGTGAGATTTTTTTGCTGACCGGTATACAGGGTAATACCTGAGAGTGTCCCACATATTAAATGCGAATTTAGTAAACATCTAGCCGAAAATCACTTAGTTACGGCCCTGGAAAACTTTAAAAGTGAGATTTCTTTGTTGACCCGTTAGAAATTCTTGCTGACCGGTATACAGGGTGATACCTGAGAGTGTCCCACATATTATATGCGAATTTAGTAAACATCGGGTCGAAAATAACTTGGTTACGGCCCTGGAAAACTTTAAAAGTGAGATTTTTTTGCTGACCGGTATACAGGGTAATACCTGAGAGTGTCCCACATATTAAATGCGAATTTAGTAAACATCTAGCCGAAAATCACTTAGTTACGGCCCTGGAAAACTTTAAAAGTGAGATTTCTTTGTTGACCCGTTAGAAATTCTTGCTGACCGGTATACAGGGTGATACCTGAGAGTGTCCCACATATTCTATGCGAATTTAGTAAACATCGGGTCGAAAATAACTTGGTTACGGCCCTGGAAAACTTTAAAAGTGAGATTTCTTTGTTGACCCGTTAGAAATTCTTGCTGACCGGTATACAGGGTAATACCTGAGAGTGTCCCACATATTAAATGCGAATTTAGTAAACATCTAGCCGAAAATCACTTAGTTACGGCCCTGGAAAACTTTAAAAGTGAGATTTTTTTGCTGACCGGTATACAGGGTGATACCTGAGAGTGTCCCACATACTATATGCGAATTTAGTAAACATCGGGTTGAAAATCACTTAGTTACGGCCCTGGAAAACTTTGAAAGTGAGATTTCTTTGCTGACCCGTTAGAAATTCTTGCTGACCGGTATACATGGTGATACCTGAGAGTGTCCTACATATTATATACGAATTTAGTAAACATCTAGCCGAAAATCACTTAGTTACGGCCCTGGAAAACTTTAAAAGTGAGATTTCTTTGTTGACCCGTTAGAAATTCTTACTGACCGGTATACAGGGTGATACCTGCGAGTGTCCTACATATTATATACGAATTTAGTAAACATCGGGTCGAAAATAACTTGGTTACGGCCCTGGAATACTTTAAAAGTGAGATTTTTTTGCTGACCGGTATACAGGGTAATACCTGAGAGTGTCCCACATATTAAATGCGAATTTAGTAAACATCTAGCCGAAAATCACTTAGTTACGGCCCTGGAAAACTTTAAAAGTGAGATTTTTTTGCTGACCGGTATACAGGGTGATACCTGAGAGTGTCCCACATACTATATGCGAATTTAGTAAACATCGGGTTGAAAATCACTTAGTTACGGCCCTGGAAAACTTTGAAAGTGAGATTTCTTTGCTGACCCGTTAGAAATTCTTGCTGACCGGTATACATGGTGATACCTGAGAGTGTCCTACATATTATATACGAATTTAGTAAACATCTAGCCGAAAATCACTTAGTTACGGCCCTGGAAAACTTTAAAAGTGAGATTTTTTTGCTGACCGGTATACAGAGTGATACCTGAGAGTGTCCCACATATTATATGCGAATTTAGTAAACATCTAGCCGAAAATCACTTAGTTACGGCCCTGGAAAACTTTAAAAGTGAGATTTTTTTGCTGCCCCGTTAGAAATTTTTGCTGACCGGTATACAGGGTGATACCTGAGAGTGTCCCACATATTATATGCGAATTTAGTAAACATCGGGTCGAAAATAACTTGGTTACGGCCCTGGAAAACTTTAAAAGTGAGATTTTTTTGCTGACCCATTAGAAATTCTTGCTGACCGGTATACAGGGTGATACCTGAGAGTGTCCCACATATTATATGCGAATTTAGTAAACATCTAGCCGAAAATCACTTAGTTACGGCCCTGGAAAACTTTAAAAGTGAGATTTTTTTGCTGACCCGTTAGAAATTTTTGCTGACCGGTATACAGGGTGATACCTGAGAGTGTCCCACATATTATATGCGAATTTAGTAAACATCAGGTCGAGAATCACTTGGTTACGGCCCTGGAAACTTTAAAAGTGAGATTTTTTTGCTGACCCGTTAGAAATTCTTGCTGACCGGTATACAGGGTGATACCTGAGAGTGTCCCACATATTATATGCGAATTTCGCGAATATTCATCACCCAGCATAGCGGTCAGCAACAATTTTTGGCGGGTCAGCAAAATTTTCCGTAATAAATGGATTTCTTATGGGTCAGCAAATTAGGGATACCCGCGAATAAAGTTAACGACGAGTATATTTTAGTAATTACAAGCAAAGTGGCATTAATATTACTATGATCAAAAGTATTTCAGCTTTAAAGCTCCTTCGAGAATATAAAAAAAAAGAAAAAAAGAAAATTTATGTGACCGACCTTGAATATCGTGAATCGAGGATGTAAACTGTAACCACTGCCTCCCACCTTCCTTCGAATTGTCTGGAATCTCTAGAATCTCCCAGTTCCCTCGCTTGGCTCACTCTGTAAGTGCCGAACTGAAGTATTGCTGGTTGCCGGCTATTCGGCGCATCGTAACGAATTGTCTTTTTTTACATATATTTTAAGCTCAAACATGCCTGCCCCGTTAAACAGTTCCTATTTTTAATAATCAGTATAGAGAATATATTCCAGTAGCATCACTCTCGGAAAAATCAAAGAAAGTATAGGACGGTGGCGTAAGGTGGCCAAACTTTTATTTACTTTAGCCTACGTCTAAGGCGAAGTAAGAGGGGAAGAATTGTTAGCAACAGTGCTGCCAAGCTGCTGTAACAAAATTACCCACAGAAATTTTGAAATTACCCACTTTTATTCCTAACACGTGCCTGAATTGTATCCAACTTGTCTCCAATATGGTACTCATTGTACTCGTAAATTATTTTTTTTTTATATTTCAGAATAACATGATGACAATATAAAGAAAAAACAAAATTTCCTAAAATACATGTTTATAGCGTTTTCAAAGCAAAACACGCAATTCGCATTTGCTTTAAAACTACCTAGTACAGCTTGTGTCGAAAATGTCGCACACAGTGTGAAACTCGCTGTACCGGTTTCTCAATAAAACGTACCAAACTTCTCGAAAGTTACCAATCGAAAGTTCAAATTGCACTAGTTTTGCACTGGGGTTCCCAATCGAAAACGCTTTTATATATAAGAGTGATTTCGAGTGGCGGTGAGAGTATTCCCATCCTTTGTTTTCCAACAAGAATGAACGGATGGGAATACTGTCACAACCCTGTCAAGCTGCCACTCGAAAACGCTGATAGTTTTTTCTTAATACAGAAATCAATTAATGACGTGAGTTCTACACCTAAATAGTGTTCGTTTTGATTACTCGTTTAGATCCAATAACTCCTACCTCTAAACTGCATCAGTTGGACCTTCCGGGAATAGGGAATCTCGATCAGATTGATCCCTACAGCTGACTTTCAGGCAACCGGATTGAGAGCCGGCCAATCCACTCGATTGAAAATCACTAGAATTACTAGCAAATTACTCAAATTCTAGTAGGGGGTAATAGTAGTAATCAGCAAATTACTAGAATTACCCCCTTTTACTCCCCGGTACCCATTTTACCTTCGCATAAAGAAATTACACCCAAATGAACTCTGGTTAGCAAGGAGCGGTCACGTGATAGAGTGACGCTACTGTTATATATTATTCCCTAAACTGTGGTAATAGGTAACGAACATATTTTTGATAATGTCCGTCGCGTCAAAGTTCGGTTAGGAAAGCGCATTGTCACAACACGCACTACATGGTCAGCAGCACCTTCATGGCATGGAGTTGTGTAACACGTGCCAAACGCCATCGTAGTGGTGGGTTTCGTTCATCCATCAGCAATACCAAGGAACCAACCGCCACAGAGAGATCAACAGGTGTCTTCCATTGATAACCAATTTGGAAGATTGGAAATGTATTCTCTTGGCCAACTATGCCAAAACTGGTGCTGAAGTTGTTGAAGTCGCTGGTAACAGCTTCAGACCAAATATAATATATAAACCCAATTATTTACTATTGAGGCTGGCCAAACATTGTCAAACCAATCGTACGCTGGCCGATTGTACAAGTAATTACGTTGGACCGCTGTGTCGGCTTAGTTGTCAAACTTTTAACAACCAGCTTACTAAATCAATATAATTTACATATTTATAAGGAAAAAATATTAGTAGACGTTTTCCTAGAAAATGTAAGAGTAATTCTAACACGGTTTCCAATTATTAATAGAAATAACAATGTTAATGTGGTTATTTAGATAATAATTTTGCTCAATCTGGAAACCCCGAATTCCAATTTTACGAAAATCGTAAATACATCACAAACAAGTAATAGAATGAAATTTAGAGTGATTAAACATTACAAGCTAATCCGTGAAGATCGGCCTCGCTATCTGTGTTTCTTCAACTACTTCTGGTACTCTTGTGTGACAGAGAGAGATATAGTTCTAGTACAAGTTCAATGCGATAAATCACACTGCCACAATTCGGTACAGCGTTGCAGCGGCGTTATCAGAATATTTACTTGCGTTTTTTTATTAAATTTAGACCGTTTATTGAACTTTATTCATAGTGTAGTGGTTTGTGTGGTTGTTCCAAGGCATTATAATGGTTCGACAATGCCAAGTGTGTAAAAACTTGATTATATGAACCCCAAATTATCATTCCACAAGTAAGTAAACATGCAAACCTGCGAATGATGCGGTATTGCCTTATAGCTATCACGCTACAAGATCAGTTAACTTTACAGGTTACCTCATTTCTTAGAGAGAGAACCACCTGTATACGTCAGCCAACGTCACAAGACTTCATTTCCGCCATTCCCCTATGCTTTTGTAAAGCGTGGGTTAATTTTTTTTTATATAAAATTGAGTTTTGTTAACGTTTTTGGTATTTTTGAGTACTGAAACCAAGAAGTTATTTCCTACATTACAGAGTGAAGTCCATTTTTATAAATGTTCTGCTCTGTACTAGTTGAGTTTGGTAATTACATCCCGAGCGCTCCGGATATCAGCCTATCTCACTCTAGCTTGTTAATATTTTTTGAGATGGTCTGTGTCTGGAGCACTCGGATGGAATTACCGAACTGTGGAGCTATATCATATATATTCTAACCCTATTTTCTTAGTCGTTTTGTGAAGTTTATTTCCGATATTTAAGAAGTATTCTGAATGAAACTATTACTTTGCATGGTGTAAAATAAGTCTAAATAAACCCCAAATTTATAATAATTAAGAATTCTTGCCGAACATTAACATTTAAAGGCTTAAATTTTAAAAAAAATAAGGCATCTCTGACAAATCACTCATTTAAATCATTATAAAATTGTCAGCCGTGAATTCTCATGACGTCACAATAGCTCTTTCTTTATTTTTCTGCGAAATGAGGTAACCTATAAAGTTGACAATTCTTGTCACGCTAGTCTATTTTTCTTTATCACACTCATTGATGTTTATGTATAATAACTGACCGTGTTTACACAGGCATCTTATAATTGAAATGTTGAGTCCATTTATTATATTTAGTCTGAGGTAACAGCTTACGGCTGTAATCACCACCACGAACTTAACGGATTATTTGCTAACGGTGGTATAAAAGCTATCACCTTGTTAAAAACTGTAGCTACTCACCAAGCAATTTCGGGATTCGGATAACAAACGGAGTGATAACAAAAATGAACCTCTGGCAAAATGGCTTCAGTAGTTATGGGCGAATTCCAAGGCTCACGGTGCGTCCATCGGGTTAATTGGTCACCTGCCTAATCCATTAGGATGAGGACAGACCATCACATGACCAGCGACGCACCGCTGAGTTTTGGAGTTTGCCCTATCTAACCTCACTTTTAGAGCAAATATTCTTTGTTTTGTTGCGTTACTGAGATCAAAAACATTTAAGTTTTAAATTTTAACTTTCCGTCCTTATTCTCCCTAACTTAGAAAACTTCTAAAGAGTCATTGTTTCCCATATTCTTTGACATAACTATCTGAGAATTGATATTATTTTTTTTCTATTTTTTGGAAATGTGTAACAGTTACTCTTACCTTTATCATTTATCTCTTATTTTTTGGGAGAGTTTGAATGTGGAAAAACTATTGTTCTTCATATTTTTTCAGAAAATGGGTTTTTATTTTTTACGATAAACTTACTTTACTACTTACCTTTACTTTACTACTTACGTTTTACTATATATTTTATCAGCCGCATAATTTTAAAATTTGGAGTTTGATCAAGAATCTTTACTTCTTCACTTGTTTTTAGAAATGTGAATTAATAAACTCTACTCTTCACTTTTTACGTCTTATAGAGTCCTTACAAGAGTAAGGAGTTTTGCAAAAATTGTTACTCTTCAAGTTTTATGACACAGTTTTGTGACTTAGAAAGCTTTCAAAACTATAAATAGCGTATCTAAAAACCCTACTCCTTCAACTACTCAGAACGTTTTACGAAATGTAATTTAAAAAACCCTACCCTTCACTTTTTACGTCTTAGAGAGTACTTACAAGGGTGAGAAGTTTTAGAAAAATAGTTACTCTTCAAGTATTGTACTTAGAAGGCTCTATAACTGTAATTAGTTTGTAAAAAATATTTTTTTTTCAATTACTCAGAACGTTTTCAGAAATGTAATTTTATAAACCGTACTCTTCAGTTTTTACATCTTAGAGAGTACTTACAAAGGTAAGGCGTTTTGCAAACATCGTTACTCTTCAAGTTTTATGACATACAAAGCTCTCAGTACTGTAATTCGTTTGTGAAAAACTCTACTCTTTCAATTACTCACAACGTTTTCAGAAATGTAAATTAATAAACTCTACTCTTCACTTTTTACGTCTTAGAGAGTCCTTATAAACGTAAGGAGTTTTGCAGTTTGATAAGGAGTTACTCTTCAAGTTTTATGACTTAGAAAGCTCTCAAAACGGTAATTAGTTTATGAAAAAACCATTTTTTTCCAGTTACTCAGAACGTTTTCAGAAATGTAATTTTATAAACCGTACCCTTCACTTTTTACTTCTTAGAGAGTATTTACAAGGGTAAGGAGTTTTAAAAACATCGTAAATCTTCAAGTTTTATGACTTAAAAAGCTCTCAGTACTGTAAGTCGTTTATGAAAAAGCCTACTCTTTCAATTACTCACAACATTTTCAGAAATGTAAATTAATAAACTCTACTCTTCACTTTTTACGGCTTAGAGAGTCCTTACAAGAGTAAGGAGTTTTGCAAAAATCGTTATTCTTCAAGTTTCATGACTTAGAAAGCTTTCAAAACTATAAATAGCGTCTCTCTCTACTCCTTCAACTACTCAGAACGTTTTACGAAATGTAATTTAAAAAACCCTACTCTTCACTTTTTACGTCTTAGAGAGTACTTACAAGGGCGAGAAGTTTTAGAAAAATCGTTACTCTTCAAGTATTGTACCTAGAAGTCTCTATAACTGTAATTAGTTTGTAAAAAACTTTTTTTTTCAATTACTCAGAACGTTTTCAGAAATGTAATTTTATAAACCGTACTCTTCAGTTTTTACATGTTAGAGAGTACTTACAAGGGTAAGGCGTTTTGCAAACATCGTTACTCTTCAAGTTTTATGACATACAAAGCTCTCAGTACAGTAATTCGTTTGTGAAAAACTCTACTCTTTCAATTACTCACAACGTTTTCAGAAATGTAAATTAATAAACTCTACTCTTCACTTTTTACGTCTTAGAGAGTCTTTACAAAGGTAAGAAGTTTTGCAAAAATCGTTACTCTTCAAGATTTATGTCTTAGAAAGCTCTCAACACGGTAATTAGTTTATGAAAAAAACCATTCTTTTCCAGTTACTCAGAACGTTTTCGGACATGTAATTTTATAAACCGTACCCTTCACTTTTTACTTCTTAGAGATTATTTACAAGGGTAAGGAGTTTTGAAAACATCGTAAATCTTCAAGTTTTATGACTTAAAAAGCTCTCAATACTGTAAGTCGTTTGTGAAAAAGCCTACTCTTTCAATTACTCACAACATTTTCAGAAATGTAAATTAATAAACTCTACTCTTCACTTTTTACGTCTTTCAAAACTTTTTAAGCTTTCAAAACTATAAATAGCGTCTCTAAAAACCCTACTCCTTCAACTACTCAGAACGTTTTACGAAATGTAATTTAAAAAACCCTTCTCTTCACTTTTTACGTCTTAGAGAGTACTTACAAGGGTGAGAAGTTTTAGAAAAATCGTTACTCTTCAAGTATTGTACCTAGAAGTCTCTATAACTGTAATTAGTTTGTAAAAAACATTTTTTTTCAATTACTCAGAACGTTTTCAGAAATGTAATTTTATAAATCGTACTCTTCAGTTTTTACATCTTAGAGAGTACTTACAAGGGTAAGGCGTTTTGCAAACATCGTTACTCTTCAGGTTTTATGACCTACAAAGCTCTCAATACTGTAAATCGTTTATGAAAAACCTTATTATTTCAATTACTCACAACATTTTCAGAAATGTAAATTAATATACTCTACTCTTCACTTTTTACGGCTTAGAGAGTCCTTACAAGAGTAAGGAGTTTTGCAAAAATCGTTATTCTTCAAGTTTCATGACTTAGAAAGCTTTCAAAACTATAAATAGCGTCTCTCTCTACTCCTTCAACTACTCAGAACGTTTTACGAAATGTAATTTAAAAAACCCTACTCTTCACTTTTTACATCTTAGAGAGTACTTACAAGAGTAAAGGGTTTTGTAGAAATTACTTTTTTCTCTTCAAGTTTTATGGCTTAGAAAGTTCTCAAAAACTTTAAAACGAAAGGAAGTGGAAACTCAATCCCAAACGATCTAGGAACTATATAAAAAAAATACAATAAAATACCTAAAAATCTTAAGAAACTGTAAACAGAGAAAAGAGGGTAAGCCAAAACATACCCACACTTTTTTTACTTAACACTTCGTTAAGCAGTTTAACAACCCAATTTCGAGCGGTTAAATTTAACCACCTGATAGACGTTGATTTGTAATGGTGAATTTAACTCTCTGTTAAAGTTTTAACACCTTGATAACGCGATGGTGAATACGGCCCTTAATCGAGATATAGGTAAGTGCCGTATTGCAGGTTGCCAGCTATTCGGCGCAGAGTAACGAATTGTCTTTGCTTACACATAGGTATTTTAAGCTCAAACAGCAGTTATAGTGCCTCATATTCTTGTAAAGAGAAGACCATTCTTCATTGACATTATATACTTGAGATGTAAACAAAAAACGTTATATTTGTTTACATCATGCGGATCGAATAGTTTGTTTCAAGTTTTATATGTCTTCTAAAAGTGACTAAAAATCAACCACCGAAGGGGACTATTTCCAAAAATATTGCATTTACTGAACTTCCGGGAGTGAGGGGTGGAATGTGAAAGAGGATATCAAGAAGAGGAAAAACAATTGGGTTCCCTCCAATTCGCCGAGGCGTTCTCAAGTTATAGACTGTGAAAGTTGAGAATTGAGGAAAAGTGGTAATACCACTTCGCTTTGAAAATTTTCAAACCCCATTTCGGGAACATTTTTTTGCTTTTTTCATGGGAACTGCACGTTTGCAATCGCAAAAGCACCCTAAGAACGTAACCAACTCAATGCGAACAAAATTTCCCTCCAAAGAAGTTTTTTTTGGAGGTAAGAGGTTGACAAAAGAATATGAGAATTCTGCCATATAAGCAAAAGTACCGGGCTTTGTAATATCTTAAATAATTCACTCTCAACAGATTTTAACTTGAAACTTTCGATGTAAACAAAATATTGTTTACAACGCAACTGTTAAATTACTGTAAATCAAGTCAAATTCTTATACATTACAAAACGCACTGAGAAGTGAAATATTACTCAGCGAGCTTAATTAACACGATTAAAATGTTTTTTCTTTTTTTTATATATAACGATAAGACGTTGTAAACAATTAATTTTTTTGGCTTATGCTTCAAACAGCATTTTTAGTAAGTTTCTTAGGGTTGGTATTTTATCAAAATAAAATAAGAGGATTCTGTGATGTAAGTAAAAGTACCGGGCTTTGTAATATCTTAAACAATTCACTCTCAACAGATTTTAACTTGAAACTTTCGATGTAAACAAAATAATGTTTACAACGCAACCGTCAAAGTACTGTAAATCGAGTCAAATTCTTATACAGGTTAAAAAACGAACTGAGAAATGAAATATTACTCTGCGAGCTTAATTGATATTGTTAAATGTTTTTTTTTCATGTAACGTTAAGACGTTGTAAACAAATATTTTTTTTTACCTTATGTCTCAAACAGCATTTTTAGTAAGTTTCTTAGGTTGGTATTTTATGAAAATAAAATATGAGGATTCTGTGATGTAAGTAAGGTACCAGGCTTTGCAGTATCTTAAACAATTTACTCTCAACAGATTTTAACTTCAAACTTTCGATATAAACAAAATATTGTTTACAACGCAAAGTACTGTAAATCAAGTCAAATCCTTATACATTACAAAATGCACTGAGAAATGAAATATTACTCTGCGAGCTTAATTAACACGGTTAAAATATGTTTTTCTTTTTTAATATAACGTTAAGACGTTGTAAACAAATTATTTTTTTAGCTTATGCTGTAAACAGCATTTTTAGTAAGTTCCTTGCGGTTGGTTGTATATCAAAAAAAAAAAAAAAAAATGAAGATTCTTTGATGTAAACAAAGCACCTGGCTTACCTACATATTAAGAAATTAACGGTATCTACTTACTCTCCGGAACTTGTTGTAAACACTGAAGATCGTCGCCTCTCAGCTCCGGGAGTTTCCACAACAAACGGACTGCTGGGTCTTCGGCTCAACTTCTTGGATCGCCTGGTGGACACTCTTCGCTGGATGATGGCATTCACGCTGGCAGAATAATCATCTTCGTCCGACACGTTGCAATCTAGAAAACATCGTTTCACATAAAACTTTTAACTAAAGCCCTCATGCCAATTTTCAACACTAATTTTGAAATTAGCCCTGCCCGGCCGGTAAGCCGTTTATCTGGTGGCCCCGTGGAGCTTTTAAACCTCTCAGATATTCCAATTTGCATAATATGTTTTTGTTTCCCTGCGGATCGGCCCTTTTCACGTAAGTGGATCAAAATTAACTGAGCGGAATGGTTTTTGTTCCCGGTTTTTGCTCCCCGGGGTTACAGACGTTCCCTGTCTTTACGAGATAATTGTGATATTTTACTTTCCTCCTATACGATGAGGCGTCTAAAGACTCTCGGGGGAAGATGTTAATGAGATTGTTTTCAATGCACGCACTTACCTGGTGCCTCTTCTGGGAACTGGACACGGTCCTGCTGATGCTGGGAGGACAGTTGCTGTTGCAGCTGCTGCATCCTTTTGGGGGGACTGTCCTCTGGTTGGTTGGCGAATTTTACTGACAAGCGGTCGATTGAAGATTGACGGCAAACTTGCTCTTTCTAGAAATAAACAACTAAACTGCTGGCCAATTGCTTTGCAACACTCGATTTTTGCAACAAGTTTGAGAGAGCATAACTAAGGGATTTCTTCTTCCAACAAAGCGAATTTGCGTAGACCTGTCATTGGCACTAATTTACGTAGTACGTTTAAAGAAGGTAAGTCATTTAGGTAAAATTACAGGATGGAAAATAAGGTGGTGTAATTTTGGTTACATTAGTAATTTCTAAAATTAAAAAAAAAAAAAATTAGGGCAAAGTTGCATATACAAAAGTATATGAAAGTGACGTTTCTGAATTTGTAAAAACTTAATTTAAAAAAAAAAAATCTATTCTTCTGGTAAAAGCATTGAGTCATTTTAAACCGATTGTGGCCTTAATCCTAACCTGACTTTTTTGAAAAACAGCAAATCTGCATTTTGAAGCATGGTGAGCCAAATTTCATTTATTTTAGTCTAAAAATGTAAATTTACAAAAAACACCAAATTAGAATATTTGAGTCAATTTTGCTGTGAAGTTGAATTTCTACAAAGACATCTAAATTTGCATTTTTTGCGACCATGCGAGAAATTTTAAATTAATTTAGACCTAATTCTCACCAGCATTTTAAGAAAAATTTCAAATTTGCATGTTTAGATAGTTCAAAGAACTTTTTTTGGCTCTATTTTCTCCCAATTTTTCAAACCATTTGAGATATTTTCAACGAGTTTTGGCATCTTTCTGATCTTGACTTCCTCAAAAAACACCAAATCTTAATTTTAAGGCGTATTTAGTTAAATTTCACCTATTTTGTTCAAAATTTAAATTTTACCAAAAACAACTAATTAAAAGTGTTTAATCAATTTTCATTTAAATGTAAGTTATTCCAAAAACATCAAAATTTGCATTTTAAGGCAATGTGGGTTAATTTTTACCGATTTGCGCAAATTTGTATTTTTATAAGCATTAAGTCGTTTTGCACCGATTTAACTTAATTCTAACCTTTCTTTCTTAAGTAGCAAATTTGGATTTTTCAGTCGTTTTGAGCCAAATTTCATTTATTTTAGTCCAAAAATGTAATTTTACAAAAAACAGCACATTATAATATTTAAGTGAGTTTGGTCTGAATTTGCCTTAAAGTTAAATTTCTACAAAGACAGCATAATATGCATTTGAGAAGATGTGAATAACTTTAAATTAATTTTAGACCTAGATGTAACTTGCAATTGCCACACAATTTCAAATTTGTATATTTAGAAGGTTTAATTTTTTTAACCAATTTGGCTCCAAAGTAACCTAATTTTTTCTAAAAACTTTAAATTTGTGTTTCTACAAGCTTTGAGACATTTTCAACGATTTTTGACCAGACTTTCCGAACCTGACTTCCTCAAAAAACACCAAAACCTCTTTTTAAAACATATTTTCATCAGTTCTTCATAGCTATCCCTTCAACGTGATATTTTCAAATTTAAAGTGCGATGTTTCGTTTTTATGCAACTATCATTATCTTTATTTTTGTAAATACGGTCCTGGATTTTTTATATCGGATTCTGAATCTCCTTGCAATTCTGCATTCGATGATATGTGACAAAATCAGTAAAATGTGTCCTAATATTGAACAGAATTATTAATTTTTTCATTTCATCGAATACAGTATTGCATTGAGATTCAAAAGCTGATATAAAACTTCCAGGATCGTGCTTAAAAAAATTAAGTTGATGGTCGTTGCATGAAAACAAAACATCGCATTTTAAATTTGAAATTACCTGTTGAATAGAGCAAAAAGTGGCTATGAAGAAGTGTCAATTAATTTTAATTATCTCTTTAAGTTAAGACTAGAAAAAAGAAGAAGTAGAAGAAAGAACTTTTTTTTAATTTTGATTTTTTCGTTATATTGCTTATTTTTATTAATTTTCTTCTATCTTTTATTTTATATCGGTTTTACAACGCTTTTTTCTGGTTCCCAACTTGCCGAGGGTATCTTATGTTTTTGCTACTTTGTTTTTGGTTTTCTTGTTAAATATTATCTCATTTTATGATTTAAATTTTTTTCTATTTTATTACATTATTTACTATTTTCGTATTACTTAAACAAAACAAAAGCAAAAAAAAAGTTTGTAAATGTAATCCAATTTCACGATTTTGTGTCATTGCGACACGATGTCATTTTTTTTTAAATTTTTTAATTTAACATTATTTATTTTTTTTAAATTATAATTTGTTTGCTGTTATTGCTTTCATGTTAATTAAATTTTTGTTTTTTTGTTTGTGTTCTCCCACTTTTTTTATCTTAAATCTAATGCAATGTTGGTAACGATTTGGCTCTGATTTACTTTCTACTCTTTTCTTTCATTTTTTTTGTTACGTTTTCAGTGCCTTTGCTTATCTTCTTAGCACTTTTTCTTTACTCACTATTTTTCATCCTATTGGGTTCTTTGTTCTCTTTGTCTTGATATTTTTACCTTTGTTTGTTCGAAAATATCAAGTCTTGTTTTTGTCTTGTCTTTGTTTTACTAGATACAGCAGATTGACCTCACTTTAAATCATGTGATCTATAGTGACGTACACTCAATTTGTCTGTGAAGGTTTTCACGGCCGGTGAAAATACAATCTAAAGTGTTTTCCGGGCTTTGAAGCCATGTTCCAATGGAATAACTTAGTGACGTTTCGTCTACAGCTGCGGCAGACATTAGCAAAGACGATGAGGCAATGGGCGATGTGATCTTCCGTGCTTCCCGACGTTGACTGATCCAACTGTGGTGAGCTCCGTTGTATTTATTCCCCTCCCCCCCCCCCCCGTCCCGTCATGCTGCAGTGAAGCAACTCGGATGGCGGTAGGGTAGGGGTGGTGCGGGGCTTCGGCGCACTTGAATTATATTGTAGAACTCGCTTCCAGCCTGCATTTAGAAACGTAATTTCCTCCTTCTTGATAAAATCGCTGTCATGTTGAAAGATCGCAATGTCTTCTCTCTCTTCTGTCCGCAACTAACGAGAAATGCCATTGAGATCCTTAAACACGACAGCAATTTCAACAGGAAAGAGGAAATTACGTTTCTATTCAGGAGATAACTTCGCCCATTGCCTTATCACTTATAATAATATCTGCCGAGGCTGTAGACGAAACGTATGGAAGATATTGTACCATTGTAGCGCGGCTTCAAAGCCCGGAAAACACTTTAACTTATACTCAATTTGTCTGTTTCTTGGAAGCTATATTTATGAAAACTATAGAAGACTACGTTTCTCTTTTAAAATGTCTGTCCATTTTTGCCGAAAGGATAATTTACGAAAGATTTGAAGAAGAGAGATTTCGCACTTTAAAATGTTGCAAACTCAGCTTCAGAGGCAATTTTTTAACTTTATCACTCATTGTTTTTCTGTATTATAAATTTCACATTTTTCGACATGTGTTGTCAACATGTCTTTTCGGTTCTACAATTTTACCACTTTTCTACCTTTATCTAATATTATATATTCAACCAATGTAGTTTTTAATTTTGTTTAGTTACATACTGTTAAATGTTGCAAACTCAGTATCAGAAGCAGTTCTTAGCCTCACGCTTTGATAATTTTCTATGTTTCTATTTAACATTTACAATTTTCCGAATCTTCTTGTTAAAATTAAGCTGCAGATGCAGTTTTTACTTTTTAGGTTTATTACTTTTATATGTACCTTTATGTGATGCAAACTCACCTTTAGAAGCAGTTTGTAATATGCAGTTTTTATGGCAGTTTTTGGCCTCAATTATTGATTATTTTTAGTTTAACTTTCCCTCTCTGTGTTAAAATTTTTAAGCTCAGCTTCAGATGCAGTGTTTAACTTTCACGTTTCGTACTTTAGAATGTTGCAAGCTCAGTATCAGAAGCAGTTTTTAATTTTAATTTTTTATGTTTTTGTGGGAGGTCTTGGCCTCACTCTTGGATAGTTTTCTATGTTTCTATTTAACATTTACAATTTTCCTAATCTTCTTCTTCCATTACGTTTCTAAAACCCGGCCGCAGATTCAGGTTTCATCCTTTTTAATGCTGCACACTTCAGAAGCAGTTTGTAATCTGCAGTTTTTATGGCAGTTTCAGCTCCAATTATTGATTATTTTTAGTTTAACTTTCCGTCTCTGTGTTAAAAATTTTAAACTCAGCTTCAGATGCAGTTTTTAACTTTCAGGTTGCGTACTTTAGAATGTTGCAAGCTCAGTATCAGAAGCAGTTTTTAATTTTCATTTTTTATGTTTTTATGGCAGGTCTTGGCCTCACTCTTGGATAGTTTTCTATGTTTCTATTTAACATTTACAATTTTCCTAATCTTCTTCTTCCATTACGTTTCTAAAACCCGGCCTCAGATTCAGGTTTCATACTTTTTAATGCTGCACACTTCAGAAGCAGTTTGTAATCTGCAGTTTTTATGGCAGTTTCAGCCCCAATTATTGATTATTTTTAGTTTAACTTTCCCTCTCTGTGTTAAAAATTTTAAACTCAGCTTCAGATGCAGTTTTTAACTTTCAGGTTGCGTACTTTAGAATGTTGCAAGCTCAGTATCAGAAGCAGTTTTTAATTTTAATTTTTTATGTTTTTATGGTAGGTCTTAGCCTCACTCTTGGATAGTTTTCTATGTTTCTATTTAACATTTACAATTTTCCTAATCTTCTTCTTTCTTTACGTTTCTAAAACCCAGCCTCATATTCAGGTTTCATACTTTTTAATGCTGCACACTTCAGAAGCAGTTTGTAATCTGCAGTTTTTATGGCAGTTTCAGCGCCAATTATTGACTATTTTTAGTTTAACCTTTTCTCTCTCTGTTAAAATTTTGAAACTCAGCTTTAGATGCAGTTTTTAACTTTCAGGTTTCGTACTTTAGAATGTTGCAAGCTCAGTATCAGAAGCAGTTTTTAATTTTCATTTTTTAAGTTTTTATGGCAGGTCTTGGCCTCACTCTTGGATAGTTTTCTATGTTTCTATTTAACATTTACAATTTTCCTAATCTTCTTCTTCCATTACGTTTCTAAAACCCGGCCTCAGATTCAGGTTTCATACTTTTTAATGCTGCACACTTCAGAAGCAGTTTGTAATCTGCAGTTTTTATGGCAGTTTCAGCGCCAATTATTGACTATTTTTAGTTTAACCTTTTCTCTCTCTGTTAAAATTTTGAAACTCAGCAGCTATTAACTTTTGTACTTTAATGTTGCAAACTCAGCTTTAGAAGTAATTTTTTAGCTTTAATCACTCACTGTTTTTTTAAACTGCAGACTTTTTGACAGGTCTTTGAACTTTCTTTTCTGTCATACAATTTTACCTCTTTTATATCTTTATCAATTATTATATATTGCAAAGCAGTTTTTTACTTTGTTTAGTTTCATATTGTTAAATGTTGCACACTTAGCTTTAGAAGCAGTTATTAATTTTCAGATCAGTTTTTAGCCTCCATTATTGATTTATGTTAGTTTCACTTTCTTTCTCTGTTAAAATTTTGAAACTCAGCTTCAGCTGAGATTTTTAATTTTTAGGTTTCCTACTTTTATATGTACCTTTATGTGTTGCAAACTCAGCTTCAGAAGCAGTTTGTAATCTGCAGTTTTATGGCAGTTTTCAGTCCAAATTATTGATTATTTTTAGTTTGACTTTTTCTCTCTCTGTTAAAATTTTGAAACTCAGCAGTTTTTAACGTTCGTACTTTAAACTATTGCAAATTGAGCTTCAGAAGCAGTTTTTTAATTTGCAGTTTTTATGATTTCTTTTTGGCTTTAATCACTCATTGCTTTTCAGTTTTGTAAACTGCACACTTTTAGACAT
Source organism: Taphrorychus bicolor (assembly GCA_951812265.1). NCBI lineage: Eukaryota > Metazoa > Arthropoda > Insecta > Coleoptera > Curculionidae > Taphrorychus > Taphrorychus bicolor. The sequence continues at coordinate 45,794,821 of OX638303.1, forward strand.
GTGTTTGCGCTTTCTTTTCTGTTCTACAATTTTACAACTTTTTGATCTTTATTTATTATTATATATTCAACGTCCGATGCAGTTTTTAATTTTGTTTAGTCTCGTACTGTTAAATGTTGCAAACTCAGTATCAGAAGCAGTTTTTAATTTGCAGCTTTTATGGCAGTTTTTAGCCTCACTCTTGGATAGTTTTCTCTGTTTCCATTTAACGTTTAGAATTTTTCTAATCTTTCTGTTCCGTAATGTTTCTAAAACTCGGCCTCAGATGCATTTTTCAATTATTTTTTATTTGTTTCATACTTTTTAAAGCTGCACATTTACCTTCAGAAGCAGTTATTAATTTCATTCAGTTCAGTTTTTAGCCTCCATCATTGATTTATGTTAATTTCATTTTCTTTTTCTGCTAAAATTTTGAAACTCAGCTGCAGATGCAATTTTTAGTTTTCAGGTTTCGTACTTTTTTATATACTTCAGAAGCAGTTTGTAATCTGCAATTTTCAGCCTCAATTATTGATTATTTTTAATTTAACTTTCTCTCTGTGTGTTAAAGTTTTGAAACTCAGCTTCAGATAAAGTTTTTAACTTTCATGTTGCGTACTTTAAAATGTTGCAAACTTAGTATTAGAAGCAGTTTTTAATTTTCAGTTTTTATGGCAGGTTTTTTCTCTAAAGTCACCTGGAAATGCAGTTTTTAGTTTTTAGGTTTCGTACTTTTATATGTACCTTTATGTGTGGCAAACTCAGCTTCGGAAGCAGTTTGTAATCTGCAATTTTCAGCCTCAATTATTAATTATTTTTAATTTAACTTTCTCTCTGTATGTTAAAATTTTGAAACTCAGCTTCAGATGCAGTTTTTAACTTTCATGTTTCGTACTTTAAAATGTTGCAAACTTAGTATTAGAAGCAGTTTTTAATTTTCAGTTTTTATGGCTTTCAGTCTTTGATAGTTTTCTATGTTTCTATTTAACATTTTAAATTTTCCTAATCTTCCTGTTCCATTATGTGAGAAGTTGAGCAAAATTACATCACCTTATTTCTAACCCTGTATAATTTTACCTAACCAACTTACCTTCTTTAAACCAAGCACGTAAATAAGTACAAGGACGGGTCTACTCAAATTTGCTTCGACCAAACAAATCCATTGGTCCGATTTAGAGTTATGCTCTCTCAAACTTGGTGCAAAAATCGAGCAATTGACCAGCAGTTTAGTTTACAAGGCGCCGACCACACACGTTAACAAACAGCTCCACGTACAACACGATCACGAACTAGATATAGAAAGCGACTTTCTTATATCACGGCAGGGGCCAGTTAGAGGGTGTAAATACTAAATGAAGGGTTATAATTTAATCAGAAAGCTGGAAAAGACTTCGAGCACGCATCTTGAGACCGCGCCTTCGTAATTTCTTTGTTTGGCAGTCCAAACACACGTGTAACACAACAGAAGACCGCGTCGAAAATGATTAACAAAACGACATTATGATTTGCCATAATTTGTACATGTACGACACACACGCATTGTTTTATTGCACACAATACGGGAAAAATGCGCCATAAATCAACCTGATGCACTCTGTATTTGAGGCCTTATGCCGATTGTAACGATGATAAATTCCTATTTTAACGTCCCCTGATGGAAGTTATTAGCAAATGTCCGTGAAGCTTGCTTGCACTAGGCCAAACTGCTTGCAACACGTTGGTTATTAATACTAATAACTCTGGTCGCATGTACAGTACGTGCACGAAGAGGTAGAATAATTCTTCTTCGAGGCACATCTATCAAAAAAAGTGTCAAGCCGGTGGTAATTTCCAGACACAGCTTTTTTTCCGCCTTTTTTTGCCTTTTAATTTGCCGGGAGCAAATTGCTTTTATCTCCGATGTTTTAATTAGGAAAAGTGTCCATTAGCGCTCAAACTGCCGACTATTACTTGTAGAGCGAGGGAGATTATATTCGGACTGGCTCTATTCAGAATTGCCGTAACTAAGCGGCACTAAAAATGTGTAGCGTTTTTTTTTTATTAAACAGGTCGTTTAGGAAAGGGCCGGGGAACAAAGGGCACATTTATCTGCCTTTCAGAGCCCCGTAAAAATGAAAAGAAAAAGGTATTGGAGAACGCCCCCACTTTCGGCACTAAATATTTTTGACACTTATGTGACAGGGATAATGCTTTTATTCACAAATTGGAACTTTTTGCATAAACAACTAGTGATGTTTGTGGCTTCAGCGGACAGAAGAATAATAATTGAAATTGAAGAAAAAGTAGGCCTTCAGCCGGATTTGAACCAGCGATCTTGCTGTTAACCGAACAGATGCTCTGCCAACTGAGTCCGGTTAACAGCAAGGTCGCTGGTTCAAATCCGGCTGAAGGCCTACTTTTTCTTTAATTTCAATTATTATTCTTCTGTCCGCTGAAGCCACAAACATCACTTGTGAATTTCTACGGACGCAATTATGCTATCTATCATTTCTGTATAAAGTTGCAGTTTTTCTGCCGAAGATACCACAAAAACGTAAAAATATAAAACACTAATTAATGAACTAATAGAACGAAGAAAATACTAATAGACAGTATGCGTAAAATCTTCTCTTATTAGGTTTACGTTTCAGGAAGATAAAATAAATAGTCGAAACGTCGGCCATCTTCTTGTAAAAAAACAGCCTATTAACATATCAACTTTGCGAGTCTTTTATATTTGAATGAGTTTTAAAAGAAATTACAATTTTCAATGCCGCTGAAATGCAAAAAAATGAGTTTCTAGCTTAAAAATCTAGTTTACCTAATTCAGGCTAACTTTAGCAATCCTATATGTATAAAATTCAGCATTAAAGTCGGTAAATACTTGTTAACTACCATTGTCGTGTCGTACTGACTAAAGTCACGTATGCATTTTCGAATGTTTTAATCTGTTGGTGTGAGGTGAAAGAAGACACCAAGAAAAAAACCGTCACTTGAATCGGTCCAACCGTTCTAAAATTACAGGTGGTCAAAGTTGATAATTAAGAAAAAAGACGTAATCCCCCTCTTGGTTAATTTTTTCAGTTTTTGATCGCAATGGAACGCTTACAATCCCTTAAAAACGTAACAAACTAAATTCGAATCAAATTAGTCAAAATAGTGAGTTTTTTTAAAATGGCAAAAATGTCGACTGAAAGTGCACAAAATTGCACCTATGAGACTTTCGTTGGCGGGAGGAGAAAGAGGATAAAAAGAAGAGCAAAAAACAGTTGTATTCACTCCAATCGGTCCAGTCGCTCTAAAGTTACAAGCGGTTAAAAATGAAAATTGAGAAAAAAACGTAATTTTTCCTTTGGTCAATGTCAAAAAAAATTTCGGATTTCTTTTTCTAGTTTATGGTCAAAATGGGACGTTTGCGATTGCCTAAGAACGCAACAAACTTAATTCCGATAAAATTAACTAGCCAAGAAAAACGGTTATGAATGCATAGGAAAAAGAAAAAAAAAAGGAACAAAGGAAGAACAAATAGAACAGAAAAAACTTTATAAAAAATTGACGCACAAAAAACAACAGTAAATAATAAACAAAAAAGAGAAATTAAAAAGTTTCTTTTGTTTTTGTTCGCTTCTAAACGAAAATAAGCAGCGGAAAATTCTATTTTCACAATAAAATTTCTGAACTCAAAACGAACGAAAATAAATTTATGGCTGATAGCAAAAAAAGTTTGTTTACGAATTTTTTAACTGAGTAATTTCTTTTTTTAGGGAACTTCAAACAATGTTCTTAAGATAAAAATGAATTTGTTCGTCTTCAAATTTGGTTAATTTCTTCTAATTATCTGGTGATTTTCCGCAAAATTAAATTTTGTTTTCACAAGCGAGTCTCGGAGTTTAAAGTTACTGAAAATAAGGTCACTTGCCATTTCTAAATTAAACAATAAAAAATTTTTTTTGACTAGTTTTTTTTTTAATAACGGAAGAGGACACCAAGAAGAGCAAAAAACAGTTGGACTCACTCGAATCCGTCCAGCCGCCTGAAAGTTACAAGCGGTCCAAAATGAAAAGTGAGAAATTGAATTGAAATTTTTCCTTTGGTCAATTTCAAAAAAATTTTGGACTTTTTTTTTTCTAGTTTGTGATCAAAATGAGACGTCTGCGATTCCCTAAGAACGTAACAAACTTGATTCCGATAAAATTAACCAGCCAAGAAAAACGGTTATAAAATAGGGAAAAGAAAAAAAAAAGGAACAAAGGAAGAACAAAGAGAACAGAAAAAACTTTATAAAAAAATTGACGCACAAAAAACAACAGTAAATAATAAACAAAAAAGAGAAATTAAAAAGTTTCTTTTGTTTTTGTTCGCTTCTAAACGAAAATAAGCAGCGGAAAATTCTATTTTCACAATAAAATTTCTGAACTCAAAACGAACGAAAATAAATTTATGGCTGATATCAAAAAAAGTTTGTTTACGAATTTTTTAACTGAGTAATTTTTTTTAAGGGAACTTCAAACAATGTTCTTAAGATAAAAATTAATTTGTTCGACTTCAAATTTGGTTAATTTCTTCTAATTATCTGGTGATTTTCCGCAAAATTAAATTTTGTTTTCACAAGCGAGTCTCGGAGTTTAAAGTTACTGAAAATAAGGTCACTTGCCATTTCTAAATTAAACAATAAAAAATTTTTTTTGACTAGTTTTTTTTTAATAACGGAAGAGGACACCAAGAAGAGCAAAAAACAGTTGGACTCACTCGAATCCGTCCAGCCGCCTGAAAGTTACAAGCGGTCCAAAATGAAAAGTGAGAAATTGAATTGAAATTTTTCCTTTGGTCAATTTCAAAAAAATTTTGGACTTTTTTTTTCTAGTTTGTGATCAAAATGAGACGTCTGCGATTCCCTAAGAACGTAACAAACTTAATTCCGATAAAATTAACTAGCCAAGAAAAACGGTTATGAATGCATAGGAAAAAGAAAAAAAAAGGAACAAAGGAAGAACAAATAGAACAGAAAAAACTTTATAAAAAATTGACGCACAAAAAACAACAGTAAATAATAAACAAAAAAGAGAAATTAAAAAGTTTCTTTTGTTTTTGTTTGCTTCTAAACGAAAATAAGCAGCGGAAAATTCTATTTTCACAATAAAATTTCTGAACTCAAAACGAACGAAAATAAATTTATGGCTGATATCAAAAAAAGTTTGTTTACGAATTTTTTAACTGAGTAATTTTTTTTAAGGGAACTTCAAACAATGTTCTTAAGATAAAAATTAATTTGTTCGTCTTCAAATTTGGTTAATTTCTTCTAATTATCTGGTGATTTTCCGCAAAATTAAATTTTGTTTTCACGGGCGAGTTTCGGAGTTTAAAGTTACTAAAAATAAGGTCACTTGCCATTTCTAAATTAAACCATAAAAAATATTTTTTGACTAGTTTTTTTTAATAACGGAAGAGGACACCAAGAAGAGCAAAAAACAGTTGGACTCACTCGAATCCGTCCAGCCGCCTGAAAGTTACAAGCGGTCCAAAATGAAAAGTGAGAAATTGAATTGAAATTTTTCCTTTGGTCAATTTCAAAAAAATTTTGGACTTTTTTTTTTCTAGTTTGTGATCAAAATGAGACGTCTGCGATTCCCTAAGAACGTAACAAACTTGATTCCGATAAAATTAACCAGCCAAGAAAAACGGTTATAAAATAGGGAAAAGAAAAAAAAAAGGAACAAAGGAAGAACAAAGAGAACAGAAAAAACTTTATAAAAAAATTGACGCACAAAAAACAACAGTAAATAATAAACAAAAAAGAGAAATTAAAAAGTTTCTTTTGTTTTTGTTCGCTTCTAAACGAAAATAAGCAGCGGAAAATTCTATTTTCACAATAAAATTTCTGAATTCAAAACGAACGCAAATAAATTTATGGCTGATATCAAAAAAAGTTTGTTTACGAATTTTTTAACTGAGTAATTTCTTTTTTAGGGAACTTCAAATAATGTTCTTAAGATAAAAATTAATTTGTTCGTCTTCAAATTTGGTTAATTTCTTCTAATTATCTGGTGATTTTCCGCAAAACTAAATTTTGTTTTCACGAGGGAATTTCGGAGTTAAAGTTATTGAAAATAAGGTCACTTGCCATTTCTAAATTAAACAATAAAAAATATTTTTTGACTGGTTTTAGGTAATAGCGCGGATACAAAATTGTATTTTTTTATTGTGTCACAAAAGCTTTACTTTTTGATAAAAGAAAGTATACATATTAATTTATGAAACCACAAAAAAATAATTAAATGGATTAGAGGAAAAAGAATAAATATTTAGAAAAAAAAATACAAAAAGCTGTAAACCTTAAAAAAATAGATCATAAAATAGGAAAAATTATTAAATAGGAAGATAACAAGGAATAAAGAGAGACAAAAAAAAACAGTAAAAAAAGTTATAAAAACTTATTGCACAAAAAACGCAGAAAATAACAAATAAAAAAGAGAGATAAAAAAAAAACAGTTTTTTGTTTATGAATTGTTGGATTCTAAAGGAAAACAAGTAACAAAAATTGTTGTATAGGACTGTGAAGGCTTTCATGGCCGGTCAAAATACAATCTAAAGTGTTTAGATAAAGTCCAATGGAATTTCTTCCTGATGTTTCGTCTACAGCTGCGGCAGACATTATCAAAGGCGACAAGGCAATGGGCGAAATAATCTCCCGTGCTTCCCGACTTTAACTGATTCGACTGTGGTGGTATTTATTCCCTCGCCGTCGCGGTGCAATGGAGGGACTGGAGTGGGGGTAGTGGACTGCAGAGATTCCCTATTGGCACCCGGAGTTTACCGAGTTCCATGCAGCTGTGGCTAGGTATACATTGGCAGCACAAAACGCAGTGTCAAAGCGAGGATTGCGGAGCAAAAGAGGAGCTGCAGGCAAACAAAAAGTCAGCAGTAGCAGAGCACGCCCTCTTCGAAGGTCACGATATCCTTTTCAACGAGGTGGATTAAGGTAACTATACTATACTGATAAACTGAAATAACAGCGAAACCGGTTTTGCCTGCCAGAGAATGTAGTTATAGCGTCGCCACCTGAAGGTGTAAGTCGACACAAGGTGACAGAAATAGTGGAAAACTATTTGGGTCGTTATTGTTTTTCATGTTCTTTGTATAATCATCTGTTGTCGTTAGATGGCGCCAATTACAAGTAGTTAAGTCAAAATTAAAAATATTTAAAATTTTGCCTCTTCTTAATTTCTTTGGACTTTTTATAATTTTCCGATTTTTTCACTTTTCTTAACTTTTGTAGTTTCTAACTGTAATACTTGGCGCCCAACACGGGACAAAAAACTTTTTTACATCGGCTAAACAAGCAATCACCTCTCACACAAATTCAAATAAACAATCTTAAGTTCACTTGGTAAATAAGATTTTAGTATACAGCAGTTGGCGCCCAACCTGGGCCACAAGCCACCAGTCTTTAATTGTTTATTGTTATTAGTTACTTTTTTTTACAAGACTTCGTTTCAACGGGGACCTATATTGTACAAAAGGGTCTATTTCAGGAAAATATCTTTACATATACAGGGTGGCCCAAAAAAGTGTGACATCATATAATGTAATAGTTTTAAATAGTACACTCTCTATATTTTGCAAGATTTTATAGCTCGTACTGTAGCCTCAACAATTTCACATCGTTACCTTCAGTAATTTAAGAGAAATTCATTAATAAACTGGAAATATCTAATATTGGGTATCATGTATTATCTACTCACAAAAGATTGACATCTCGGTAGTCTTGGAAATATGACTTTGATCCATTTGCCAATCTTCTTCACATGAAAATATTTAATCTCAAGCCTTAATTTCAGTGGTAAATTAGCTGCAAATTTGCGCAAAAAGTTTTCAAGGCAAAATGTTTTGGCGTCTAACGTCGAGTGTCCTAAGTATGACGCAAAATTACTTCTAAGGGCTTTTTCCTTATCAATCCTCATATCTTACTCATATTAAAGTAAGACAATCACGTGGTAAAGATTTTTGTAGAAATTGGTTGGCGCCGAATCTGGGCCACGAACTGTAGTTTTTTTTGTACATATTAACAAAAGTCGCATTTCACTTAACTGTGTGTTAATGTCAACCAAAGTCACAAGTTGGGCGCAAAATTAGTTGTAAGAGCATCGTCTTTTTTTTCATTGTGTTTTACACAAATTGACAAATTGAGTTAAAAAGACTAAGTTCACGTGAAAAAATAAGATCAGCAGTTGGCGCCCAACTTGGGTCACAAACTGAGTATTATTTTGTGAGCTTTTTTATATATTGGTAAAGAACGCATTTCTCTAAGAGAGAAGCAAAAGCTTTAATTGCACTGATACTGGAGTAAAAAATTTTCTTGGCCAAATGTTTTGGCGCCCAACGTCAACGAAAATTCCAAACTTGGCGCAAAATTATGTGTGAGAGCTTTTTTCTTATTTCTTTTTTCTATCCATGCTATTACGCATACAAATTCAAGTAAAAAATAAGTCTAAATTCACGTGGTAAAATAAGATTTGTGTTTACCTTGGTTGGCGCCGAACCTGGGTCACAAACTACGTTTTTGTGTTAGCTTTTATTTACATATTGACAAGGGTTTCGAATTGAGGCACAAACATAAATATCAGTGGTAGGTTAATCGAATTAGGATAAAGAGTTTTCTCTGCCAATAACATGCAACGTCAACGAAAGTTCCAAATTGGGCGCAAAATTACTTGTAAAAACTTTTTTCTTAGACTTTATAACACAAATTAAACAAATTCATGTAAAAAAAGTCTATAAGATTTTAGTATACAGTGGTTGGTGCCTAACCTGGACCATAAAATAAGTTTTTTGTTTACGTTTTGATAAAGGTCTAAATTTACATGGAAAGTCGTAAATTTGAGTGGTAATTGGGCCCCCAATTTGGGACAAAAGTTTTCTTAAATTTAATTTTTTTTTATTTTGCGCCGAACGCCAACGAAAATTTCAAGGTGGGCGCCAACATACTTCGTAGAGATTTGTCTCTTTTTTTCTCACGCTAAATCAAGTAAGAAAGTCAAGAGTCAAGAGATTTTGTAAACTAAGATTTTAGTATGACGAATTTAGCGCCCAACCTGGGGTCAAAAAAGTAAGTTTCTTTAGTCTTTTTTTCCTTATGATAATGAGTCACAATTTTTTGCGGTGAAACGAGATTTTAGGAATAGAGCAGTTGGCGCCCAACGTGGGGTATAGACAAAATTTTTTCTGAGTAATGATTTGCCGTCCAATGTGAACGAAAGTTCCAAGCTGAGCGCAAAAATACTTGTAAGAGCTTTGTCTCATTTTTTTTCCTCACACAAATTGAACTAAAAGTCTAATTTCACGTGGTAAAATAAAATTTTAGTATACAGTAGTTGGCGCCTAACCTGGACCACAAAATAAGTTTTTTGTTTACGTTTTGATAAAGGTCGTAAATTTGAGTGGTAATTGGGCCCCCAATTTGGGCCAAAAGTTTTCTTAAATTTCATTTTTATTCATTTTTTTTTAAAATTTTGCGCCGAACGCCAACGAAAATTTCAAGGTGGGCGCCAACATACTTCGTAGAGATTTTTCTCTTTTTTTATCACGCTAAATCAAGTAAGAAAGTCAAGAGTCAAGAGATTTGGTAAACTAAGATTTTAGTATGACGAATTTAGCGCCCAACCTGGGGTCGAAAAAGTAAGTTTCTTTAGTCTTTTTTTCCTTATGATGATGAGTCACAATTTTTTGCGGTGAAACGAGATTTTAGGAATAGAGCAGTTGGCGCCCAACGTGGGGTATAGACAAATTTTTTTCTGAGTAATGATTTGCCATCCAATGTGAACGAAAGTTCCAAGTTGAGCGCAAAAATACTTGTAAGAGCTTTGTCTCATTTTTTTTCCTCACACAAATTGAACTAAAAGTCTAATTTCACGTGGTAAAATAAAATTTTAGTATACAGTAGTTGGCGCCTAACCTGGACCACAAAATAAGTTTTTTGTTTACGTTTTGATAAAGGTCTAAATTCATATGGAAAGTCGTAAATTTGAGTGCTAATTGGGCCCCCAATTTGGGCCAAAAGTTTTCTTAAATTTCATTTTTATTCATTTTTTTTTTTAATTTTGCGCCGAACGCCAACGAAAATTTCAAGGTGGGCGCCAACATACTTCGTAGAGATTTTTCTCTTTTTTTCTCACGCTAAATCAAGTAAGAAAGTCAAGAGTCAAGAGATTTTGTAAACTAAGATTTTAGTATGACGAATTTAGCGCCCAACCTGGGGTCGAAAAAGTAAGTTTCTTTAGTCTTTTTTTCCTTATGATAATGAGTCACAATTTTTTGCGGTGAAACGAGATTTTAGGAATAGAGCAGTTGGCGCCCAACGTGGGGTATAGACAAAATTTTTTCTGAGTAATGATTTGCCATCCAATGTGAACGAAAGTTCCAAGCTGAGCGCAAAAATACTTGTAAGAGCTTTGTCTCATTTTTTTTCCTCACATAAATTGAACTATAAGTCTAATTTCACGTGGTAAAATAAAATTTCAGTATACAGTAGTTGGCGCCCAACCTGGGCCACAAACTAAGTTTTTTTCAACTGTTTTTTTTTGCTGCATTTTGATAAAGCTCTCAATTCACTAAATTGAAGGAAAATCCTAAATGCAGTGGTAATTGGGCGCCCAGTTTGTGCAAAAAGTTTAAATTTTAATTACGTTTCTTTAATAACGAAAATTCCAGGTTGGGCGCAAAATTACTTGTAAGATATGCTCTTTTTTTTCCTCAGCAAATTTAAGTAAAGATTTAGTAAACTAAGATTTCAATGTACGGAATTTGGTGCCCAAACTAGGGTCAAACAATAAGCTTTTTTAATATCTTTTTTTTTCTTTATTGATAATAAGCCTGATTTTAGTGGAGAAAAAAAAAGGAGATTTTGGAATAGAGCATTTGGCGCCCAACGTGGGATAAAAGATGTTTCGTCTACAGCTGCGGCAGAAGGAAGACATTCCATTGGACCAAGGTTTCATAGCCCGGAAAACACTTAGATTGTAATAGTTGCTTTGTTGCAATTCTCCGTTGGAGGTCGGGACAATCTCAGTTTCTTGAATGGATTAGAAACATTCTCTATATTATGAGAGCATGCTCTTTATATAAAAGAACAAAATCACGACGAAACCAAGGAAAAATGGCGGCACGCTTTAATATATTCCGCGTAACACTCATCCTCGACATCACGCCACAAGATTAACGGTTGCTTACTCACCCTTATCTCTGCGCGATGGGCTTGCCTCTTTAGAATTGCTCCAAAGCCTGATTTATTCAAAAACATTTATGTACTTGAGCCCGAATTAATGTAAAACACATTCGAAAATCATTGACCAAAACCAACAAAAGAAAAGTGGCCGGTCAAGTGGATAACCATCTCAAAACTGCCCCACCGCCGTCCATCGGTCGCTGACCACCATCAGAATGGTTCGCAAATTATGGTGATATCGATGGTAAAGCAGCCGAATATTTCCTAGAGGAGTCGTGTGTTTTGCACCAAAGAGCGGTAAATAAAAACAAATGAAAAGGCATATGCACTAATTGGGACACACCCTGGCAATCCCGTGATGATTATTATTAATGGGGACAATATAGCGTGTCTGCGAGGAATCCACCGAGAGTAAATTTATACGTATTGCGGTATACTGGTCTCTGGGATTTTTTCTTATCAAGAAATTTAATTCCATCAATGTTTTGAGTATTGTGTTAACGACTAACCGGCGATTTTCAATCCCGCAACTAGATTTTGATTATTTAAAATAAATTCAAATCCAAATTACCCCTAAAAGTATTAAAAGTAACCACCCAAAGACGAGTCAAATGCAAACCACATCCCGGCACTTAGCCTCCCTTGATTCTTCAAGTCGGCTAGATTAACTTTTTGTTGTTTCGTACCTCGACGGTAACAATAATATTCAAATGTATTCTTTATTAGTGCTTGCTCACCTGACTGATTTTAAATTCGGGGGGGAGCGCTTTTCCTTTTGGAGCATCCAATCGCAGGATTCCTGCGGGAGCTTCTTTGGCGGGCCTGCTGCTTACGTTTCGCTGTTTGGAATCCTCCGGGATCGACGAGGAGCTTTGTTGCGGATCCATACTCACAACGTGATTTTTTTCTCTCCGTTTGCCTGAAAAAAAGTTACGCCGAGCACAGTTTTGAGATTGAGTTCTTTTCCACGTCACGATCAAGCAAAGACGCACAGTGTTAGTGCAGTTGAGTCTAGCGGAATCAAAACCCACTAAATCCATTTTTAACACATTTTTTAGGAAAGCAGGAAAACTGTTTAACTAATTTCTAACAAAAACCATAATTTCGTTTTAAATAAACAGGTTGGGCAGCAAAAATCTTGAGTTGGTTTGTTTATGGTGTGCTTTTGTCACACACGCGCGTATTTTTTGCGTTTTTGGACCACGCGAACGGGGCGCCCGTAGTTTAGGAAATCCGAACGCTGTGGGCAGAGAGATATTAACAAAGAACCTGAAGATACCTCAAAAGTAACTGAAATGTCGAAACGTTTATATATAATAATACTTTACTTCATATTCGGAAACATAACAGCTTTTGAAAAATGGTAAAAAACGTGCTGAAATTCATAAAAAGATATAAAATGGTAATACGAATACCCATGTCAAGGTTCCCATTTATGACATTGTTTGTGACTATGAAACGAATCTACAATTGAAATTTCAGTTTTATAGCTATGATTGTTCCTAACTGTTTATAATAAGGGAATAAAACCTACAAAAAATTTTGATAAACAAAAAACTAAACTTAAATGTTGCAGCATTATTTCCGACACCGTATACTATTTAAAACATAAATCAACGCTCTCTATTATAAAACTAATGGAATTTTCGCAATAAATTAACTGTTATCAATTTACATAAAAAAATCCTAAAATTCTAGGTTACAACACTTTTTTGGGACACTCTATACTACGCAAAACGTAAATATATGCCCTATTTATCACACGACTACTACAACCTACGAATAAAATCGAGTACTATTGATTTATATGGGAGAAGTCGATATTTCTATATTAAGCCTTTGAGCCAACTGGCCCAAAAACCTAAATTTTTAGATAAAAATCGTGAATTTCAGCCTTCAGCAGTTTTAGGCTATAATATTCAACAGTTATCTAGAGGAGCCAAAAAAGTAGAATAATTTTAGTGTGTTTTTTACAATTTGTGGATAAAATGGCGAAGGAATTATTTCGCAGTAAATACTCTTAAATATCAACACCAGACTCCTTGCATAATTATAAAATTGCTTTCATTGGTAAGTTTTAATAAAGCTTTCATCGCCTATATCTAACATCTTATTCTGCTTAGCCTACGTACTTAATAATCCATCCTTTCTATGTAAAATACACACTGCTTATGGACCTTTTCTGCATTATTAGCATATATTAGCTTCCTGCATCATTTTTTGAGCCACCCTATACTATCTAAAACAGAAATCAACATCCTATTCATTATAAAACGACTCGAAGTAACAAATAAAATCGATTACTATAGATTTAAATGACACATATAGAAAATTCTATGTTAAATATATGGGGCTCTCAAACCGGCCCAAAAAACTAAATTTTGAGATAAAAATCGTGCATTGCTGCCTTTAACAGCTAATATCTCGTTTCGATGAAGATTTATCAAAAAATGTATAAGAACAGCTATGGAAGTAGAAGAATAGAGCTACACGTAGAGCTCATTTTCGAAGCTCTGACTAGAACAATAACCGAGCACGGGTGGCCCAAAAATAAGGTACAATATTTGTATTTTTTTTTAATTTTCTCAATAAACGTGAAAGCTAGCTTCTTTCTGATACATGCATCTGATAGCCCTTCATGACCTCTTCATACATCATATTAACCGGCATATCGAAAAACCTTACCGTTTCCAAGATAAACAGAAAAATGTAAAAATTTAAAAATTTTCAAAGGGGGGACAATCGTGAAAATTTTCAGCCAAAATCGATTGTCATAGATTTTATCAAAAATAGTCTCATCTGAAAGAGGGGACAAAAATATGTAAAAAATTTGCAATTCTGGAATTTTCGGTAATTTCCTTCCCCTTCAAAATGGCGCCAAAAACGTAATTTTTCCACTTTTTATCGACATTTTAATACTTACATCTATATAATTCGAAAACTAAACATGGTATAACGATGCTATTGACACCCATGAGTAGAACATTCTCGACCACAAAATACCTGCTTAATTTGTCGTTCAAGATTTTTAGTTTAGTTGACGTAATGTTCGATCAAATAAAAATATTAGGTAATTTTTACAAAATTTTAATAGTTTTTCACTTCCTATGAAACCGTTATTAAATTTCGCAAAATAGTAATTAACGTTTTTAACAGTATTTGAGACGACTCGCACTTAATTGAAACACTGTTGTGCTATTGCCATAAATGGCTTTGCTATAAAATGGCAAAAGTCGCTCTACCCCTATCAATGAAAAATTTAATCAGTAAAATCTCAGAACCTAAAAACGATAAAATCGAACAGTTAGTACCAGTCGAATGGGCTTCGTTAAAGCTATTTTGTTCATATACGAAAAACTGATTGTTTGGGCGTGGCACATTTATAAAGCAATTTTTGTAATAAAAGGGAATACCCTGATGATGGCTTATGGTAAGCGTAAAGTCGAAACGTCGGATATGTTTGGTTTCAGCGCCCTTTAGCAACAGTAAGTAAGTTGAAGTAAAAAAGTGTCAATAAATGGAAAAAATTTCCAAAACTGAACCTTCGGTATCCGCGGCAAGGTTTTGGACCTCATTGACCTCTAGCCCGTCCCATAAAGTAGCCACATAAAAAAGTTCAGCTTTCTAGCTCGAACCGTTCCAGAGATATCGCCTTAAAACCAAAACTTTTCAGGCGGTCATCTTGGATTTTTAGAAATGTCATTTTTAGCGAATTTTACATAATGGCAACCTACCATTCGATTTTCAACTTGATATCATCATCGGTTCATAAAACAGCTATAACCTAGCTATGGTCAGCTACATAGCTATGTAAGCTATATTACCATTCATGGTACTCCCATGGGCACCCAGCATCCAAAGTTGAACCATGTATCATTAACAGTTCTCTAAATATTAACGTTACTCAGCTATTGTAGCTATGATAGCTGAGTCAGCTATATCACAATTTATGATACCCCCATAGGTACCCACCATCCAAATTTGAACCATGTATCATCAATGGTACCCCAAATATGACGTAATCTACATTCCGCCCTTATAATACGCATTGCCCAACGTTTTTCTTATGGGAAATACACGTGCAAAAGCCTGAAAACTTATATGCAAAATTTCGTTAATGGTACCTATGGGTTTGGTACCATAACTAAGGTTTCGACCCATGGCACCTTGCAGTCCATTCCTTAATGAACCATGGTACCAAATTTCAGCTCTCTAACTTTATTCGTTTCAGAGATATCCCCATTTTTTAATTACCCTGTCTACGGCGGCCATTTTTTTTTCGCCTCCATCTTTTATTTATGTCGATATCAATATTGTCCCGTTTAAAAAGCATTGCACAATGTATTTCTTATGGGAAAGCCGAAGAAATGGCAAAAAAAAATAACTACGCCCATGTCTGCCGAAAAATCGACAAAATACATTTTTGCCCGAATTTGTAACCGCTACTGTCTGGGCGAAAACCGCGTGGTCGGACTTCGACGTCATCAGCCAAAAATGAATCCCGACACGAAATTTTCAAATCGACCAGTCTTTGTGAAAACGACCTCGAGGACTGGGCATTTTGCCAATAATCTTCTTAGAAATGTTCAAATTTTCCCCGGCCAGACAGTTTTCCACGCTTTTCGGCCGATTTTCCTTAGTCTGAGGCTTTAAAGTTAATGTTTACATTTCGGAAATCTCAGCTGTCAGTTGCAGAAGGGCGCGGCCGCCGAATGCTTCCGATTACTAGTTAGTGGCTGGCGAATCGGAACCATTCGGGATTTTCGGCCAAAATTTGAAAAATTTTGCATCGTTCGTTTCGAAATTGAATTAAGAGCATTTCGCGACGTCCCAGCTAAAAGTGGTTCCTAAGTCTCAAAAAGAAAACATTCCAAGGTATCCCCTGGGATAGAAAACCATTCGATTAAATGCACGGTCTCCGGACAAATATACCTCAAAGTGTCAATTTAAAATTTAAAGTTTAAAAATTCGTCAAAATTTCAAATTCAAAGCTTGGATTTTTGGCACTGTCAAGGGCCCATGTGTGGACTACCTCCCTGAATTATTTGAGATTTTTTGCTGCGAAAATGTCGAACCTGCATGGTGAAATGTGAGAAAAGTACACCAAAATTGGCAAAAAATGCGGCACAGAAAAACTTTTGTAGCTCACTCGGTATAAGAGCTAGACCAAAATTAATAATTGATTTTTTTTTCTCTCCACGTCTTCTAGTTGCCCATGTACAATGAAGCTCGACCGTTCCATAGTTTTCGTAAAAATCGCAAAAAACTACCTTCAAAGTTTGGACACTTTTCCTTAATTGTGTTTGGACATTTTTTTGACCACTCTGCATTAAAGTGACGCCTTTGGCGAGATAGGATTAAAAGTAGCCAAGGATATGCCCTTTACCCTGGTACCATCCTTATTGGGCCAGCCGTCTAACTAAGGGGGTCCAGAAGGCCCAAAATTTGACCATTACAAAAAAAAAATTAAGAACCGTTCCAACTTTGCGAATTTTTGTACATTTTTCTGTTTAACTTATCGGAATTAGACTTCAAAATTTATCGTCTCCACGTATGAACAAATCTACCCACATGAAGGCCTATACCCCACGTAGCCCCGGAGTTATGGTAAAGACGCTAGACTTTTGTATTGTGAAAAAAATGCATTTTTGACTTTGGTACGCCACTGGTCAGCCCCCCCCCCCCCCCCGCACATGTAACTAAATCGATCACATTTTTGGAAAGCCCATTCATTTCTGTACATACGCGCAACACTCCAAAATTCCGTCAAATGAGCAGCCTCAAAGTTATAAGCGTTAGAAGGGAAAAGATACCAAATATCTGCAACCAAAATGCCAGAGTGACCGTCGCTTTATATCCTCACTGGCGTTCGGATAATAACGCTTTCCCGAAACAGCAATTCGGATTGGCTTGACTACTATCAGATGATTTTTGACCAATCCGATTGAATCTCTTGTCATTAGTCTTCAATTCGGTTGCCTGAAAATCAGCTATAGAGATCAATCTTATCCAAAATTATCATTTCCGAAAAGTCGCTTTACATGTACGGGTGAATTCCAAAACTCACCGGTGAATCCACCGGTTAAACCGGTCAGCTACCATTTCGTTTCAATTTTCACCGTATACCAAAAAGTGACCGTTTCTAAATTAACCGGTGGAATTGTCGGTTCGCTACCGGTAGTTCACCAAATGTACCGGTCTAGAGAAGTGGAATTTCGGTAGATTAAAAGAGAAAATGTCAGTATTGACAGTTCGTGGCCGTGGCCTTTCTATGAACCAACATAACGCTAAAATGTTTTTACATCAGTTTACAGTCTGAAATTTCATGAAAACTTCTAAATTTTAATTTTATAACTTCCTAGTCGTGTTGTTTATTTTTGGAGTTGGTAATAATTAATAATAATCGTAAATTGTAATGGACAACTCGACATTGAAATCGTGGAAGCCGGTTTTTGGAGAGGATGGGTCCATCTTAAGAACTGGTTCTAGCCTAGTTCTTCGAAAAATTCATAGTAGGTGTCTAGAAGGGCATAAGCAAGTTTGTTTAATATTGGTTTATACAATGCATACAGTCTTATGTGTATGTTATGGATCCCACGTTAAAAATGTCCCTCCCTAATTTCCAGAAGAGATCATAATTTTTTACATGAACTGGGCTAGGTACCTAAGGACCTAGGACTAGGACAACTAACAAAACTACAACTTCTTACAAATAAAAATTATCTTAATAATGTCGATTTCGCTATGAGGAGAACAGTAATAACAACAAAACAAGATTACCGTTGAAATTGACAGCTGTTAATAAAAACAATGTCATTGGTCAATCAAACCGTTTCTAAATTGACCGTAAAATGGCTTAAATTCCGGTGTAACCGGAATTACCAGTGATTCACACTTTTGAAATTTGCCCTACTTAGGTGGTTTAGATTATTAAATCTCAGGGAGATGTAAAAGTTATTGTCTAATGTTATAGTTGTAGGTTGTTATGGAATCAAATATGAATGCAATTTCTTCTTCTTGTTCCATTCCGTGTTATGCATATATTGAAGAGTCAAAAATTGACTGTCAAGTAAAAATTAATGTTTCATACTGGTGGTCTCTTGGTGACTAGTACGTCCGCTATGGCTTTTGAGTCTGAGTTATGACACAATTTCCACTCTACTCGTAGAATAGCCTTGATAAAGACGTCAATAAACGTCTAAACGTCGGCAGTTTCTGCTTAATTTGTGGAAATTTTCTTTTGATCCTGTTCCCGATAACCTTTAGAGTATACTTTTGGAGGACGCTACATCTAGCAACTATGTTATTTTGTATGTCCGCTATATATTAAAAATTCATTTGCCATATACCTGTACAGTTGTGTGTCTCCAATGGATGTCCTAAATTTATATTCCATCGGTTTATCAACAAAATATATACAAAAGATGTCCAGAATGTGTCCATGGACATTCGGTCCTAATTTGGACTAAAACTGGATATCCATTTGACATGTATGTGCTGTTTGGGTAAAAACTTAGCATTAGCATTTCGCATTTTTTGGGACACCGTATACTATTTAAAACAGAAATTAACGCTCAATTTATCATAAAACTACTCGAAGTAACGCAATAAATTAATTGATATCGATCTACATGCATTTTTTTGGGACACTTTATACTATCTAAAACGTAAATATATGCCCTATTTGTCACGAAACTACTAGAACCAACGAATAAAATCGACTGGGATAAAATGGCGAAGGAATTCTTTCGCAGTAAATACTCATATCTGACAACACCAGACTCCTTGCATAATTAAAATTGTTTTAATTGGTAAGTTTTATTAACGCTTTCATCGCCTATATTTAACATTTTATTTCGCCTTGCCTACGTACTAAATAATCCACCTTTTCTATGTAAAATACACACTGCTTATGGACCTTTGCTGCATTATTAGCATATACTAGCTTCCTGCATCATTTTTTGAGCCATCCTATACTATCTAAAACAGAAATCAACGTCCCATTCATTATAAAACGACACGGAGTAACAAATAAAATCGATTACTATAGATTTATATGACACATATAGAAAATTCTATGTTAAACATATGGGGTTCTCAAATCGGCCCAAAAACCTAAATTTTGAGGTCAAAATCGTGCATTGCGGTCTTTAACAGCTGATATCTCGTTTCGATGAAGATTTATCAAAAAATCTATAAGAACAGTTAAGGAAGTAGAAGAACAGAGCTACACGTGGAGCTTATTTTCGAAGCCCTGCCCAGAACAGTAACTGAGCACGGGTGGCCCAAAAATAAGGTACAAATTTTGCACTTTTTTTTTCATGCATCTGATAGCCTTTAATGACCGCTTCATACATTATATTAACCTACATATCGAAAAACCTTACCGTTTCCAAGATAAACAGAAAAATGTAAAAATTTAAAAAATTTTAAAGGAGGGTTGGTTGCGAAAATTTTCGACCGAAATTCATTATCGTAGATTTTATCAAAAATAGTCTCATATGAAAGAGGGGACTAACATATGTAAAAAATTTGCAATTTTGGAATTTTTAGTAATTTCCTTCCCCTTCAAAATGGCGCCAAAAACGTAATTTTTCCACTTTGTATCGACATTTTAATACTTATATTTATATAATTCAAAAACTAAACACAGTATAACGATGCTATTGGTACCAATCAATAGAGTATTCTCGACCACAAAATACCTGCTTAATTTGTCGTTCAAGGTTTTTAATTTAGTTGACGTAATGTTCGATCAAATAAAAACATTAGGTAAATTTTACAAAATTTTAACAGTTTTTCGCTTCCTATAAGACTGTTATTAAACTAAGCAAAATGGTAATTAACGTTTTGAGCAGTATTTGAGACGACTCACACGTAATTGAGACACTGTTGTTCTATTTTCATAAATGGCTTTGCTATAAAATGGCAAATGTCACTCTACCCCTATAAATGAGAAATTTAATCAATCAACTTTTAAAACCTAAAAATGATAAAATCGAACAGTTAGTACCAGTTGAATGGCCTTCGTTAAAGCAATTTTGTCAGTCATATACCAAAAACTAATTGTTTGGGCGTGGCACATTTATAAAGCAATATTTGTAATAAAAGAGAATACCATGATGATGGCGTATAGTAAGCATAAAGTCGAAACGTCTGATGTATTTGGTTTCGGCGCCCTTTAGCAACAATCAGTAAGTTGTAGCAAAAAAGTGTCAATTTATTAAAAAAGTTTCCAAAATAGAACCGTTGGTATCCGCGGCAAGGCTCTGGACCTTAAAGACGTCTCGCCCGTTCCATAAAGTAGCCATATACCAAATTTCAGCTTTCTAGCTCAAACCGTTTTAGAGATATCGGCTTAAAACCAAAACTTTTTAAGCGGCCATCTTGGATCATCGGTTCATAAAACAGCTATAACCTAGCTACCGTCAGCTACATAGCTATGTCAGCTACATTACCATTCATGGTACCCCATGGGCCCCCAGCGTCCAAAGTTGAACCATGTATCATTAAAAGTTCTCTAAATATTAACGTTAGTCAGCTACTGCAGCTATAATAACTGAGTCAACTATATCACAATTTATGATACCCCCATAGGTACCTACCACCAAATTTGCACCATGTACTTATCAATGGTACCCTAAATATGACGTAATCTACATTCCACCCATATAATACGCATTGACCAACGTTTTTCTTATGAGAAATATACGTGTAAAAGCCTTAAAACTTATATGCAAAATTTCGTTAATGGTATCCATGGGTTTGGCACCATAAATAAGGTTTCGACCCATGGCAACTTGCAGTCCATTCCCTAATGAACCATGGTACCAAATTTCAGTTCTCTAACTTTATTCATTTTAGAGATATCCTCATTTTTTATTCACCCTGGCCATTTTTTTTGCCTCCATCTTTTATATATGACGAAATCAATATTGCCCCATTTAAAAAGAATTGCACCATGTATTTCTTATGGAAAGATAAGAATTGGTAAAATGTATTGTATCGAAGTGTTAAAGCAATTGTATGCAAACAAACTATAGACAGCGTGGTCGGACCTCGACGTCATCGGGCTCGACGTCATCAGCCATCAAGATTCATAAAACCCGACACGAAATTTTCAAATTGACCAGTTTTTGTGAAAACGTCCTTGAGGACTGGGCATTTTGCCAATAATCTTCCTAGAAATGTTCAAATTTTCCCCGGCCAGACAGTTTTCCACGCTTTTCGGACGATTTTCCTTAGTCTGAGGCTTTAAAGTTAATGTTTATATTTCGGAAAATCTCAGCTGTCAGTTGCAGAAGAGCGCGACCACCGAATGTTTCCGACACATGGTGGACGACGCTTCGGAACCATTAGTTGTTAAGTTAGTTAAGACCATTTTGTCAGTTAAGACCATTTTGCGACGTTCCAACGAAAAGTGGTTCCTAAGTCCCAAAAAGAAAACATTCCAAGGTATTCCCTGGGATAGAAAACCATTCCATTAGATGCACGGTCTTGGCACAAATATACCTCAAAGTGGCAATTTGAAATGTAAAGTTTAAAAATTCGTCACAATTTCAAATTTAAAGCTAGGACCTTGATTTTTGGCCGAATCGAGGGTGCATATGTGTGCTACCTCCCTGGATTATTTCAGATTTTTTGCTTTAAAAATGTAGAATCTATTGGGTGAAATGTGAGAAAAGTACACACAAAATGGCAAAAAATGCGGCACAGAAAAACTTTTGTAGCTCACCCGGTATAAGAACTAGACCAAAACTAACAACTGATTTTTTTTTCTCTCCACGTCTTCTAGTTGCCCATATACAACCAAAGCTGGATTGCTCCATAGTTTTTGTAAAAATCGCAAGAAACTACCTTACTATTTTAGACACTTTTCCTTAATTGTCTTTGGTCATTTTTCTGACCACTCTGTATTAAAGTCACACCTTTGGAGGGATAGGATTAAAAGTGCCCAAAGATATGCCCATTTCGCTGGTATTACCCATAATGGGCAGCGTGTCTAACTAAGGGGGCCCAGAAGGCCCTGAATGTGACCATTACAAAAAAAATTCAAAAAACCGTTCCAATTTTGCGATTTTTTGTAGATTTTATCAATCTACTATTCATCTATTATCATCTACATTATGAGGAAATGTACCAGTCGGGAGTCCTATACCCCACGTAGTCCCGGATCTACGGCACCACAGGTCAGCCCCCCCCCCCCCACGCACGTACTTAAAAACCGACCACACTTTTCCAATGCCCGTTCATTTCTGTACTTATGCGCTATGCTATGAAACCCGAAAAAGAGTTTAATGGCCCCGATTGCACCAAGCAATTTTTAAGTATACTTAGGTAAGGCTTCCATTATTACCATGGTTACTCATGCTAATACATATGGTTTAAGGGCCCTTAACTTTAAGTTTCCTTAAAATTTGCTTGGTGGGAATGGCCATAAGAGTTATAACCGTTAGAACCAAAAAAATACCAAATATATACAACCAAAATCGAGTTTGTCACTGGGCACTTGCGTTCGGAAAATAACATTTATTAAATTTTATGACATATTTATGTTATAAAAATGTTTAACAAATTTAAAAAAATGCGGTTACACATTTTTGACTAAAAGTGAATTTAAGGGATTTTAATTCTAGTAAAGTCAACTAAAAAATCGACTGTAGCGCCCAAACAAATGACAATGGCAAAAATCTGAAAGCACCATTAAATGCACCTTGAAAGAAGCGAGGTCGGTTTTTTTCTGGCGCTAATAATAGTGAAGTACCCCTATAGTGTACACAAGTACACGATCGATATCTTGATGTTTACTAACAAATGGAATGCGATACGTCGAACCCAATCGGAAAGGATTTAGTCGAATTTTGCTATTTAAGGCGGAGTATGCAGTGCCGAGTTTCGTGGTCAAATTTTCTTGTTTTTCGATTTGTAACGATATTGACTAAGTCCTTTTGAGTGGCAACAGGGCACGTTTTACAAGGTGTTGCAATTTTTGTAAATCTACAACGTCCGCGTGTTAAATTTAAATTAAAATTGTCGTAAAATAATTCAAAAAAATTACGCGTCGTTTAAGCATTACAAGGTAAGTTTTTTTTTAGTTTTCTCTTTACAGCCCTTAGAGTTTTAGAGATATTTAACTCAAATTTCGATGTTATGCTGCCGAAAGCAATCGTGATTCTGTGCTTGTAAAGTTTATGTCATCTCGATTTTTAAACTTTTTTTATTTAATAGTAGGTTACGGCCTTTAAAACACTTTATAAGAAAATAATTCTTGGATGAGCTAGTTTTCACTGAGAAACAAGAAAAAAAATTAAAATAAACGATGACGATGAAATTGATGCGCGAAGATGAGCACGGCTTAAAAACGTGAACAGACTTGTTCAAAACGCCTTCATAGGTTATTTTGCGTACCGCACATATGCACAGCGATTCGACTGTATGATATCGTTTAGCGTCGCGACGCGGGGTTCAAAAAAGTGCAGAATGGACCTTAGATTTTCTAATGGAAATTTACATGTGAAAAAGAGCCACATTGCGCTCGTTCTGTTGCTGCCTATCTACTACTTACGGGAGATAGGTTTCGACCATGCCATCACATATTCAGTATTAAAAAAGTTCGGAAATGTCATTTCTTACTGATATACAGGGTTTTATATACATTTTGCCCAAAACAATCATATTTCTCAGAATTTTTTGGCAGAAATGAATTCAAATTGTATGTGCGTGAGACGTTGGAGGACAAGAACCCAGGAAGGTAACAAAAAGTCCTAAATTTCCGGAGAGCGACTAATAAAGTTGTTCTTTTCATCTCAAAACAACAGTATTCGATTTTTTAAAACTTTTGCAAGATGTGAAGTTCACAAACTCCAGACAATAAGAAATCACGAGAATTTAAGTTGTCACATTTTTGCTTTTTTTTTACAATTTTTTTATGTTGTACTCAACTGCGTTTTGTGTTACCAATGACTTATTAGGTTTAAACTTGCGTAACTCCTTATTATTTATTGTATCATTTCTTGATATTTATGACAAAAAAAAATGACAGAAAACAAATAGCAGAGATGAGAGAATAATAACAAATAACCATAATAGATAAATAATTTCAAATACAAATAAATCTTACGATTTTGTTTATTTATTGGTGACCATTACCCCAAAAATGTTACACATTTATCTAATTGCATGTCTGCAAAAATTTTGGAAAATATGATTGATTTTATTTTGGGCAAAATTTATACGAAACCCTGTATATCAGTAAGAAATGAGTTCCGAACTTTTGTAATACTGAATATGTGTTGCCATGGTCAAAACTCATCAAAATCTCCCGTATTAGTATGTACGTTTCGTCCCGTAACACCCTGTATTTGTTGAACTGACAGCGGCCATTTGCTCGAAAACTGTGCATAGGAACACTCAAGGAAACACTTTTAAATTTGGAATTAAGTTAGACGAACAGCCAAGCTCCCAGAAACAGGAAACAGTAGAACCTAAACGACCGTAGTTTATTTCTTATAACACTTTGTTTATGTTTGTCGAATTTTTTGTCATTTGTTGAATCAATATTTAAATGGTTTAGAATCAAATATACTCCATTTAAAATTTAAAAATACGTTGATTAATTATATTAAATTTTTGTTTACAAAAAAATTAATTTATTGAGTTTCACGCTCTTAAATACCTAGCTGCCGACGCAATAATCAAGCGCTTCGAAAAAGCTTTTGGTTTATTGAATATAATTTATGTATCTGTCTTCATTTGATGAATCAATATTTAAATTGTTTAAAATTAAAAATATTCCAATTAAGATTTAAAAATACTTTGATTAATTAAATCAAATTTTTTATTACAAAAAAAAATTGATTTATTGAATTCCACGCTCACAAGTAATTTTTATCTCTAACGCAATAATCAAGCGCTTCGAAAAAGCTTTTGATTTATTAAATATAATTTACGGATTTTTCGTCATTTGTTGAATCAATATTAAAATGGTTTAGAATTAAAAATATTCTAATTAAAATTTAAAAATACGTTGATTAATTAAATCAAATTTTTGATTACAAAAAAAATTGATTTATAGAATTTTACGCTCATAAGTACCTTCTACCTCTGACGCAATAATCAAGCGCTTCGAAAAAGCTTTTGGTTTATCGAATATAATTTACGGATGTTTCTTTATTTGTTGAATCAGTATTAAAATGGTTTAGAATCAAAAATATTCCAATTAAGATTTAAAAAATACTTTGATTCATTAAATACAATTTTTGATTAAAAAAAAATAATTTATTGAATTTGACGCTTACAAGTACCTTGTACCTCTGACCCTCTGACGCAATAATCAAGCGCCTCGAAAAATCTTTTGGTTTATTGAACATAATTTACGGATCTATACTATTTAAAACAGAAATCAACGCTCTATTTATCATAAAACTACTGGAACTTACGCAATAAATTAACAGATATCAATTTACATGAAAAAATCCTAAAATTCTAGGTTACAACACTTTTTTGGGACACTCTATACTATCCAAAACGTAAATATATGCCCTATTTATCATACGACTACTAGAACCTACGAATAAAATCGATTACTACTGATTTATATGGGAAAAGTCGATATTTCTATATTAAGCATATGAGACTGTCCCCAACTGGCCCAAAGACCTACATTTTTAGATAAAAATCGTGAATTTCAGCCTTTAACAGCTTATATCGCGTTTTAATGAGGATTTATCCCAAAAGCTATAAGAGGAGCAAAAAAAGTACAATAATTTTAGTGTTTTTTAACAATTTGTGGATAAAATGGCGAAGGAAATGTTCTGCAGTAAGTATTACTAATATCTGACAACACCAGACTCCTTGAATGAATTCAAATTGCTTTCATTACTAAGTTTTAATAACTCTTTCATCGCCTATATCTAACATTTTATTCTAGCTTGTCTACGTACTAAATTATCCGCCCTTTCTATGTAAAATGCACACTGAGTATGGACCTTTTCTGCATTATTAGCATATATTAGCTTCCTGCATCATTTTTTGACCCACCCTATACTATCTAAAACAGAAATCAACGTCCTATTCATTATAAAACGACTCGAAGTAACAAATAAAATCGATTACTATAGATTTAAATGACACAGATAGAAAATTCTATGTTAAACATATGGGGCTCTCAAACCGGCCCAAAAAACTAAATTTTGAGATAAAAATCGTGCATTGCTGCCTTTAACAGCTAATATCTCGTTTGGATGAAGATTTATCAAAAAATGTATAAGAACAGCTAAGGAAGTAGAAGAATAGAGCTACACGTAGAGCCCATTTTCGAAGCTCTGACTAGAACAGTAACTGAGCACGGGTGGCCCAAAAATAAGGTACAAATTTTGCACTTTTTTTTAATTTTCTCAAAAACCGTGAAAGCTAGCTTCTTTCTGATACATGAATCTGATAGCCCTTGATGACCTCTTCATACATCATATTAACCGGCATATCGAAAAACCTTACCGTTTCCAAGATAAACAGAAAAATGTAAAAATTTCAAAATTTTCAAAGGGGGTAAGGTCGTGAAAATTTTCAGCCAAAATCGATTGTCATAGATTTTATCAAAAATAGTCTCATATGAAAGAGGGGACAAAAATATGTAAAAAATTTGCAATTTTGGAATTTTCGGTAATTTCCTTCCCCTTCAAAATTGCGCCAAAAACGTTATTTTTCCACTTTTTATCGACATTTTAATACTTACATCTATATAATTTGAAAACTAAACATGGTATAACGATGCTATTGACACCCATGAATAGAGCATTCTCGACCACAAAATACCTGCTTAATTTGTCGTTCAAGAGTTTTAATTTAGTTGACGTAATGTTCGATGAAATAAAAACATTAGGTAATTTTTGCAAAATTTTAATAGTTTTTCACTTCCTATGAGACCGTTATTAAACTTAGCAAAATAGTAATTAACGTTTTGAACAGTATTTGAGACGACTCACACTTAATTGAGACACTGTTGTGCTACTGTCATAAACGGCTTTGCTATAAAATGGCAAAAGTCACTCTACCCCTATCAGTGAAAAATTTAATCAGTTAAATCTCGGAACCTAGAAACGATAAAATCGAACAGTTACTACCAGTCGAATGGGCTTCGTTAAAGCTATTTTGTCAGTCATATACGAAAAACTAATTGTTTGGACGTGGCACATTAATAAAGCAATAATTGTAATAAAAGAGAATACGCTGATGATGGCCTATAGTAAGTGTAAAGTCGAAACGTCGGATATATTTGGTTTCAGCGCCTTTTAGCAACAGTGAGTAAGTTGTAGCAAAAAAATGTAATTTTGTTAAAACAGTGTTCAAAATAGAACCTTTGGTACCCGCGGCAAGGTTCAGGACCTTAGAGACTTCTAGCCCAACCCATAAAGTAGCCATATACCAAATTTCAGCTTTCTAGCTCAAACCGTTCCAGAGATATCGGCTTAAAACCAAAATTTTCATCTTGGATTTTAAAAAAATACCATTTTTAGCGAAATTTACATAAGGGAAACCTACCATTCGATTTTCAAGTCGATATCACCATCGGTTCATAAGCTATGTCAGCTATATTACCATTCATGGTACCTCAACGGGCACCCAGCGTCCAAAGTTGAACCATGTATCATTCCCAGTTCTCTAAATATTAACGTTATTCAGCTACTGTAGCTATGATAGCTGAGTCAGCTATATTACAATTTATGATAATCCCATAGGTACCTACCATCCAAATTTGAACCATGTACCATCAATGGTATCCTAAATACAACCGTTTCTACATTCCTCCAGTTTAAAATACATGCTTATGTGCTATGTTGCTGCCGTCGCCGCCTTTTTGAGAGGCTATGTTGTGCTAGTATTACATAAGGGAAATGTACCATTCGATTTTGAAGTCGATATCACCATCGGTTCATAAAACAGCTATAACCTAGCTACCGTCAGCTACATAGCTATGTCAGCTATACTACCATTCATGGTACCACAATGAGCACCAAGCATCCAAAGTTGAACCATGTATCATTAACAGTTCTCTAAATATTAACGTTACTCAGCTACTGTAGCTATGATAGCTGAGTCAGCTACATCACAATTTATGATACCCACATAGGTACCTACTATCCAAATTTGAACCATGTACCATTAATGGTATCATTAATACAACATTTTCTATATTCCTCCCATTTAAAATACATGGTTATGTGCTATGTTGCTGTCGTCGCCGCCATTTTCGGATGCTATTTTGCGCTAATATTACATAAGCGAAACCTACCATTCGATTTTCAACTCGATACGACCATCGGTTTACAATACTTTATGAAACAGCTATCTATATCTCAGCTATGGTCGCTACGATATCTACATCAGCTATTCATATTTTACGGCACCTCAGTAGATTACCCACCATTCAAATTTGAACCAACGGGTAAACGGACGTAATTTAAAAGCCTGGTGATGGCGGATATTGAACGAACAAAACGTTGTAAGGCACCATGTAGCCGTAGCACATACCAAATTTCAGCCTTCTAACTTTAATCGTTTCAAAGATATCAGCGATATCTTTAATCCCTTACGTCACGGCTGGTAGTTATATTTAGTCTACATTTTACATTCGAGTTGAAATTCTAAATCCGATAAAGTGGATCTTTGAATTATTTTGACATAAATCCGGACCCGAACTTTTCAAATCGACCAGTCTTTGTGAAAACGACCTTAATGTTCCTAGAAATGTTCAAATTTTTCCCGGCCAGACAGTTTTCCACGCTTTTTGGCCGATTTTCCTTAGTCTGAGGCTTTAAAGTTACTGTTTACATTTCGGAAATTGAATTAATATTTAAATGGTTTAAAATCAATAATATTCCAATTAAGATTTTTAAATTTCGTTTATTAATTAAATGAAATTTTTAATTAAAAAGAAATTGATTTATTAAATGTCACTCTCGCAAGTACCTCCTACCTATGACGCAATCGAAAAAGCTTTTGGTTTACTGAACATAATTTACGGATTTTTTGTCATTTGTTGAACAATATTTAAATGGTTTAGAGTCAAAAATATTCTAATTAAAATTTAAAAATACGTTAAGTAAATAAAATTTCTGATTACAAAGAAAATTGATTTATTTGATTTTACGCTCATAAGTACTTTCTACCTTTCACGCAATAATCAAGCGCTTCGAAAAAGTTTTTAGTTTATTGAATATAATTTATACGGATTTTTCGTCAGTTGTTGAATCAATATTTAAATGGTTTAGAATCAAAAATATTCCAATTAAGATTTAAAAATACGCTGATTAATTAATTCAAATTTTTGATTGAAAAAGAATTGATTTATTGAATTTCGCGCTCACAAGTACTTTTTACCTCTGACGCAATAATCAAGCGCTTCAAAAAAGTTGGTTTATTGAATATATTTTACAGATTTTTTTTCAATTTGTTGAATGAATATTTAAATGGTTTAGAATCACAAATATTCCAATTAAGATTTAAAAATGCGTTGATTAATTAAATCAAATTTTTGATTAAAAAAAAATTGATTTATAGAATGTTACGCTCATAAGTACCTTTTACCTCTGACGCAATAATCAAGCGCTTCGAAAAACCTTTTGGTTTATTGAATATAATTTACAGATTTTTTGTCATTTGTTGAATCAATATTAAAATGGTTTAGAGTCAAAAATATTCCAATTAAGATTTAAAAATACTTTGATTAATTAAATCAAATTTTTGATAAAAAAATTGATTTATTGAATTTGATGCTTACAAGTACCTTCTATCTCTGACGCATTAATCAAGCGCATCGAAAAAGCTTTTGGTTTATTGAATATACTTTACGGATTTTTCGTCATTTGTTGAATCAATATTAAAATGGTGTAGGTTCAAGAATATTCCAATTAAGATTTAATAATACCTTGATTAATTAAATCAAATTTTTGATTAAAAAAAAATTGATTTATTTAATTTCACGGTCATAAGTACATTTTATCTCTAACGCAATAATCAAGCGCTTCGAAAAAGCTTTTGGTTTATTGAATATAATTTACGGATTTTTTGTGATTTGTGCCGTCATAGAATCAAAAATATTCCAATTAAGATTTAATGATGCGTTGATTAATTAAATAAAATTTTTGATTTCACACTCACATTACCGAGGAAATTACGTATAAATTGAGGTATATAGAAAAAATTAATTGATCAAAAAAAAATTGATTTATTGAGTTTCGTTAGATTAATGTTATGAAAATAAAACATTAACAATTCGCATTACATTGACGTTGTTTTAATGACCTAGTTGCAATGTTTGTCACAATGAATTGGTTAAGCCTTACGAAAGGACGATTTCTTTGTGCTACTTTGACTCGAGCAAAGGAAGATACATTCAGTATTAAAAAGTACTAACTTTCAGCTGTTAAGGGAATTTTCAACGCAACACGAAAAAAAGCATATCAACTTTCAATAATCACAATAATAAAAACGAACCAATCAAAACTTACCTATACCAAACGGCTCTATTCTCTGTGTCACTAGCCTCTCTATACTTTTAATCAACCGCCGACCTTCTCATCAACGATCGGGACAATAATAATTTAACAACGGGGCCGCACTAATTGCTAATTATTTTCCTACGGGAAAGGACGGAAAAGCGCAAATTATCCCGCACAAAAACCGTATATGATGAGTCGTTAGCGGGATTACACTAGTTGAGCAAAGAGCCGCACCTGTCAGAGAAAACCTAACCTGGTACACTTTTTTCGCTTTATTAATGGCGATGGGTTTTCCTTGGGACCTCCGTGCTTTATTACGCCATTAGTTACACTATCGACGGAATATTTTTTAAAGACTCTATTTTTGAGCTTAATTAATCGTTACGACCGGTTAATAACGCCGTTCTAAAGAAACTTGTCAATGCCAAGAGCATATTAAAAGTCCGAAAATTGTCCATCTTTCCTAAGCTTTTCCATTAACGAGGACCGCAACGTGCTCTCAAAGGGCTTTCCCCCCTGGGGATAGGGAAACAACCCCGAATGGCAAAAAGATACTTTTAAAGTGATTATTTTTATGCGAACAATACGGTGGTTCGGCCTTTGTATCGCTTGTTGGAGAACACTTTGTCAACGGCAAAAAATGGCTTTGTTTCGGTAGATTAATTGAAAACCTTCTGAAGGGCTTCAGTCGTCTTACGGGTATTTCGTTTAAGGCGATTTTTTTGTAGTCTAAACGCAGTCGGAGAGGTCGAAAAGGTCATAGTATAGGTACCTTGAGGTTTCAAAAGGGCAACGCACTTGGCTTCAAATTAGGCCGCAAATACTTCTTATTCATTATCTTGCGTGCTATTTCAGTCTTATGTCTGTCCTGTGTGTTTAAGGGTAGAAATTTAATTCACACTCGTAACCTGTAGACTCGTAACATGTATCTCGTAACCGAAATTTGAAAGGGTATTACGATTTTTTTCTCAATTCTCAACTTTGACCGCTTGTAGCTTGAGAACGTCTGGACCGATTGGAATGAATGCAAATGTGTTGTCCTCTTCTTGATGTCCTCTTTCACCTCCCACCATCGGTAGATGCAACATTTCTGGAGATAGACCCTTCGGAGGTCGATTTTTAGCCACTTTTAAAATCGGTTTTTAGAATATTTTTAAAAAAAACCTGTTTAGAGGTTAATTTCATTGCAATTGAGTTTGTTATGTTCTCAGGGGATTGCAAACGTATCATTCCGATCAAAAACAGCAAAACAAATTTTCAATGCTGCTCTTCTTGATGCCCCCTTTCACCTCCCACCATCGGAAATGCCGTGAGGGCAGTATTTTCGCAGATAGACCATTTCGGAGATCGATTTGTAGGCACTTTTAGAATCGCATATTTGGACCATTTTAAAAAAAAAAAAAACCTCTTTAGAGGGAAAAACTTCTCTCAATTCCCAGTAATTCAAATTGGTTAAATTGTTTTTATACTGAAATTCCAGAGTGATATTCCCCTCGCAAAAATTTTAGACATTGCCTAAAAATTATCTTAACGCGTTTTGATCATTGATCGGTCCAAAAAGTGAAAAATGACTTTTTCTAACTATTTTTATCCGAACGCCAGTAAGGATATAAAGCCGAGCCAACGGAGACATTTTGGTTGTAGATATTTGGTATTTTTTCCATTTTGACGGTTATAACTTTGAAACTGCTCATTTGACGGGATTTTGTAGTATTGCGCAAATGTATAGAAATGAACGGGCTTTTCAAATATGTGGTCGGTTTAGCGGTAAATGCGGGGGGGGGGGCGACCAGTGGCGTACCAAAGTCAAAAATGGAGTTTTTTACGGCGTCTTTGCCGCAACTCCGGGACTATGTGGGGAATAGAACTCCCCACGGGTAGATTTCCCCATATGTGTAGACGAACAATTTTGACGTCTAATTCCGATAAGTTAAATAGGAAAATCTACAAAAAATCGCAAAGTTGAGACGTTTTTTTGAAAAAAATTTTGTAATGGTCAAATTCTTGGCCCTCTGGACCCCCTTAGTTAGACGACTGGCCCAATAACGATGGTACCAGGGGAAAGGACATATCCTTGGCTACTTTTAATGGTATCCCGCCAAAGGTGTCACTATATTACAGAGTGGTCAAAAAAACGTCCAAAGACAATTAAGGAAAAGTATTCAAAATGTGCGAGTGTGAAAAAATCAGTTATTGGTTTTGGTCTAGCTCTTATACCGAGTGAGCTATAAAAGTTTTTCTGTGCCGCATTTTTTGTCAATTTTGGTGTACTTTTCTCACATTTCACCCTATAGATTCTACATTTTCGCAGCAAAAAATCTGAAATAATTCAGGGAGGTAGTACACACACATGGACCCTTAAGCGTGCCAAAAATCAAGAGCCTAGCTTTGAATTTGAAATTTTGAGGAATTTTTAAAGCTTAAATTTCAAATTGCCACTTTGAGGTATATTTCTGCCCAGACCATGCATCTAATACAATGGCTTTCTATCTCAGACGATACCTTGAAATGTTTTCTTTTTGGAACTTGGGAACCACTTTTCGTTGAGACGTCGCGAAATGGCCTTAATTGAATTTCGAAGCAAAAGATGCAGATTTTTGCAAATTTTGGCCTCAAAGTCCCGAATGCTTCCGAAGATCGCCACTTAACTAGTTAATCGGAATCCCACTGAATGTCAACTGACAGCTAAGATTTTCCGAAATGTAAACATTAACTTTAAAGCCTCAGACTAAGGAAAATCGTCCGAAAAGCGTGGAAAACTGTCTGGCCGGGGAAAATTTGAACATTTCTAGGAAGATTATTGGCAAAATGCCCGGTCCTCGAGAACGTTTTCATAAAGATTGGTCGATTTGAAAATTTCGTGTCCGGATTTATGTCAAAACAATTCTCCTAAATCAAAGACCCACTTTTTCGGATTTTAAGTTTCAACTCGAATGTAAAATGTAGACTAAATGTAACTACCGGCCGTGACGTAAGCGATTAAAGATATCGCTGATATCTTTGAAACGATTAAAGTTAGAAAGCTGAAATTTGATATGTGTCTTACTACACGGCTACATGGTGCCTGACGACGTTTCGTTCGTTCAGTTTGCGCTATCACCAGGCTTTTTAAATTACGTTTTAAGTTCGAGGAATATAGAAAAAGTTGTATTTAGGATACCATTGATGGTACATGGTTCAAATTTGGACGGTAGGTACCTAGGAGGGATTCATAAATTGTGATATAGCTGACTCAGCTAGCATAGCTTCCGAAGCTGAGTAACATTAACATTTAGAGAACTGTTAATGATACATGGTTCAACTTTGGATGTTGGGTGCCCATTGGGTTACCATGAATGGTAATATAGCTGACATAGCTATGTGGCTGACGGTAGCTAGGTTAAAGCTGTTTTATGAACCGATGGTGATATCGACTTGAAAATCGAATGGTAGGTTTCCCTTATGTAAATTTCGTTAAAAATTACATTTTTAAGAATGCAAGTAGGTCGCCGGGATCAGGCCGAGTTCGCGCTCCCAACATCGCAACTCATACCGGGTGTCCAGCAGAACCCTGGACATAGGAGATTAACATGGGAAATCGGTTTTTATTTTTTTGCGCCTGTACGGTTGATTTGATTGAAAAACTTTTAAGAGTAAGTTGTAGAGCGTATGGTCAGCTATCATCCTGTAATTTTTTCAATGCCCCAGTTTTGGCCGTTTTTTGAAAAACGCCTCGAAAAGTGCAAGAATTTGAATTTGGCGCGTCACCCCACCATGCATGTGCAGTGTCGCCAACATAATAATTTCTTATGTCAAAGTCAGAGCCGATTTTCCTTTCTTATTTATTTTGAGGGGCTATCATGTAGTAATTAACGTGATTATGCAGTGAAAATTAACCGAAAACCTGACGATAATGTTCTTAAATCATACGGTAAGTAAAAGTTACGTTTATTATTATCATAATTAGTAAAACGAAAATCATTCCAATTTGTGTATGGCTGGTTGTCTAATTCATTTTAGTTTAGCAATACGACAACCACGATGACATGACAATTTGTCTCTTGTCACCAATTAAGGGGGTTTGTTGTTGTTGTTATTGAGGTGAATTCATCTATCTCCAAATGTTTTACTTCAAAAGTGTCTATTTTGCAGTGCTGTGTGACGCGAGGCCCCATCCTGCATGTAAAAAACCCTTGCTAAGTGCTGGACTCTTCTATGACAGACAAAATCTCATTGGAAAACCAAATACAGCGCGCCCCAAAATGCCAATCCACACATTGACAACTTCTCGACGTTGGTCTCGGTTGTCCTGCACTGTATGTGGATTTTAGAGAGTCCAAACTCCATTTAACGACCATTAATCCAATTTAACATTCATTGGTGGAACAAATGTTTATAGGAAACAAGCAAGACCAGTAAGCAGATAGCGATGGATGTTTGATCTGCTAAGACCAGTTTCTTTCATGTTTTATCTATGTATCTGGAGACTATAGTGCCTGTGAAAAAAAATCTTTTCAGTGACAACAAATCTTGCCAAACTGGCCACAAACAACTTGAAAAACTGGCCAAAAATTGGTTTCATTCCAATCGATTGCTGCTGAATGCAAGGCACAGAGGATGGTGTTTGCATTGAGGGAGATTGGAACCGTAAATGACCACGTATCCCAGGTTAAATTGCTTGGGGTTCTTGTGGATGAGAGCGCCAAATGGGATTTACACACTGATAACTTGGCTTCAAGACTCAATACAAGTTTGTACCTGCTACGTCAGCTTTCAGATAGGATATCTCGTACGGTACTTAGATCGGCTTACTTTGCATCTTCTCATGCATGGCTCTCTTATGCTGTAGTTGTTTGGGGCCACGCCTCGAGGGCTAAGCGTTTGTTCGGGCTTCAGAGAAGAGCAGTCAGATTGTTGGCTGGCCGATGACTGCAGAGCGCACTTCAGAGAGCTAGGCATACTAACCCTGCCCTTCATGTTTATATTGGAGAATTTGCTGTTTGTGAAAAATAACATGTATCTGTTTTCTGCTCACGAGGACATGCATGCTTACCTTACTAGAGGCCGAAAAAGTTTAATAACCTCATATTGTCGTTTGAGAAGGTGCCAGAATGGTCCTGGCTACTGGACGGTAAAATATTTCAACTGCCCATAAAAATTAAAGCC